>CM063515.1:41960515-42606015 GCA_032199755.1 Ambrosia artemisiifolia
ATTTTTATGGCTTTTTGAAATTTTCAATGTTTTTGGTTTTTCTGATAAAAGACTCCCCCTAAAATGTAAAACATATTTTTGGGTTTTTGAATTTTTCTAAAAAACTGTAAAAACTTAAAGAAAAAAAAAATTAAAAATCGATAAACCGAGGTGATGATCAGTCTTGTTTTTCTTTTATATTGTTTACTTTTAAAAGATATTCGAATCTGGATCTATCAAAAGCTTTTGTGAACAAATTTGCTCGTTGATAGTCAGTGTGGATTTTGACCATATCGATCAGCTCTTTGGCATAACAATCACGGATAAAGTGATACTTAATCCGGATATGTTTAGCTTTAGAGTGATTGCCCGTATCTTTAGTTAATGCGATTGCGGCTTCATTATCACAGTGTATAGGGGTTTTAAGAAATTGCAAACCGTAATCCACCATCTGCTGCTGAATCCAGAGAACCTGTGAGCAACAACTCGAGGCTGCTATGTACTCTGCTTCGCAGGTAGACAGTGCAACTGAGGTCTATTTCTTACATTGCCAGGTGACTAACCTGCTCCCTAAAAACTGGCATCCAGCCGTCGTGGATTTGCTTTCCTTGTCACAGCCGCCCCAATCTGCATCACTAAATGCGATAAAGTCAAAATTATCGTCATTAGGGTACCAAAGTCCTCTCGAGGGACAACCCTTCAGATATCTAAGGATACGCTTGACCGCTGTCAGATGACTTTGTTTCGGCTTCGACTGGAAACATGCGCAGAGGCATGTAGCAAACATTATGTCTGGCCGAGATGCGGTTAGATACATCAGAGATCCGATGATTGCTCTGTATGTAAACGAGTCCGTCAGCTCCCCCTTAGCGTCAACTCCAATCCCATGATTAGGTTGAATCAGGGTGTCCATTGGCTTGGAATCCTCCATCTGGAACCGACTCAAGACTTCGGATACGTATTTGGTTTGGTGAATAAAGATCCCTATTGGTCTTTGATCCACTTGCAAGCCGAGGAAGAAGTGCATCTCCCCCATCGCACTCATTTCGAACTTTTCCTGCATAACACGTTCAAATTCCCTGCAAAGAAGTTCTTTAGTTGAGCCAAATATAATATCGTCTACATAGATCTGGACGAGAAGCAAATCATCTCCTGTTTTCTTCGTGAACAGAGTACAGTCGACCAATCCGCGTTTGAATCCTTTCGACATGAGGTACGTGCTCAGCTCCTCGTACCATTGGCGTGGAGCCTGGTGCAACCCGTACAATGCTTTGTTCAAGACGTAAACCTTATCCCGGTGGATAGGATCTTCAAAGCCCGGTGGTTGACCGACGTAGACCTCCTCTTTGACTACTCCGTACAGAAAAGCACTTTTGACGTCCATCTGATACACCTTAAATTTCTTATAGGAGGCAAACGCTAGAAACATTCGGATTGCTTCTATGCGCGCCACAGGTGCATATATTTCATTATAGTCAATCCCCTCGATCTGATGAAAACCTTGAACTACCAATCTGGCTTTGTTCCTTACGATTACTCCTCTATCGTCTTTCTTACACTTAAAGACCCACTTGGTACCAAATTTCTTTCGTCCTGGAGGTAAATCCGTCTGTGCCCAGACTCCCAACTTTTGAAATTGCAACAACTCCTCTTGCATTGCTTCAACCCAGGCGTCATCCAAAAGAGCTTCTTTATATGTCCGCGGCTTGACCTGCGAAACATAACATGCAAACGACCAATCATTCTGACAACCAGACTTTTGTAGTTTTGCATATAAAGCTAAAGCACCAAAACTTTATGGTGAATTAACACTTCTTAGCTGTCCTCTCATCATAACACTTCTACCAGGGTCACCGATAACTTGCTCTAGCGGGTGAATACGGTGAATCCAAGATTCCGGATGTTCAGGTACAGTCACTCCCGTCTGAGTAGTCAAGTTCTCTACTGCATCCAGATCATGACCCGTATTAGACGATGAAGCAACATCTGGATTTGGGTTCACTGGCGGTGCCTCTGTTGCATGTTCAAGAATAACTTCTTCGAAATCTCCATCATCTTCTGATTCTGAAGTATCTAAAGTAGTTGAAGCCTCTTGAAACACTTCTTCCTCCGGTACAGGTGCATTGGTATCATTAGAAGCTGTTGGAGGAGTTACGGTGATCGGACGCACCAATGGTAAAGTCGCTGCATTTTCACACTCGTAAAGTAATCGGATAACAGCCTCTTCAACCAAGCTATCTAGATTGAATGATTCAAAGAAATCTTTGTAATCAAACATCCAATCAGGACCATTTCCTTGCACATTTTGAGTATACCGTTGAACTTCAACTTTAGACCAATCCTCCACCTGTCGAGTTCTTTTGTTGAATACCCGTTTGAGTAGGGTTGCATATCCAACAAAGTATCCCTCTTCAGCTTTAGGACTAAACTTTTCGCTTGGATTCAACATCGTGCACGGAGCCCCAAAAGGTTCTAGATACTCCAAGTTTGGCTTTCTTTGGTGTAACAGTTCATAAGAGGTTTTGCCAAACTTCATCACTGTTAAAACCCGATTTAATGTATAGTTTGCCACATAAATCGCCTCGTTCCAGAACATTACTGGAAGATTCGAGTCTGCTAGCATTGTTCTCGCCGCTTCTATGAGAGTCCTATTTTTCCGTTCAGCAACACCGTTCTGTTGAGGGGTATACGGAGCCGAATATTCATGATGAATTCCTTTATTTTCACAAAGTTCATCTATCTTGGCATTTTTGAACTCCGTCCCATTATCACTCCGAATTCGCTTGATCTTTAGACCATAGATATTCTCCAATCGAGTGAACAGAACTTTCAGATTATTAAAGGTGTCACTTTTATGATGCAAACACATAACCCATGAAAATCTTGAATAGTCGTCAGTAACAACTAAACGATAATGCTCCCCAAGATGACTTTTGCGTTTGACAGGTCCGAATAGGTCCATGTGCAATCGCTCAAGCGGCATCTCAACAGAGTTTACTTTCTTCACTTTATGGGATTATCTGTGTTGCTTTCCTTTCTTACAGCTCACACACTTGTCGTTCAAATGAAAATGTTTAACATTCACGCCATCGACAAGTCCATTTTTCACTAAGTGGTTCATCTTTCTCAAATGAATATGCCCCATCCTTCTGTGCCACATGATTGATTCCTTCTCTGTAGCTTTCGATAAAAAACATGTGTTAGCGAAAGATTTTGATTAAAACAGGATTATATGATCATACAAGTTGCAAAACCAGGTGCGGAAACCCTAGCTTTGAACAAACTGATAGAAACTCAAATCAAAACACAATCAAAGTCATTTTCAAAGGTTTTCATAGATTAACTTTATCATAAACTTGTTTACAATCAGTTTTAGGTTAATCTAGAACATTCACACACTATCTCAATCTATCCTGGAACCTCACCTCAAAATACACACAACTAATAACTCTCCTTATCTCAAAAACTCACAAAATCTATTTATAGACTCTGCACGTTCGCCCACTGTGAATGGTCGAATGTGGAATTCTTCCACATTCGCCCAGTATAGATGGTCGAATGTGGACTTTTTCCACATTCGCCCAGTTTGATTCCAGGTTCGCCCACTTTTTCCACTTTCAACCCATCAGCATTCCACTTTCAACCCATCAGCACTTTTTAACACACGTTAACTTTGTAGATCCAATCACTAGTCGCAATACGTGCATCTACAAACTCCCCCTCGACTATTGATTGGATTGTCTTCGTGTTTAAGTCTTGGTCTTTTCTGATTATCTGAACCTTCGACATTCTGTACCGGATCACTAGCTAGGGACATACATGAATAATGCACTAACAATCTCTCCCTTGGACCTAGATAGTGATGTACCAGATCAGAAAGTTATCAGTTCTTCAAGTCTTGATTGAAAACTTTCCATCTTCATGCACGTTTGTGTCGAAGTTCCTATCTATCTCTCCAGTAAGCTTTGAAATCTCAGACAGACTCAAGAAATCTTGGCTTTGTCAAGAAATCTTGGCTTTGTCATTTGCTGATCCAGAGATAAAGATAGACAATAATCTTGAATTCTTTCAATCTTCAGTCAATTCTTTAACCTTTTACTAGCCTCTGTTGTTCTGGTAATCTTGATGTTCAGGTTTGGGTCTTGTTCGGTTACACTCTTTGTCGATGAGTCATGAGAAGTGCACCTGTTGTATTTGATTCTGCAGAAAAATTTACTAAAAACTGCACAAACTACAACCGGCGTTAGACACGACAAAAATCTCGGAAGTACTCTTCACATTCCTTTTGACCCTCAATAGCTCCCCCTGAACTATTAAACATTTTCAATATATACCAGAAACTTGAAAATTTATAATCTTTTTCAGCTTTTAAGTATCTGAACATTCACATTCAGTAACCCAACATCGGTTATCGAAAATAAACTTGAAACAAAACTTTTTGATTTTTCAAAGTTTATGCTAAAACACACCAAAAATCTTTTTGAATTTTCAAATGTAAATGCATAAAAGTAAATTCAACATATTTTTGTGAATTTTCCAGTTAAGAGGATCATATCAGTATTGAAACAGTCAGTCATAACTCTTTTTGATCAATTTTCTGTTTTTGTCATTGAGCATCCTACAACCATTACCAGTATGTTTGTCCACTTAAACTCAAAATCATTATTTATTGCTCAGCACTTTTAGATACGTTATGGTAATATTAGATACTGAGTAATCTATGGTCCCCGCATTCGCGACACATTCCCGTATCAAGAATTGCACAAAGCTTCATCGTAACGCGTGATTATATTGAAGTTATCCGTTAGTTACAAGGTATGAGGCACAGTAGTGACAGGTCAGCAAATTAATGCTTCAAAGCGACTTGTGCACTCTACTAGGGTGAGGACTAATATCATACATGACTTTCATCATTGTATTGATATGATGCATTAGATAACCTTTGATTATCATCACACATGTTAAGTTCCTCATTCGGTAACTTATGGTTTTGGCTTTATTAGCTCTTTTAATAAGATACCCTGACTGAATCTGGGTCTGTAAATCAATACAGCAAAAGATCAGTTAGGCCATCCCAAGATAACTTTCAATATAACGACCCGAAACCTCTGATTTTGGCAATCTTTCAAACGAAATTTCGGTACTAAGACCATATGTCAATGATACGTTGATCCACATGATTATCAGTTATTGATTTTAAGTTTATATCACCATGCTGAACTTTAAACTTTGATTTCAAGCCTACCAATATATAATTGTAGTGGCTACTCAATGTTTATCAATTCATTTTTGTTTTTAGAGTAGTCTGACAGTCCACTGATGTACTATCATCTCCTCTTTTTCTCCAGGAAAAAACTCATTTTGTATTTTCTATTTTTTTTTATTTTGATTTTTCTGAAATTTTCTCCCCTTAAAAATCTCAAAATTAACATATTTTTCGATTTTTTTTAAGCTTTTTGAAGAAAATCAAAATAAAATGATATCCGATGCGGTTTAATCATTGAGTTCTAAAAACCATTTTCCACTCAGATTGCTTGACTCATTAAGATTTTTCAATTAGCAAACCATTTTGTTGTATCTGTTATTGAAATCCAACACCTGAGAGCAATTGCATGAGATTGCAACTTTTTCCGGCTTCACAGGTTGGAAACAGACTACAAACATTCTTCTTTCTGTTGAAATCATGTTTTCCTTCTTCAATAACCCTTCCTTGACCTTCACCTCTCCAATAAATAGTGTGTATACAGATGCTCCACTATCAACTATCAAAGAATAGCTAATAGGTCTGTCTGGAACAATCTGCACACTTATTAAACAATTAGCACATGAGAGGTACCCATCCCTTCACAATGATGGGTCGTCCAAGGTCATCAATTCTTGGAACATCAATCCATTCTCCTTTTGAAAAATCAATTGGTTTTTCAATGGATTGATTTGAAGTAGAAATTGCTATTGATTTAGAAAGTGCTTTGGGTTTCCAAACACGTTCAGAGTTTATTTTGGATTTTGTTGAAATTGTTTTAATTTTTGACTTTTCAGATTTCTTATTTGAAACCTGCTTCTGAACGTTGTTTGGAATCTTCTCAGACTTAACTGATGAAGACCCAGGTTTAGAGTTATTCTTAGGCTTAGCCTTCGAACTCCCCCTTACCTTAGCAACCCGTCCACAATCTCCATTTTTATTCAAGGCAATTTTGTTACGATTGTCATACACAACCTGTTTCCCCTTTTGCTTCTTGATTGATTTTGGGGATACAGGCTTTCTGACATTGCCTGAATTTCTAGCAAATTTCACTTCGGTCTTTTTATGTTTAACATACGGACAGTAAGCAACTAAATGCCCACACTCTCCGCAGTTATAACAAGACCTATATTCAACAAAATCATATGCATACCCGTCATCCCGTTACCAGTAAGGACAATGAGCAGCAATATGACCAACTTCACCACATTCAAAACAGTTTCTCCATTCAACAAAACCATGAGAATACTGTGGTGAGTTGTTTCCCCAATAACCATCAAATCGAGAGTTATTTGAATAATCATAATAGTCATATGATCTAGATGAAAAATTTCTTGAATTCTTTTGATAAGAATTTTTCATCTGATCATTTCCTTTCGATTTGTTTGGTTTTGGTCCCTTTACTTTAGAACCTTTCTTATTTTCAACATTTTTCTTTTGATCCTCTTTATTCTCATGTTGGTTAGGACTGAGTTCAAAATGAAGATGATCAAATTGATTTCTAAATTGATTTAACAAATCGATATTATCAACAAAAATACATTTAAGTAGAGATTGTTCGATATTCTCAATTAGAAAATCTTTGTTGAAAATCAATTTGTCATGTCCTTCCAACATGTAGGATCCTTCAACTCCTTCAGGAAAACTGAATATGGGTTTTTCTTCAGATTCAGATTCTGAAGTTGTTTCAACATTTTCAGTTTTCTGTTCAAACTTTGGTTTTTCTTCACAATCAGGAATAGCAACACAAGGTGTTGTGATTCCCAATTCTGATGTGAAATTATTCTTTGAAAAACTTTTATTCATTTCTATCATTTCTTTCTTTAAAGATTCAATTTTATTTACCAAATCTTTTTCATTCTTTTCAAAAACTTTAATTTGGTTTTTACAATTTTCTAGATCATTTGCTAGTTTCTGTTTGTCCTCAATAAGTGTCATCATTTCACATTTCAACTTGACACATTTAGAACAACTAGCACTTACCTCATCATCTGATTTATTACCATTATCAGATTTTGCATCACCATTTGAAATATCACTCTATTCTGATTTACTCTGTTCTGAACTAGTATCAGAACTCAAATCACTCTTTGACAATTCACTGGAATCATCATGTCTCATTTGTTTGACTAAACACGCAACATTCCTATGAACACCTTCTCTGTTAACACACTTGTTAACATGTACCATTTCATCATTTGGTTTTGGTGTCATTGGAAATCCCCAACAGTTATCAACTTGAGAATTTTGTCTCAGTAATTGTTGTCGCTTTCTTTCAGCTACTACTAGAGCTCTGATATCCTCTTCCGTTCTTGATACCCAGTTATTCCACATTTTTCCAACAAAAATATTTCAAAAATTTTCTACGTTCGCCCCTGGTAAGTCTACTTTCGCCCAAAATAGTTTACCCGAAGGTAGAATTTTGACCAGAATGTAAAATATCCAAACACAAGTTCCACTTTCGCCCGAAATTCTCTACGTTCGACCGTTTCTATTCCAGGTTCGACCCTTCTGATGCAGGTTCGCCCAAGAAGTAACACTCGAAGGTAAAATCTCACCAGAATGTAAAAACACACTAACACACTCCCACGTTCGCCCGAAATTTTCTACGTTCGACCGTTTTATTTCTACGTTCGACCGCCCGATCACTCGAAGGTGGAAGATGTGACCCGAAGGTGAAAAATTCAACAGAAACTATTCAGATTCGCCCGAAAATACCTAGGTTCGACCGAAAAACACTCAGGTTCGCCCAAAAACTCTCAGGTTCGACCACTCAGGTTCCAGGTTCACCCATTTCAAGTTTGAAAAACGGTTACACTTTGAAAAACGGTTATTTTGATCTCTGATTTTCAAAAGTTTGTGGATTTGAATGATCTTAATCAGGTTTTGATTCGGAATTGATTTGGAACAACTTTAATTCTTGGAATTTTGAATTTTAACCACAAAATCAACTCTAAATCTTTCAAAAACACTCAAAAACCATTTTCAATCAAAAACAGATGTGAATTGATCAAAATTAAGTCCAAATCAGCTCTGAGTTTATCAAATTTGTTGTTGTATGATCTTCTATGCTCTGATACCACTTTGTGAGCGAAAGATTTTTACCGAAACAGGATTATATGATCATATAAGTTGCAAAACCAGGTGCGGAAACCCTAGCTTTGAACAAACTGATAGAAACTCAAATCAAAACACAATCAAAGTCATTTTCAAAGGTTTTCATAGATTAACTTTATCATAAACTTGTTTACAATCAGTTTTAGGTTAATCTAGAACATTCACACACTATCTCAATCTATCCTGGAACCTCACCTCAAAACACACACAACTAATAACTCTCCTTATCTCAAAAACTCACAAAATCTATTTATAGACTCTGCACGTTCGCCCACTGTGAATGGTCGAATGTGGAATTCTTCCACATTCGCCCAGTATTGATGGTCGAATGTGGACTTTTTCCACATTCGCCCAGTTTGATTCCAGGTTCGCCCACTTTGTTCTACGTTCGCCCACTTTTTCCACTTTCAACCCATCAGCATTCCACTTTCAACCCATCAGCACTTTTTAACACGTGTTAACTTTATAGATCCAATCACTAGTCGCAATACGTGCATCTACAACATGTCACTTGCCCCTGGGTCGTCATCGCCTTAGACATATCAAGAATATAGAGATTGTTGACGCGAGGTGCCTTTAACATAACCCACTCTTTTGGAATTTCGAAGCCCGGTTTGAGAATATAGCAAGATTTGTCATCAAAATAAACAGTAAATTGTTTGTAGCATATTTGACTAACACTCAACAGATTATAATCGATCTGCTTCACATACGATATTCTCTCAAAACTCACAATTCCGTTACTCACGCTTCCTTCCATCGTGATATAACCTCCTTTGTTTCCAGCAAATGCAACGTAACCTCCATTGATATTTTTGACGTCGAACAGCAATGCTAAATCCCCTGTCATGTGGCCTGAAGCTCCACTATCAACAATCCAAAGACTGCTAATAGGGCCAGCTGAAGCTCCCTGCACACATCAAGTAAACATATCAGTTCTTTTGGGGGACCCAAGCCTGTGTGGTCTTGGGTCTTTGAATATCACCCTTCAAAGATTCATTTGATTCAACATTAGGTTTTGGATCGATCTTTTTCAGATCATTCAAAACTTTTTCAATCTTTTCATTAGATTTTGAAGTAGAGGCTCCCGGAGTACCATTTGGTGTCCAAGATTGTTCCGAACGTTTCAAAATACGAATCTGAGATTTTGGAGTCTTAGTCGATTTCTTAGGATTGTTCACAAATGAAACCTTCTTGGTTACCTTCTCCGATTTAACAGATTTAGGTCCAACATTCGATTTGACAGTAGGTTTTTGTGGAACCTTTTGTCTATCAACTGTCGTGTTCACCATTGGTCTCTTGAACGGTTTCTTTATTGGCTATCCGGTTGCGACGATCATATTGAAACTGACGTTCATTCCTCTTTTGATAAAAATTGTTTTGGTTATAAAATGGTGCTGGTTGAGGAACAAATCGTCTTTGTGGATAATAGTGATTGTCGACCGGCTTTCTCATGGATTGCCTCACTTCAACTTCGTGCCTTTTGTGCCTTACATACGGGCAGTGAGCAAGTAAATGCCCTCTCTCCCCGCACTTAAAGCATGCACGGTACTCTTCAAACACGTTTTGAGCATTCGGCTTTGCGTATGTTTTGATGGGATATTGATCATCAATACATCTACGCCTTAAACTCTCAGGAACTGGGCCCTTAGAGTAAGCTGGCTCATGAAAACCGTTTGATTTTTGTTTCGGTTTAATGAATTGGGTGACATGAACCTTAGGCTCTTTTGGAACATCCAAATACAGTTTCTTTAAAATTTCAGGTGGAATATCATTTGATCTTTCATGTTTTGGAAACCATATTGTGCTTTCTTGCCAAATTTTCTCGATTTTAGAATAATTAGCAAACTTGATTGGATATTCCTCGTCAGAGATAATCTTATCGGATCCTTCCATCCGATAAAATTCCTTGTCTGGTTTGTCACCTGAATCCTAGTCATTTTCAGGTCGAACCTAGGTGTGTTGTGTTGTTTGTTTCACATTCGGGTCATAGATTCCACCTTCGGGTCATCGGGGGTGCGAAAGTGGGATTCTAAGGGACGAAAGTGAAGTTTTCCGGACGAAAGTGGACTTTATCATTCATATTCTACATTCGGGTCCCTATTTTGGGCGAAAGTGAAGTTACCAAGGGCGAACGTAGAATTTAAGGTGTAAAAAAATTTCGATAAGCTTGATTTCAGAAAATTTTTGAAATATTTTTTGTTGAAAAATGATGAATTACTTGACCATATCAAGAACTGATGAGCAGATAAGAGCTCAGATAGAAGCTGAACGACAACAATTACAAAGACAAAATTCTAAAGTTGACAACGTTTGGGGATTTCCAATGACAGCGAAACCAACTGATGAAATGGTACATGTTGACAAGTGTGTTAACAGAGAAGGTGTTCAAAGTAATGTTGTGTGTTTAGTCAAACAAATGAGAAATGATAATTCAGTGAATTGTCAGAGAGTGTCTTGAGTTCTAATACGGATTCAGAACAGAGTGAATCAAGAGAGAGTGATATCTCAAATATTGATGCAAAATCTGATAATGGTAATAAATCAGATGATGAGGTAAGATCTAGTATTGACTGTGCTAGTTGTTCTGAATGTGTCAAGTTAAAATGTGAATTGATGACACTTATTGAGGACAAACAGAACCTAGCAAATGAACTAGAAAATTGTCAAAACCAAAATAAAGTTTTTGAAAAGAATGAAAAAGATTTGTTAAATAAAATTGAATCTTTAAAGCAAGAAATTTTAGAAATAAATAAAAGTGTTTCAATGAATAACACCACACCAGAGTTGAAAGACATAACATCTTGTGTTGAAGTTTCAAACTCTGAGGTGAAGTCCGATTCTAGTCAGAAAAATAAAAATGTGGTAGTCATTTCAGAACCTGAGTCTGAAGAGAAAACCATATTTAAATTTCCTGATGGAATGGAAGGATCCTATATGTTGGTAGGACATGACAAGTTGATTCTCAATAAAGATTTTCCAAATGATAATATCGAACAACCTTTACTTAAATGTATATATGTTGATAATATCGATTTGTTAAATCAATTTACAAATCAATTTGGGCATTTGTTGTTTGAACTAAATCCTAACCAACATGAGGATCAAAAGAAAAACATTGAAAAGAAAAATGTTGAAAATAAGAAAGGTTCTAAAGTAAAAGGACCGAAACCAAACAAATCGAAAGGAAATGATCAGATGAAAAATTCTCATCAAAAGAATTCAAGAAATTTTTCATCTAGATCATATGACTCTTATGATTATTCATATACCTCTCGATTTGATGGTTATTGGAGAAACAACTCACCACAGTATTCTCATGGTTATGTTGAACGGATAAGCTGTTTTGAATGTGGTGAAGTTGGTCATATTGCTGCTCATTGTCCCTATTGGTATTGGGATGACGGGTATGCATGTGTTTTTGAAGAGTATAGGTCTTGTTATAACTACGGAGAGTGTGGGCATTTAGTTTGGTGCATGTCCGTATGTTAAACAGAAAAAGACCGAAGTGAAATTTGCTAAAAATTCAGGCAATATCAAAAAGCCTGTATCCCCAAAACCAATCAAGAAGCAAAAGGGGAAACAGGTTGTGTACGACAATCGTAGCAAAATTGCCTTAAATAAAAATAGAGATTGTGGACGGGTTTCTGAGGTAAGGGGGAGTTCTAAGGCTAAGCCTAAGAATAACTCTAAACCTAGGTCTTCATCAGTTAAGTCTGAGAAGATTCCAAACAAAGTTCAGAAGCAGGTTTCAAATAAGAAATCTGAAAAGTCAAAACTTAAAACAATTTCAACAAAATCTAAAATAAACTCTGAACGTGTTTGGAAACCCAAATCACTTTCTAAATCAATAACAATTTCTACTTCAAATCTATCCATTGAAAAACCAATTGATTTTTCAAAAGGAGAATGGATTTATGTTCCGAGAATTGATGACCTTGGACGACCCATCATTGTGAAGGGATGGGTACCTCTCTCATGCTAATTGTTTAATAAGTGTGCAGATTGTTCCAGACAGACCTATTAACTATCTTTTGATAGTTGATAGTGGAGCATCTGTATACAAGCTATTTATTGGAGAGGTGAAGGTCAAAGGAAGGAAAATTGATAAAAGGAAAACTTGATTTCAACAGAGAGGAGAGTGTTTGTCGTCTGTTTCCTACTTGTGAAGCCGAAAAACATTGCAATCTTATGCAATTTCTCTCAGGTGTTGGATTTCAACAACAGCAACGACAAAATGGTTTATTCTAAACTCTCTTATCTTTGTTTATGGCTTTTATTAATTGAAAGATCTTATTGAGTCAAGTAATCTGAGTGAAAAATGGTTTTTGAAACTCAATGAGTAAACCGCATCGGATATCATTTTATTGTGTTTTTCTTCAAAAGTTTAAAAATCCAAAAATATGCTTATTTTTAGATTTTTAGGGGGAGAAAATTTCAGAAAAATCAAAATAAAAAATAGAAAAACAGAAAATGAGTTTTCCTAGAGAAAAAGAGGAGATGATAGTACATCAGTGGACTGTCATACTACTCTGAAAACAAAATGAATTGATAAACATCAAAATGATGTGAAAACATTGAGTAGCCACTACAATTATATATTGGTAGGCTTGAAATCAAAGTTTAAAGTTCAGCATGGTGATATAAACATAAAATCAATAACTGATAATCATGTAGATCAACGTATCATTGGCATATGGTTTTAGGACCGAAATTTCGTTTGATTGATTGCCAAAATCAGAGGTTTCGGGTCATTATATTGAAAGTTATCTGGGGATGGCCTAACTGATCTTTTGCTGTATTGATTTACAGACCTAGATTCAGTCAGGGTATCTTATTAAAAGAGCTAATAAAGCCAAAACCATAAGTTACCGAATGAGGAACTTAACATGTGTGATGATAATCAAAGATTATCTAATGCATCTTATCAATACTATGATGAAAGTCATGTATGATATTAGTCCTCACCCTGGTAGAGTGCATAAGTTGCTTTGAAGCATTAATTTGCTGACCTGTCATCACTGTGCCTCATACCTTGTAACTAACGGACAACTTAAGTATAATCACGCGTTACGATGAAGCTTTGTGTAATTCTTGATACGGGAATGTGTCGCGAGTGCGGGGACCATAGATTACTCAGTATCTAATATTACCATAATGTATCTAAAGTGCTGAGCAATAAATAATGATTTTGAGTTTAAGTGGACAAACATACTGGTAATGGTTGTAGGATGCTCAATGTTAAAAACAGAAAATTGATCAAAAAGAGTTATGACTGACTGTTTCAATACTGATATGATCCTCTTACCAGAAAATTCACAAAAATATGTTGAATTTACTTTCATGCAATTACATTTGAAAATTCAAAAAGATTTTTGGTGTGTTTTAGCATAAACTTTGAAAAAAACAAAAAGTTTTGTTTCAATTTTATTTTCGATAACCGATGTTGGGATACTTAATGTGAATGCTCAGGTACTTAAAAGTTGAAAAAGATTTCAAATTTTCAAAGTTTCTGGTGCATATTGAAAATGTTTTATAGTTCAGGGGGAGAACTATTAGGGTCAAAAGGAATGTGAAGAGTACTTCCGAAATTTTGTCGTGACTAACGCTGGTTGTAGTTTGTGCAGTTTTTAGTAAATTTTTCTGCAGAATCAAACACAACATGTGCACTGCCTAAGGTTCATCGACAAAGCGAGTAACTGAACAAGACCTAAACCTGAACATCAAGATCACCAGAACATTAGAAGCTAGTAAGAGGTTGTTAAAGAAATGTCTGAAGATTGAAGAATTCAAGATTATTGTCTATCTTCATATCTGGACCAACAAATGACAAAGCCAAGATTTCTTGAGTCTGTCTGAGATTTCGAAGCTTACTGGAGAGATGGACAGGAACCTCGACAAAAACGTGCATGAAGATGGAAAGTTTTCAAGTCATTCAAGATGATGAGATCAAGACTTGAAGAATTGATAACTTTCTAATTTAGTACATCACTAGCTAGGTCCAAGGGGGAGATTGTAAGTGCATTATTCATATATGTCCCTAGCTAGTGATTTGGTACTGAATGTCGAAGGTTCAGATAATCAGAAAACGACCAAGACTTAAACATGAAGATACATTCGACCAGTCAGGAGGTCGAAGGTGGAATAATATAGGTCGAAGGTGAAGATAAAAGGGCGAAGGTGGAAACTACTCAGAAGACAAGCTACATTTGTACTATGTGAATGGGCGAATGTGGACAAAGTCCACATTAATACCTTAGAAAGGGGCGAACATGCAGATAGTATAAATAGGTTTTGCTTGTTTTGTAAGACAGACTAGTTGGTTATTGTGTGTGTGAAGGTCAGGTTATTGCTCGCTAGATTAAGGTTTTGTGGAAGTGTGTAGATCAACTTGTAATCAGTTTATGTAAACATTTTAAGCAAGTTTATCTATAAAAATGATGTTTGAAAAGGTAATCCGTGTGTTGTGATTTGTATATTATCATTTTGTTCTGTTCTAGGGTTTCTGCACCTGGAATAGTGACTTGTATGATCAGATTTCCTGTCTATTGCTAAAATTCTTCAATTACACAAAGCCACATGCTCAGAATGTTTTTGAGGAATACCGTGCGTGTTTCAAGTGTAGGGAGAGAGGGCATTTACTTGTTCACTGCCCGTACGTGAGGCATAAAAGGCACGAAGTTGAGATGAGGCAAAACTATAGAAATCCGGTTGATAATCATAGTTATCCTCAAAGACTCTTTGTCCCTCAACCAGCACCATTTTACAATCAAAGTCGATATTTTCAAAGGAGGGATAATCGTCAATTTACTTATGATCGTCGAAACCGGATTTCTATGGAAAAAACTTTGAAGAAACCAATGGTGAACACAACTGTTGATAAACAAAAGGTTCCTCCAAAACCTGCTGTTAAGTCATTAGTTGGACCTGTTTCTGTTAAGTCAGAGAAGGTAGCTAAGAAAGTTTCATTCAAGAACGATACTAAGAAACCGTCTGAGAATCCAAAATCTCAAATCAGGATTCTAAAACGTTCGGAACAATTCTGGCCACCATCGGGTTCTCCAGGTGCTTCAACCTCAAAGACTAATGGGAAATCACAAAGTGAGAAAGGTTTGATATGTCAGAAAAAAGTCGATTCAAAACCTAATGTTTGTGTGAATGAATCTTTGAAATCTAATGTTCAAAGACCCAAGACCAAGCATGCTTGGGTCCCCCAAAAGAACTAATGTTTTCCTTGATATGTGCAGGGAGCTCCAGCTGGCACTGTTAGCAGTCTCTAGATTGTCGACAGTGGTGCTTCTGGTCACATGACTGGTGATTTGACGCTGCTATTTGATATAAAGAACATCAATGGAGGATATGTAGCATTTGCTGGTAATAAAGGAGGTTATATAATAATGGAGGGAAGTGTTAGTAACGGGATTGTGAGTTTTAAGAAGATTTCGTATGTGAAGAAAATTGACTATAATCTATTAAGTGTGAGCCAAATATGCGACAAACAGGTTTCTGTGCACTTCGACGACAAATATTGTTATATCCTCAAACCCGACTTTGTTATTCCAAAGGAGTGGATCATGCTGAAAGCACCAAGAGTGAATAATCTTTACCTTCTTGATATGTCTAAAGCGAGGACAACTCAGGGCCAAGTTACGTGTTTCCTATCAAAGGCTACAGAGAAAGAATCAATAATGTGGCACAGGAGGATGGGACATATTCACCTCAGAAGAATGAATCATTTGGTGAAAAATGGACTCGTTGAAGGCGTTAATGCAAGAAGGGTAAACAGCACAAACAGTCCCACAAACCAAAGAAAATGAACTCTGTTGAAAAGCCACTTGAGCGTTTACGTATGGACTAATTCGGACCTGTTAAGCGTAAGAGTTATGTCGGAGAGCTTTACTGTCTTGTGGTTACTGATGACTATTCAAGATTCTTGTGGGTGATGTGCTTACAATATAAAAGTGACACGTTTAACAACTTAAAGGTTCTGTTCACCCGATTGGAAAATCTCTAAAGTTTGAAGATTAAAAGAATTCGGAGTGACAATGGGACGGAGTTCAAAAATGCACAGATGGATGCTCTTTGTGAAGATAAGGGAATTCATCATGAATATTCTACTCCGTATACCCCGCAACAGAATGGTGTCACAGAAAGGAAAAACAGGACTCTAATAGAAACGGCACGTACAATGCTTGCGGATTCTAACCTTCCAGTAATGTTCTGGAATGAAGCTATATACGCAGCTTGTTACACATTGAATCATGTGTTAACAGTGAAGAGGTTTGGCAAAACTTCTTATTAACTGTTGAACAGACGTAAGCCGAACTTGGAGTATCTAGAACCTTTTGGGGCTCCGTGTACGATGTTGAATCCGACTAAAAAGTTTAGTCCGAAAGCTGAAGAGAGATACTTTGTTGGATATGCAACCCCGCTTAAACGCGTATTCAACAAAAGAACTCGACAGGTGGAGGAATGGGCTAATCTTGAAGTTCAACGATATACTCAGAACGTACAAGGAAACGGTCCTGACTAGATGTTTGATAACAAAGACTTCTTTGAATCATTCAATCTAGATAACTTGGTTGAAGAGGCTGTTCTAAGACTATTTTACGACTTTAGAAAGCGCAGTGACTTCACCTATAGTGCGTCCGATCACCGTAACTCCTCCAGCAACTTCTAATGATACCAACGTTCCTACAGCTGAAGAAGTTTTCCAGAAAGCTTTAACTACTCTTGATACTTCAGAATCAGAACATGATGAAGAAATCTTCAGTGAAGCCATTCTAGATCATGCAACAGAGGCACCACCAGTGAACCCAAATCCAGATGTTGCTTCATCATCTAACACGGGTAATGATCTAGATTCGACAGAAAATCTGACTACTCAGACGAGAGTTACAGTACCTGATCATTCGGAATCTCGGATTCATCGTATTCACCCACTCGAGCAAGTTATTGGTGAACCTGGAAGCAGTGTCATGACTAGAGGACAACTTCGTAGTGCAAACTCACCTGAAAATATTGGCGCTTTAGCTTTATATGCAAAAATTCAAAAATCTAGTTGTCAGAATGATTAGTCCTTAGCTTGTTATGTTTCGCAGGTTGAGCCGCGGACGTACAAGGAAGCTCTTTTGGATGATGCATGGGTAGAGGCGATGCAAGAAGAGTTATTGCAGTTTTGGAAACTGGGTGTTTGGACACTTACAGATTTACCTCCGGGAAGAAAGAAGATCGGAACCAAATGGGTCTTCAAATGCAAGAAAGATTATAGAGGCGTAATAGTGAGAAACAAAGCTCGGTTGGTAGTTCAAGGTTTTCATCAAGTTGAAGGAATTGACTACAATGAGATTTATACACCTGTTTGCCTCGTATAAGAAATTTAAGGTGTACCAAATGGATGTCAAGAGCGCGTTTCTATACGGTGTGGTCAAGGAAGAGGTCTACGTCGGTCAACCTCCAGGCTTTGAAGATCCTATCCACTGGGATAAGGTTTATGTTCTCAACAAAGCACTATACGGGTTGCACCAGGCTCCACGCCAATGGTATGAGGAGCTAAGCACGTACCTTTTATCCAAAGGATTCAAACGAAGCTTGGTTGATTGTACACTGTTCACCAAAAGAACAAGGGATGACTTGCTTCTTGTCCAGATTTATGTTGATGATATTATTTTTGGTTCTACTAACGAACTTTTATGCATGGATTTTGAAAAAGTAATGCAGGAAAAGTTCGAGATGAGTGCGATGGGAGAAATGCAGTTTTTCCTCGGCTTGCAGGTGGATCAAAGACCAACGGACATCTTTATTCACCAAACCAAATATGTATCTGAAGTCTTGAGCCGGTTCCAGGTGGAAGATTCGAAGCCGACGGATACCCCGATTCAACCTAATCACGGGATTGGAGTTGACGCTAAGGGGGAGCTGACAGATCCTTTTACATACAGAGCAATCGTCGGATCTCTGATGTATCTCACCGCATCTAGACCAGATATAATGTTCGCCCAATGTCTTTACACACGTTTCCAATCGAAGCCGAAACAAAGTCACAAAACAGCGGTCAAGCGAATCCTACCATATCTGAAGGGATGTCCGTCGATAGGACTTTGGTACCCTGATGATGACAATTTTGACTTTGTTGCTTTTAGTGATGCAGATTGGGGCGGTTGTGACAAAGATAGCAAATCCACAACGGATGGATTTCAATTCATAGGGAGCAGGCTCGTGACCTGGCAGTGTAAGAAACAGACAGCAGTCCCACTATCTACCTTTGAAGCAGAATATGTAGCAGCATCCAGTTGTTGCTCACAGGTTCTGTGGATTCAGCAGCAGATGGTTGATTACGGTTTGCAATTTCTAAAAACCCCTATTCACTGTGACAATGAAGCCGCAATTGCATTAACTAAAGACACGATCAATCACTCAAAAGCTAAGCACATCCGGATTAAGTATCACTTTATCCGTGATTGCTATGCAAAAGAGTTTATTGATATGGTCAAAATCCACACTGATTATCAGAGGGCGGATCTGTTTACCAAAACTTTTGATAAATCTCGATTTGAATATCTTTTAAAAGCTAATGGTATAAAAGAGAAATAAGACTGATCATAACCTCGGTTTATCACTTTTTGTTTTCAATTTTTTTTAAAATTTTTACTGTTTTTGAGAAAAATCCAAAAACCAAAAAAATATGATTTACATTTTAGGGGGAGACTTTATTCAGAAAAACAAAAAACATAGAAAAATCCAAAAAGCCATAAATATAGAAAAACCCAAAATGATTTCCAGGAGTAAAAGAGGACATCATAGTACATCAGTGGGGATCTGACACATGCTAAAGAAATGTAATGCAATATGAGGCGCGTGTTGATTTTGTGTGATGTGCTGATAGGCTTCGTAGACCTATTACTGCGTGCCTTAGTGATACAAACATAACGAACTACGCGCTAGTGGCTGAACACCTCATGGGCATATGGTCTTAGAACCGTAATTTCGTTTGATAGGGTTGCCAAAATCTGAGGTTTCGGGTCGTTATGTTAATTGTTATCCGGAGTATCCTGATTGATCTTTTGTCGTATTGATTTACGGACCTAGAATCAATCAGGATATTTGCTAAAAAAAGCTTTAATTGCCAAAACCTAAAAGTTACCGAATTGAGGAACTTCATGTATACTGATGATCAAAGATCATTAACTACATCGTATCAATTCACTGATGAAAATCTGTGATTGATATCAGCCTGAACCTGGTATATATGCATATGTTACTTTGCTGCATTAATTTGCTGACCTGTACAACTATGTGTTGTATATCTTGTAATATTACGGATAACATTTGGCATAATCACGCGTTATGACGAAGCTTTGGGCAAATTCCTTGATACGGGAGTATGTCATGTGCGTGGGAACCATAGGCGTGTTAGTATAATACACCTAATTGCGTATCATTTTAAAGCACGTACTGCATAACGGTCTGCATGAGAGTTTATGTGGACAACAATATCAGCAGTTGCCGGATCATACACTGTCTTTAATGATAATATACAATAAAGATCAACGGTGTGATCAGATTTCTCAAAAACTGATATGATCCTCTTACCGGAAATCACAAAAAGTTTATTGCTTTATGTTTACATTTCTGCATTTTACATTTGTTTTTGCAAAATATACAAAAACTCAAAAAGATTTTAGGTGTGTTTACTACGCCAAAATAGGCCTATGGCCACACTTTTCCTAAAACCGACCTGCCACACTTTCGATTATATGTGTGGCCAAAGGTCATTAATTACATTTCTAAACCTTCTAGCTTACTTTTAGCCACACGTTATATTTACTCATGTGACCATTATATATTATTTTAAAATTTTTAGCCACACTTTTGGGAAAAATGTGACATTTTCTAGCCACACTAGAAATGTGTAGCAAAATTTGATCTATGGCCACCATATTTGTTTGATTTCTGATTCATGAGACCAAAAACACATCTTTTCAAAACCTTTAGCCACACTTCACGAAAAAAACGTGTCATTTAGCAGCCATACTTTAAAAGTGTGGCTAAATATGATCAACGGCCACAATATTTGTTTCATGTGACCAAAAATATATCATTTCAAAACAATTTTCTAGCGTGACTAAAAGTGATAAATGGTTATAGTAAAATGTTTTACGTGTGGCTGAAAGTAATAAATGGACACGTTTAGAATTTTTATGTGTGGCTAAAACTAACAAATAATGAACACTTTAAAATTTGTATGTGTGGCTGTCTTATGAGGTTTCAAAACTCAATATAATGATCTCTCTATTGTTTCAAACTCATCAATTATCGCCTAAGCTAGTACACATAATATATATCACTCCTTCCATGGTTAGCCTTACCCACACTCAAAAATGCCATCTTCCCTTAGAATATTCCGTCACCGGAATAAACTTTCGGACGGTGCCGATGATCCCGAAGACGACGATCCCATCTCGAACACAACCGAGTGCTACACGTGTGAGGAATAAACCTAAAATTACATATGACTAGTTTATTGTTTTATGTAAATAAACCTAAAAATTTCAATTCCCTACTGATCCTCATCAGCACAAGCTACCTCCACATCCCAATCGGAACTCTAATCTATCACGTACTACTATACCTTCATCTTCAGCTCTTATCCAATTTCTACCATTCATCAACATCGATAGAAGCTCATCTTGGTTAGGTAAGTGATTATAATTAAATATTGAGAAAATTGGGTGTTCTTCATTAGGTAGTTGATCGAAGCTCAGCTTGGTATTAATTCGGTTAACTTTCTTCATCTTTTTCGTTATGCTTCCATTAAGAAAAATTGGGTCTTTTGTTCTTAGTACAATAGCTTAGATGAAGATATCAGGAATCGTGTAACAGCTCAATGCACTACTGTTGATGCTTTCAAACAACCCTAGTATGTTAAACGTTCCCTTACATGTGCAGAAACGGGAAAGGTAGGTCATGTGAATCAGGCAAATAACATATACGTCTTCCCTGGGTAAGTGCTTGTTTGATGATGGTGTTATATTTTGGTTTATTGTGATATTTGCTTGATATATTTTCCTAATCCATGATTGGTTTGGGATCTCTGCTCTCTCGTGCTCATATTATATATGACGGAATGTTGCAAGCAGCTTCTGAATGGTATTATTGTTGATTAATTTCCATCATGCCTTTTGGATTAGTCTTTATAAATATGATTCCAGCTAATATATATAGTTTTTATACAGTCTTGCTTCTTATATGACAGAAGAAGAAATTCAGATGGGCAGATTATACCCATGTATCGATAGGTATCACTTTAACTTTTGACGCTTTCATTGGGCACCATTGTTAGTTGTGAAAGATATAGTGATTTGGGTTGATATATATAATTTAGGTTGAGTGAGACATAGATGATATATCCATATTCTACGCCTGGCAAAACTGACCCGCTGACTTAATTTTGGGTCAAATTGAGTCTTAATAATGACCATCCGGTGATTCTGGGTATTAGCAAATCCATTAACGGGTCAGAACGGGTTGAATTAAAACAAAAAAACACTGAAAACGGGTTAGAATGGGTAGGTATTAGGGATGAGAAAGGGTTAGAATGGGCAGGTACTCACGCTAAGAAAGGGTTGGATGAGCAGTATTGATGTTGATTGTTGAATGCTTCGGTCTAACAAGCTAACACCTTGCCATTCTTCAACCAAAAAACATCATAGTTCTTTTATTTGTTATTTTAACAGCCATAATATACTAAAGAGCAAAATAACTACTTTTTTTAGAACCAACCCGTTTTGACCCGAAACCTGCTCCAACCTGAAACCGTTTCAACCCAATACCCGTTCTGACCCAAACCCGTTTCAACCCGAACCCGTTCCCACCCGAACCAAAATAACCCATTTTTTAATCGACCCATTTTGACCTATACCCGTATTGACCCGAACCCATTCTGATCCACAACCCAAACCCACCCGACCCGACCCGTTTGCCAGGTATTGTATGAAGAAAATAATTTTAATTGTTAATACAATGTAGCCAGCTGCAGTTTGCTGAACATTTTATTCTATTCTTATCACTAGAATCCTTATAATAGTTGTATTCTTATGTATGTATGTATATTCAGAGTCCAGCTGATAAATGTTCTTCAGACACGTAAGACAGTGCTCAAGAAAGAACAAGGGATGGCGTTTGCACGAGCTGTGGCTGCTGGTTTTGAAATAGAGAATGTGGCAAATTTGTTATCATTTGCTGAATGCTTTGGTGCATCATGTCTGATGTAAGCATAAAAACTCTTTTTTTTGTTGTAGCTGTTTATATCTAGATATCAACTCTATTCAAATGGTTTTGGTGCACATATATTCAGGAGTGGATGGAATTGTAATGCTGGGATCTTGGGTGGAAACAGGTGATATTTTAGTAGGTAAATTAACGCCCCGACTTGCTTGAGGTTCATGGATTTATGGAAGCAGAAACATGAGTCTGGACAATGGGTTGAAATAGAAGCAGAAGATGCAATGTCAGATTGCACTGCATCAGCAATTGTGCTTTCAAGTATGACCAATGAAACCAGTAACAAGGTCAGGGGTAGTGATTCTAATTCAGAAACAACAAGCAGCAATACGAATACTGCTTGTAAAACTCTTACTTACTGATTCCTCATATTTATTTTCTACTGTTTACATCACCATCACCACCTTATAAGCTATGATGCACCGAAACGGCTAAATGGGTGGAGTACCCGTTTCTGAAGCGTGGTGGGGACGGATACGTCACTGGGACGGCGGGGAAACGTTTCCGAGAAGCTTCCAGTTATGGCGGACGCTCCCAACAAGTTTCCAATACGTTTCCTTTAATTTTTAGGGCTTTAACCGTTTATAGAAAACAATAAATTAATCACCAAATAAGGATCGGGCATTTTGGTTTTCCATAGAAAAGGTGGAACCCTAATATTTACAGAGATAAAAAGAAGAAGATGAGAAGAAAGAAGATGAGAAGCCCACTATGTAAAACATAACTTAAACCTATTTTTTTATTGTTTCCTTTTGCATACCATATCTATAACTTATAATAAAATAATTGAACTTTGATGATGTGGCATTCAATGGAGGTCTCAACCCCTCTTTAAATGTGTCACGTGGCATCATGTAGGATTTTTTAATTTTTGAGTTTTTTTAATAAATCTATATATATTATAATTATTTTAGGAAAAGATAAGAATTTAAAAACAAAATTAAATTTTCTCTCTAATGTTTTCTCCCAAGTTATTAAACGTTAATATCTTTTATATACGAGATTTTTTAAAGAAAAAATTACACCAAATTAACGAGCGTTTTATTATCTTTCCAACGAATACCATAGTGCTATATAAAAAACGGAGGAAAAAAACAACTATTTTTGTGGGGTTTTGTTTTCAAATATATTTTACTCTACTAATAAATCACAAACGATAAACATAACTTCATAGGCAGAGATTCTTTTTTTTTTATATTTGAATATGATAACTTATGGCAGAAATTTGTTTAAAATAAATATTATTATTATTATTATTATTCATTACTCATGTATTGGCAAATCATTAATTATGTTGTCATATTAGATATTTTATTATGTTATATTAGATATCTCAACCCCGGGACACTCCCGGGATAAAAGCTAGTTAAAAAATAAATCAAGTACTGCAAGTTCTGTAACTTGACTGACAACCCACTTAATCAAAAAGTAAGTTTAGATAAACTGTAAAATTACCCCCTCTATCTTCACTAGTTTACCTTTTGTTCTTAAACTTATAAATCTACACATAAACTATAAAATTAACATTTTAAAATATATATAAAAATTATAAATAGCTATAACTTTTAATATATATTATTTATTTTTTTATGTATTTATTTCCGTACCCGTGCCGTACCCGTTTCTTGATTTTTTGAGTTTTGCCGTTTCCCGTTCCCGTACCCGTACCCGTTTCTCGTTCCCGTACCAGTTCCCGTGCAACATAGCTTATAAGGCATAACCTCAAATAAATCTGACAACTCACAACTTGAATTCTTATTGAATTCTTATGAGTTTTATCTTTTGAATTTGAGTTATAGGACAACGAAAGGAAATCCTTCCATACTTGATGAAGGGGGTTTGTTTTGTTGGTTATTGGGGAAGGGGCAGTCTTATAGCCTTTTTGTTTCATAACCCGTCGTTTATTCTTTTGATGATAATGTTCAGTAAGCTTTTTTCAAAAGAATTTCTTTACACTTAAAAGTTCAACTATGAAGATAAAATTCAGAAAAAAAAGAAGATTTATATATGTTGTTCTTATTCTGTTTCTTTTACTTTCTTAGTAGCCATGTAACTCTTTTATGTCTTACATCCTGGTTTATTGTCATGTAACACATTATTAAAACATTTTCCTTAAACAAACTGCTAATTGTTTTCATTTTATGTTGGAGGTGGTGAGCAACGATATCAAGGAGGACAACATCCAGGTTTTAGTTATTTGTTAAAAATATATAACTACGTTCTTTTGACATTTTTTTACAGATCGATAGTGAAATACAAATCAGGGATGGAGCCATGAACCTTGACCCGCACACGGATGCCGTCACAGTAGTATTTGGCAAGGAAAAAGGTGGTTTTTTAAAAGGTGTTGGCTATGGAGTGACTTCCAGCAAATATTGGCAGGGACCCCGAACAAAAGGTTCATCAAAAGAACGGATTGCACAACTTGAGCTTGAACTACACAAGGAGAGACTTGAGCATGGGAAAAAGGATGAGCAAATTATGACCCTCTCTATACAGATAGCAGATACAAATGACAAACTTAATCAAGTTTTATCTTTACTGGCTGCATAGGGATAGGTATTACCGGGCTATGCATCTTCTTTAAATAAAACTTCACCAACACAAGTAAGTGAATTATTTATTAACAAACTAATGCTTTAACTTTTATCAAATGTTACTTACTATTAGATAGAATTTCAAAAATTACCCATGTAAGCGAAATGGTAATATTTGTACTTCCCTCTTTGTTGTTACATTTTGTAGGTAAATTCTGTAGATAAAAATGTTGGATCTAAGCTTATTAATAATGCTACCACATCACACATGGTGCAAAAAGAAACGGTAAAAACATTAACTATTTGATAATTTTCTTTTTATTTCTTTATTTTTTTATTTTTTTATTTTTCAATGTGTTGTAAATCTAACATAACCTAATCAATTGAATTCTAGGTCAATTGTATGGACAACAATCTGAAATCTAAGGACAATACTAAGGCTGCCACATCTAATGCATCATGTAAAGTTGTGCAAAAAAAAGTTAGTTCTCAGAGTAACATATCAAAAATGGTGCAACAAGAAAAGCTAACAATGGTATGTATTTGACAATTTTCTTTTCTTAATTTTCCACATGGTTGCTAATTTTTCTTACGTCGTTAATTGATTTTTTTAGGGAAGTGTGAAAACTAGAAAAAAAAAGTATTTCATCAATGCCCGAGACTCCACTTCCTGAAACGCCATCACATTTGGAATCTCAAGAAAATGTTCCACAGGTATGTATTGCGCAAAATGCAAATACATATTGACTTTAACTTTATCATGTTAATATGCTATATTTTTTGTAGACATTTAAGTGTGTTCTGTATTCTTGTCGTATGACCAACCGCGTGGCATATGGTACAATTTACTACTCAATGGAAAATCAAACCATTCATGGAGTTCCATTACAAGATAATTGCTATAAAGTTTCTGTTGATGAAGCTATAAAGGAGGCAGCATATTTACCAATTCAAACAGGGGAGTTAGAAACAGTTGGTGAAGCATTAGGTTCTTTTGTTCCTTGGCCAAAATCCCTTGTCAAACCTGACGAAAAGGTTTGTTTTTTAATTATTCTTGAATTAAGTATAACTAAATTAGGAATTTTTATATATGTTTTCTTGTTTTTGTTTCTCCAGCTACCAGATTCACCATCCAGTCAAACACAAAACACCACAACTAAGTTCGCCAAGAAGCAAAAGAAGAGTTTTACTACTCTAGATGGATTAAAAAAATTGCAGCAAAAGAACAAGAAGATGAAAACCGGCTGAAAATTAGATTTTTAGTATTTAAGTTTGAAACTTATGTATGGAATTTGGTTTATTATTTTTATAATATCATTTGGTTTTCTCATTTTAATGGTCACATAGAATCACAGAAAATATGTGTCACCAAAGGTTAGAAAATAGCTACACATAAAGTTATAATATTTCATGCGGCTTTATATAACAATTATGTGTGACCAAAGGTTAAACAATAGTCATACTAAAAATTATAAATTTCATGTGGCTTTACATAACCATTAGCCACAAAATCTTAATTTTGTTTATTTTTGTGTGACGGAATGATAACAATTGACATGGGTTAAATGAAATATGTGTGACCAAATGTTGACAATAGCCACGGAAAAAATTACAATATTTCAAGTGGCTTTATATAATCATTAGTCACACTCTCCTCCATTTGTTTTTTTTTTTTGTGTGACGGAATGATACCAAATGCCATGGACAAAACGGATTATGTGTCACCAAAGTTAGGCAATAGCCACATCATTGTCACTTTTTTGATGTGACAAAATAATAGCAAATGCCAGAGGAAAAAAAATATATGTGACCGAAAGTTAGAGTATAGTCACACATATAATTACAAAATTGTTTCGTGTGTCTATAAATAGTTTTTGACCACAGTTACAGTAAATTCATGTGACTATATAATACAAACGGCCACACTTACAGTGAATTCATGTTGTCATTCCTACCCTTTAGCCACACTTCATAGATGGAAAGCTTATTAAAACAATCATTTTTGCCACATATTTTTTTAATTGATGTGGCTAAAATAAAACTTTTAGTGACTATATAACTAAAATGGCCACACTTAGAGTAATTTCATGTGGCCGTTACTACCCTTTAGTCACATTTAATAGACAAAATGCTTGATTTCAAAAAGAAATATTGGTATCCTTTAGCCACACTTTTTATGTGCTACGGCCACTAAATGTGAATGTGGCCGTATGATACCTACGATGACTCGACCTATGGTCACACTTGAGCTGGAAAAAAAAAGTGTGGCGAAAGGCATATGTCACACTTTTTTTGTGTGGCCATAGGCATATCTTGGCGTAGTGGTTTTAGTATAAATTTCAGAAAAACCAAAATTTTTACATTTCTGCGTTATTTTTGAAAACCGATGGTGTTTGATGGTCGTTTTCTGAAACTTGATGAACCAATCTGAGTTTTGTATCTATCAAATGTGAAATGTTGAATTTTTGAAGCTTAAAATGTCTGAAAATGATTGAACAGGATTCGATTTTGAGATTTGGTAAATTTTCAAAAATTCCAATCCTCATTCGCCCCTTCGATGGGTCGAATGTGGAATTTTTTGTACATTCGAACCTTTAAATTCGGACGAATGTGAGTGTTCAAGTGTATGTTTATACATTCGAACCCTATATCTACATTCGAGCCTTTCAGTAGGGTTGAATGTAGACATAGTTTCTCATTCGTCCTATACCATTGGTCGAATGTGGCCCCTTAAATATACCGAATCCCTCAATCAATCCTTCCTTCCAAAATTTTGAAAAACTTCTGTCATAACTAACCCTTGTTGCCCTTGATTCTCTGACTTTGGATTATTGTTACTGTTGGATCAGTGGCCTCTTTTAAACAGTTCAGAACACTTATGTGTTTGCAGTTTATATCAAAGTTATTGCACAGCGGAATAGTAAATGTTCTAAGGTTAAATTATCACTTTTAACAGGAGTTATTACTTGTAGATGCACGAAGTGCGACTAGTGATTGGATCTACAAAGTTAACATATGTTAGAAAGTTTGCTGATGGGTTGAATGTAGAATAACTGGGCGAATGTAGAAGTTTGTGGGCCAAGGTAGAAGCTTAATGGGCGAAGGTGAAAGAGATTGAACAGAAGATACACATTCGTACCCTAGAGTGGGCGAATGTGGAAGAAGTCCACATTCGACCATCCCTAGTGGGCGAATGTGTAGAATGTATATATAGATTTTGTGAGTTTTTGAGATAGAGAGAGTTTTAGTTGAAGTGTGTGTCTGAGTCAGGTTCTAGGTGTAATTGAGAAAGTGTGTGTACTGAATAGATTAACCAGGAAGCCTATTGTATCAAGTTTTTATGAATGTTAATCTATGAAAAAGCTTTGAAAATGATGTTTACTGTGTTTTGATCCAAGTTTTATCAGTTTGTTCAGAGCTAGGGTTTCCGCACTTGGTTTTGTTACTTGTATGATCAATTAATCCTGTTTCATCTAAAATCTTTCAATCACAAAGTGGTATCAGAGCCATACGGATCATACAACAACAAATTGGATAAACTCAGAGCTGATTTGGACCTAATTTTGATCAAAATACATCTATTTTTGAATGAAAATGGTTTTTGAGTGTTTTTGATTGATTTAGAGTTGAATTTGTGGATAAAATCTAAAATTCCAAGAATTAAAGTTGTTCCAAATCAATTCCGAATCAAAACCTGATAAAGATCATTCAAATCCACAAACTTTTGAAAATCAGAGATCAAAATAACCGTTTTTCAAAGTGTAACCGTTTTTCAAACTTGAAATGGGCGAACTTGCAGGGTAAGGGGCGAACCTGACACAGAGTGGGCGAAAGTGTGTTGATTTTGGTCGAACCTAGCACATTTCTGGGCGAACCTGGAAATTTTTGTTTGAATTTTTTACTTTCGGGTAATATTTTCCACATTCGATTCGTCGGGCGGGCGAACGTGGAAATTTACTGGTCGAACCTGAAGCATTTTGGGCGAAAGTGGAAAGGGTGTTAGCTGATTTTACTTTCTGGTGAATTTCTACATTCGGGTGTTCTGATTTTGGACGAAAGTAGGGCGAACCTAGAACAGTGTTTTGGATAATTTTCTAAGTGTTGGATTTTTCGAAGTTCGTGAACATCATGTGGAATTTTCCGACTACCCCGAGACCAGCAACGACACAACCACAACAGCAAGTGATGGACCCATGGACAGTGGCAGCACAAAAGACGAGCACACAGTCTTCGCAACCGATTAACTACATGGCGATGACTAGCTCAATGCCTCAAAGTGTGGCACCTCCAGCACCACAACCTGACTACTGGGGAGTAGCAGCAGCGGTGGTAAATACTCAAACCACAAATGCTATTTCCACACTGATTAATGACTTATCTTCAGGTAGCGGGAATCGGCCACCGAAGCTCATGGAGATGCAAGAATACAATCAGTGGCAGAAAAAGTTCAAGATCCACTTGGAAGGCATGGGAGTGGAGGGTGCAGAGGCATGGAGTATGATTGCTCGAGGTTACACACCACCAGTTTTGGAGAACACAGGTGAACCAGTTCCATTGGAGAGTATGTCTGAGGAGGAGAAAAAGAAGTTTGCTGTGGAGAAGAAAGCCTATTCCCAGTTGACTCCGGCAATCACAAACGATCTGTTGCATCAGTTTGGGACATGCACTACATCTAAGCAATTATGGGATATGCTTAAAAAGAGGCATGATGGGAATGAGAAGACTAGAAGTTTAAGGATGGAAGAATTACGAAAGGAGTTTGAGAATTTTACTTATATTGGCAATGAAACTCTACCACCATACTGGGATCAGCATGTGGAAGTTCTCAGGGAGAAGGATTCCTATCAATACTGGACTATTAATGAGTTTGTGCAGAAGCTGGAAAACAAAGAGCTGGAAGAGAAGAGGAAAGCTAGAAGATCACAGATTCCTCAGAATCCTAGCTTATATTTTGGAGGCACTTCAGAACCAGTCAGTAACTTAAGTTCAGGAGGATTAGTTGCACCACATGTTGCTTGCATTTCCAATGTTATGGAATCACCAAAACCTACCATCAATTACATTGCACAAACCTCATCCTACTCACAACCATCATACCCACCACCACCACCACAACAACAATACAACAATTCCTACATTTCACCATTCTCCCCAATGCAACAAGCAGCTTTCTATACTGCTAGTCAATCTCAACAACCACCTCAACAAAGCCAATACATGAACCCAATGAACCAAATTACTCAATCTAATCAACAACCAGTGGTTTTGGAGACTTCTAACTTGGGAAATGTGACTGTTGAAGTTGCTCAGCAACACATTGCACTAGTCTCTGCAATGGTTTCATCTTACAATGGGTTAGTTGCTAGTCAAATTGGGAATAATAACTTAACCAATGAAGACTATGCACAGATTGATAAGGAAGAGATGGAACTTATTGATATCCAATGGGCTTTTGCGAGCATTATGAGAAGAGCAACGGAGTTTATTGAGAAGACGGGTAGAACAGATTTGGGAACTTCTCCTAACACAACCTACGGGTTCAACAAGGAGAAAGTTACTTGTTTTAACTGTGGAGGGAAAGGTCACTTTAAAAGGGAATGTACCCAGCCACCAAAACAAGGTAACAGAAACCCTTTCAATGCAAGCTACCAGAACCGTCAACAACAAAACCAAAACCAAGTTTCATACCAAAATAACAACAACTATCAAAACCAAAACAACTACCAAAACCGACAAAACAACTCTAACAACAACCAAAACAGACAACCAAACACACCAAACCAGACTCAAAACCAATCACCAAACAACACTAACCGAACAGTCATACCGATCACTACACCAAATGAGACACAACAGAATACCAATCAGAATCAAGCATTAGTGATTCAACAAGATGAGCGGTTTGATTGGTCAGGTTTACAAATTGGTGTTGAGGAGATCACGGCTGGTGGCAATGTGGCTTGTGTTGCACAACAGGTTGGAACTGAGGAGTCAGTGATAGTTGATGAGAAGAAAGAAACTGAGGTTGAAGTTGATGTGTCTGAGGCTGAAATGGAAATGGAGAATGAGCCTGTTGAGGTTAAGGCTGAGGAAGCTAATTCTGGAGTGGTGATTGATACTGTTTCTGATGTTCCTGAGGAGTGTGAATCAGTTTACTCAGATTCAGACAGTGAATCGGATACAGAAGCGAGTGTTACATCTCTGGATGATGATATTGATCAGTTGCTAGCAGAAGTTGATTTTTTGATGACGAGGAAGTCGTGCATTGCTGATGATGCTTTCACCAAGATTGACTATTCCAAGTTTTTTGCTGGAAAGGAAGCTCATTTCGCTTTGATGGCCATGACTGATCCGCCAAAACCTGTAAGTTCTGAGTGTAGCACTGATATTACTAGTGATAAATATTGTGGTACTTGTGATAGATTGACAAAGGAGAACAAACAACTCCGTGTTCAACGTGATAGTGCTATCATGAACTGTCAATCTACTCGCAAAGAGTTGCATGCTTTCAACAAAGTATTAGATGGCTATAAAAAGGACATTTCTGACTTGAAAAACACTCTTTCATTAAAACAACTTGCAATTAATAATTACATAAATGAAATTGAAAACACTAAGTTGGAAATGGCCGCCATCAAGTGCTTTGCTGAAAAAGTAAACAAAAAGTTGGAAAGTTATAAGCACATTGCTTACGTGGTAGACCACATCATTGATGACCAAACCACTAATTACAAGTTTGTGCCATCTCCGGTGCTTTTTGAAAACCATAATTGTCATCAAGTTACACCGGAGAGCTCGGTAAAATCAGACTCATCATCGGAAAATGAATCTAATACCTCGAGTATTGGTGATCCACATTCCGATGTGAGACCGATTTTAGGTTTGAATGATGAGGGTGTTACTGCTGAGAGTGTTGATTCAGACTCTGAGAGTGATGACTCTGGTAATGTTCAAAATGCTAATGCATGTGAAATTCCAAAAGAAAATCACATCATTACCAATGAACCAGTGTCACCATCTCAACATGTGCATCCGATGGCAAATGCTCATCGTGAGAAAAAGTCTGAAAAGAATGTTGTTAAGACAGAATTTGAGAAAAGGGATGTTAAGAATGAACCGTGTGACAAACTAGTCAAGGTGTTTTATCGGATGGAAGGATCCGATAAGATCATCTCTGACGAGGAATTTCCAATCAAAAATGCTAACTATGCTAAAATTGATAAAATCTGGCAAGAAAGTACCATTTGGTTCCCAAAACATGAGAGAACAAATGAAATTCCACCAACAATTTTAAAGAAATTATATTTGGATGTTCCTCAAGAACCAAAGGTCCATGTCACAGAGTTCATTAGACCCAAAAACAGAGCTAACGGTTTTCATGAGCCTGCTTACTCAAAAGGGCCACTCCCTGAGAGTTTGAGAAATCAACAGTATAATGATCAATATCCTGTTCGATCATTTGCTCAACCGAATGCTCCAAATGTTTTTGAAGAGTACCGTGCATGCTTTAAATGCGGGGAGCGAGGGCATTTACTTGCTCAGTGCCCGTATGTAAGGCATAAAAGGCACAAAGTTGAAGTGAGGAATTCCATGAGGAAACCGATTGATCATTATGTTCCACCACACAGACGGGTTGTTCCTCAACAACAACAGTTTTATAATCAAAACAATTTTTGTCAAATGAGGAACAATCGTCTAATTCAATATGATCGCAGAAATCGGATTGCTATGGAACAATCATGGAGAAAATCAGTAGTGAACACAACAAATGATAGGCAAAAGGTTCCACTAAAACCAATTGTCAAGTCAAATGTTGGACCTAAGTCTGTTAAATCAGACAAGGTAACCAAGAAAGTTTCATTTGCAAATAATGTTCAGAAACCGACTGAGAACCTAAAGTCTCAGATTCGTATCTTGAAAAGGTCTGAACAATCTTGGACACCAAATGGTTCTCCAGGTGCCTCAACTTCAAAAGTCAATGAGAAAAAGGAAACTGTTTTGAACAATCCGAAAAAGATTGATCCAAAACAAATTGTTAATGAGAATGTTTCTTTGAAAGCTGATGTTCAAAGACCCAAGACTCAGGCTTGGGTCCCCCGAAAGAACTAACCGTTTTACTTATTGTGTGCAGGGAGCTTCAGCTGGCCCTATTAGCAGTCTTTGGATTGTTGATAGTGGAGCTTCAGGCCACATGACAGGGGATCTTGCGTTGCTGTTCGACGTGAAGAATATCAATGGAGGGTATGTCGCATTCGCTGGAAATAAAGGTGGATATATTACTATGGAGGGGAGCGTGAGTAATGGGATAGTGAGCTTTGAGAGGATATCATATGTGAAGCAGATCGATTATAATCTGTTGAGCATCAGTCAAATTTGTGATAAACAATTCACTGTGCATTTTGATGACAAATCCTGCTATATTCTCAAACCGGGCTTCAAAATTCCAAAGGAGTGGATAATGTTGAAGGCACCTCGCATCAACAATCTCTATATTCTTGATATGTCCAAGGCGATGACAACACAGGGGCAAATAACATGTTTTCTATCCAAGGTGACCGAGAAGGAATCGATAATGTGGCACCGAAGAATGGGGCACATTCATCTGAGAAAAATGAATCAACTTGTGAGAAATGGACTTGTCGATGGAGTAAACGTGAAACATTTCCATCTGAATGACAAGTGTGTAAGTTGTAAGAAGGGGAAGCAACACAAACAGTCCCACAAAGTGAAGAAAGTTAACTCTGTTGAGATGCCACTTGAGCGATTGCACATGGATCTATTCGGACCGGTCAAGCGCAAAAGTCATCTTGGGGAGCTTTATTGTTTAGTTGTCCCTGACGACTACTCAAGATTTTCATGGGTGATGTGTTTGCAGAATAAAAGTGACACCTTTAACAGCTTAAAAGTTCTGTTCACTCGATTGGAGAATCTCTACAACTTGAAGATAAAGAGGATTCGGAGTGATAATGGGACGGAGTTCAAAAACGCCAAGATGGATGAACTTTGTGAAAGCAAAGGAATTCATCATGAATATTCGGCTCCGTACACCCCACAACAGAACGGTGTTGCTGAACGAAAGAATAGGACTCTAATTGAAGCGGCTAGAACAATGCTTGCAGACTCAAATCTTCCGGTAATGTTCTGGAACGAGGCGATCTATGCAGCAAATTATACACTCAATCGGCTTCTAACAGTGAAGAAGTTTGGTAAAACATCTTATGAGCTGTTACACCGACGAAAGCCGAACTTAGAGTATCTAAAACCTTTCGGGGCACCATGCACAATGTTGAATCCAAGCGAGAAGTTTAGTCCTAAAGCTGAAGAGGGATACTTTGTTGGATATGCAACCCCGCTCAAACAGGTATACAACAAGCGAACTCGACGGGTGGAGGATTGGGCTAACGTGGAAGTTCAACGATATACTCAAAATTTGCAAGGCACGGGTCCTGATTGGATGTTTGATTACAAAGACTTCTTTGAATCATTCAATCTAGATAGATTGGTTGAAGAAGCTGTTATCAGATTACTTTACGAGTGTGAAAACGCGGCGACTTCACCGTTGGTGCGTCCTATCACCGTGAACCCCCTACCAGCTTCTAATGATACCAATGCTCCTGTACAAGAGGAAGAAGTGTTTCAGGAGGCTTCTACTTCATTAGACTCTTCAGAATCTGACGATGAAGAATTTGAAGAAGTCATTCTTGAGCATGCAGAAGAACAAGAGGCACCGCCAGTGAACCCAACTCCAACTCCAGATGTTGCTTCATCGTCTAACACGGGTCATGATCTGGATGCTGTAGAGAACTTGACTACTCAGACGGGAGTTATTGTACCTGAATATCCGGAATCTCGGATTCATCGTATTCACCCGCTGGAGCAAGTTATCGGTGATCCTGGAAGCAGTGTAATGACCAGAGGGCAGCTGCGAAGTGTTAACTCGCCAGAGAGTTTTGGTGCTTTAGCATTATATGCCAAAATTCAAAAATCTGGTAGTCAAAATGATTGGTCGTTTGGGTGTTATGTGTCGCAGGTAGAGCCAAGGACATACAAGGACGCTTTGCGGGAGGACGCCTGGGTTGAAGCTATGGAGGAGGAGTTATTACAATTCCAGAAATTGGGAGTTTGGACGCTCACGGATTTGCGACCTGGAAGAAAGAAAGGCACTAAATGGGTGTTTAAGTGCAAGAAGGATGATCGTGGGGTTATTGTTCGTAACAAAGCCAGATTGGTCGTGCAGGGATTCCATCAAATCGAAGGGATTGATTATAACGAAATCTATGCACCTGTAGCACGCATTGAAGCAATTCGGATGTTTCTTGCGTTTGCTTCCTATAAGAAGTTCAAAGTCTATCAAATGGATGTCAAGAGCGCATTTCTGTACGGGAAAGTCAAGGAAGAGGTTTATGTCGGGCAGCCACCAGGCTTTGAGGACCCAATCCACCGGGATAAGGTCTACGTGCTGAACAAAGCTTTATATGGCTTGCACCAGGCTCCGAGACAGTGGTACGAGGAGCTAAGTACATACCTCATCACAAAAGGATTTAAGCGCGGACTCGTCGACTGCACCCTATTCACGAAGAAGTCAGGGAATGATTTGCTTCTGGTGCAGATTTATGTTGATGATATAATATTTGGTTCAACTAACGAGCTTTTATGCAGGGAGTTTGAAACTGTCATGCAGGAAAAGTTCGAAATGAGCGCAATGGGGGAGATGCAGTTTTTCCTAGGCTTGCAGGTTGACCAAAGACCCACGGGGATCTTCATTCACCAGACGAAATACGTATCCGATATCTTGAGCCGGTTCCAGATGGAGGATTCCAAGCCGATGGATACCCCGATTCAACCCAATCACGGGATTGTAGTGGACGCTAAGGGGGAGGTGACGGACCCATTTACATACAGAGCAATCATCGGATCTCTGATGTATTTGACGGCGTCTCGACCAGATATTATGTATGCAACGTGTCTCTGTGCCCGCTATCAATCGATGCCGAAACAAAGTCATCTGACGGCGGTCAAGCGTATCCTTAGATATCTGAAGGGTTGTCCCTCAAAAGGACTTTGGTACCCTAATGATGATGATTTTGATTTTATTGCTTTTAGTGATGCAGATTGGGGCGGCTGTGATAAAGATAGCAAATCTACTACAGCTGGTTGCCAGTTTTTAGGGAGCAGGTTAGTCACCTGGCAATGTAAGAAACAGACTTCCGTGGCGCTGTCTACCTGTGAATCCGAGTACATTGCAGCCTCGAGTTGCTGTTCGCAAGTACTCTGGATCCAACAGCAGATGGTGGATTACGGTTTGCAGTTTCTTAAAACCCCTATACACTGTGACAACGAAGCCGCTATCGCATTAACTAAAAATACTGAAAATCATTCTAAAGCAAAACATATCCGGATCAAATATCATTTTATCCGTGATTGTTACGCTAAAGAATTGATAGATATGGTCAAAATCCATACTGACTACCAACGTGGAGATTTGTTTACAAAAGCTTTTGACAGATCCCGCTTTGAATATCTTTTAAAAGTCAATAACATATGTAGATGCGTTTTGCGACTAGTGATTGGATAGTTAACATGTGTTAGAAGGCTGAGATGGGCGAATGAAGAATGATTTGGGCGAAGGAAGAAAAGCAGTGGGCGAAGGTAGAAGTGTACTGGACGAAACTAAGAATGGAACTACACAGGAAGACACATTCGACCATTGTGATGGGCGAATGTGGAAAATACTCACATTCGACCAGAAGAAAGGGGCGAATGTGCAGTGCCTATATATAGAATTTGGGTTTTTGTAATGTTAAGAGAGTCATTAGGTGTGTGTGTTTTGAGGTGTTGTTCCAGAGTAGTTTGAGAGAGTTAGTGTTTGAGTTAGATTAACTGTTTTGACATTGTAATCAACTTTATGAATGTGTTAATCTATGAAAACATTTGAAAATGACTTTGATTGTGTTTTGATTTGAGTTTATATCAGTTTGTTCAAAGCTAGGGTTTCCGCACCTGGTTTTGTAACTTGTATGATCATATAATCCTGTTTTTGTGTCAAATCATTCCCTCTACAAAGTGGTATCAGAGCGTAGAGGATCATACAACAACAAATTGATAAACTCAGAGCTGATTTGGACATTATTTTGATCAATTCACATCTATTTTTGTATAAAAATGGTTTTTGAGTGTTTTTGAAGGATTTAGAGTTGATTTTGTGGTTAAAATTCAACATTCCAAGAATTAAACTTGTTCCAAATCATCTCCGAAGCAAAACCTGATCAAGATCATTCAAATTCACAAACTTTTGAAAATCAGAGATCAAAATAACCGTTTTTCAAAGTGTAACCGTTTTTCAAACCTAAAATAGGCGAATCTGGAACTGAGTGGTCGAACGTGTAGTGTTTTGGGCGAACCTGAAAGATTTTTGGGCGAACCTAGGATATTTTGGGCGAACCTGGAAATTTTCTGTTGAATTTTTCACTTTCGGGTCACATTTTTCACTTTCGGTTCATCGGGGGTACGAACCTGGAACAGAAACGGGCGAACCTGGATTATTTTGGACGAACGTAGAAAAGTGGTAGTGTGTTTTTACTTTCTGGTGAACATTTACATTCGGGTGAGAGTTTCTGGTCGAACGTGCAACAGAAAGGGACGAAGGTGAAATCTTTCTGGGCGAACCTAGACTAGTTTTTGGAAAATTTTTCTAAGTGTTGAATTTTTAGAAGTTCGTGATCATGTGGAATTTTCCGACTACTCCGACACCAGCAACTACACAACCACAACAGCAAGTGATGGACCCATGGACGGTGGCAGCACAGAGGACAAGCACACAGTCTTCGCAGCCGGTTAACTATATGACTCAAAGTGCACCTCCAGCACCACAATCTGACTACTGGGGAGTAGCAGCAGCGGTGGTAAACACTCAAACTACAAATGCTATTTCCACACTGATTAATGATTTGTCTTCAGGTAGCGGGAATCGACCACCGAAGCTTATGGAGATTCAAGAATACAATCAGTGGCAGAAAAAGTTCAAGATACATTTGGAAGGCACGGGTGTAGAGGGTGCAGAAGCATGGAACATGATTGCTAAAGGTTACACAGCTCCAGTCTTGGAGAATACAGGTGAACCATTTCCATTGGAGAGCATGGCTGAGGATGAGAAAAAGAAGTTTGCTGTGGAAAAGAAGGCGTTTTCCCAATTGACACAGGCAATCACAAACGATCTATTGCATCAGTTTGGGACTTGCACAACATCTAAGGCACTATGGGAAGCACTTAAAAGAAGGCATGATGGCAATGAGAAGACTAGAGGTCTAAGGATGGAAGAACTGAGAAAGGAGTTTGAGAATTTGTCGTATATTGGAAATGAAACTTTGAAAGAACTAACTCCTAGATATAGTCATTTGTTATCTGAATTGTCTAGCTATGGTATACAGATTCCTATGGCAAAGCAGGTGGATAAGTTTGCAGATGCATTACCACCAAATTGGGATCAGCATGTGGAAGTCCTTAGGGAGAAGGATGCTTATCAATACTAGTCTATTCAAGAATTCATAGAGAAGCTGGAAAACAAAGAATTGGAAGAGAGGAGGAAAGCTAGAAGAGCACAGATTCCTCAGAATCCCAACTTATATTTTGGAGGAAATCCAGTTCCAGCTAGTACATCAAGCTCAGGAGGGCTAGTGGCACCACATGTGGCATGTATTTCCAATGTTATGGAATCACCTACCATCAACTACCATCAACCAACATCATCCTTTTCACAACCATCAAACCAACCACCACAACAACAATACAACAATTCATACATTCCACCATTTTCCCCAATGCAACAAGCTGCTTTTTACACTGCTAGCCAATCTCAACAACCAATGAACCAAGTTCCTCAACCTAATCAACAACAACCGGTGGTTTTAGAGACATCTAACTTGGGGAATGTGACGGTTGAAGTTGCTCAACAACACATTGCTCTAGTCTCTGCAATGGTTTCATCTTATAATGGCCTGGTTGCTAGTCAAATTGGAAACAACAACCTAACCAATGAAGACTATGCACAGATTGACAAGGAAGAGATGGAACTCATTGATATCCAGTGGGCTTTTGCGAGCATCATGAGAAGAGCAACAGAGTTCATTGAAAAGACTGGTAGAACAGATTTGGGAACTTCTCCTAACACAACTTACGGGTTCAACAAGGAGAAAGTGACTTGTTTTAACTGTGGAGGGAAAGGTCACTTTAAAAGAGAATGTACCCAACCACCAAAACAAGGCAATAGAAACCCATTCAATGCAAGCTATCAGAATCGTCAACAACAAAACCAAAACCAAGTTTCTTACCAAAACAACAACAATTACCAAAACCGTCAGAACAACTTTAATAACAACCAAAACAGACAACCAAACACACCAAACCAGACACAAAATCAAACACCAAACAATGCTAACCGAACAGTCATACCAATAACTACACCAAATGAAACACATCAGAATACCAATCAGAATCAAGCATTGGTGACTCAACAAGATGAGAGGTTTGACTGGTCGAGTATGCAGATAGGTGTTGAAGAAATTACTACTGGTGGCAATGTGGCTTGTGTTGCATATCGGGTTGATATTGAAGATTCGGTGAATGTTGATGAGAAGGTAGAAACTGAGTGTGAAAGTGATGAGTCTGAGGCTGAGATGGATGTGGAGACTGAACCTGTTAAGGTTAATGCTGAGGTTAATGTTGAGGATAAGACTGAAGAAACAAATTCTGGAGTTGTGATTGATACTGTTTCTGATATTCCTGAGGAGTGTGAATCGGTTTATTCTGATTCAGACAGTGAATCAGATACAGAAGCAAGTGTTAATTCTCTAGATGATGACATTGAGCAGTTGCTAGCAGAGGCAGATTTTCTGATGACAAGGAAGTCGTGCATTGCAGATGATGCTTTCACAAAGATTGACTATTCCAGATTCTTTGCAGGAAAGGAAGCTCATTTCGCATTAATGGCCATGACTGAACCGCCAAAATCTGTAAGTTCTGAGTGTACAAGTGATAGATATTGTGGTACATGTGATAGATTGACTGAGGAGAATAAACAACTCCGAGTTCAACGTGATAGTGCTATCATGAACAGTCAATCTACTCGCAAAGAGTTGAATGCTTTTAACAAAGTATTAGATGGCTACAAAAAGGACATTTCCGACTTGAAAAACACTTTGTCATTAAAACAACTTGCAATTAACAACTATATCAATGAAATTGAAAATACCAAGTTGGAAATGGCTGCCATCAAATGCTTTGCTGAAAAAGTAAACAAAAAGCTCGAAAGCTATAAGCATATTGCTTATGTAGTAGACCACATCATAGATGATCAAACCACCAATTATCGGTCTGTACCATCTCCGGTTCTTTTTGAAAACCATAATTGTCACCAAGTGACACCGGAGAGTTCGGTCAAATCAGACACAGCATCGGAAAATGAATCTAATACCTCGAGTATTGGTGATCCACATTCCGATGTGAGACCGATTTTGGGTATCAATGATGAAGGTATTACTGCTGAAAGTGTGGATTCAGACACTGAGAGTGATGACACTGGTTGTAATCAAACTGTTAATGCATGTGAAATTCCAAAAGAAAATCACATCATTACAAATGAACCAGTTTCACCATCTCAGATTGAGATTCCGATGAAAAATGTTCATCGTGTGAATAAGTCTGAAAAGAATGTAGTGAAGAAAGATCTTGAGAAAAATGTGGTAAAGAAAGATCTTGAAAAGAGTGCTAAGAATGAACCGTGTGACAAACCTGTCAAGGTGTTTTATCGGATGGAAGGATCCGATAAGATCATCTCTGATGAGGACTTTCCAATAAAAAATGCCAATTATGCTAAAATAGAAAAGATTTGGCAAGAAAGTACCATTTGGTTCCCAAAACATGAGAGAACAAATGAGATTCCACCGGCATTATTAAAGAAATTATATTTAGATGTTCCTCAAGAACCAAAGGTTCATGTCACAGAATTCATTCGACCCAAAAACATAGCTAATGGTTTTAATGAGCCTACTTACTCAAAAGGGCCACTCCCTGAGAGTTTAAGGAAGCAACAGTATAATGATCAATACCCTGTTAGATCATTTGCTCAACCAAATGCTCCGAATGTTTTTGAAGAGTACCGTGCGTGTTTTAAATGTGGGGAACGAGGGAATTTACTTGCTCAGTGCCCATATGTAAGGCACAAAAGGCACGAGGTTGAAGTGAGGAATTCCATGCGTAAACCGATTGATCATTATGTGCCACCACATAGGAGAGTTGTTCCTCAACAACAACAGTTTTACAATCAAAACAAGTTTTATCAAATGAGGAACAATCGTCCAATTCAATATGATCAAAGGAATCGGATTGCAATGGAACACTCATGGAGAAAGCCTGTGGTGAACGCAACAATTGATAGGCAAAAGGTTTCACCAAAACCGATTGTCAAATCAAATGTTGGACCTAAGTCTGTTAAATCAGATAAGGTTACCAAGAGAGTTACATTTGCTAACAATGTTCAGAAACCGACTGAGAACCCAAAGTCTCAGATTCGCATATTGAAAAGGTCTGAACAATCTTGGTCACCCAATGGTACTCCAGGAGCCTCAACTTCAAGAGTTAATGAGAAAAAGGAAACTGTTTTGAACAATCAGAAAAAGATTGATCAAAAAGTTGTTGAAAATGTTTGTGAAAATGTTACTTTGAAACCTGATGTTCAAAGACCCAAGACTTAGGCTTGGGTCCCCCGAAAGAACTAAATGATTTACATTTTGTGTGTAGGGAGCTTCAGCTGGCCCTATTAACAGTCTTTGGATTGTTGATAGTGGAGCTTCAGGCCACATGACAGGGGATTTAGCGTTGCTGTTCGACGTGAAGAACATCAATGGAGGGTATGTCGCTTTTGCAGGAAACAAAGGTGGATATATAACAATGGAAGGAAGCGTGAGCAATGGGATAGTGAGCTTTGAGCGGATTTCATATGTGAAGCAGATTGATTATAATCTGTTGAGTGTCAGTCAAATATGTGACAAGCAATTTACTGTGCATTTTGATGACAAATCCTGCTATATCTTGAAACCGGGCTTTACAATTCCTAAAGAGTGGATAATGTTGAAGGCACCTCGCGTCAACAATCTATACATTCTTGATATGTCCAAGGCGATGACATCACAAAGGCAGATAACATGCTTTTTATCCAAGGCGACTGAGAAAGAATCGATAATGTGGCACCGAAGAATGGGGCACATTCATCTGAGGAAAATGAATCAACTTGTGAGAAATGGGCTTGTCGATGGGGTCAATGTAAAACATTTCCATCTGAATGACAAGTGCGTGAGTTGTAAAAAGGGGAAGCAACACAAACAGTCCCACAAAGTGAAGAAGGTTAATTCTGTAGAGATGCCACTTGAGCGATTGCACATGGATCTTTTCGGACCGGTCAAGCGCAAAAGTCATCTTGGGGAGTTATATTGTTTAGTTGTCACTGACGACTATTCAAGATTTTCATGGGTGATGTGTTTGCAGAATAAAAGTGACACCTTTAACAACCTAAAAGTTCTGTTCACTCGGTTGGAGAATCTCTACAATGTGAAAATCAAGAGAATTCGGAGTGACAATGGGACGGAGTTCAAAAACGCCAAGATGGATGAACTTTGTGAAAGCAAAGGGATACATCATGAATATTCGGCTCCGTACACCCCACAACAGAACGGTGTTGCTGAACGAAAGAATAGGACTCTAATTGAAGCGGCTAGAACAATGCTCGCTGATTCAAATCTTCCAGTAATGTTCTGGAACGAGGCGATTTATGCAGCAAATTACACACTTAATCGGGTTCTGACAGTGAAGAAGTTTGGTAAAACATCTTATGAGCTGTTACACCGAAGAAAGCCGAACTTAGAGTATCTAGAACCTTTTGGGGCGCCATGCACTATGTTGAATCCAAGCGAGAAGTTTAGTCCTAAAGCCGAGGAGGGATACTTTGTTGGATATGCAACCCCGCTCAAACGGGTATACAACAAGCGAACTCGTCGAGTGGAGGATTGGGCTAACGTGGAAGTTCAACGATATACTCAAAATCTACAAGGCACGGGTCCTGATTGGATGTTTGATTACAAAGATTTCTTTGAAACATTCAATCTAGATAGCTTGGTTGAAGAAGCTGTTATCAGATTACTTTACGAATGTGAAAATGCAACGACTTCACCATTGGTGCGTCCAATCACCGTGAACCCCCTACCAGTTTCTAATGATGCCAGTGCTCCTATACAAGAAGAAGAAGTGTTTCAAGAGGCTTCAACTTCATTAGACACTTCAGAATCTGAAGATGAACAATTTGAAGAAGCTATTGTTGAACAAGCAGAAGAACAGGAGGCACTGCCAGTGAACCCAACTCCAACTTCAGATGTGGCTTCATCATCAAATACGGGTCATGATCTGGATGCTGCAGAGAATCTAACTGCTCAGACGGGAGTTACAGTACCTGAATATCCGGAATCTCGGATTCATCGTATTCACCCGCTGGAGCAAGTTATTGGTGATCCGGGAAGCAGCGTTATGACCAGAGGGCAGCTGAAAAGTGTTAACTCGCCAGAGAGTTTTGGTGCTTTAGCTTTATATGCCAAAATTCAACAATCTGGTAGTCAAAATGATTGGTCGTTTGCGTGTTATGTGTCGCAGGTAAAGCCAAGGACATACAAGGACGCTTTGAAGGATGATGCCTGGGTGGAAGCTATGCAGGAGGAGTTATTACAATTCCAGAAATTGGGAGTGTGGACGCTCACAGATTTGCCGCCAGAGAGGAAGAAAATAGGCACTAAATGGGTGTTTAAGTGCAAGAAAGATGATCATGGGGTTATTGTTCGTAACAAAGCCAGATTGGTCGTGCAGGGTTTCCATCAAATCGAAGGAATTGATTATAATGAAATCTATGCACCGGTAGCACGAATCGAAGCTATTCGGATGTTCCTTGCCTTTGCTTCATACAAGAAATTCATAGTTTATCAAATGGATGTTAAGAGCGCATTTCTGTACGGGAAAGTCAAGGAAGAGGTTTATGTCGGGCAGCCACCAGGCTTTGAGGACCCAATCCACCGGGATAAGGTCTACGTGTTGAACAAAGCTCTATATGGCTTGCACCAGGCTCCGAGGCAGTGGTACGAGGAGCTAAGTACATACCTCATCACCAAAGGATTTAAACGCGGCCTCGTCGATTGCACCCTCTTTACGAAGAAGACGGGAGATGACTTGCTTCTAGTGCAGATTTACGTTGATGATATAATATTTGGTTCAACTAACGAGCTTTTATGCAGGGAGTTCGAAACTGTCATGCAGGAAAAGTTCGAGATGAGCGCAATGGGGGAGATGCAGTTTTTCCTAGGCTTGCAGGTGGACCAAAGACCCGACGGGATCTTCATTCACCAGATAAAATATGTCTCCGACATCTTGAGCCGGTTCCAGATGGAGGACTCTAAGCCGATGGATACCCCGATTCAACCCAATCACGGGATTGGAGTGGACGCTAAGGGGGAGCTGATTGACCCATTTACATACAGAGCAATCATCGGATCTCTGATGTATCTGACGGCGTCTCGACCAGATATTATGTACGCGACGTGTCTCTGTGCCCGCTATCAATCGAAGCCGAAACAAAGTCATCTGACGGCGGTCAAGCGTATCCTTAGATATGTGAAGGGTTGTCCCTCAAAAGGACTTTGGTACCCTAATGATGATAATTTTGATTTCATATCTTTTAGTGATGCAGATTGGGGCGGCTGTGACAAAGATAGCAAATCCACTACAGCTGGTTGCCAGTTTTTAGGGAGCAGGTTAATCACCTGGCAATGCAAGAAGCAGACTTCCGTGGCGCTATCTACCTGTGAAGCCGAGTACATTGCAGCCTCGAGTTGCTGTTCGCAAGTGCTCTGGATCCAACAGCAGATGGTGGATTACGGTTTGCAGTTTCTTAAAACCCCTATATACTGTGACAACGAAGCCGCTATCGCATTAACTAAAAATTTGGAAAATCATTCTAAAGCTAAACATATCCGGATCAAATATCATTTTATCCGTGATTGTTACGCTAAAGAATTGATAGATATGATCAAAATTCATACTGACTACCAACGTGCAGATTTGTTTACAAAAGCTTTTGACAAATCCCGCTTTGACTATCTTTTAAAAGTAAACAACATAAAGGAAAAACAAGACTAATCGGCACCTCGGTTTATCGCTTTTTAGTTTTTAGTTTTTATATTTTGCTAATTGGGAATTTCTCTTTGCTAATTGGGAATTTCTCTTTACTATCGTAATCCTCAAAGAAGTTGATGCTTTCGAAGGGATTGTTTAATCCTCAAAGAAGTTGATGCTTTCGAGTGGATTGTTTCTTTCAAATCTTGTTTTTATTGTTTTTCAGAAAAAAAAAAACAAAAATATGTTCTTTATTTTAGGGGGAGCCATTTTATCAGAAAAACCAAAAACATTATAAAATTCAAAAAGACCTAAAAATTAGAAAATCAAAAATGATTTCCTGGTAAACAGAGGAAATGATAGTACATCAGTGGGGATTTGACACAGGCTAAAGACTTGTATAGTATAATGAGGCGTGTGTTGACTACGTGTGATATGCTGATAGGCTTCGTAGACTAAATATTGCGTGCATTAGTGATACAAACATAACGAACTACGCGTTCGTGGCTGAACACCTCATGGGCATATGGTCTTAGTACCGTAATTTCGTTTGATAGGATTGCCAAAATCTGAGGTTTTGGGTCGTTATGTTATAGTTATCCGGGATATTCTGATTAAACTTTTGTCGTATTGATTTACGGACCTAGTTTTATCAGAATATTTGCTAAAAGAGCTTAATTGCCAAAACCGGAAGTTACCGAATTGAGGAACTTTATGTTTTAATTGATCATAGATCATTATTACATCGTATTGATTATCTGATGAAAATCAGTAATTAATATCAGCCTCAACCTAGTGTATACGCACATGTTACTCTGCTGCATTCAATTGCTGACCTGTACACCTCTGTGCTATATACTTTGTAACTTTTACGGATAACTCTGGCATAATCACGCGTTGCGACGAAGTTTTGTGCAATTACTTGATACGGGAGTATGTCGTGTGTGTGGGCACCACATCGTGTTAGTCTAATACACCTAACTCGTATCATTTTAAAGCATTACGTAATTGTCTGCATGTGAGCTTACGTGGACCACAATATCAGCAATTGCCGTGTCACATACTGTTTCTAATGATAATATTCAACAAATAGATCAACGCTGTGATCAGATTTCTCAGAAAACTGATATGATCCTCTGACCGGATTTCACAAAATGTTTACTGCTTTCATTTAATTTGATGTATTTTACTTTGTTGCATTTTATTTTTATTGTCAAAAAGATACAAAATCCAAAAAGATTTTATGTGTGTTTTGATAAAATTTCAGAAAAATCCAAAATTTTTGCATTTCTGCTTTATTTTTGATAACCGGGGATGCTTGATGGTCAATTTCTGAGATTTGACAACACCATCTGGGCTTTGTATCATTCTAAATGTCAAAATATGAGTTTTGGAAGCTTAACGGATTGAAAAATGATGAACGGGATTAGAATTCGTGATTTGGCAAAATTTTCAGAATTTTCCATTTCACATTCGCCCCTTCATTGGGTCGAATGTGGAAAATTCTCACCTTCGGGTTGTTTAAACGGACGAATGTGGGATCTTTTACTCAAAATCCACATTCGGGTAAACTCTTTTTACATTCGTGCCATTCATTTGGGGCGAATGTGGAAATTCTTTACATTCGTCCAATACAAACGGTCGAAGGTAGACGCCTTTATATAGCCAATAGCAGATTCGACCCTTCATTCAAATTTTTCAAAATTTTTACTAAGTACCAGACCTTGTTGCTTTGATTTCGTTTGATTGTGCATTTGATTCCCTGTGTTTCACTGATCTTTTCCATATCAAAATCACAGGTAAAGGAGCTGAAACGAGACCAGAATCATTCGTTTTTTAACCGGACCCAGGGTTTAGGATTTCATGGACTTAGAGTGTTTGTTAATGTTTCTTTATGAGTGCATTTCATTCTATGACAGTTTTAGGGGGAGAATGGATAACAAATTAGGGTTATTACAGTTTGTAAGAGCAATTGATGCTACACGAGTGTTAGTCGGCCAGTTTAGTACAATTTCTGATCAAAACAAAGTGTTTAAAACATGTTTAGAAAATTTTTGAATTTTTGGGAAGAACAGATTTCACATTCGGGTCATAGAATGGACGAAGGTGGAATTTGTCGGCGAATGAACATCAAAAACGGACGAATGTGATGTTTTACTCAAAACCATTCCACATTCGACCAACATACTTTACATTCGACCAGAATAATCTACATTCGACCAGGATTTTTGGGCGAATGTGGAAATTCTAAAATCCTTAAAATTTTGAATTTTGTTGATTTTGTGTTTTAACGTTTGTTTTTGATTTTGTGATACAGATGGCTGAAGAACAAGAGAATGTTGAAATTCCTGTTGAGACTGTTGTTCCTGATATAGTCCCAGAGCCTGTTCAGGAAGGTGAATCGTCAAGTGGAAACACATGGCCATTCGAGAAGAATCATAACTGCTGTGCTTATTTAGGGGATGTAGAGAAGAACGTGGAGTTTGCTGACATTATCAAGTTCATGAAGAGATGCAGAGTAGTTTATGCTTTGGCTACACCAACTATTATCTACAAGGATATAGTTGAAGATTTCTACAACAACGCTAAGTATGATTACTTTGATAATCAGACAATAATCAAGAGCAAGATTCAAGGAATGGAGATGTTTATTACTGAGTCTGATATCAGAGAAGCTCTCCAGATCAAGTTTGAAGTTAGAGAAGATCCAAGAGAATTGTCGTGGACTGAGCAGAAAGCTTGTTTCCTTAGGATGAAATACAAAGGACCTATCACTGATGGTTCCATGTACAAAGGGAAACTGAGCGTGCAGTTTAAGTATTTTGCTCACGTCATCATACATGTGTTTGGATGTGTTAGTGGAGGATATGACGTGATGAGAAAGAGTTTGAGCTCGTTAATGGTTGCGTTGACTCTAAACAAACCATTTAACGTTGCTGGAATGATATTGGATCATGTGCTGGAGATGCTGAAAGGGTTGAAGATTAAGAAGTTCATGCTTTACCCTAGATTCATGATGATGATCTTTGATCACAAGTATCCTGATTTGAAGAAAGATCCAACCCAGATACTTGCTCGGGATCACATGAACATTCGTACAGAAGGTTGTTTGGAGCCTTAGCAAGAGAGGATTACACTGATCCATGAAAGAATACAGCTAGGCATCCTAATAGTGATTCTGATAATGATGATCCCTTAGTATATGCTGATGCTAGTACTAAGAGGAAGAGGCAAGTAGTCAATCCTGGAGCCAAAGGGAAGGGCAAAGGAAAGACTGATCAGGGAAGTTCAAAGCAACAGGTTGCTAGAAAGAAATCAACTGCTAAGAAAGGTACTGGTTTGGTTGATGAAGAGTCAGTGGATTCAGAAGAGACTGAGGAGGATGAACAGTGGGATTCTGATGCTGAAAATGTCCGGGCCACCAAACGTAAGGCCACTATGGTTGGTGAGTCTGAATCATTAAACAGATCGATTGCAGAAGCTGAGAAGAGCAAGAAGTCTGTTGGTGCTGAAGATGAAGGGTTAAGTATAAATTTGGATGAGTTGAATGTAGGAGAAACTGTCGTTGTTAACTTGCCCAAGCCTAAACACAAAACCATGGCTAAGAAAACAAGTACAAAGCAACTTAGAGAAAAAGAGTTTGCTCAACTCTTGAGAGGCAAAAGAGTTCCTGAAGCTGGAATGTCATCAAAGCAATCTTCACCAGTCACAAAGAAACAAAAGACTAAAGAGGCAGCAACATTACCAGTGGATGAGTTCAATGTAGCACTGGATAATGTACTTGACATATTTAGAAAGCCTCAGAAGGAGAAAGAAACTGAAGTTGAGCCATCTAGATCAAAATCCAAGTCAAAGAAAGTCACTGTGGATGATGATGTTATGAAGCAAGTGAATAAGAGGATGGATGACATGATGAAGATGATTGTGGCTCAGCAAGCTGAAATAGCCAAGTTCAAGCAGAATGAGGAAAAGATGCTTCAGATAGTTATAGCTTCAAAGTCGAATCAGGATGAGATTGATGAGAAAGTAAAGAAGCTAGAAGCAAAGAACAAAAAGCTTGAAGGTAAATGTTTGAGAAACAAAAACAGGTTTAAGGCTATCAAAGAAGATAATAAAGAATTGAAGGCTGAGAATAAACGCCTGAGTGAGTTAATTGATAACTTGTACAATGTTGCACCCAAATTGAAGGAGGGTGAAGAAGATAAAGAAAAAGAAGTTGAACAGGTTGATTATGAACCATCTGAGTCTGATAAAGAGAAAGAAGATGATGAAGATGATGAAGAATCGGAAAAGAGTGATGATGAGGGTGATGATAATGATGATGATGATGCAGAGGGTTCGGGAAGTCAGAAGGAGGATGAGAGTAGCAGTGATGATGATAATGATGGAGGAGATGATACATCGAAGTTTACATTTGAGAAGAGACCACCTTCAAAGAAGAAAGACACTGGTGAATCAAGTTCGAAGAAGAAGAAGGGTGAGAATGTTGATTCAGATGAAACTGTTTTCTGGAATGAGAAGGTGAGGTCCTTGACTGATGATGCTAAACAAGTCTATAAGGACATGTTAGAAAGAAGAGAATGGACCATTGAGTTCACACGTCGTTTTGCTGAAATATTCCAAACTGACGACATGAGATATGAATTGGAATATAACGATCCTGATTTAGAAGAAGGGGAAGTACCTGCATCTGTGGCAAAGGAGATTTTAGATGGACTTGCACAGAGGGTAGGGAAAACATTTGAAGAGTTTATTGTTGATGAGTCGATTCCACATATTCCTGAAAAGGATATTGGAAGTCACTCTGATGATAAAGATACCCCTGAATTTGAAGAAGTGGAAATTGAGGACATAACTCATGAGGAATACCCACAATATTTCAGACAAACTGATGAAGATGTGGTGTTTCCTGACTTTACTGAAATTCCAAACACTTCTGCGAAGAAGAAAGCTAAGCAGAGAAGTACAGAGTTTGTAGAGAAAGTATTTGGTGCTGATAAGCCAGAATCTTCAAATAAATCTGATGAATTGAAGAGTTATTTGAAGAAACTGAGAGAAATGGATAAGAACCGACCGAAGCCTGAAGCTCAAGGAAACTTTTATAGATTTCATAATGCTAAATTCAGAGGCAGAGCTCTCGGGTGGACATATTTAGGCAGGCTGAAGTGTCTAGCTGCCAAATGGGAATCAGGGATCTTGTACTTTTACAGATTCATTGACTTGCTAACTCTACTGTACTGGGCGGTTAGAGATTTATGCAGATTTCCTATGTCGGGTGCTTCAGTTAATAACACACATGTCGGTTGGTGCGCAGACAAGCTGGTTTGGGAGAGTAGAACGAGATGGAATAGATTCAAGCCACAATATCCCCGGAGGAAAGTTCACAGGGATATTGATCCTAGAACCAAGCTGAAACGAGTTACTTTGATAAATAAAGCACCTGAAGTGATGAGAAAAATACCTTTAATGCCCATGCCTCAACATTTCAGTGCTGATTTTATCTTCTGGTATTATGATTGGAGAAAGGCAGAAGCGGTGATTGTGTTGAGAGATGGAAAGGATAAATACAAACATGTGCATGTATTTGATCCTATGTGGTTGATAAACTGTACATTCGAAGACATCATCATGCTCTTTTACAATCCGATTCATCATGAGCCGAACGACGCTGATCAGGCAAAGAAATACACTCAAGTAGTTGGTGTTTGCTTTGCATATGATATAAATGCGTGTAGTAACTTGGATGGAAAACTTGGCAAGATGGTGAAAATGGCAAACGTGTCAAAACCGGTGAAGAGAAGATTAGAGCCTGAGATGACAAAAGAGCAGAAGAAACAACTCAGAATCAAGTTGCTGAACAAAGCCATGGACGAGGACAGAAAACGATCCAATCAATAGTCGAGGGGGAGTTTGTAGATGCGTTTTGTGACTAGTGATTGGATAGTTAACATGTGTTAGAAGGCTGAGATGGGCGAATGAAGAATGATTTGGGCGAAGGAAGAAAAGCAGTGGGCGAAGGTAGAAGTGTACTGGACGAAACTAAGAATGGAACTACAGAGGAAGACACATTCGACCATTGTGATGGGCGAATGTGGAAAATACTCACATTCGACCAGAAGAAAGGGGCGAATGTGCAGTGCCTATATATAGAATTTGGGTTTTTGTAATGTTAAGAGAGTCATTAGGTGTGTGTGTTTTGAGGTGTTGTTCCAGAGTAGTTTGAGAGAGTTAGTGTTTGAGTTAGATTAACTGTTTTGACATTGTAATCAACTTTATGAATGTGTTAATCTATGAAAACATTTGAAAATGACATTGATTGTGTTTTGATTTGAGTTTATATCAGTTTGTTCAAAGCTAGGGTTTCCGCACCTGGTTTTGTAACTTGTATGATCATATAATCCTGTTTTTGTGTCAAATCATTCCCTCTACAACATAAAGGAAAAACAGGACTAACGGCACCTCGGTTTATCGTTTTTTAGTTTTATTATTTTTCTTATTTTTGCTAATTGGGAATTTCTCTTTGCTAATTGGGAATTTCTCTTTACTATCGTAATCCTCAAAGAAGTTGATGCTTTCGAGGGGATTGTTTAATCCTCAAAAAGTTGATGCTTTCGAGTGGATTGTTTCAAATTTTCATTTTTATTGTTTTTCAGAAAAATTTAAAACCCAAAAATATGTCCTTTATTTTAGGGGGAGCCATTTTATCAGAAAAACCAAAAACATTGAAAAATTCAAAAAGACCTAAAAATTAGAAAACCAAAAATGATTTCCTGGATAAAAAGAGGAAATGATAGTACATCAGTGGGGATCTGACACAGGCTCATGAATTGTATAGTATATGAGGCGTGTGTTGATTACGTGTGATATGCTGATAGGCTTCGTAGACTAAATATTGCGTGCATTAGTGATACAAACATAACGAACTACGCGTTCGTGGCTGAACACCTCATGGGCATATGGTCTTAGTACCGTAATTTCGTTTGATAGGATTGCCAAAATCTGAGGTTTCGGGTCGTTATGTTATGGTTATCCAGGATATTCTGATTAAACTTTTGTCGTATTGATTTACGGACCTAGTTTCATCAGAATATTTGCTAAAAGAGCTTAAATGCCTAAACCGAAAGTTACCGAATTGAGGAACTTTATGTTTTAATTGATCAAAGATCATTATTACATCGTATTGACTTTCTGATGCAAATCAGTGGTTAATATCAGCCTCAACCTAGTGTATATGCACATGTTACTCTGCTGCATTCGTTTGCTGACCTGTACACCTCTGTGCTATATACTTTGTAACTTTTACGGATAACTCTGGCATAATCACGCGTTACGACGAAGCTTTGTGCAATTACTTGATACGGGAGTATGTCGTGTGTGTGGGCACCACAATGTGTTAGTCTAATACACCTAACTCGTATCATTTTAAAGCATTGCGTAATAGTCTGCATGTGAGCTTCAGTGGACCAATATATCAGCAATTGCCGTGTCACATACTGTTTCTAATGATAATATTAAACAAATAGATCAACGCTGTGATCAGATTTCTCAGTAAACTGATATGATCCTCTTACCGGATATCACAAAACGTTTACTGCTTTCATTTACTTTGATGCATTTTACTTTTATTGTCAAAAAGATACAAAATCCAAAAAGATTTTAGGTGTGTTTTGATAAAATTTCAGAAAAACCAAAATTTTTGCATTTCTGCTTTATTTTTGATAACCGACGGTTGCTTGATGGTCAATTTCTGAGATTTGATAACACCATCTGGGCTTTATATCATTCAAAAAGTGAAAATATGAGTTTTTGAAGTTTAACAGATTGAAAAATGTTGAACGGGATTCGAATTCGTGATTTGGCAAAATTTTCAGATTTTTCCATTTCACATTCGCCCCTTAATTGGGTCGAATGTGGAAAAATCCTCACCTTCGGTTGTTAATTATGGGCAAATGTGGGCTTGTTTAAACAAACTTCACTTTCGGGTAAACATTATTTACATTCGGCCAATTCACTTTGGGCGAATGTAGATATGTCCTACATTCGACCAGGAAAACGGGCGAAGGTGGATTCTATATATAAGCCACAGCCACCTTCGAACCCTCATTCAACAGTTCTTCAAATTTTTCTTCGATCCCACACCTTGTTGCTGGATTTCTTTTACCTTGTGCATTTTATTCCCGAGTGATCACTGATTCTTTTCATACCTAATATACAGGTAATGGAGCTCAAACGAATCCAGATTCGTCGTTTTTAAGACCGGACCTAGGGATTTAAATTTAAGGGTTTTATGATGCTTAATATTGATTGTATGTGATTGCATTTCAATCTATATCAGTTTTAGGGGGAGAAGGATTAACGAATTAGGTTTATAACATCAATTGTTGGGTTAAATGATTGATTGAGATAATAAAACCCTAATTCGTATTGAAAACTGACGTAGATTGAATAATAAGAACAATTGGAGGTGGACGAATGCTAATCGGCCATAGTAGTACACATTCTAATCAAAATTATAGGTTAAAAACAAACTTAGAAAAATTTTAAATTTTTGGGAAAAACCAGTTTCACCTTCGGGTCACAAAACGGGTGAAGGTGGATATAATTGGGCGAATGAGAATTAATTTGGACGAATGTATTTTTGAATCAATACATTGTCACATTCGACCAGAATTTTTCACATTGGTACTCAAAATTCTACATTCGACCTGATAAAAAGGGGCAAATGTGGAACCTGAAAATCTTAAAATTTTCTATTTTTGTCGTTTTCATATTTTGACGTATTTTTCTGATTTTGATGTGCAGATGGCTGAGCAAACTGAGAATGTTGTAGTTCAAGTAGAGAATGTCATTCCAGATCCGGTGCAAGAGGCTGAAGCATCAGTTCCGATAAGTTGGCCATTCGAACGATCTCACAACTGTTGTGCTTATCTTGGTGATGTAGAAAAGAACACAGAGTTTGTCGGGATTATTGAATTCTTGAAGAGGAGCAGGGTTGTGCATGCCTTAGCCACACCGACGATTATTTACAAAGACATTATTGAAGACTTTTACAAGAACGCGAAGTACGACTTCTGGGAGAATCAGACGATAATCAAGAGCAAAATACAAGGAATGGAGATGTTTTTGACGGAGTCTGATATTAGAGAAGCACTTCAGATCAAGTTTGAAGTTAGTGAAGATCCCAGAGAATTATCATGGACTGAACAGAAAGCCTGCTTCCTGAGGATGAAGTACAAAGGACCGATTATTGATGGTTCTATGCACAAAGGGAAGCTGAGTGTGCAGTTCAAATACTTTGCACATGTCATTATTCACGTGTTTGGATGTGTAAGCGATGGATATGACGTAATGAGAAGAAGTTTAAGCTCGTTAATGGTTGCGTTGACTCTCAACAAACCATTCAATGTGTCTGGGATGATATTGGATCATATGCTTGAGATGCTTAAGGGTTTGAAGAAGAAATATTTCATGTTATACCCAAGATTTCTGATGATGATCTTTGATCACAAGTATCCTGAATTGAGAAAGGATCCTACACAGATTATAGGTCAAGATCATATGAATATCCGTACTTTGGTGAGGATGAAAGGATACAAGGGTGTGCCTGATGAAGATAAGCCACCATACAGGAGATTGTTTGGAGCTCTAGCTAAACAGGATTACACTGATCCTGGAAAGAACAAGGCTAGACATACTGAGAGTGATTCGGATAATGACGATCCTTTAGTGTACGCAGATGCAAACACTAAAAGGAAAAGGCAGGTTGTCAATCCCGGAGCCAAAGGGAAGGGCAAGGGAAAGATAGACCAGGGAAGTTCTAAGCAACAAGTGGTGAGGAAGAAAACTACTGCTAAGAAGGGAACGAGTTTAGTGGATGAAGAATCTGTTGATTCGGAAGAAACTGAGATAGATGAACAATGGGATTCTGATGAAGAAGGAGTTAAGACCACCAAACGTAAGGCCACTATGGTTGGTGAGTCTGAATCTCTTAACAAGACGATTGAAGAAGCAGAACAGAGTAAGAAGTCTGTTGATGCTGAAGATGAAGGTTTAGGTGTTGATATGGATGAACTGAATGCTGGAGAGACTGTTGTAGTGAATTTGCCAAAACCAAAACACAAATCAATGGCAAAGAAGTCAAGCACTAAACAGTTAAGGGAGAAAGAGATTGCCCAGCTGATGAAAGGAAAAAGATTACCCGATGCTGGTACATCATCAAAGCTGTCTTCACCAGTTACTAAGAAGCATAAAAAGACAAAAGAGGCTGAGACATTACCAGTTGATCAGTTTAACGTTGCTCTGGATAATGTTTTTGATATGTTCAGGAAGCCTCAGAAGGAAAAAGCTAAAGAAGTTGAGCCATCCAAGTCTAAGAAAGTCACTGTTGCTGATGATGTAATGAAGCAAGTGAACAAAAAGATGGATGAGATGATGAAGATGATTGTAGCTCAACAAGCTGAGATTGCTAAGTTCAAACAGAATGAGGAGAAAATGCTTCAGATTGTGGTTGCTTCGAAGTCTAATCAAGATGAGACTGATGAGAAAGTTAAGAAACTTGAAGCTAAAAATAAGAAGCTTGAAGGTAAATGTTCAAAGAACAAGAGTATGATTAAGGTGATTAAAGAGGATAACAAAGAACTAAAGGCTGAAAACAAACGCCTTAGTGATTTGTTAGACAATTTGTATAATGAAGCACCCAAGTTGAGAGACGGTGAAGAAGATAAAGAAAAAGAGGTAGAACAGGTAGACTTTGAGCCTTCTGATTCTGAGAAAGAAAAAGATGATGATGAGGAAGATGAGGAGTCTGAGAAAAGTGATGATGAGGATTCTAAGAAAAGTGATAAAGAAGATGATGATGATGCTGAAGGGTCTGGGAGTAAGAATGATGATGATAGTAGTGATAGTGATGATGATGAAGGAGGAGATGACACAAGCAAATTCACATTTGAGAAGAGAACACCAAAGAAGAAAGATGCTGGAGAATCAAGTTCCAAAAAGAAGAAAGGAGAGAATGTAGATTCAGATGAAAGTATCTTTTGGAACGAAAAGGTGAGATCTCTGAATGATGATGCGAAGAAAGTTTACAGAGATATGTTGGAGAAAAGAGAATGGACGATAGAGTTCACAGGTCGTTTTGCTGAGATATTCCAGACTGATGACATGAGATATGAACTGGAATATAACGATTCTGATTTAGAAGAAGGTGAAGTACCTGCTACTGTGGCTAAAGAAATTCTTGATGGTCTTGCACAGAGAGTAGGGAAATCATTTGAGGAGTTTGTGATGGATGAGTAGATTCCAAATATTCCTGAAAAGGATATTGGAAATCACTCAGATGATAAGAATACTCCAGAAATGGATGAAGTGGAGATTGAAGATATAACACATGAGGAGTATCCACAATACTTTAGACAAAATGATGAAAATGTGATATTTCCTGACTTCACTGAGATTCCAAACACTTCTGCTAAGAAGAAAGCTAAGAAAAGAAGTGAAGAATTTGTTGAGAAGGTGTTTGGAGCTGATAAGCAACAATCTTCAAGTCAAACTGATGAATTGAAGACATACTTGAAGAAGTTGAGGGAAATGGATGAGAACCGACCAAAGCCTGAAGCTCAAGGAAGTTTCTACAGATTTCATAATGCTAAATTCAAAGGCAGAGCTCTCGGGTGGACTTATTTGGGTAGACTGAAGTGTTTAGCTGCCAAATGGGAATCAGGAATTCTGTACTTCTACAGATTCATTGATTTGCTAACTCTACCGTATTGGGCGGTCAGAGATCTTTGCAGATTCCCAATGTCTGGAGCTTCAGTGAATAATACACATGTCGGTTGTTGTGCAGATAAGTTAGTTTGGGAGAGTAGAACAAAGTGGAATAGATTCAAGCCTCAATATCCCAGAAGAAAAGTTCACAGGGATATTGATCCTAAAACCAAGTTGAAGAGGGTAACTTTGATCTACAAAGCACCTGAAGTGATGAGAAAAATACCTTTGATGCCTATGCCACAACATTTTAGTGCTGACTTTATATTTTGGTACTACGATTGGAGAAAGGCTGAAGCTGTGATTGTTTTGAGAGATGGGAAGGACAAATACAAGCATGTTCATGTTTTTGATCCTATGTGGTTGATTAACTGTACCTTCGAAGACATCATCATGCTTTTCTACAATCCGATTCATCATGAGCCTAACGATGCTGAACAAGCAAAGAAGTATACTCAAGTAGTAGGAGTTTGTTTTGCGTATGATATAAACTCGGGGAGTAACTTGGATGCTAAGTTTGGTAAAATGGTGAAGATGGCTAATGTATCTAAACCAGTGAAGAGAAGATTGGAGCCTGAAATGACTAAAGAGCAAAAGAAACAGCTCAGAATTTATTTGTTGAACAAGGCAATGGACGAAGACAGAAAACGATCAAATCAATAGTCGAGGGGGAGTTTGTAGATGCACGAAGTGCGACTAGTGATTGGATCTCCAAAGTTAACATATGTTAGAAAGTTTGCTGATGGGTTGAATGTAGAATAACTGGGCGAATGTAGAAGTTTGTGGGCGAAGGTAGAAGCTTAATGGGCGAAGGTGAAAGAGATTGAACAGAAGATACACATTCGTACCCTAGAGTGGGCGAATGTGGAAGAAGTCGACATTCGACCATCCCTAGTGGGCGAATGTGTAGACTGTATATATAGATTTTGTGAGTTTTTGAGATAGAGAGAGTTTTAGTTGAAGTGTGTGTTTGAGTCAGGTTCTAGGTGTAATTGAGAAAGTGTGTGTACTGAATAGATTAACCAGGAAGCCTATTGTATCAAGTTTTTATGAATGTTAATCTATGAAAAAGATTTGAAAATGATGTTTACTGTGTTTTGATCCAAGTTTTATCAGTTTGTTCAGAGCTAGGGTTTCCGCACCTGGTTTTGTTACTTGTATGATCAATTAATCCTGTTTCATCTAAAATCTTTCAATCACATTACTCCCCCTTGACTGAGCAATTAATGAGAATCAATAAGCAATTGAAGTATAAAGCAATAAATACAAGTTATGATTCTCAGATGTGAAATGGATAATAAGTTTAAAAGCCTCGAAGGTTTTTCAATTATAATCAAAGTTAATCACATACTAAAATAGATGAACAAGCTCATCTATTTATAGACAAAGATACAAGACTGTTGTACTAAGTAATATGAGATATTTAGCTAAGATATTATACTTAGGATAATGTTTACAACAAGCTTTACATTGAAACTTGATCCAAGACTTTAACAAAACATTATAATACTAAACTACTGAAGTCTGAGTCGGTTATGAAGATAAGATCAACAAACTACTGATGAAAAGACAAACTACTGATGAGTAGTATTGTCTTCAGTAGTTCTGAAGTGAAGTGTCTGGTTAGACCTCAGAACTACTGATCAGTTCTTCTTCAGTACTTTGCTCTTCTGTTCTTCAGCACTTGTGTTTTCTTCTTCAACAGTTTCATCTATACTTAGGCAGAATATGATTTGGACTAAGGTTATCAAAAGTGGTTTCTTCAATCCTCTTTGTCCCAACAATCTCCCCCTGGATTGATGAAGCCAAAACCTTATCCAATCTTTATTGTTCTTGATTCTTTCTCTCTTCTAGTATCCTCCAGACTTCTGCTGTCATCTTGGTAGTAAGAGTGTCTTTTTGTTGCTCTGTTAGAGATCCTTGTTCAGGTGTAAGATGTTGAATGGTCAGAAGGTCCTTTGTTGACAGTATGCTCAACTCCTTTGAGTTCTTGTAGACCTTACTTGAACGATCTCTTCTGGTCACTAACACTGAGTTTGAATCAGTGAATGACCATTTGATAATATTCACCTTAGACCTTTCAAAGTCTGAGGCATAGGAAACCAAGCCAGTTTCCTGAGGTTGACCTGAGGAGGATTGGGGAATGTCTTCTATTTCTGTGACTCTCAGGTGAAAATCCTTGCTAGCTTGAAGGTCAACATCACCTTGGATAGCAATGTTGGGTAGGTGATGTTCTGTAACAACCTCGGTATGGGTTTTATCTTTAAAAGATTGTTGTAGTTGATAAGCATAAGTAGCAGGATCTCTAAATTGTGTAAGCAGGGGCTTTTCTTCCACATCAAAGTCACCATGAACTAACTGATTTCCTTCCAAGAGTACCATCCTGAAATCAGTCTTCACAGTCTCCTCTGCCTTTCTCTTTGTAGCTGGTCTTCTTAGTGCACCAGTTGATCTCCTTATGATTGAAGTTTGTTGGGCTTCAGGAGTTTCAAATCTATCTGGATTTGTAGCTTTGCTGGCCTTGAACTTTTTGTAAGTTTCATATAAAGTTTCTTCTTTCCACTTTGAAACTGAGGCCTTTGAACCATAACCATTTGCTACAAGTTCTTCCACTATCTCAGCTCTCTTAGCTTTTCTCTCTTTTTCTGTTGCCAACCTATCAGCTATAAGTTGAGCTCTTCTTGTGAGTTCTTCTGTTGAGAGTCTATTCAGAGAGACTTGTCTTGCCTTGGCATTCTTTGTAATCATCATAATCAGCTGTGCTCTCTTGTCTTCTTCAGCAGCAGCCTTAAGTGCTCTCTCTGCAGCTTCAAGTTCATCAAGTTTTTCTTGATACTTGACTAGCTTTTCTTCAAAGCTTAGATCATCCCTTGCTTCTAGGCTATTCCACACTTTGTCTTCCTTATCCTTCTTCTGAGCCTCTTTTAAACTCTTCTCCAATAATTCTTTTGACATTGAGATGGGCGTAAGGTTTAAAACAGTTGTGGTTGTTGTAGTTGGCTTAGGAATGGAAGTTGGTTCTTTTTCAGTTGCCCTTGAAGACTGTCCTTGATTGGTTTTGGAAGTTAAAACTTCTGAAGGGTGGATGGTAGTCACAACTACTGAAGGATTGTCTTCAGCAGTTTGAATAATGGCTTCAGTAGTTCCTTCTGTTGCCTTAGATGAACTGAACTCTTGAAGGATCTCCTTTCCTGGTCTTTTGGTTGTCTTCTCAGCATCAGGAGATTCTTCAACTATTGGTTCCTTAATCTTCTCCCCCTTTTTGGCTTCATCCACTTCTGGAAGCCTCAAGGAATGAGAAGTTGCAGCAGATAATGTTGCAAGACGTTTTTGGGTCTCATCCATCTTTTTGTTCAGCTCTACAAGTCTTGAATTTATCAACCCAAATTGATTGTTGGCCTTCAACTCCCAAGCAGTTGTGAAGGATTTGAGTTGATCAGTTAAGATGTCTTTCATCATCTGGTACAGAGGACCATCTGGGCTGCATAGTTGATTCAAGTCTATGCTAGTAATCCCAGAGAATTGGGTAGGCTGTTTTTTGTGAAAGGGGTGTTTTTGGGTGATCTTCAGATTTTTCTGAAGATGCCACTTTAGGGGAAATAGGGTTCAAGTGGTCTTTAATCTGATCTTTGCTGACCAGCTCTTTGAGCTTAGAGACCTCAGATTCAGGATCTTCAACATCAGCCGTCAATTCATTTTGTGGAATTTGTGACTCATCATCCAAACTAATGGAATCATCTGAATCCCTGATAGTGTCCTCAATGAGGGCAGTATCAGTTATATCATGAGCTAGCTCCAAACTAGTCTTCTCATGAACCTCTTTGTCTTGGAACTGAGGATTTCCTACTTCAGGCAATAAGCCTTCATCAGTAGTTGCCAAATTTGAGGTCTTAGCAACGTTACTACTGTCCTCAGGTTCACCACTGGGTGATTAATGAGTAGTAGCAACCTCAAAAGTACCAAGAGTCACAAAAATATGTTGAATTTACTTTTATGTAACTACATTTGAAAATCCAAAAAGATTTTTGGTGTGTTTTAGCATAAACTTTGAAAAATCAAAAAGTTTTGTTTCAATTTTATTTTCTATAACCGATGTTGGGATACTGAATGTGAAGGCTTAGATACTTAAAAGTTGAAAAAGACTGCAAATTTTCAAGTTTCTGGTGCAAATTGAAAATGTTTAATAGTTCAGGGGGAGAACTATTGAGGGTCAAAAGGAATGTGAAGAGTACTTTCGAAATTTTGTTGTGACTAACGCTGGTTGTAGTTTGTGCATTTTTTAGTAAAGTTTTCTGCAGAATCAAACACAACAGGTGCACTATTCAAGACACATCGACAAAGAGAGTAAATGAACAAGACCCAAACCTGAACATCAAGATCACCAGAACAACAGAAGCTAGTAAGAGGTTGTTAAAGAAATGATTGAATATCGAAGAATTCAATATTATTGTCTATCTAAAAGTCTGGATCAACAAATGCCAAAGCCAAGATTTCTTGAGTCTGTTTGAGATTTCGAAGCTTACTGGAGAGATAGACAGGAACCTCGACACAAACGTGCATGAAGATGGAAAGTTTTCAAGTCGTTCAAGATAATGAGATCAAGACTTGAAGAATTGATAACTTTCTGATTTGGTACATCACTAGCTAGGTCCAAGGGGGAGATTGTAAGTGCATTATTCATGTATGTCCCCAGCTAGTGATCCGGTACTGAATGTCGGAGGTTCAGATAATCAGAAAACGACCAAGACTTTAACTGGAAGATACATTCGACCAGACGAAAGGTCGAATGTGGTTTCAGTTAGGTCGAAGGTAGAGAAAAAGGGGCGAATATGGATTGTACTGAAGATGGTTTCCTGGTTCGTACCATAAAGAAGGTCGAATGTGGAAAATTTCCACATTCGTACTCATTCTTGGGGCGAATGTGCAGTCATATAAATAGGTGGAGTTTGTTTTGTAAGTCAGAACAGTTGGTTATTGTGTGTGTTTGAGTTAGGTTGTTGCTCTCTAGATTGAGTGTGTGTGAAGGTCAATAGATTAACTTGTAAAGTGTATGTATTGAATATTTTGTATCAAGTAATCTATAAAATGATGTTTGAAAAGGTCATTCGTGTGATGTGATTCGTGTATTATCATTTTGTTCTATTCTAGGGTTTCCGCACCAGGAATAGTGCCTTGTATGATCAGATTTCCTGTCTATAGCTAAAATTTCTTCATCTACAAAGGGGTATCAGAGCCATAGAGATCATACAACAACAAATTGATAATCTCAGAACTGATTTGGACCCTATTTTGATCAAATTTTCTCTGTTTTTCATTGAAAAATGGTTTTTGATACAATTTGAAGGTTTTGGACAACAATTAGTGGTTAAAATCAACATTTCCAAGTATTAAAGTTGTTCCAAATCAATTCCGAATCATAACCTGATAAAGATCATCAAAATCCATTAACTTTTGAAAATTTCAGATCAAAATAACCGTTTTTCAAAGTGTAACCATTTTTTGAACATGGGAGGGTCGAATCTAGAGAGCATGGGTCGAACGTGGGATTTTTAGGTCTAACCTGGAGCATTTCTGGATGAAAGTAGCTATTTTTAGGTTGAACATAGGATTGTTGTGTTATTTTTTTCACTTTCGGGTCAGTTTTTCCACATTCGGTTTGCCGTGGGTACGAAGGTGGAAATCAGAGGGACGAAAGTGAGCAGAATTGGTCGAACGTGGATATTATTTCTTGGTTTCTACATTCGGGTCTCATTTTTAGGGCGAAAGTGAGTTTGACAAGGGCAAACGTAGAATTTAAGGTGTAAAAATTTTTTTGAGAACTGATGAGCAGATAAGAGCTTAGATAGAAGCTGAACGACAACAATTACAAATACAAACTTCTATGGTTGACAATTTTTGGGGATTTCCAATGGTACATGTTGACAAGTGTGTTAACAGAGAAGGTGTTCTTAGTAATGTTGTATGTTTAGTCGAACAAATGAGAAATGATGATTCTAGTGAATTGTCAGAGAGTGTATGGAGTTCTGATACCAATTCAGAACAGAGTGAATCAAGAGAGAGTAATATCTCAAATGTTGATGCTATATCTGATAATGGTAATAAATCAGATGATGAGGTAAGATCTAGGACAATCAGAACCTAGCAAATGAACTAGAAAATTGTCAAAGCCAAAATAAAGTTTTTGAAAAGAATGAAAAAGATTTGTTAAATAAAATTGAATCTTTAAAGCAAGATATTTTAGAAATGAATAAAAGTGTTTCAATGAATAACACCACATCAGAGTTGAAAGACACAACATCTTGTGTTGAAGTTTCAAACTCTGAGTTGAAGTCCGATTCTAGTCAGAAAATTGAAAATGTGGTAGTCACTTCAGAACCTGAGACTGATGAGAAAACCATATTTAAATTTCCTGATGGAATGGAAGGATCCTATATGTTGGTAGGACATGACAAGTTGATTCTCAATAAAGATTTTCCAATTGATAATATCGAACAATCTTTACTCAAATGTATATATGTTGATAATATCGATTTGTTAAATCAATTTAAAAATCAATTTGGTCATTTGTCGTTTGAACTAAATCCTAACCAACATAAGGATCAAAAGAAAAACATTGAAAAGAAAATTGTTGAAAACAAGAAAGGTTCTAAAATAAAAGGACCGAAACCAAACAAATCGAAAGGAAATGATCTGATGAAAAATTCTCATCAAACGAATTCAAGAAATTTTTCATCTAGATCATATGATTCTTATGATTATTCATATACCTCTCGATTTGATGGTTATTGGAGAAACAACTCACCACAGTATTCTCATGGTTATGTTGAACGGAGAAGCTGTTTTGAATGTGGTGAAGTTGGTCATATTGCTGATCATTGTCCCTACTGGTATTGGGATGATGGATATGCATGTGATTTTGAAGAATATAGGTCTTGTTATAACTGCGGAGAGTGTGGGCATTTAGTTGCTGCCTGTCCGTATGTTAAACAGAAAAGGACCGAAGTGAAATTTGCTAGAAACTCAGGCAATGTCAAAAAGCCTGTATCCCCAAAACCAATCAAGAAGCAAAAGGGGAAACAGGTTGTGTATGACAATCGTAACAAAATTGCCTTGAATAAAAATGGAGATTGTGGACAGGTTGCTAAGGTAAGGGGGAGTTCTAAGGCTAAGCCTAAGAATAACTCTAAACCTGGGTCTTTATCAGTTAGGTCTGAGAAGATTCCAAACAAAGTTCAGAAGCAGGTTTCAAATAAGAAATCTGAAGAGTCAAAAATCAAAATAATTTCAACAAAATCTAAAATAAACTCTGAATGTGTTTGGAAACCCGAGTCAATTTCTAAATCAATAGCAATTTCTACTTCAAATCAATCCATTGAAAAACCAATTGATTTTTCAAAAGGAGAATGGATTGATGTTCCGAGGATTGATGACCTTGGACGACCCATCATTGTGAAGGGATGGGTACCTCTCTCGTGCTAATTGTTTAACAAGTGTGCAGATTGTTCCAGACAGACCTATTAGTTGTTCTGTGATAGTTGATAGTGGAGCATCTATATACCAGCTATTTATTGGAGAGGTGATGGTTAAGGAAGGTTATTGAAAGAGGAAAATATGATTTCAATAGAGAGGAGAGTGTTTGTCGTCTGTTTCCAACTTGTGAAGCCAGAAAACATTGCAATCTCATGCAATTGCTCTCAGGTTGTGGATTTTTACAACAGATACGACAAAATGGTTTATTCTAAACACTCTTATCTTTGTTAATGGCTTTTATTAATTGAAAGATCTTATTGAGTCAAGTAATCTGAGTGAAAAATGGTTTTTTGAAACTCAATGAGTAAACCGCATCGGATATCATTTTATTTTGTTTTTCTTCAAAAGTTTAAAAATCCAAAAATATGATTATTTTTAGATTTTTAGGGGGAGAAAATTTCAGAAAAATCAAAATAAAAAATTAGAAAATCAAAAATGAGTTTTCCTGGAGAAAAAGAGTTCCTGGAGAAAAAGAGGAGATGATAGTACATCAGTGGACTGTCAGACTACTCTAAAAACAAAAATGAATTGATAAACATTGAGTAGCCACTACAATTATATATTGGTAGGCTTGAAATCAGAGTTTAAAGTTCAGCATGGTGATATAAACTTAAAATCTATAACTGATAATCATGTGGATCAACGTATCGTTGGCATATGGTCTTAGTACCGAAATTTCATTTGATAGATTGCCAAAATCAGAGGTTTCGGGTTGTTATAAGTTATCTCGGGATGGCCTAACTGATCTTTTGCTGTATTGATTTACAGACCTAGATTCAGTTAGGGTATCTTATTAAAAGAGCTAATAAAGCCAAAACCATAAGTTACCGAATGAGGAACTTAACATGTGTGATGATAATCAAAGATTATCTAATGCATCGTATCAATACTATGATGAAAGTCATGTATGATATTAGTCCTCACCCTGGTAGAGTACATAAGTCACTTTGAAGCATTAATTTGCTGACCTGTCACCACTGTGCCTCATACCTTGTAACTAACGGATAACTTCAATATAATCACGCGTTACGATGAAGCTTTGTGCAATTCTTGATACGGGAATGTGTCACGAATGCGGGGACCATAGATTACTCAGTATCTAATATTACCGTAATGTATCTAAAGTGCTGAGCAATGAATGATGATTTTGAGTTTAAGTGGACAAACATACTGGTAATGGTTGTAGGATGCTCAATGACAAAAACAGAAAATTGATCAACAAGAGTTATGACTGACTGTTTCAATACTGAAATGATCCTCTTAACCGGAAATTCACAAAAATATGTTGAATTTACTTTTATGTAACTACATTTGAAAATCCAAAAAGATTTTTGGTGTGTTTTAGCATAAACTTTGAAAAATCAAAAAGTTTTGTTTCAATTTTATTTTCGATAACCGAAGTTGAGATACTGAATGTGAAGGCTTAGATACTTAAAAGTTGAAAAAGACTTCAAATTTTCAAGTTTCTGGTGCAAATTGAAAATGTTTAATAGTTCAGGGGGAGAACTATTGAGGGTCAAAAGGAATGTGAAGAGTACTTCCGAAATTTTGTCGTGACTAATGCTGGTTGTAGTTTGTGCATTTTTTAGTAAATTTTTCTGCAGAATCAAAAACAACAGGTGCACTATTCAAGACACATCGACAAAGAGTATAACTGAACAAGACCCAAACCTTAACATCAAGATCACCAGAACAACAGAAGCTAGTAAGAGGTTGTTAAAGAAATGATTGAATGTCGAAGAATTCAAGATTATTGTCTATCTAAAAGTCTGGATCAACAAATGCCAAAGCCAAGATTTCTTGAGTCTGTTTGAGATTTCGAAGCTTATTGGAGAGATAGACATGAACCTCGACACAAACGTGCATGAAGATGGAAAGTTTTCAAGTAGTTCAAGATAATGAGATCAAGACTTGAAGAATTGATAACTTTCTGATTTGGTACATCACTAGCTAGGTCCAAGGGGGAGATTGTAAGTGCATTATTCATGTATGTCCCCAGCTAGTGATCCGGTACTGAATGTCGGAGGTTCAGATAATCAGAAAACGACCAAGACTTTAACGGGAAGATACATTCGACCAGACGAAAGGTCGAATGTGGTTTCAGTTAGGTCGAAGGTAGAGAAAAAGGGGTGAATATGGATTGTACTGAAGATGGTTTCCTGGTTCGTACCATAAAGAAGGTCGAATGTTGAAAAGTTCCACATTCGTACTCATTCTTGGGGCGAATGTGCAGTCATATAAATAGGTGGAGTTTGTTTTGTAAGTTAGAACAGTTGGTTATTGTGTGTGTTTGACTTAGGTTGTTGCTCTCTAGATTGAGTGTGTGTGAAGGTCAATAGATTAACTTGTAAAGTGTATGTATTGAATATTTTGTATCAAGTAATCTATAAAATGATGTTTGAAAAGGTCATTCGTGTGATGTGATTCGTGTATTATCATTTTGTTTTGTTCTAGGGTTTCCGCACCAGGAATAGTGCCTTGTATGATCAGATTTCCTGTCTATAGCTAAAATTTCTTCATCTACAAAGGGGTATCAGAGCCATAGAGATCATACAACAACAAATTGATAATCTCAGAACTGATTTGGACCCTATTTTGATCAAATTTTCTTTGTTTTTCATTGAAAATGGTTTTTGATACAATTTGAAGGTTTTGGACAACAATTCATGGTTAAAATCAACATTTCCAAGTATTAAAGTTGTTCCAAATCAATTCCGAATCATAACCTGATAAAGATCATCAAAATCCATTAACTTTTGAAAATTTCAGATCAAAATAACCGTTTTTCAAAGTGTAACCGTTTTTTGAACATGGGAGGGTCGAATCTAGAGAGCATGGGTCGAACGTGGGATTTTTAGGTCGAACCTGGAGCATTTCTGGACGAAAGTAGCTATTTTTAGGTTGAACATAGGATTGTTGTGTTATTATTTTCACTTTCGGGTCAGTTTTTCCACATTCGGTTTGCCGTGGGTTCAAAGGTGGAAATCAGAGGGACGGAAGTGAGCAGAATTGGTCGAACGTGGATATTATTTCTTGGTTTCTACATTCGGGTCTCATTTTTAGGGCGAAAGTGAGTTTGACAAGGGCGTACGTAGAATTTAAGGTGTAAAAAAAATTTTGAGAACTGATGAGCAGATAAGAGCTCAGATAGAAGCTGAACGACAACAATTACAAATACAAAATTCTATGGTTGACAATTTTTGGGGATTTCCAATGGTACATGTTGACAAGTGTGTTAACAGAGAAGGTGTTCTTAGTAATGTTGTATGTTTAGTCGAACAAATGAGAAATGATGATTCTAGTGAATTGTCAGAGAGTGTATGGAGTTCTGATACGAATTCAGAACAGAGTGAATCAAGAGAGAGTAATATCTCAAATGTTGATGCTATATCTGATAATGGTAATAAATCAGATGATGAGGTAAGATCTAGTATTGACTGTGCTAGTTGTTCTGAATGTGTCAAGTTGAAATGTGAATTGATGACACTTATTGAGGACAATCAGAACCTAGCAAATGAACTAGAAAATTGTCAAAACCAAAATAAAGTTTTTGAAAAGAATGAAAAAGATTTGTTAAATAAAATTGAATCTTTAAAGCAAGATATTTTAGAAATGAATAAAAGTGTTTCAATGAATAACACCACATCAGAGTTGAAAGACACAACATCTTGTGTTGAAGTTTCAAACTCTGAGTTGAAGTCCGATTCTAGTCAGAAAATTGAAAATGTGGTAGTCACTTCAGAACCTGAGACTGATGAGAAAACCATATTTAAATTTCCTGATGGAATGGAAGGATCCTATATGTTGGTAGGACATGACAAGTTGATTCTCAATAAAGATTTTCCAATTGATAATATCGAACAATCTTTACTCAAATGTATATATGTTGATAATATCGATTTGTTAAATCAATTTAAAAATCAATTTGGTCATTTGTCGTTTGAACTAAATCCTAACCAACATAAGGATCAAAAGAAAAACATTGAAAAGAAAATTGTTGAAAACAAGAAAGGTTCTAAAATAAAAGGACCGAAACCAAACAAATCGAAAGGAAATGATCTGATGAAAAATTCTCATCAAAAGAATTCAAGAAATTTTTCATCTAGATCATATGATTCTTATGATTATTCATATACCTCTCGATTTGATGGTTATTGGAGAAACAACTCACCACAGTATTCTCATGGTTATGTTGAACGGAGAAGCTGTTTTGAATGTGGTGAAGTTGGTCATATTGCTTATCATTGTCCCTACTGGTATTGGGATGATGGATATGCATGTGATTTTGAAGAATATAGGTCTTGTTATAACTGCGGAGAGTGTGGGCATTTAGTTGCTGCCTGTCCGTATGTTAAACAGAAAAGGACCGAAGTGAAATTTGCTAGAAACTCAGGCAATGTCAAAAAGCCTGTATCCCCAAAACCAATCAAGAAGCAAAAGGGGAAACAGGTTGTGTATGACAATCGTAACAAAATTGCCTTGAATAAAAATGGAGATTGTGGACAGGTTGCTAAGGTAAGGGGGAGTTCTAAGGCTAAGCCTAAGAATAACTCTAAACCTGGGTCTTTATCAGTTAAGTCTGAGAAGATTCCAAACAAAGTTCAGAAGCAGGTTTCAAATAAGAAATATGAAGAGTCAAAAATCAAAATAATTTCAACAAAATCTAAAATAAACTCTGAATGTGTTTGGAAACCCAAGTCAATTTCTAAATCAATAGCAATTTCTACTTCAAATCAATCCATTGAAAAACCAATTGATTTTTCAAAAGGAGAATGGATTGATGTTCCGAGGATTGATGACCTTGGACGACCCATCATTGTGAAGGGATGGGTACCTCTCTCGTGCTAATTGTTTAACAAGTGTGCAGATTGTTCCAGACAGACCTATTAGTTGTTCTGTGATAGTTGATAGTGGAGCATCTATATACAAGCTATTTATTGGAGAGGTGATGGTTAAGGAAGGTTATTGAAAGAGGAAAATATGATTTCAATAGAGAGGAGAGTGTTTGTCGTCTGTTTCCAACTTGTGAAGCCAGAAAACATTGCAATCTCATGCAATTGCTCTCAGGTTGTGGATTTTTACAACAGATACGACAAAATGGTTTATTCTAAACACTCTTATCTTTGTTAATGGCTTTTATTAATTGAAAGATCTTATTGAGTCAAGTAATCTGAGTGAAAAATGGTTTTTTGAAACTCAATGAGTAAACCGCATCGGATATCATTTTATTTTTTTTTCTTCAAAAGTTTAAAAATCCAAAAATATGCTTATTTTTAGATTTTTAGGGGGAGAAAATTTCAGAAAAATCAAAATAAAAAATTAGAAAATCAAAAATGAGTTTTCCTGGAGAAAAAGAGGAGATGATAGTACATCAGTGGACTGTCAGACTACTCTAAAAACAAAAATGAATTGATAAACATTGAGTAGCCACTACAATTATATATTGGTAGGCTTGAAATCAGAGTTTAAAGTTCAGCATGGTGATATAAACTTAAAATCTATAACTGATAATCATGTGGATCAACGTATCGTTGGCATATGGTCTTAGTACCGAAATTTCATTTGATAGATTGCCAAAATCAGAGGTTTCGGGTTGTTATATTGAAAGTTATCTCGGGATGGCCTAACTGATCTTTTGCTGTATTGATTTACAGACCTAGATTCAGTTAGGGTATCTTATTAAAAGAGCTAATAAAGCCAAAACCATAAGTTACCGAATGAGGAACTTAACATGTGTGATGATAATCAAAGATTATCTAATGCATCGTATCAATACTATAATGAAAGTCATGTATGATATTAGTCCTCACCCTGGTAGAGTGCATAAGTCACTTTGAAGCATTAATTTGCTGACCTGTCACCACTGTGCCTCATACCTTGTAACTAACGGATAACTTCAATATAATCACGCGTTACGATGAAGCTTTGTGCAATTCTTGATACGGGAATGTGTCACGAATGCGGGGACCATAGATTACTCAGTATCTAATATTTCCATAATGTATCTAAAGTGCTGAGCAATGAATGATGATTTTGAGTTTAAGTGGACAAACATACTGGTAATGGTTGTAGGATGCTCAATGACAAAAACAGAAAATTGATCAACAAGAGTTATGACTGACTGTTTCAATACTGATATGATCCTCTTAACTGGAAATTCACAAAAATATGTTGAATTTACTTTTTTGTAACTACATTTGAAAATCCAAAAAAATTTTTGGTGTGTTTTAGCATAAACTTTGAAAAATCAAAAAGTTTTGTTTCAATTTTATTTTCGATAACCGAAGTTGAGATACTGAATGTGAAGGCTCAGATACTTAAAAGTTGAAAATGACTTCAAATTTTCAAGTTTCTGGTGCAAATTGAAAATGTTTAATAGTTCAGGGGGAGAACTATTGAGGGTCAAAAGGAATGTGAAGAGTACTTCCGAAATTTTGTCGTGACTAACGCTGGTTGTAGTTTGTGCATTTTTTAGTAAATTTTTCTGTAGAATCAAACACAACAGGTCCACTATTCAAGACACATCGACAAAGAGTGTAACTGAACAAGACCCAAACCTTAACATCAAGATCACCAGAACAACAGAAGCTAGTAAGAGGTTGTTAAAGAAATGATTGAATGTCGAAGAATTCAAGATTATTGTCTATCTAAAAGTCTGGATCAACAAATGCCAAAGCCAAGATTTCTTGAGTCTGTTTGAGATTTCGAAGCTTACTGGAGAGATAGACATGAACCTCGACACAAACGTGCATGAAGATGGAAAGTTTTCAAGTAGTTCAAGATAATGAGATCAAGACTTGAAGAATTGATAACTTTCTGATTTGGTACATCACTAGCTAGGTCCAAGGGGGAGATTGTAAGTGCATTATTCATGTATGTCCCCAGCTAGTGATCCGGTACTGAATGTCGGAGGTTCAGATAATCAGAAAACGACCAAGACTTTAACTGGAAGATACATTCGACCAGACGAAAGGTCGAATGTGGTTTCAGTTAGGTCGAAGGTAGAGAAAAAGGGGCGAATATGGATTGTACTGAAGATGGTTTCCTAGTTCGTACCATAAAGAAGGTCGAATGTGGAAAAGTTCCACATTCGTACTCATTCTTGGGGCGAATGTGCAGTCATATAAATAGGTGGAATTTGTTTTGTAAGTCAGAACAGTTGGTTAATATGTGTGTTTGAGTTAGGTTGTTGCTCTCTAGATTGAGTGTGTGTGAAGGTCAATAGATTAACTTGTAAAGCGTATGTATTGAATATTTTGAATCAATTAATCTATAAAATGATGTTTGAAAAGGTAATTCGTGTGTTGTGATTCGTGTATTATCATTTTGTTCTGTTCTAGGGTTTCCGCACCTGGAATAGTGCCTTGTATGATCAGATTTCCTGTCTATAGGTAAAATTTCTTCATCTACAAGGAGGAGGTGACGGTGGAACATGGCAAGATTAAGGAGAGAAAGTTGATGACCAACACTTTCTGCTACTGGACTCAACCTGCTTTTGAGGAGTTCTGCCGGATGTATGATATCCTACCGGAGTGGGAGCCGGAGTTGCCTTCCTCCACTGAGATGGTGCTATCTCCTACTGCTGAGAAGATTGCCCTATTCGAGGCTCACTTCATCAAGTGCGGGTTCCGCCTTCCTTGCACCCGCTTCCAGATAGACACTCTGATAGCCTATGGCGTTGGGGTTACACAGTTGAGCGCTTTTGGGATGCTGAGGCAAGTTCATTTTAAAGCTTCCTGCCTCGCGTTAGACGTTGAGCCCACTGTTGATCTGTTCAACGTCTTCTATTTTTTGGCGAGGGATGAAATGTGATTTTCCTTCAAGCCACTCCCGAAGGTGCCCCCAATGGTCACCAACATTCTAAAGTCCCTGTATTGGGTTAAGGATAAATTTTTCTTTTTGAAGAGGGGAGTGATCCCTGTGGCGTTGCCCTGGAAGGTGGTTGGGGATGGGCAGCGGGTGGCAGATCGAGAGGTGATGAAGGATTTTAAGGCGCAGCCTTGGTTTGTAACGCTAACCTCCAATGCTACAAAATTGGAGTTTAAAAATTTGACTGAAGGGATCTTTTTGCTGATAGGCTTGAGTCGCCTTGGAATCCGCGAGGGCAAGGAGCCTTATATTGCTCTGGAGGGTAAGTACTCTTTGTCAACCTTTATTTGTGTCTTGACTTGTTGACTAACTATTCTTGTTTACAGGTGTAAGCAAGTTAGAATTTTATGCGGCTCGTGAGGAGAAGGGCGTCAAGTGGAGGCCCTTGGCGGAGGGGCAGGCCTCTTCTTTAGACGCGTTCACGAGGAATTTCTACTACCACGATCTACAGTGCCCCGCCAAGCCCTATTATACTACTGGTGAGCCTTCTTATTCTGGATTCCTATGTATATCTGGCGATGAATCTACTGACTCTTCAGTAGAAGTGGTTTAGCCGCCCAAGGCTTCTGCGGGGCGTGGACGATGGAAACACGCGCCGCGGAGGCACGATTACACATTTAAGCCTTCTTTTCCCAATTCTGATGTTGAGTCTTCTGATTTAGTAGGGGAGAAGGTGAAAGGTCGCCATAGGAAGTGCGACGGGCCCCCCTCTACAGATGAGGATGAGGAAGATGCCTCAAAGCTGAAGAGGAAAAAGCGCCAGACTGGTGCGTCTTCTCGCGGTCGTGGTGGCCCCAAGTGTGGATCTGGGAGCGTTAGCGGCTCCACTAGTGGTGAGGGGGGCGTCAGTGGCCCTAAAGATGGAGAAGGGGCCACTGCTGGTCCACATGTTGATTCTAGTGGTGTGGGTAAGGATAAGTCCCCTGCCCACAGCGCCGGGACGCGGGAGGAGGGCGCACCTGTGTTTTCTGTGGGGATTGGCGCTGCCCCTGTCCGCCAACCTCGTTTTCAGAAAATTGTGATGAGGAAAACTCCTGGTGAGCCTTCTCTCTTTGTTTCTTCCGCTTTTAGTTTTTTGATTACCTTCGAATTAATAAGTCTTTTTTTGCCTTGCAGTGGTGGCGCCCAAGATTGTTCCTACTCCTCCCCCTTCATCTCCTACTGCTAAACAAACTGCAGAGGTAGCTAGGAAAAAGGAGGAGAGGTTGTGGAGAGAAAAGGAGGAGGCGCAGAAACAGGCGGCTGCCAATGAAGCCCGTAAAAAGGCCAAGGCAGAGAAGAAAGCGGCCTCTAATAAGGCCCTTAAGAAGGTTGCGGCTGAGAACGCTGAGGCGGAGTGTCTCCGCCAGCAGGAACAGCGGTTCCAGGAGGAGAAGGCTCGCCTCCTAATGGAGAAGGAGGAGAGAGAGAAAGCCTAAGCGGAGGCCAGGAAACAGGCCCATGATGCTTCATCTTTTGAGAATGCCACATCGGTGGGAGGCGTCGGGGATGGTGAACCGGTTTCTCGCCAGACGAGGCGCGAGTCGTCTGTTGGGGGGGGGGATTGGGGATCAGCTGGGACTTATGACGGTTCCAGTTGGTCAGGCGGAGATGCCATCTTGCGTCCCCGTAGCGCGGTTTGAGAAAACACTTTGTTTTCTAACTTTCTGGCCACCGAGGAGTTTGTTAGCGGGGTGGTGCCCCCTTACGAGCAAAACTACCAGGACAGGCTGAGTCGTCCTGACCTGATTGCAAATATGTGTGCTAATCAGGCGACTCAGCTGTCCATGATGGACTCGTTGCGCCGCCGAGATGCGGCGGTGCAACGCGATAAGTGCTTGGAGGCTGAGAAGGCGAGCCTCGCTGAAAAAGAGGCTGCCTTAACAGCTGAAGTGGACAAGTATCGCCGTCGCGCCCATAAGGCTAAGATGCAGTGAAGAAGCTCGAGACCGATGCGGCGGCCAATAAAAAGCGCTGGACATAGGCCTGCAAGCGCACCAATGACGATGTCATGGCTTTGAAGCCGCGCTTGCAGGAGGTGAAGGAGGAGAACCGAGCTGGCGCGGCTAAGCTGGAGGAGAAATGCAAGGTCCTCTCCGAACGAACTACCAAGTTTGTGGAGATGCGTAAGGAGCTTGAGTCCAAGGACGCTGATCTCATTAAAGCTACCGAGCATGTCTCCTATTTGGAGGAGGAGAGGGTCAAGATCCTCCGGGCGAAGGAAGATTTGAAGCAGGACTTGGGCTCCTCCGAGGAGGCTCGCGTTTTTGCTGTTAAAGAGGCGGAAGCAGCCAATCAGCTCTTGGAGGAGGCTACGTCTGCTCAAGAGAAGAAGCAGGATTCCCTCTGCTGGTTGATGACCAGCGGGATTGAAGGGTTAAGTCTTTTTTCCCTTTGTCATTTTTGCTTTTTGTTTTGTTATGACTTCTAATTGTCATGTCTTGTTTTCAGATCATCAAGCGCTTATGGCAGGAGCCGAAGCTTGGCGATCAGGTCGCCGCCATAGCTGCTACTGCCAATGCTTATGGGCACGGAGATGGCTACGAAGATGGCTTCTTGGCGGCCCAGAATGGTGGGTGCATCATTGATGCGGAGCACTACGGAAAACCCTTGAAGGAGGAATATGAGGCCGAATTGCTCAAGTTTGAGAAGATTGATTTTCATGTCCTTCAAGTTGTGGCGGATTGTAACAAGAACCCTGACCCCCCTGCCGCCTTAAAGTACTTCATAGAGAAATCTGATGAGCTGGACAGGTTAGCGGAGCATGAGCTCCAAGAAAAGGCATGCCAGTTGGCTACTGGAGAAGGGTTCTCTGGTAACCAGCCAGATCCTGAAGAACAGCTGGTGGACTTTAGCGGTTCTGATCAGTAGGCGTTAGTTACCTTAGCTTTTGTAGTTGTAAATTATTGAAGACTGTAGCAGAACACAACCTGTGCCATTATGTCTGACCTAGGCGCGTGAGAGCCTTGTCTAGAAGACCATTTTCGGGGGACCCAAGCCTGTTTGGTCTTGGGTCTTTGAATATCATCGTTCAAAGAATCATTCACATCAACACGTGGTTTTGAATTGATCTTTTTCTGTTCATTCAAAACTTTCTCATCTTGAGATTTTCCAATTGGTTTTGAGGTAGAAGCACCTGAAGAACCCGTAGGTGACCAAGATTGTTCTGAACGTTTTAGAATACGAATCTGAGTTTTTGGAGTCTTGGTTGATTTCTTAGTGTCGTTTTTAAATGAAACTTTCTTAGTTACCTTTTCTGATTTAACAGAAACAGGTCCAACAGTTGACTTAACAGCACGTTTTGGTGGAACCTTTTGTTTAGCAACCATTGTGTTCACCATAGGTTTCTTCAACGATTTTTCCATAGCAATCCGGTTTCGACCATCATAATTGAATTGACGATTATCCCTCTTTTGACAATAATTGTTTTTATTGTAAAATGGTGCTTGTTGAGGGACAAAGCGTCTTTGAGGATAATAATGATTATCGACCGGCTTTCTAATGGATTGCCTCATCTCAACTTCGTACCTCTTATGCCTCATGTACGGGCAGTGAGCAAGTAAATGCCCTCTCTCCCCGCACTTGAAACATGCACGGTATTCTTCAAACACATTCTGAGCATATGGCTTAGCAAATGTGTTGATTGGATATTGATCATCTACACATCTGCGCCTTAAACTCTCAGGAGCTGGGTCCCTTGAGTAAGCCTGCTCAAGAAAGTCATTTGCCTTTTACTTAGGTTTGATGAATTCAGTGACATGAACTTTTGGTTCTCACGGAGTATCCGAATATAGTTTCTTCAAAATTTCTGGTGGTACTTCATTAGTCCTTTCGTGTTTAGGAAACCAGGTAGTACATTCTTGTCAGATTTTCTCAATTTTAGAATAATTTGCAAATTTAATCAGATACTCCTCGTCAGAGATAATCTTATTGGACCCTTCCATCCGATAAAATACCTTGACGGGTTTGTCAACTGAATCATTTTTAACCTCTTTCTTTACTGATTGAGTGACACAATTTGCATTAGCCATTGGATGACAAAACTGAGAGGGTGATACTGGTTCATTTGTGATAATGTGATTTTCCTTAGGAATATCACTCACCTTTTCAGTTTTCTCATTTTCTGTGTCAGAATCATCAGTTACTGCAATAACTCCCTCATCATTCAAACCTAAAATCGGTCGTACATCGAAATTTGGATCTCCAACACTAGAAGTGTTAGATTCATCTTCCGATGCAGAATCAGATTTTACTGAGCTCTCCGGTGTCACTTGATGACAATTCTGATTTTCAAATAACACTGGAGATGGCACAGCTTTGTAGTTTGCATTACGGGGTTGTGATGGTTCTTCAATAATATGGTCAACCACATATGCAATGTGTTTATAGCTTTCAAGCTTTTTGTTGACCTTTTCTGCAAAGCACTTGATGGTAGCCATTTCAAGTTTTGTATTTTCCAGATCATTGATATAATTGTTAATGGCTAATTGTTTTAAAGATAAAGTCTTTTTAAGATCTGAAATGTCTTTCTTGTAACCATCAAGCACTTTATTGAATTCTCTAACTTCCTTGCGAGAAGATTGATAGTTAATTACAGCACTCTCAAGTTGTACCCTGAGTTGCTTGTTCTCATCTGTCAATCTATCACAAGTATCACAATATTTATCACTATGTATATCAGTTGTAGATTCAGAACTTACCTGCTTTGGAGGGTCTGTCATGGCCATGAGAGCGAAATGAGCTTCCTTATCAGCAAAGAACTTGGAATAGTTAATTCTGGTAAAAGCATCATCCACAATACATGACTTCTTTGTCATCAGAAAATCAGCTTCAGCAAGAAGTTGATCAACATCATCATCTAGTGAATTAACACTAGCTTCAGAATCATAATCACTCTCCGTATCAGAATAAGCTGAATCACACTATTCAGGAACATCAGTAACAGAGTCTAGAATCAATCCCGACTTTTTCTCAATACAAATATCATTCAACTCTTCAATCTTCACTTCAGACATCTTCTCATTTACCAAGACATCTTCAACAGACACTGACGCATCCAACTCCATTTTCTGAGCAACACACGCCACATTTCCAGCTGTAATCTCGTCAACACAGAATTGCATACCAGTCCAATCAAATACCTCATCTTTCTGAATAACCAAAGCCTGGTTCTTGTTTTCTAATTGGGTTTGGCTGTTTGGTGTAGAAATAGGAATGATAGTTCTGGTTGGATTGTGTGGTGTTTGATTTTGGTTTTGGTTTTGTGTTGTAGTTTGTCTAACAGTATTGTTTGGTGATGTGTGTTGGCGGTTTTGGTAATTGTTTTGTGGTTGAAAATTGGAGTTGTTTTGGCTTTGATATGATACCTGATTTTGACGGTTCTGGTAGTTGGTGTTAAAAGGATTCCAGTTACCCTGCTGTGCTGGCTGTGTGCATTCTCTCTTGAAGTGACCTTTCCCACCACAGTTAAAAGTGTCACTTTGGCTTTGTTGAAGCCATATGTGGTGTTTGGAGAAGCAGAAAGATCCGTTCTGCCCGTCTTTTCAATGAACTCAGTCGCTCGCCTCATAACGCTAGCAAACGCCCACTGAATGTCCATGAGCTCCATCTCTTCTTTGTTAATTTGTGCGTAGTCTTCATTGGTCAGATTGTTGTTACCAATTTGACTAGCAACTAACCCATTATACGAAGTGACCATAGCAGAAACCAATGCTACATGTTGTTGTGCAACCTCAACAGTAACATTGTTCAAGTTTGAAGTCTCCAACACAATTGGACTCTGATTAGGTTGACTTGGGTTCATTTGGTTTTGATTCATTTGAGGAATGTAGGATTGTTGTTGAGAATGATTTAAACTTGCTGAATAACATGCAGCTTGTTGCATCGGTGAAAATGGTGGAATGTAAGTTGTAGGATATGATGGTGGTGTATAAGATGAGGTTTGAGCAAGGTAGTTTATGGGGGTTTTGGTTGATTCAACATGACTTGAAACACAAGCAATGTGTGGAGCAACAGTAGTAGTAGAACTTGAACTAGCTAGAGATGAAGATGTACCGCCATGGTATAACTCTTGATTCTGAGGAATTTGTGCTCTTTTTGCCTTCCTCTTTTCTTCCATCTCTTTATTCTCAAACTTCTGGATAAACTCATTGATGCTCCAGTATTGATACGCATGCTTTTCTTTGAGTACCTCGATATGTTGATTCCAGTATGGTGGCAAAGCATCAGCAAACTTATCCACCAGCTCAGACATCGGGATATTGATTTCATAACTCGAAAGTTCAATCAATAAATGGCAATATCTTGGAACCAACTCTTTTTCTCAAACTCTTTACGTAACTCCTCCATTCTAAGCTTTCTCGTTTTCTCATTCCCATCATGACGATTCTTTAACATATCCCACAATTGTTTAGAAGTAGTGCACAACCCAAACTGATGTAAGAGATCAGTGTTAATGGCCTGGGACAATTGGGAAAACGCCTTCTTTTCTATTGCAAACTTCTTTTCTCATCATCAGCAAGACTCTCTAACGGAATCGGCTCACCTGTGTTCTCCAAAATCGGAGCAACATACCCCTTAGCAATCATTTGCCAAGCTTCTGTTCCTTCTAATCCCATACCCTCAAGATGAATCTTGAACTTGGTCTTCCATTGGTTGTAGTCTATCATTTCCATAAACTTTGGTGGACGGCTCCCACTACCCGAAGATAAATCTTGAATTAGTGTTGAAATTGCATTGGTAGTCTGAGAGTGTACCGTCGCTACTGCAACTCCCCAGTAATCAGCCATAGGTTGTGGTTGAGATTGTGCAACTTGTTGGGGCATAGAACTAGTCATCGCCAAATAGTTAATCGGTTGAGATGGTTGAATAGTCTTTTGAGCAGCTACCGACCAAGGATCCATAGTTGTCTGCTGTTGTGGTGTTGTATTTGGTCGTGGTGTTGTAGGAAAGTTCCACATGTTGTTCTGAAAATTACAAAACACGAAACAATTAGAAAAATTTTGTAACAGTTTCTACGTTCGACCCTTTTCAATCTTAATATGGTCGAATGTAAACTGTAAACCAGATTCGACCGTTTGTGAAGACTCGAATGTAGAAAATAACAGACACGTTTCACTTTCGACCACAAAAACCCATGTTCGACCACCCAATTGGTCGAATGTACCACTTCTGGTCGAATGAACACAACACACTGATACTTTCTAGGTTCGATCAAATAGAACTCCACGTTCGACCAAATAATCCCTGGTTCGACCTAAAAATTCCACTCTCGACCAATTCTCCCTAGGTTCGACCCTTTCATTTTGAAAAACGGTTACACTTTGAAATTCTGTTATTTTAATCCAAAATTTTCAAATGTTGATGAAATTTGATGATCTTATGCAGGTTATGCTTCGGATTAGATTTGGAACAAGTTTAACAAAGAGTATTTTGAATTTTATCCATGAAAACAAGTTCAAATCAATCAATTATCACCAATTTCAAATGTTCAATGAACAACAGAAAATTTTTGATCAAAATAGGGTCCAAATCAGCTGTAATATTATCAATTCGTGGTTGTTTGATCCTTATGGCTCTGATACCACTTTGTTTGTGCAAAGGATCGACTAATCAACGATGAATATGATCAAACAAGTTCAATTCAGATGCGGAATCTCTGAATCGATCACGAAATGATAATAAAACTAGCAAAACACACAGATCATCATTAGCACATCCATTTCATTCATTAACATAATCATTAATCACTTTGAAATCTTTATTACAATGTTATAACTCAATTACAGACTTGACAAAAACCCTAGGGAGAAACACACACTGAGAGGGAAACAAAATGATCAACGCTAAACTCTATAACTAATTCAGCCTTTATATAGACCTACACATTCGACCATTTGATTGGGCGAATGTGAACGTTCGACCAAACTACTGGGCGAATCAACATAATCAACAAACACAATCTACATTCGACATCTCAGCTTCTCCTTCGACCAAACATAATCGCCTTCGACCATTCAAATCCCACCTTCGACCTTCTGGAAACAACAAAACATAATATGATTGGCAATTCAATAGCACTAGTCGCACTTTCGTGTATCTACAACGCGGCCTCGATTTCCATTTTCTGGCTGTAGTAGTTGTCTCTGAGGTGACCGAAGTCGTCGTGATACTCGCAAAACTTGCTTGTATCCACATTCCTTCTCTTTCCCAGGGGTTTGGGTTCCTTGAGAGTGACTTGTTCTGTTTTGAGAACCTAAGATGGAGTTTTGGTTAATGGGGTCCAATCGTGGTTCTTCTTGGAGTGACCGCGCTGGTCCCGTGATTGTTTATTATTATTAATAAAGTGACGGGCATCATTGGCGGGGGAGTACTTCTGTCACACCCCGACTTTTCCCCTAGTCGGTTGAGACGTTTGGTGCCTTTGCCAACGCAGCGGAAAGTTGCATCTAAGACTCTTGTTCCCTGAACGCCAATTCTAACCCTCTAGGATTCCCGGTCCCAACTGCCACCTACTCCAACCGTGCCGTTACCAAGGTTTAAACCTGAAAGACATACTTAAAAAGTCAACATAAAGTTGGTGAGTTCATAAGTTTTGCAAAATGTTACCAAATGTTCCAAGTTCCAAAAGTGTTACCATGTTCACCCTGTCCATACTATGTAAAATGTAAACCAAGGTACGCTAGCTAGGCGCATGTTCCATTACTACTACGATTGGAAAACCATTACTAACTCGCAAACCAGATGTTGTGCCCGAATAGTAAACCTGTTCCTGTTTGAGACAATATGCACCCGCCCGGCGCTCCATGCCGACGGGTGGGGTTGGTCACTCCCAATAGCGCTATTCACATTTCCCCGTTGTGCAAACCAGCACATTCATGGTTCCCCCCGGGACTTCCAAAGATCGTATAGTAAACCGTTTGAAAACCCATAGTATGACAGTTGTTACCAAATAGTTGTTTAACACATGTTTTCTCCCCCGAAAACGAAAACCAAGTAAAGTGGGGCCGTAAACTCACGCAACCCGTTTCATTTTCCAAAACCTTGTTCACTTTAAGTTCCTCAGTTTTTTCATAACAGAAGCATGTCTTCCCCCCGAAAACATTTACAAAAACAGTAAAGAGTGGGGTATGAACTCACCTTAATGTCCATGTTAAGCTAGCAAACAAAGCCTGAAACCTCGACCGACTTCCTCGTGCCCTAATTACCAATAAAGGACACCTTAACAGTCTATCACACATAAGCCTAGCTTATTAACCAACACGAGTCTCAAAACGTTTCAACTCGACGAACTGATCATGACTTATCTTAAATCACGTATTACATAGCGCCCAAGTTGCACACTTGTCGCTATCCGTATGTAACCAAGTTGGACTAACACCCCGAAACGTATAATTATCCTGAATCCTAGCTCGTCTCGTAATCCGTATAAATGTGTGTCCAGTATACTTACTTTTAGGAAAAATGCTCTTTAAGAAATACATGTTTAGTTATTAAAACCGATTAATAACAATTGTTACTTTATCTCAAATATTGTTTGAAAACCATCTTTATTGTCACAAATAGTTAGTCTTTGAAAACATTTTGATTTTGTATATAATACACTTGTCCAAAACACTTAGGAGAATTTACTTATAGAAATAATAGCAGTTCGTTACGCTTTGAGTTTATAAAAATTCGGGCAGAGTTTCCTCTGTTTTTGTACCAACCAGACAACACCCGCTGTCTACAATTTTCCCCAAAATCAACTTACAAACACAAGTTATCAAATCCTTTAATCCACATTTCCGATTCACGAGACTATACGTTCCGACATCTATCTATACTTGATCCTATAAATATATATATACCAAAATATATATATAATATAGTCCGACAATATAGTCCAATTATATTTAGTCCGAGTTCAAAACCATAAGTCACGTCAAGTTAATCGTTTACCAAATCGTTCGTTTATATAGTTACCGTTTATTATTATTCGGTCCGTTCGCGAGTCAAAACTAGTTCATCGAAACAATATATTTATAAATATATAATATTCATAAATACATAATATTTACAAATATACAATATTTATAAATATATAATATATACAATAATAATGAATACGAATTTAAGTATACCAAATCGTTCGCGCGCGTCTCGATCTGCGTGTTAGCCGATACCGAGCCGTTGACTGCACGCCCGAAATCAGACTGTTTGACTAGGTTGACCGGACCCGAAGACGAACTAAATCTGACCCAAAACTTAACCCGAAAATCACCATCAAAACCACCACGGTTGTCACCCACAACCAGCCACCACTTCTCGAACCCACCACCATGTTGACCCGAGACCAACTACACGACCCGAACCGGGTCTGACCAAATCTGATAGGACTCGGACAACCAAAACGAATCTGAACACGAGTCCACCCGACTCAAGACCAACACTAGAGACCCAAACTCAAAATGAATCTTACCCGAGACCCGAGTTAAAACCAAAACTGAACCGAATCCAATACCCGACTCAAACCAATGACCCGAGACCAACCCACAGCCAAACCACCCCTGCCGAGACCAGCATAATACCTCACGATTGAGTCACCTGAAACCCGTCACCACTACAAACCCTAAAAACAAGCATCAAAACCAAAACGTGACCCGAAGCCTAAACTAACCTGTTTCAATCACGACCTGAACCAGACCTTGACTCGTGACCAAACCCTGACATGGAAAGGAGACTTCAAATGAACCAGATCTGACCCGAAAATCCAGCACTTGACCTGCAACCGAGAACCGGAACCACCACCGAAAGCCAACATCCATCCCCCTTGACCCCATCTGAACCGAAGCCCAATCTAACCCAACTCATGACCTGAACCGGACCCGAGTTGAACCACCCACGAAACCACCACAATCCGCCGCTGACCACCCCTAACCCGTCACCTAACGCGTCTCCCGAAGCCACACGTTGCAGCCTCTGTGCCCCTTCTGCGTCTGCCCTTTTCGGGATGTAACATCACCACGCCGCCACCACCATGACAGGTGGTGGCCGGACCTGTCTGAGAGAGGGAGGGGAGGGGTCAGACGGAGAGAGAGATATGGTGTAGAGAGAGGGTGAGCTGATGAGGGTGAGAGGTTAGAGAGAGAGTGAGACGAGTTTAGAGAGAGAGTAGAGAGAGTGGCGGCAGTTGATGTGAGGAAGGGAAGGAGAATATGTTGGTTTTATAGGTAGGGTTTTCTAGGTGGGTTTCTACCGCGTATCGAATCCCGATTAAACGTAATACGTCTCGGTTTCTAATTAGGCTCCATAATTAATTATAAAAAGTAGTCGGTTTTGTTCGAAATACAAAACCGAGCATAACTATAATTATTTTCGACGTCCGACGCGTGTTTTCAGAACACGCGCTTAAATCGCGTTAATTAAATCGGTCGCAGTTCCCGTTGTTAAAACGATCCGTAAACTTCCGAAATTTAATAATTAGCAATATTTGAAATAAATATTTATTTATTTATTTGTTTTAAATCATGAAGTCACGTCAGTGTAGATCGGAAATTGCCGGGTGTCACATCATCCCCACGTTAAAAGAATTTTCGTCCCGAAAATTGCACAAGTACCAAAAGGAGTAGCAAAAGAAACAAACCAAAGATAGAAACCAAGAGAGAGATTTACCCGAGTTGTCACATCATCCCCACGTTAAAAAGGAATCTCGCCCCGAGATTCATTCAGCTGCAGTGGTAACATATCTCGATTCGAATGCTTCCTTAGGAAAAAGATGAGGATACTTAGACTTCATCTGATCCTCCCGTTCCCAAGTGTACTCTGGTCCCCGGTTCGAGTTCCAGCGAACCTTAACAATGCGAATTTTGCTATGACGTAGGCTACGAATCTTGTAATCAAGAATCTCAACAGGTTCCTCCACAATCCGAAGACGATCATCAACCTTGATCTCTTCCAGTGGAACAATAAGAGACTCGTCAGCCAGATACTTCTTTAAGTTAGACACATGGAAGACGTTATGTACGTTGCCGAGCTCCGTCGGTAAATCAAGTCGATATGCCACCGGTCCAATCCGTTCCAGGATCGTAAATGGTCCGACATACCGAGGGTTAAGTTTGCCACGCTTCCCAAAGCGTATGACGCCCTTCCACGGTGAAACTTTCAGAAGTACTTTGTCATCAACTTGGAATTCTAATGGCTTGCGACGCTGATCGGCATAACTCTTTTGCCAATCCCGTGCCGCTGCCAACCGGTTACGAATCTGTACGATCCTTTCCGAAGTTTCGTACACTAGCTCAGGCCCAGTGAGTTGACTCTCACCCACCTCAGCCCAACAAAGAGGAGACCGGCATTTCCGCCCGTACAGTGCCTCGAACGGAGCTGCCTTGATGCTCGTGTGGTAACTGTTGTTGTAAGAGAATTCTACTAACGGTAGATGAGCTTCCCAACTTTTGCCAAAATCGATCACACATGCCCGAAGCATGTCTTCTAGGGTTTGAATCGTGCGTTCCCTCTGACCGTCAGTCTGTGGGTGATAAGCTGTACTCATGTCTAGCTGGGTACCCAAAGCCTTGTGCAAAGACTTCCAGAAGTGAGAAGTAAAGTGGGAGTCACGATCCGAAATGATAGAAACCGGCACCCTGTGCTTAGAAACAACTTCCTTCAGATAAAGACGAGCCAAACGATCCATGGTGTCGGTCTCCTTAATGGCGAGAAAATGGGCTGATTTCGTCAACCGATCAACAATCACCCATATCTTATCACACCCGCTCGGTGACTTAGGTAGTTGCGTGACAAAATCCATCGTAATCCGTTCCCATTTCCACTCTGGAATTTCAGGTTGTCGCAAGAGACCCGACGGTTTCTGGTATTCCACCTTGACCTTAGCACAGGTCAAGCATCTGCTCACGTATGAGGCTATATCCGACCTCATGTTTGGCCACCAGTAGAGCACCTTTAGATCTTGGTACATCTTATCCGAACCAGGATGAATGGAATACCGGGATTTGTGAGCCTCATCTAAGACAAGCTCCCGAAGTCCCCCGAATAAAGGAACCCATATGCGTTCTGCGAAGTAGTGCAGGCCATCAGGCCTTCGCTCGAGGTGTTTGTCGGCACCGTGCATAGTCTCAGCTTTAAGGTTTTCCTCCTTCAAAGCTTCTAACTGAGCAGAACGGAGTTGGTCAGGTAGAGAGGAATGAATGGTGAGCTGCAACGCCCGAACGCGACGAGGGTTTGTTGATTCTTTCCTGCTCAAGGCGTCTGCCACCACATTCGCCTTGCCAGAATGGTACTTAATGGCGCAATCATAGTCGTTCAGGAGTTCAACCCAACGACGCTGTCGTATGTTCAGATGTTGTTGGTCGAAAAATATGTTGGAGACTCTTGTGATCGGTGTAGATGGTGCATTTGGTACCGTACAAGTAATGTCTCCAAATTTTCAACGCGAAAACCACTGCACCCAGCTCCAAGTCATGGGTGGTGTAGTTCCTCTCGTGCACCTTGAGTTGACGAGAAGCATATGCAATTACTTTCTCGCGTTGCATCAACACGCAACCGAGGCCACGAATAGAAGCATCACAGTAAACAACGAAATCGTCAGTGCCTTCAGGCAAGGACAGAATAGGAGCAGAACAAAGTTTAGACTTCAGTTCTTGGAATACTGACTCTTGTGGTTCACCCCAGTCGAATTTTCTATCCTTCTGAGTAAGAGTGGTGAGGGGTTGAGCGATCTCCGAAAACCCCTTAATGAAATGACGATAATAGCCCGCAAGGCCTAGGAATTGTCGCACCTCAGTTGGCGTCTTTGGTGTTTCCCAGTCCTTGATCGCTTCGATCTTAGCTGGATCGACATGAATTCCTAGTTCATTAACCACATGTCCTAGGAATTGAACTTCGCGTAACCAAAAGTCACACTTTGAGAACTTAGCGTAAAGTTGTTCCCGTCGCAAAAGTTCCAAAACCAAACGCAGGTGTTCCTCGTGTTCGGCCTTGTTTTTGGAGTAAATCAGGATGTCATCAATAAACACGATGACGAACTTGTCAAGATACGGTTTGCAAACGCGGTTCATCAAATCCATGAAAACCGCCGGTGCGTTTGTGAGACCGAAAGGCATGACCAAGAACTCAAAATGGCCATAACGTGTCCGAAAGGCAGTCTTTGCAACGTCAGCTTCCCTTACGCGTAACTGGTGATAACCGGACCTTAAATCAATCTTAGAGTAGTAGCTAGAACCCTGGAGTTGATCGAATAGATCATAAATACGGGGAAGAGGATAACGGTTCTTGATGGTCACTTTGTTCAATTCTCTGTAATTGGCCGAATAACCCTTCCGAAGATACTTAAGGGCTTTCATGCTGGAGATGAGACTTAGCGGAGCACCGCTCTTGATACCGTACACAGAAAGAAATTCTCCATCAGGGAGAGGAATCCAAATAACCTTGCCGTAGCAAACAATCTCAGCGCGATACAAAGACAACCAATCCATGCCTACAACAACATCAAAACGAAGCAACTAGTACGCCAACCTTTCATTACACACCGCAAGGCGTGTATCGATTTAAGACAATAACAAACAAACTGATGAAAATGAGGCAAGCCAAATAAAACCATCCACTATCACTAGTCGAGTTCACCACAAGGTGCTGTATCAAATTCCAACAATTCGATTTAACTGAAGTATCGACTCTAAAGAAACTCATCGACGAAGTATCAAAAGATTCATTGCCCACAACGGCCTGACATATCAAGACTAGAAAACAAGCATTACGAGCAACGTAATGATAAACAAATCATAAATGAAACGGTTGTTCGATGTGAAGCCCTACAATGGACCTTCACAAGTTTAAAGAATCCAAGCATACAATAGTTGACACGTGTGTACAAAAGACGTGTCTAGTTCTGTGAAAAGAATAACGAATCAACAAAAATTAGATTCCTTTACGATTGAATGTTGAAGGCCACAAACACAAAAGAAGAGAGAAGTGAATCATACCCAAAAGATATAACTAGGTTCTAAAACAGGAACCTTAGAAGTTCAAGGAACAAGATCATCAAGATCTTAAACTGGTTCAAGAAAAGCGAAGTCACAAATGACACGAACAGGGGAGAATTGGCAATCACGTCCGCAACAACAAAAGAATGATCAACACTTATCCATTATTTATATATATATAAATATAAATATTTACAACAACACATAACAATATAGATACCCTCACGATAGAAATTTTTAGAACTACCAAGTGCCTGTAGATTTGCGATAACGTGACGTCTACGTTATCGAAAATTTACCTCACAAGATCATCCTATTAACCTCCATCATGAGTTGTATCACAAGCAAGCGTCACATTTACATAATAGCACGTATATATCACATAATATAATGTTTGTCGTGTGCGCCACCTTTCCGAGTGCTTCTCCCGACTGCATTCCAGCTTCGCAACATCATTGGCAAAACTCGTCCAACAAACGTGACACATGTGTGCGTTCCCAATACGTCCAAGATTGAGTCGACAACCATTGGCGATACGTACTATATATACTTTACATAAATACACACAGTATATAAACAAGTAAATTGTTTCTCATACCAAGAAACAATGACTCAGCTACTCTATGTGAATAACCACTCTGATATCTAATGCGATGACTCACCAGTCACCCGTGAAGTACACAAGTCATGTAACACACTTGGCAACGGTTGGAATTTCAGTTCCTAGGCGTTCATGCTAAATATTACGTCTTAGAAATTTTGGTCCCTATCTCGAAACAAACTCAGGTTAAAGCCTAGATATCTACACAGACACCTAATTCGCTAAAACCTATGGCTCTGATACCATCTGTAACACCCCGCCACTCTCACCACCAATATTGTCCGCTTTGCCCATCCAAAGCTCACGGATTTGTTTTTGGGTGCCCAAGTGGAGACTTCCCAGGAGGTCACCCATCCTGGAATTTCTCCCACCTGAGCACGCTTAACTGTGGAGTTCTCCTCTCATCCACTAACATTAAGCCCCAAAACGCGTTGGTGATTTAAGAGGCAAGACATTACTTATGAACCAAGGATCTCTCCTGGCCACGGCCGATGTGGGATTTTCCTGGGGTGTCACATTCACCCCCCGTTAGAGTCTCATCGTCCCTGATGAGGTATGCACCCACCATCCCGAACGGCACAGGAGTGGCTCTGATACCAAACTGTCACACCCCGACTTTTCCCCTAGTCGGTTGAGACGTTTGGTGCCTTTGCCAACGCAGCGGAAAGTTGCATCTAAGACTCTTGTTCCCTGAACGCCAATTCTAACCCTCTAGGATTCCCGGTCCCAACTGCCACCTACTCCAACCGTGCCGTTACCAAGGTTTAAACCTGAAAGACATACTTAAAAAGTCAACATAAAGTTGGTGAGTTCATAAGTTTTGCAAAATGTTACCAAATGTTCCAAGTTCCAAAAGTGTTACCATGTTCACCCTGTCCATACTATGTAAAATGTAAACCAAGGTACGCTAGCTAGGCGCATGTTCCATTACTACTACGATTGGAAAACCATTACTAACTCGCAAACCAGATGTTGTGCCCGAATAGTAAACCTGTTCCTGTTTGAGACAATATGCACCCGCCCGGCGCTCCATGCCGACGGGTGGGGTTGGTCACTCCCAATAGCGCTATTCACATTTCCCCGTTGTGCAAACCAGCACATTCATGGTTCCCCCCGGGACTTCCAAAGATCGTATAGTAAACCGTTTGAAAACCCATAGTATGACAGTTGTTACCAAATAGTTGTTTAACACATGTTTTCTCCCCCGAAAACGAAAACCAAGTAAAGTGGGGCCGTAAACTCACGCAACCCGTTTCATTTTCCAAAACCTTGTTCACTTTAAGTTCCTCAGTTTTTTCATAACAGAAGCATGTCTTCCCCCCGAAAACATTTACAAAAACAGTAAAGAGTGGGGTATGAACTCACCTTAATGTCCATGTTAAGCTAGCAAACAAAGCCTGAAACCTCGACCGACTTCCTCGTGCCCTAATTACCAATAAAGGACACCTTAACAGTCTATCACACATAAGCCTAGCTTATTAACCAACACGAGTCTCAAAACGTTTCAACTCGACGAACTGATCATGACTTATCTTAAATCACGTATTACATAGCGCCCAAGTTGCACACTTGTCGCTATCCGTATGTAACCAAGTTGGACTAACACCCCGAAACGTATAATTATCCTGAATCCTAGCTCGTCTCGTAATCCGTATAAATGTGTGTCCAGTATACTTACTTTTAGGAAAAATGCTCTTTAAGAAATACATGTTTAGTTATTAAAACCGATTAATAACAATTGTTACTTTATCTCAAATATTGTTTGAAAACCATCTTTATTGTCACAAATAGTTAGTCTTTGAAAACATTTTGATTTTGTATATAATACACTTGTCCAAAACACTTAGGAGAATTTACTTATAGAAATAATAGCAGTTCGTTACGCTTTGAGTTTATAAAAATTCGGGCAGAGTTTCCTCTGTTTTTGTACCAACCAGACAACACCCGCTGTCTACAATTTTCCCCAAAATCAACTTACAAACACAAGTTATCAAATCCTTTAATCCACATTTCCGATTCACGAGACTATACGTTCCGACATCTATCTATACTTGATCCTATAAATATATATATACCAAAATATATATATAATATAGTCCGACAATATAGTCCAATTATATTTAGTCCGAGTTCAAAACCATAAGTCACGTCAAGTTAATCGTTTACCAAATCGTTCGTTTATATAGTTACCGTTTATTATTATTCGGTCCGTTCGCGAGTCAAAACTAGTTCATCGAAACAATATATTTATAAATATATAATATTCATAAATACATAATATTTACAAATATACAATATTTATAAATATATAATATATACAATAATAATGAATACGAATTTAAGTATACCAAATCGTTCGCGCGCGTCTCGATCTGCGTGTTAGCCGATACCGAGCCGTTGACTGCACGCCCGAAATCAGACTGTTTGACTAGGTTGACCGGACCCGAAGACGAACTAAATCTGACCCAAAACTTAACCCGAAAATCACCATCAAAACCACCACGGTTGTCACCCACAACCAGCCACCACTTCTCGAACCCACCACCATGTTGACCCGAGACCAACTACACGACCCGAACCGGGTCTGACCAAATCTGATAGGACTCGGACAACCAAAACGAATCTGAACACGAGTCCACCCGACTCAAGACCAACACTAGAGACCCAAACTCAAAATGAATCTTACCCGAGACCCGAGTTAAAACCAAAACTGAACCGAATCCAATACCCGACTCAAACCAATGACCCGAGACCAACCCACAGCCAAACCACCCCTGCCGAGACCAGCATAATACCTCACGATTGAGTCACCTGAAACCCGTCACCACTACAAACCCTAAAAACAAGCATCAAAACCAAAACGTGACCCGAAGCCTAAACTAACCTGTTTCAATCACGACCTGAACCAGACCTTGACTCGTGACCAAACCCTGACATGGAAAGGAGACTTCAAATGAACCAGATCTGACCCGAAAATCCAGCACTTGACCTGCAACCGAGAACCGGAACCACCACCGAAAGCCAACATCCATCCCCCTTGACCCCATCTGAACCGAAGCCCAATCTAACCCAACTCATGACCTGAACCGGACCCGAGTTGAACCACCCACGAAACCACCACAATCCGCCGCTGACCACCCCTAACCCGTCACCTAACGCGTCTCCCGAAGCCACACGTTGCAGCCTCTGTGCCCCTTCTGCGTCTGCCCTTTTCGGGATGTAACATCACCACGCCGCCACCACCATGACAGGTGGTGGCCGGACCTGTCTGAGAGAGGGAGGGGAGGGGTCAGACGGAGAGAGAGATATGGTGTAGAGAGAGGGTGAGCTGATGAGGGTGAGAGGTTAGAGAGAGAGTGAGACGAGTTTAGAGAGAGAGTAGAGAGAGTGGCGGCAGTTGATGTGAGGAAGGGAAGGAGAATATGTTGGTTTTATAGGTAGGGTTTTCTAGGTGGGTTTCTACCGCGTATCGAATCCCGATTAAACGTAATACGTCTCGGTTTCTAATTAGGCTCCATAATTAATTATAAAAAGTAGTCGGTTTTGTTCGAAATACAAAACCGAGCATAACTATAATTATTTTCGACGTCCGACGCGTGTTTTCAGAACACGCGCTTAAATCGCGTTAATTAAATCGGTCGCAGTTCCCGTTGTTAAAACGATCCGTAAACTTCCGAAATTTAATAATTAGCAATATTTGAAATAAATATTTATTTATTTATTTGTTTTAAATCATGAAGTCACGTCAGTGTAGATCGGAAATTGCCGGGTGTCACAACTTCCCCTCATCCGTTGACCCCGAGATGCGACTCCAGACGGATTTCCCCTTGTTTTTACTAGTATTATTATTATTATTATTATTATTATCATTATTATGGTGATGCTGGAAGCCGTGGAGTTAGTTAAAAGACTTTTGTGATGAGGCATATATCTTGGCGGAATGGATGAGGTCATCCCATGACTCCGGGATGCCATCCTTGCCTGTAAGGCATTTCATGAGTTTCGGGCTGCGCACGTTATGAATGAATGCAGCGCGGGTCCGTTCCTCGCCACAGCCTATCAGCAAGGCCTCTTTGTTAAAGCATACAATGAAATCCTCAATGGACTCATGATCATGGCGGCGACATAGTAGTATGTGCGCTTTATCCTTCTTATGTTTTCGTAGATGCGAAAAATGGCTGCCAAACTTGTCGATGAGGTCGTCAAAATCTTTAATGCTCCCCGCGGGGAGGTTGTCAAACCAAACTCTGGCAGCGCCAGTGAGAGTTTGAGCAAAGAGATGGCACCAAACTTGGACGGGCCAATTCACCGACATTCCCGCACACTCGAAATCATGGACGTGGTCGTCCGGGTCACGCAAGCCATCGTACTTGCCGATGCTGCTGGGAAGTTTGGCCTTTCTTGGGATTATGGCCGTCGCTATACGAGCAACAAACTTTCATTTCTCAGCAAAGGACTTTGGCTTAAACGGCCTGAAAAAGTCATCGTCCACGTCTGTGTGGCGCGAGCGATGGGTATGTTTCTTCCCATTATGATCGGAGTCGCTGCTGGATGACTCGTAGCCGTCTGACTCGTCGTGTGTTTTGGCGTAGCCCCGAGCCCCAGCGTCTTTGCTGGGCTCCCCAATACGAACATCACGACGGCCAGTTGTCGCCTTGTTTTTATGCCCCTTCCTTGGTGGGGAGTCATAGGTAAGGGCTTTACCCTTCATTTTGGCATTCTTCAAGAGTTTTTGCTGGTAAATAGCAGCGCTCTTGGTGTTATGACGGAGGAGCCATTGGTCTGGTTCCTCCTCAGAGTTGTCATCACTGTCGTCCTCGGTGTCCACGTCATGAACTTCGAAGGCTGGCTTCTCAAACCGTTACGTAGGTTGTTTGACGACTGTGTTGGGTGTGGTTTCATTTCTGAGGAGTTGAGCCTCTACCTCCCCGGTTTGGTTGATGACAGAGGTGTAAGGGTTGGTTTCAGCCATGGGTGGGTTAAAAGATGAAAAGAGAGATGTTCTAGCCGTTGGATGGCGCCAATGAAGAAACAATAAGTATCTCGGAGATTATCACTAATCACCGAGGAGGTATATACTTACGTAACTACAAATACTATCCTTTACCCAAACCGTTAGGTTAAACCTGAGTGAAAGATATACGAGTGAGAATGTGTGTGTGTGAGTAGGAGCACAAGGTATAAGTGGTTCGGTCAAGTAATGACCTACGTCCACTGTGAAGAGCCGGTTATTATTACTTTGAGCACACAAGGAGTTACAAGTAAACCTAGCTCTCTATATTACAAGTTAGTGATTTCGGATCCTTTGCAAAGGAGATGAACTTCTCTAATTATAGAAGAACTAGTGGGCTTAGTTGAGAAGCCCACGAGTGGCGAATCTGGATTGGGCCCATCCAAAAGCCCAAGGCAAAGCCTTCCAGAAAATGGCGGGAAAAGCCGAGTCCTATAGATGACCTCATGTTACTGTTCAGTCATCATCTAAGGCGAACACGTGGCAGCTCCTGATTGGCGGTCGGCGGCATTCGTCTAGCTACAGTAGTTGACCCACCTGCTGCCGTCTGATATGACGTCTGACAACAGTAGGGGTATGTCTGTTGGTTACTGTTGATGACGATGTGGTGGAAGCATGGAAGCAGTCACGTCGCCGTTCCTGTCAGTGGCCGTTGTACCGCGCATGCCACGTGTCGCTATACTCTTGGCGTGTGCTCTGTCCAGGATCTTGCTGAATCTTCCTTTTGTTATCTTCCGTACCTCGTACCAAAAGTGGCTTAAGGATATGCCGCGCGTGGGCGCACGCGCGCATGTGTTGTTGTGTGCTAATGTTGCTTGCAATTTGTGTGCGCTTGCTTGTGACCTATCCTCCGCCGAATTAGTTACGCGGGAGGCAGGGCCATTGGCGCCTGGATTGTGGAGTAGAGGGATAGGAATGCCGCTTCCGCCTGGATTAGGCTCCCTATCCCTTCAATAATCAATTTGCTTCACATAAGATATCCGTTCAAAACTGACAATCCTGTTACTCACAATAGCCTCCATTGTGATGTAACCACCTTTATTGCCTGCAAACGCTAATAACCACCATTTATATTCTTGATATCAAACAGAAGAGTCATATCTCCTGTCATGTGCCCAGAAACTCCACTGTCAACAATCCAGATACTGCTAACAGGGCCAGCTGGAACTCCCTGCACCATTCATAGAATTGATTAGTTCTTTTGGGGGACCTAAGCCTGTTTGCTCTTGGGTCTTTGAGTAGTGGATGAAACGTTCAAAGAATCTTTCTTAACAACATATTTCTTCTCAATGACCGATTTCCCTAAAACATTTGTCTTTGGAACTTCTTTTACCGGTTTAACAGTTGAACTTGAGGCTCCTGGAGATCCTTTTGATGTCCAAGCTTGTTCCGGTCGTTTCAGAATTCTAACTTGTGTTTGGAACTTTGGTTGAACATTGTTAGCATTCTTAGAAACAACCTTAGGTGGAACATTCTTGGAAACCTTGGTTGATTTAACTACCGAAGGCCCAACATTTTGTTTAACATATGGTTTAGAACAAACCGTTTGTCTATCAAAAGTTGGATTCATCATAGGTCTTCTCATCCCATTGTTCATAGCAATCCGATTTCGATTGTCAAAGATAACCGGTCGGTTTCCTCTTTGATAAAAATTGTTTTGATTATGAAATTGTCTTTGAGGATAGACATTTCTTTGACGAACACCGACATTCAGATTTCTACGAATTGGCCTATTTTCAACCTCTAGCCTCTTGTGTCTTACGTATGGACAATAAGCAAGTAAATGCCCTCTTTCTCCACAGTTAAAACTGGCTCTATACTCTTCAAAATAGTTTTCCTCATCAGACCTAGTAAATGTGTTCACCGACCTTTGATCATTATAACACTGACGCCTCAAACTTTCAAAAGCGGGATCAACTGAATAAGTCGGTTCAACAAACCCATTTACTTTGTCTTTTGGTTTCACAAATTGTGTGACATGAACCTTTGATGTCTTAGAATCATCACCATACATTGGCTAACTAAATCTGTTGGCATGTTATTTGTTCTCTTAGATGTAGGAAACCAGATAGTACTTTCTTGCCAAATTTTGTCGATTTTAGAGTAATTAGCGAACTGAATTGGATATTCTTCATCAGAAACTATTTTATCAGATCCTTCGATCCAGTAAAATACTTTCACAGGTTTTTCATCACTTTTCACATTTTTCTTAACCGACTGATTCTGATTATGTTCCCTTTTCTGAGGATTTTGAACATTTGTGCAACACTCATCACTTTTCACATTTTTCGTAACCGACTGAATCAGAACTTTCCGGTGTTACCGTATAAAAATTGTGGTTCTCGAATAACACCAGTGAAGGAACTGATTTATAATTCACATTTGGGCTTGGTTTTTCAATGATGTGGTCCACAACATAAGCTACATTCAGATAACTTCCAAGCATTTTGTTTATCTTTTCTAAAAAACATTTCATTTTTGCCATCTGTTTTTTGTGACAAAGTTTTAGTTAAATCTGAAATGTCTTTCTTATAGTTATCAAGTAGCTTATTCACATCTCTTTCATTCTTGCAATTAGACTCAATGGCGGTTTTGGCAGTTTCAAGTTGATACTTTAAGTCTTTAACCTCACCTTGAAGTCTATCACATGAACCACAATATTTTTCATTGTTAGATGAAGGAGAACTTACCGGTTTCGGAGCTTCTGTCATAGCCATCAATGCAAAGTGAGCTTCTTCTCCCGCAAAGAATTTAGAATAATTAGCTTTTGAAAGAGTATCATCTACCCCATGCATGATTTCTAGGTCATAAGAAAGTCTGCTTCTGCTAGTAGTTGCTCAATATCATCATCAAGTGAGTTAACACTTAATTCAGAATCTGATTCTGAAAAAGCTTCCTCTTTAGTCATTAGCTCCTCTACCTTCTCAGAATCTGCCTCATCTGTTTTCTTTTCAGAATCTACCTTATCAATCACAATCTCATCAATCTCTTCATTTTCAACTATCACCAACTCTAATCACCAAAGCTTGATTATCATTCTGCTGTTGAGTGTTTAGTGTAGTAACTGGTACAATGGTTCTGTTTTTGTTTGGTGTTCTTTGGTTTTGGTTGTTTGTGAATGTTTGTCTTTGGTTAGAATTTTGTGAGGTGTTTTGTCGGTTTTGGTAATTCTTTTGGTTTTGGAATGTGACTTGATCTTGTGATTGACGGTTTTGATAGTTTGAGTTAAATCGGTTGTGGTTTCCTTGTTGTTTGGGTTGGTTACACTCTCGAGCAAAATGTCCTTTGGTTCCACAATTAAAGCAAGTTACCTTGGCTTTATTGAAACCATAAGTAGTATTTGGTGTAGTTCCAAGATCTGTTCTCCCAGTCTTCTCAATAAACTAAGTGGCTCTTCTCATAACACTTGCAAACGCCCACTGGATGTCGATCAATTCCTTCTCTTCTTTATCAATTTGGGCATAATCTTCATTTGTTAGATTATTATTCCCAATTTGACTTACAACCAAACCATTGTAAGATGCTACTAATGCAGAAATCAATGCAACATGTTGTTTTGCTACTTCAACAGTCACATTGTTCAGATTAGAAGTTTCCAAAACAACTGAACTTGTGTTTGAAGTGGCTTGGTTAACCATTGGTGTAACTTGTGGTTGTTGTTGCTGTGTCATGTTAACTGAAGATGCTCAAAAGTAGTTAGGAACTTGAAAGTTTGATGGAGGTGGTGTGTATGATATTGCAAAATAATTTGGGGGTTCAAAATTTGAAACAAAAGCAGTTTGTGGTTTTGATGTTCCAAAATAAATTGGTTGTGTTGGTGCAGGAATGGAAATGGATGAAGAAGTGGTTTCAAAATAAAGTTCTGGATTTTGTGGAACCTGAGACCTCTTCTCCTTTTTTCTTGCTTCCATCTCTTTGTTTTCAAGCTTTTGAATAAACTCACCAATTGACCAATACTTATAAGAATCTTTTTCTTTTAAAACTTCAATGTGCTGACTCCAGTGTGGTGGTAAAACATCAATGAACTTCTCCAAAATCTCAGTCATTGGATAGGAAACTGGATAGTTTGATAACTCGGTCAACAAATGAAGGAATCTTGGAGTAATTTCTTTCAAAGTTTCATTTCCAATGTAGCTAAAATTATCAAACACCTTTTTCAACTATTCAGTTCTCAGCTTCCGAGTCTTTGCATTTCCGTCCTGCCTACTTTTCAAAACATCCCACAATTGCTTAGAAGTTGCGCATGTTCCAAACTGGTATAACAAATCTGTGTTCAAAGCTTGAGAAAGTTGTGAGAATGCCTTCTTTTCAGCTGCAAACATTTTCTTTTCAGCATCAGATAGATATCCAAGTGCAATAGGTGTAGTTGAGTTTTCAATAGTTAGTGTTTCATATCCCTTTTCAATCAATCTGCCACGCTTCCCTAGGGCTGTTCATGAGCCAAACCGAGGGGAGCCAGGCCAAGCTCGCGCTCAGCTTGGTTATAAACCGAGCTAGCTCGGCCCGGCTCGGATTTAAAACCAAGTTGAAAATCAAAGCTCAAGCTTGGCTTGGTTTTAAATCGAGCCGACTTGGCTCAGCCTGCTTTGACTCGAATTTAAAAAGAAAAAAGAAAAATGGCTTTCAAAATTCAGTAGTCTAAAATATTATTCAATAGTTAAAAATTACATATTTAAAAGAAGATTAATCTAATACATTAGAAGGTAAAATCAAGTTCAAGCAAATACAAATAAGTCACAAATTTCAACGGAATACAATATAAGTTCATCAGCATTCTAAATAACCCCTAAATATGCAATAAATGTCTGATTGAACTCCTACATACCAGCATCTTTGAAATAAAATGTAATATTGAGGTTGATAACTTGAGTACTTGGACAATTATCATTATGCTATGGTTTATTTAAATAACTTGATTAGTTGTAACTTTATTCTCATGCACATAATCTCTATGTTACTATCACCAAATATTAAATATATAACATGTTTCGTATCTTTTTTAACATTTTTATAGTATTGTATATGTATATAAAAAATATACATTAAAAATTAGAACTATCCAAGCCAAACCAAGCCAGCTTGTCTCGTTACGAAGCAAGCCGAGCTAGGCTCACTTTCTAACCGATCCAAGCCGGCTCGACTCAGTTTCAAAGTGAGCCATATCAAGCGAGCTTTTTTCAAGCCAAATCCGAGTGAGCTTCGAGCGAGTTCCGAGCCACGAGCTTTTTGGACAGCCCTACACTTCCCCACCATCTAGTCCCATACCTTCCAAATGAATTTTAAACTTCCTTTGCCATGAAGAATACTCGTTAATGTCCAACAACTTTGGTGGTCTTGTTCCATTACCCGAAGAAAGATCATTCACCAAGGTATTGATGGCATTGGTAGTCTGAGTTTGCACTGCTGATGCGGCTGCTACTCCCCAAAGATCTGGCAACTGAGGTGGTGTAGAAACGGCCCAGATATTCATTGGTTGTGTTGGTTGTGTGTTTGCTATCTCTGTTGCAGCAACTGCCAATGGTTCATTGGTACATGTTTTTGTTGTGTTACATCAGGTCTGGGTGTTGTAGAAAAGCCCTAAATATTATCCATAATGTTCGGAATGTTAACACTTAGAAAAACATTGAAAACAGAAATTTGGTTCGACCTAAAGTATAAGATCCTGGTTTCGAATGAATAAAAGTATCAGGTTCGACCCCTTAAACAAACTCAGATGAAAAGTAACACACAAGACTTTGATTCGACCCTCGATAGAAGCTGGTTTGACCTCCCGTAAGGTCGATTGAGAAACAATGGATCGAATGAGTAACTAACAAACTCAGAATGAAGAACGAACACTTGATTCGACCTAAATCTCACTTGGTTTGACCTAAAAACACCTAGTTCGACCTAAAACTCACTCTGGTTCGACCAAAAAACAACAGATTCGACCTGACGCATTCCAAAAACCATTTTTCTTCAAAAATCACTTAATTTGATCTTAAATTTTCAAATGTTAATGTATTTCAATGATTTTTATCAGGTTTTGCTTCAGATTTTTAGGAGATCAACTTTTGTAAAAGAAATTTTGAAATTATACATGAAAACAAGTTGAAATCAAGTAATCTCCATGTTCATGCAAAACACATGCAAAACAGATAAAATTTTGAAGTTTTTGAGTATGAATCTGATGAAAACTATCAAATCGCAGTCGTGTGATCGAGCATAGCTTTGATACCACTTTGTAGAAGGATCGGTTTATAGAAAACAATCAATTAATCACACGAGTTGAACAATCTAGGTGCGGAAACTTTAGAATGTATGCAATATGATAATTAATCAATCAGACACAGAGAAATCCATTTTAATAATCATTCTCATTGATAATCACTTGAAAATTAACTTTAAAAGACTTGATTACAATGATTAACTCACACACAGACTCTTCTAGACAACCTCTGGAAACACACACAAACACACTCTCAAATGACACGACTTATTAACTTCTAAAACAAGCTAAACATATATACAGACTACAGGTTTGACCTTTGTAATGGTCGAAGGAGCTAGTTCGACCTATACATGGCTCGAACCAAACATAATAACTTCCAAAAACTTCGTTCGACCCATCAAAACTCTCATTCGACCCCACGCATGGTCGAATTAGTCTTGTACTCTACCAATTTTTACCATTTGACGCTATTTATTGTACAATCCAAAGCGATAACCAAACATATGCATTAGCATCCCAACACCACTATAATTACTCAAGTCCCGTTAGATTAGAAAACATGTCCTAGGCCCGTTGGTAATGGACTCCCAACGTTAAGTTATCAATAACTTAGTTTTATAACCTTAATATTATCCGTAAGTTAGCCGGGTTTGCCGAAGTAATCCCCGATCACCGTCCGATTTCCTCTCTCACATCCTGATCATTATCTACTAACAGAGATCAATATTTAATTCACATTCCCAAGTCTAAATGTTATTTTTGTAATCACTTTCTCAACAACTCGACACTTACAAAAATATATTCTTGTTAAAATTCCCAAAATCATTCTTTTGAAAATATATCTATATATTTTAGAATGATTACTTCTCGTTCACATCTCATTTCTCAACACAACCTTGGCTACATATCAACGTTTTTAGTTTAGTCCCCGTTATTCGCGCGTTGACTCAATTAGTTAACTACATTTCATTTTACAAACTTACATTTTACACCCAAGAGTTTGAAGTATCATAATCTTTCACATAAACATTAACATTATATTTTCATCTTTGACATATGTTTAGTTATTGAAAACAACTATGTAATAACAAAACTTTACCCCACATAATACCCCCCCCCCCCCCCACTCACGATTATGTTCACACGCATTCATACACATTTTGTCTTCAAACACCATCTCAAATGTTTATGTTTTGCACTTAATTCTTTGTTACTAAATGCCCACGCTCATAGGATACATAGATAACATTTTTTTATTAACTTTTTAGCAAAACAATAACATCATTCAACACCTCTAAACTCACGGCCCTAAGGGGTTTTTAAGGTTCCATCATTGTCTTGTTAAATTACCCACAAGATCTTGTGCAGTTTTGAAGCGTATGTTAATAGATTTAAGTTTATGTTAACAATCAAACCCACATTTATCAACTTTTGAAAAGACAATAATAACAAAATACTCCTCTACAATTCACGGCCCATATCTACACACTTTTTTTTTTTTTTTTTATAAAAATCCCTTTAAAACCTTTGGTTCATCGTTTGTAAATTAACACCTTACCCAAAATAACTTTCTTCTATAAACACGAGCAAATCCATATTATAAAAAGAAAAGAGAGGTTAAGTTTTCTTACTACAAGCTTCAAGCAAGGGAAGACACAAAAATGATGATTTGAAGGTGCAAGATCCTTGTTTTAAGCTTGAATATCCAAACACCTTTGATGAACCTTTGATTAATGACTTGTAAATGTGTTTGTTTGAACAAAATTTGGTGATGGTGGGGTGTTGGGTAATCTACGGCCAAGATGGAGCAAATGGATGGGTTTATGTTGTTAAAGTGTTATTATTCTAAGTCTAGGTTATAATAAAATGCCAGTATTGATAAACCAACTTTGGAGGGCACAACACCACAAGATTCTTGTGGTCTTCCAAAGAAAAGCATGTTTGAACCTTGGGGATGACTTACGGCCAAAGTTGGGAAAATAGGGGTTTGGATTTTGTTTATTATTGTTAATTATAAAGATGGAACTTTTCATGGAGCTTTATTGAAGCTATCACCAAGCATGCTCTCTTTTAACTAGGAATCTTGTAGTCTGCTAACAAAAATATACATGATTGATATTGGGAAGGTTGGGACGGTTTGGGTAGTGGTAAGAGTGGGTCCCACTTGTTAAAATATCCTAATTTTTATAAAAACACCAATTAATCACGTTGTTTGGGTTTTATCGGGTCTTTTTAACGCGTATGTTCGGGACACTATACAAGCCATATTGAATATTCAAATAATATTATAAGAAGTGTTGGTAAATACCTTAGGCTCTCGTTGATTTAATTTTTAAGTTTTGAACATCCAATTATGGTTTTGTTACTCCAAAACACTAATTTTGGATGGAAAATAATATATTTTCAGTAATTTAGACTTTGGTGATCATTTCGGTTATTAAATATTTACCGGGCATCACCTTAACTACGGTACAGGACTAGTTATTCAACTCTCACTCTAGCAACTTTTTTAATCAATCCAAGGCGACACTTTGCGCTATATAAGGACTTGCTCATTCTCCAAACACTAATTTAACATAATTGAATGCAAATTATAATTATTTAGCTATCTATGTTTATTTAATATTGTACGGATTTACATCGATTTTCGCTAATTGTCACACTCTCCCCCTGTTTAAGAAATTTTGTCCGCGAAATTTTTCTTGAAGGTGGGGTACCACTCCTTCACCAGATCACCTCATAACTACGTGAACACTAGCCCACGCTCAGCGTTCTACACAAATAATAACCCTGATCCAACAACAACTAAGATTTTGGACTTCCCAATCCATCACATCGGTGGTTTCCCGAAATAGTGACGCTTAGTGTTAAGATGGATCTCATCGGTCGAGAAATCAACGACTCAACCGTAGAACGAACTCGAATCATGAATCATATTAAACTCTTATGGTAGCGAAGTCTTACAAATCACGAGCTTGACGGATTTTTCCAAGCGACTCGAATGTGAAGGACTGAGTCCATCGTGATTCCCCGGCCTAACAACACCTCACCAAGGAGATACCCTTAGTGACAATCTATCATCAACTTGAAGTACCAAAGGCGGACACCTTATCCGCATAACTTCTCGATCAGTCTTGAATCGTTTCCAAACGATCATGGATCTGATAGATTTTCTGGTAGATTGTAAAATAATCAAGGTCTGGTTACATGTCTTCCTCTGCTTGTTACTCAACGCAATGGAGTTTCACACCAATGCCACGAAAGGTTTTGAACGATACAATCCGAACATTTGTGTGACAACTTCAAGGGCACGACAATTCTAGCAACGACACATGCAAACTCTAATTACCACTAGATTTAATGACATGAATGCGTAACAGCACAGATACTAAATGTTCATTCTTTTGGGCCATCCGCTCGCGAATGACAAGCCATGCTCACATTCAACAGAGCATGCAAGGCTTGATAGAAGGTCTGGAGAACTTTAAGATACGCGACTACAACAATCCGAGATTACAGATATTATTAGCCCGTGCCTAAACACCGCTTCCTCGAAGTACAAATGGGCTAAGTATCCTAGTATATCGGTTTCAAGAATGGGTAGGGAATGGGAGGGTCCCATCAAGCAATCAACTATTTCCCAGGTCATATCACGACCACACGGCATCTGTAATCTTGGTGATGGAAATCTGTTCCTATCGCCGAGTGAGGAATATCCGACTGCTGCAGCAACCTGGAGCGTCCCAACAATTGATCCCTCTGCAGGATATCCCTCCTACCCATTTTTCGGTTTAAGCGCATTACCTAAGGCGCCACAAATTCAATCGATCAAACTCGTTGGGATGATCACCCCGATGGTTGAACACGTAACGGCTTAAACAATTTTTTTCCAGCTTAAGACTTTCACCACAACGCTGACCTAATCGGACGGTCTTCCAACTACGGACAGACTTGCCTGTCAAGCGAATAGAGGAGAACATTAATGTTTCCAAATCCTGCTTCCCATGCGACCATGGGTCTCCATCCAAGAGTCGCTTGACTAGTAAGGAATGCAAGGGTCAATCATTTCCAATGATTGGCACCGAAAAGTCGAATTTTCCAAAATTCGAAACACGCTACAACGGATGATCCTTCTAGATCACAGAATAACTGACAACATTACACAAGTACGTTGGCTAATATACGAACGAGGTATACGGAACATAAGGGTCCATCCCAAGCGAAGGGCTAACCGATACGTGGCTCAAGGGCATGATTCGTTCAGTTGATATTAGCAACATATTGAGTCGATTTTGAGCGGCACGGACCACTCTCTCTCTAATCGACTATTGGATTCAACACAAGGGTTCATAAAGCAAAGGTAGTCCTAGAATTAGACTGTTCAATCCCTCAAGGGGTCCAACATGCTTAGACCATTTGAGGAAATGCATCAAATTGGGCCATGAATGCAATTCACGTTACGACCCAAAAACCAAAGGCACAAGTCCCTCCTTTGGGACTTGACAGCCTTATACACCAAGGCTATATTTGAAAAAGATAACGATCGACAAATGATGAGCAAGATTCAGAGGCTTCGCATAAGGCAGATCTTCCAACGGCTCAAGCTGCACACTCTTGGGTACATAGAGTAAACTCCGAGCTCATCTCGATTAGTCATAATCTCGGCAGCAATGACCTGACAGTCACAAGGCTATAGAGCCTGAAACAACCTCAGGTAAATATAGAGAACCTTTCTCCAGCGTGAGCAAGGCTCCTAGGAAAGAACTAGAACATCAACATCAATGGAAATGGTCCAATCATCCCAACAACGATAGGGGTAGCACCCCAAGAAAGAAAGAAAAGATAAACTACATGCCAATCAGAACTCGATTTAGGATTTTTCGAAAATCTCAACCCTAAGAAATAATAGATCGCAAAAAGGGACACCATCAAGTCCACACCAGAGGTGGATCCACTCTGATTATTTCAAAAGTTTTGAATTTGGTTACCCATCCACTAACAACTTCGCAACCAACAACACGATACAACAATGGAGATGATTTCTTACTAACCCAATAGGAGGAAAGGACAAAGAGTGAGTCTTCTAGAGTTGGCCTTCTTCAAAGGTATGGGTCACACGTGACGCACATTTACACAACACCCTTGAGGTACCAGGCACAATTGAAGTTCACTATTCCATGGACGAGTCTCTCCTGGTCATATGGGATTAGCATCCGAGTTTGGTTGGCGTAGCCAATCAATAGTCTTCCCAAATGATGATGGATCACGACATCGTCGAGGTCCAAAATTTTGAAAGCATAGAGTACACGCAACACAAAACCACAAAGGATGGATGCAACTAGATGCGGTCGATTATCTAAGTCAACTACCGTATTGGGTTATAGAGGGCAAGTGTCAACAACATGTTTAGGGTATCTTGACATGACTACTTGATAGTCGGTTAAACGCCAAACATTCCACACAATCAGTTTCTACAGCTCACGGTTCTGATTGTGTTGTTACTAACTTGCCTTCAACGGAAATCCACAGGACAATGACGGCAATGGGAGGTTGATGTGCGCCCCCACCTCGAGGATAACAAGAGAAACACAAAATAATACACTTATGCAACCTTAAGACAACGCAATGACAAGGCAACACAACAGCTCCAACGATAAAGCAATGTAACAGCAAGGGCATCACGATGGCTCCAACGACAAATCAACGAACCAACAAGGCAATATAATGACTTCAAAGACGAAGCAATGCCGACATAAACGACATGTTGTAAGTCCCAAATTCTAGATCTTGTAAGTGCTAGAGATTGTTATCACTTAGAAACACCTATTGATTAGGTGTTTTTGGTGATGAATCTTGAAAAGCTAAGATACTAGATAAAACTTGTAAAACCGACAAACAAGATGAAAAGATTCAGACTTCCATTACTGATAATAATCATTGAAACACCATGGAATACGAATAAGTACGCACCCTCTATCTCTTGTGCTATCAAAGAAGACCAAAACCCTAGAGAATGAGCTGCACATATTCTTCTATTTATAGGCTGACATAGTGTGCCTGCGTACTTATAAGTACGCAGATAAGTACGCAGCTTCAGCTAAAAACCCTAGGAACTATATATTAATTACAATTATGGTCCCTTGACTAGTAAACCATCATATTAACTACCAAAAGTCATTGTTCTGGTAACTGTGGTCTCAACTGAACCCAACAATACTCCCCCTAGACCACAGCTACCCGATTTTCATCCGTCAGCTTCAAACCGAGATATCACTCGATTCTCCTTCTTCCTGCATTTCCCGCACTAGTTGTTTTGGAACTATCACTTCTGGAGCTTCAGTAGTTTCTGAATGCCTTTGCTTTGGGGAGTTTTATCGGCGGTGATTCATGCCATGTCGGATGAGCAAGATATGCGGAAGATGGGGGGGCCTCCTTCTCTTTGTCTCCAAGCTCCTTCTCTTTGTCTGCAGCCTCGATCATTTCCAAAATTTCTAACATCTCTAGCTTCCTCTCTTTAGCACGATCTACGGCTTTTTGAAATATCATTCCTTCTTCCAGCAGTGTCTGACCAGCTCCAACTCTGATTGTGTTCCCAAACAGCTACATCAACTCTGACAGATAAAACATGAATACATCTACCGGATCAAAGAATCTCACAATCTCGTCCCCTGCATTGTTCTTGATCACAGACTGGATGATGATCAGGATTATATAAAGTAATTACATCTCACATTCTAACACATATTTTAATACTCCCCCTAAACTTTTTATATTTTGTACATTTTTTTAATAAAAACAAAAACAACGAGGATGGGTTAACTGTTTCTCACCTCTTGCATACAAGATCATACTAACCATACCTGCCAGATCACATTTCAACTTTCGTTGGATAGCTGCAGCCCAAGAAAAATTGTCGGTATACTTGTCCACTTAAATTCATGCCTCTTGTCTTTCAACATACGTTTGGTGATGAGATTAATCATGTTTCGGTAATATTGACAAAAATTTTATGGACCCCACTTGTGCTAGGTATAAGCCTACCAATCCTCAAGGTTTATTGAGATATAATGATGAGAGCTTCAGGTCTATGTTTCCATAAGCAAAGAAGATGATCATTATGTCGATCAGATGATGAGAGCTTCGGGTCTATGTTTCCATAAGCAGAGAAGTTGATCATCTGATCGCTTGTTGAGCTATTTATATACATATTTGCACGTCACTAACGTTGCGTGTCTTTTGCTGCTCATTTGGTTGATTAGCCCCTCATTGGTAGCTTGCACTCTTATGTTCTAAACAAATAATAACCCTGATCCAACAACAACTAAGCTTTTGGACTTCCCAATCCATCACATCGGTGGTTTCCCGAAATAGTGACGCTTAGTGTTAAGATGGATCTCATCGGTCGAGAAATCAACGACTCAACCGTAGCACGAACTCGAATCCCACATGCGGGATACATCATGAATCATATTAAACTCTTATGGTAGCTCAGTCTTACAAATCACGAGCTTGACGGATTTTTCCAAGTGACTCGAATGTGAAGGACTGAGTCCATCGTGATTCCCTGGCCTAACAACACCTCACCAAGGAGATACCCTTAGTGACAATCAATCACCGACTTGAAGTACCAAAGGCGGACACCTTATCCGCATAACTTCTCGATCAGTCTTGAATCATTTCCAAACGATCATGGATCTGATAGATTTTCTGGTAGATTCTAAAATAATCAAGGTCTGGTTACATGCTTGCTACTCAACGCAATGGAGGTTCAGACCAATGCCACGAAAGGTTTTGAACGATACAATCCAAACATTTGTGTGACAACTTCAAGGGCACGACAATTCTAGCAACGAAACATGCAAACTCTAGTTACCACTAGATTTAATGACATGAATGCGCAACAACACAGATACGAAATGTTCATTCTTTCGGGCCATCCGCTCGCGAATGACAAGCCATGCTCACATTCAACAGAGCATGCAAGGCTTGATAGAAGGTCTGGAGAACTTTAAGATATGCGACTACAACAATCCGAGATTACAGATATTATCAGCCCGTGCCTAAACACCGCTTCCTCGAAGTACAAATGGGCTAAATTTCCTAGTATATCGGTTTCAAGAATGGGTAGGGAATGGGAGGGTCCCATCAAGCGATCAACTATTTCCCATGTCATATCACGACCACACGGCATCTGTAATCTTGGTGATGGAAATCTGTTCTTATCGCCGAGTGAGGAATATCCGACTGCTGCAGCAACCTGGACGGTCCCAACAATTGATCCCTCTGCAGGATATACCTCCTACCCATTTTTCAGCTTAAGCGCATTACCCAAGGCGCCACAGATTCAATCGATCAAACTCGTTGGGATGATCACCCCGATGGTTGAACACGTAACGGCTTAAACAATTTTTTCCAGCTTAAGACTTTCACCACAACGCTGACCTTATCCGACGGTCTTCCAACTACGGACAGACTTGCCTGTCAAGCGAATAGAGGAGAACATTAATGTTTCCAAATCCTGCTTCCCATGCGACCATGGGTCTCCATCCAAGAGTAGCTTGACTAGTAAGGAATGCAAGGGTCAATCATTTCCAATGATTGGCACCGAAAGTCGAATTTTCCAAAATTCAAAACACGCTACAACGGATGATCCTTCTAGATCACATAATAACTGACAACATTACACAAGTACGTTGGCTAATATACGAACGAGGTATACGGAACATAAGTGTCCATCCCAAGCGAAGGGCTAACCGATACGTGCCTCAAGGGCATGCTTCGTTCAGTCGATATTAACAACATATTGAGTCAATTTTGAGCGGCACGGACCACTCTCTCTCTCTAATCGACTATTGGATTCAACACTTCATAAAGCAAAGGGAGTCCTAGAATTAGACTGTTCAATCCCTCAAGGGGTCCAACATGCTTAGACCATTTGTGGAAATGCATCAAATTGGGCCATGAATGCAATTCACGTTACGGCCCAAAAACCATAGGCACAAGTCCCTCCTTTGGGACTTGACAGCCTTATACGCCAAAGCTATATTTGAAAAAGATAACGATCGACAAATGATGAACAAGATTCAGGGCTTCGCATAAGGCAGATCTTCCAACGGCTCAAGCTGCACACTCTTGGGTACATAGAGTAAACTCCGAGCTCATCTCGATTAGTCATACTCTCGGCCGCAATGAACTGACAGTCACAAGGCTATAGATCCTGAAACAACCTCAGGTAAATACAGGGAACCTTTCTCCAGCGTGAGCAAGGCTCCTAGGAAAGAACTAGAACATCAACATCAATGGAAATGGTCCAATCATCCCAACAACGACAGGGGTAGCACCCCAAGAAAGAAAGAAAAGATAAACTACATGCCAATCAGAACTCGATTTAGGATTTTTCGAAAATCTCAACCCTAAGAAACAATAGGTCGCAAAAAGGGACACCATCAAGTCCACACCAGAGGTGGATCCACTCAGATTATTTCAAAAGTTTTGAATTTGGTTAGCCATCCACTAACAACTTCGTAACCAACAACATGATACAACAATGGAGATGATTTCTTACTAACCCAATAGGAAGAAAGGACAAAGAGTGAGTCTTCTAGAGTTGGCCTTCTTCAAAGGTATGGGTCACATGCGACGCACATTTACCCGACTTTCTAGCATTTAAAGGTTAACATGATTTACTCCAAATGAACGTCAAAGAATGATTTTAGTTGATTAAAGTGTGTTTATTGTTTTAATTTTCCGAAGAGTCATATAATTAAGCAACTATGACTGGAACTTAATTTATCTTAGAATTTTGAATTACCATCATTCCTCACCTCATGGTCTTCACATATCACTAGTGGATTCTCGGTTTAGATAACTCTTGATTAATATTGTCGTTGAAAACTATCTTTATTTACTTTATATTTTGTAATCTAATTTAAGAAATCAAAAACCATCTATCTGAAAAAGACTTTACAGTAACAAAAATTTAGTATTGAGAAACCGCATCCACGGATTGATATCCGGTTCGTACCAACAAAAAGTTATATTATTATACGATAGGTACACTTGCCTTTTGTGTGTAGTTTAACTTAGGGTAAAAACCACTTTTAAAACTAGAAGTTGTGTCATAAAATATATATACGTTTTGCACACATCAAGGTTTTGGCGCCGTTGCCAGGGACGCGGCATATTTCAAGAACGATTCGAGTCACTGATTTAGTCATAAATAATAATAATAATAATAATAATAATAATAATAATAATAATAATAATAATAATAATAATAATTTTCTTTTGTCAATTTTCCCTTGTATATACTTGTCACCCTTTTCTATCTTGTGTAATTTTTATTTTATTTAATTTATTTTACTTCATTTCACTTCTATCTGGTGCATTGCGATTTTCTTTGTTTGAGTATGCTTTGTAGATATTCTCATGGAGCACTATTGTGAAGACTACTATGAAGGAAACTTTCAGAATCAGGGGTACTATCACAGTGGTGTTTGGTGTGAGATATGTGGAGAACCCCATTACACACAAGATTGTTACTATTCGGGTGGGTATCCCGCAGAGTACTATGAAGAGCCATACTCTTATTCGCAGCCACATGATAATCCAGTCGTATATGGATTGATGACAGAAATACTTGACAGTTTTTCAAGTCATTCAATCAATCAGGAGGAGGATATCGCTCAACAAGAGATCAAGCGACAAGAAGCTATAGCTAGTGAAAGGGAATACGAGGAACAACTCCGTAGAATAGAAGCATAAACCATATTGGTAAGTAATATTTGTGCCGAATATCGAGACATTTCCTTGCACCAGGGATCAAAGCATCTATTGTGACGATGAGGATGAATATGAAGCACAACCATCCTCGTCTCTAGCTGGGTGGGAGAAAACCACAGGACAGGAGACAATAATGGACGGAGAATTCCCACCTCCAGTCCAACAAGAACCCATGGAAGATGATTTTTGGAGCGATAGTGAGATTGAAGAGGACGTCGGGTTGATTGAAGAAAGAAGTGAGATGGAAGACAAGATGGAGGATGAAGAAGAAGATATGTATATACCATCTTGGGAGGATGAGTTTGGTGAGGAGTTGGGTAATTTACCAACTCTTGAAGAAGGAGAATTTGACCATGTTGGCGATCACTGTTTTTAGAAACTTTACTTGCAGGTATGCCAACAACTGAGTTTAAAGATACACCAAACGAGGAAAAAGAGGAAGAGGTGGTAACAAAAAAGGAGACCAAACCACCTCGTCAGAGTCAGGATTGCCGGCCCGTGCCACCACCATCACGGGTGAGGGTTCATAGTCACATGGACCATACCCCTCATCAAATACCACATATAAGGTTTGGTCCAGGTAAGTGTAGGACTAAGTGCTCTGACCCGTTTGAATTTTTCAAACGTCATTCAAGATTCACCATTCGTTTTTTTGACAAATAATGGTGAACGATCTGAATTAAACAGTTTGGATAGAGGGTGGATAAAAGAGAAGCCACCTGATTGAGCCTGGGTTAAAACCAAGTGTAGAGCCAGGCATATTTTTTGTATTGTGTTTGTTTGTTTGTATTGTCTTTGTTTGTTTTTACAGGTTTGGAATTTACCACTTTTGGATTGCGAATGAAATGCTATACAACCAGAGTGAAGATTTGGACACTGCGACTTCGAGACATCATCATTTCCAAGGGGAGTTGCTTTGTCCTTATATTTATTTTTGTGTGCTTTCTTTCTTATTTCTACATTGAGGACAATGTATTGTTCAAGTGTGGGGGTGTGAAAGATATGTTGTGTGTTTAAAATTTTTTGTTTAAATTCCGTTTAAAAAAATAAATAAATAAATAAATAAAAATAGTTCATTTCAAGCATAAAAAACAAACATTTGGTCAACCATAGATTGTTCGAAATGTAGATTCTTAATCATATGTTAGTTGTGCAAAGTAGTATGAACCGTTTTCATCAAAATTTTCTAAGAAAATATATGAATTCATTTAATCAATTTTAAAAATTTAGTGAAAACTATTATATGTACATGTCGGCAGCCTTAATCCCTACTTTGGTGAGATATTGAGCCTATTTACACTTGTCATACACATAGTCATATATATATATATATATATATATATATATACTATATTAATAAGCATATAGGAAGGGCAGAAATGGTCATTTGCCACTTTACAAGCTTTGAAAGCATACTGTACAATAATCCAATGCATAAAACTCTTAAGTGCAAGCTTAGATGCATCATGTACAAGCCCCCCTAAGCCTAAGAAAAAAACACGGGTATATTGAAAACAAATTAGGGTTTCTCATTATCAACCTCATTATCCGCCCCATCCCATCTGCTTTCTCTCTCTAGGTTTCAAGATCTATCTATCCAGACACCAGATCGGGGCAGGATGGAGCTGAAGGAGGCCAAAAGATCTAGGGTTTCAAGATCTCTTTATCCGCACACTCTTCTCGGTATCCCTTTCTCCCTTTGCGGTTCTCAGATCCGTTGTATACCTTTTTTCCTTTTATAATTTGTTTCTTTATCTTGATGGGTTTTTGGTTTCTTATCGTTGTGAATGTTAGATCTGATAATATAGGAGAAATCAGGTTGTTTATGAAGCTTGTTTATTTATGTGTGTGTGTATTTAGTGAGCTACGTGAATATATATGTGTGTGTGTTATTTTTTTTAAAGAAATTCTGATTCAGGTTTTCATTATATAGGGGATATGAGTCCAGATCTGAAGGAGATGGTTGTAACAGCCGACTGCCAATAAGCTATGACGACCACAGCCTTTCGGCGAATATAATGGTAAGGAAGAGAGACTATGACCATCAACACCATCGTCCCTTTCGATGATCTGCAGTTGCTGTTACGGTAAATTTCTTTTAGGCACAAAATTAGGGCTGCTCAAAGTGGTTTGCTATTTGTGTTCTTTTACTGAAGTATTTAGCGTTTTGTTTCAGATTTGATACTTGATTTCACGTTCAAAAGGCTCGCATCAAAATTTCAAAACGTAAGTGATATTTTTCTGTTTTGATAACATGAGATGGAGTTGATATGTGTATATATGAATGTGTGTTTTTTCTAATCATCTTTCCACTAAATGGATGGTTAGATTTGATTTACTTGGAGTCCGATTTGGGTATTTTATATCATTCTACAATGACTTTTAGTTGTTGATTAGTGATAGATTATTGAATTCTTTAGTTATAGATTGTATGTATATATGTGTATGCATATTCAGAACTTATAGTAGATTTATTTGGTATTTGATAGGGGAGTTGATAGATGATTAGGTATGGTGTATTAGAATCTGATTTGGGGATCACTTTATTATTCTACAATGACTTTTAGCTGTAAATGATTTTAGTTCATTTTTTTTATTATCTATGGTTTTGTCTTTTGATTCTTAGCTACTGATGTTTTGCTAATGGTGAAGCCTATGCTCTAGACCTCAGCCTTATCACAGATGCTGCTGATAAACAGATGCTGCTGATAAACAGATGCTGATAAAACAGATGCTGCTGATAAACAGATGCTCATAAACAGATGTTGCTGATAAAACAGATGTTGCTGATAAAGCTGTTGTTGCTTCAATTGGGGGGAAAAGGTAAGCATTTGGTTTTGTAATCTTGTCATGTAGCGGACTAATTGTTGAAAAACTTGAACACAGCATTCCATAGTATTTTCTTTATATATTTCAGTTAGAACAATGGTTGGATATTATTATTATTATTGTACTTTGACAAGACCAATAAACCTGATATAGTATCTATTATTAGTATTAAGAATATGTTTATCTAAAACTAATGCGTATTATTATTATTATTATTATTATTATTATTATTATTATTATTATTATTATTATTATTATTATTATTATTATTATTATTATTGTACTTTGTCAAGACCAATAAACCTGATATAGTATCTATTATTAGTATTAAGAATATGTTTATCTAAAACTAATGCGTACATTTACATAAAAAAGTATATTAAAACATAAGAGGGGGAAATCAGAGACTATATGTGGTCATACACAGGTATATTAAAACAAGACCAATAAACCTATTGTATATGATGGTTTCCTTTCTAGATGAAAAAAGGGCCACTTATACGCTTCTTTGCAACATACAAACTGGTCATACACAGGTATGTTTACGTTCGACTTTACATGCCACCATACATGCATGCTTCTTCATTCACTTTCATTTATGTTCATTTGTGTTGTTGGTAATCAAAATAAATAGTTACCATGCCATTTTGAAAGAAGAAAAAAACAATTACATGGGTTTAGGTTGAAACGGTTTGTTATAGAAAAAATATATGTAATAAAACTACAAGCATGATAGTCTTAGATTTCATTTTGTAATTTCTTTCTGCATTTATTTGTTTATAGCTAAGCTTTCCATAAGAACACGTGGAGAAATCTGAAGAACTTCTGGTGCGAGTTAAAAAGTTGCTGCCACCGACGACGTTTTGTCATGTATGAAATCTACTACTTGGCGCTTGGCTTTTTATTCAGGTAATAAGGTCAATTTGAAATCTTTGTTTTCGAAGACAGGTTTTCTATGATGATTAGTTGATGGAAACTTAACGGTTTGGCCTGGAAAAGAAAACCTATTTTAATTATTGATGTTAAAGGTGAATGTTCATAAGCTGAATAATGCTGATGAATGTGAATATGTGATTAGATGCAACTGGAGACAAGACGAATATTGCTGGTCCGAGGAGGCACAATCCTTTTCACCATCTTAGGGGCATGTATGTTTTACTTTAATGCTATCTTACTATTTTACCTGACGATGTTCTACTACAAAAGGTCATACACTGAATCCTAATAGTAGACGTGTTACTTTGCAGGAGAAAGTGGGAGTAGTTCTATTGAAGGCTTGGTATGTTAATTATTGCCAGTAGCTTAAGTATGCCACTAATGTTATGTGTAAATGCATGTTAAGGCTGATCGACAACACTCATCGGTTTTTAAAAGAAGTTGTCAAGCAATCATTGTTTTAAATAACTTATTAAATAACTATAAAAGTTGTACTCTTTAAGATAATAATATGTTTATTATAACAAAGTGGTTTAGAGGTTGTCATGCTGCTTAATTTGATGTTATATTGCTGATGGCACCTGTTCTTTTAATTCTATTAATTAGATGCATATAGAATGGGCAAGTAGCTTTTCTTTATTACTACATTGTGATATTTCATTTCTTAAAATTGCCTGTTTTATTTCAATTGGAACAAGTGAACTTACGGATGAATTTGAAGTTTTTTGTGTTAAATGTTTGTCAACCATCACATGGGTTCACTCAGAACCAAGTGAATCTATGCAAGTATCCATTAATGGTTAAAATGCCTAAGCTCACTGGTGATACATCCAGAGTTCTTTTCATGACACATGTATACTCAAAGTTAAAAATACTTTTGAAACGGGTCAAATAACAATGTGAGTACATACAGAGCATGACCCAGAAACAATAAATAAATCCTCGACTGTCTAAAGATGCACACAATGCTTTAGGTTATATAACAGCTTACATTTTATAAAAAATCAGTAGTATGTCATATTGCAGATTGTATTTTGTTCACTGCATTTACCATTTCAAAATGTGTTATTTTAAGTGGGTCATATTGCTGCCTAAATGTTTTATGAGATTTATTTGCATTGCATATGGGTCTTGTTGTTTCATAATTCATATCGTGCATTTTATATTGGCCCAGTAAGAGCACATACTATAAGTTTCATTTTGCTGATTCCACCTACCATCTTATAACATATTGTTGCTTTCACTTTTGATCAGGTTAGTATTAGGTTGACGCCTCTCGAGAGATACAAATATCAGTATAGCCTTTTGTCCATTGGTAACAGGTACACCTGCCACATTTGGGCTCCCATGCCCCAAGATCGTGTCAAGCACTCAAGTCGTGTAAGAATTTCATCCTATACATGATTCATTTATAAGTATTCAACACAAAATGTTCTCCTGAATTAATATTCAAACAGATGTTAACATTGACATCTGCAACTACCGTATTGCTTTTTTAGTTTCTAATGCAAGTGCTATTTATCAGTATTATATTTGATTATGTTATGCTAGCTCAACTTGTTATTTACTAAAAATATTATACTTCAACTCATATGTTCTAAGTGCTGACTAAAGCGCTATCTATAACATGGTGGTATAAATCTTAAACAAATATAAAATGTTTCTACTCGTGATAGGAGGATAAGTATAAGTAAATACAACCACATGTTCCGAGCAACTAATTTATCTTTGGTATGTAGTGCTTTCCACAATTCTTACATTTGTTTTAATGTTACTAAAATATAAAATATATCATTTCATCATATTTTATCGATTCTAAACTACAATGTTGGTTTGCACCTTATCATCTAATCTTAATTTGCATACCTTCTTGCCTACTGTATAAATTTGTTTACATTTGGACATATTTTATTCTGATGTAAAAATAATTAAAATGGTTTGTATTTAAATAAATATCTTACTATTTGTTGGCATAACAGAGCTAAAGTGGTCCAAAGATACATAAATGGTGAAAGTGTGCTTGCTAGAGAAATGGTCTGCCCACAATGTTTTCCTAAAGTGGTTGAAGGCTGAAATGGTCTGCTCATACTTGTCACTGCATTGGAACAGTGTTTTAATAGGGTCAAAAGTAACTCTATATTATCGGTTTTATAGTTGTACGACTGGGTACACCATCTGAACCTATATATAGAAAAAGATATGAGATAAGAGTGATCCTTGTACCAATAGCAACCCTATGTTTATGAAACTTTAGTGATTTACACGGGTATATTTTTTATTTATAAAATGTTTGACACATTAGCTTTTTTCTTAAATTCTTTAGTGTAGGAAACTTTAGCGATAACGAGTATACTTTTTATACATAAATTGTTTGACCCATTAGATTTTTTCATAATTTTTTTAGTTTGCCCAGTTTATTATTTACAGTTTTTCTACTATATATAAACCAGATTATCTCATGAAAACTGCTGCATCATGCGAGGAAAGTAAGGCTCCTTTGCTTGTGCTTTAATTCCACACTTATACAACTTTGAGCAACTGTACTCACCATTTGAAGTATCATTTTGTTTGGTTTTGTTATGGTATTACTAAATATATGTTTAATGCATTTCTTCATTTGGGCTATCATGGTTGGTATTTCTATGTGTGCAAGTATTTCTGAATAACCAAGCGGTTAATTCTCTACATGTTGGTAACCTGATATAGATATACATTCTATATTTCTATCTTTTGATATACATACATACATACATACATACTATATATTTCCATTATTCGATACAGTTAGCTGAGATAATGATTATCTTTGTGATTAGGAGATCAAATTTCATATGTGCCGACCAATATCACCAACTCATTAATTTATACACAGAAGCCAATTTTTCTTTTAATATGGGCGGGGACAAGTTTATATGTACCCAATTTTTCTTTCATAATAGCATATCTATCATATCTAACCAACAAAACTACCTAATATTAGTAATTAGTAATAATCTAACGACTAACTAATAGGTACCCCCCTCCCCTTTATATATATCATATCCAACCGACAAAAAAGTTCTGTTACAATTGTATTATATCCAACACATGGTCCTTTATAAAATTCAACCCGACCCATTTATAATATTTTGAATCGTTTGACCCATTTCTATTTGAAGCACGATATAATTTGTCCAGTTTATTGTTTGTTCACTATATTTTTACCCATTTCTATTTAAATCAGTACACTTTGACCCGCTTATATTTGTTAACCAAATTTTGACCCATTTAATTTTAAAGTGCTATATTAAGCGTTGGCGTTAATATAGTCAACTTTGGTGTGGTGGTGGGTTATATAACAAGTTTTCAAATTATGCATCTTAATTCTGAGATATGAGGTTTTCTTTTTTTCTTTTTTTAAGCAAACCAACTATCATATCAAATTAAACCAAACCAAACTTCTAGCGAGGCGCGAGAAGGGTTGGAAAATAGTATACCAAAGTCTCCAAACGGAAATCAAAACAAATTAACATCAAATAGCAACCATCCATCTAAAGTAAGTAGCATCTTTATATCTTCAACGATTTTTGTGACAGATCTTGATCTTCGATCAAAAATCTATTTGTTTCTATCTCCCCATATAATCCACAAAGTCATCATAAAAATTAGAATGAAGGCCTTTTTTTCGTTTTAAGTGAGAGTTTCAACTCGTGTACTAAGCTGAGTTAATCCTTTATGACTTACGAGTACCGCATTGTAAATTATCGCCCCCGCCGCCGCATCGCGCGGGTCCCCTACTAGTATATATATATATATATATATATTCAATTATTGTGTGTAAGGCCACCTGTTAATTGGTACAAAATTTGTCTAGTTTATACTTAAAAGTAATTATGCACTAATGTTAAGGCAAACTTAGGAAAACCTTTTATTTTTACACCATTTTTGTGTTAAACATGTTTACCACCATATTACCACTAGTTGCCACATTTTGAACCTTTTACCCCTTTTCATTTCTTACACCCCATAATTGTTACCTAAATTACCCAAAACCAATTTTATCTAATTCATAGTTGAAAATTTTGTTTTGTTTATTCTCAATTGTAGCATTGAAAAAAATATATATATGAAAAATATATATATAAAAAAAATCTTTATATTTGTAGTTATAAGTCGACTTTGAATCGACAATGTCATAGTTGTTTCTATCTATAATAAGGATTCATAAAAATTCGATTTCACCCATTTTATCTTTTAACCCCTTTTACCCAATTATCCTACCTATACCCAAAGCCCAAAACCATAAGTCCTTATCATATTTTTGTGCATTTTTACATCTTAGTGTGATTTCTTGACAAATTTATATTATCAAGTCTCAAGTTTGCTTTGGAGCGAATAATATTAGCACATTTTATGCTAATTCCTATATGATACTGAGAGGAGCGACTATTGCGAGGGGTGTGTACTTATGATTGAGTTTAAAAGATTATTAAACTTGATCATGTTTATTCAGTTTTAAAAAGAAATATATTTGACTTGCACATCTAATGCTTTGTCGAAAGTAAGGTATGATTTTGAATCTTAAGTAGGATATCTATAACCAAGGACTTCATGTTTGTTTTATTTTGTAATGATTTTCAGGGACTGAAAAAGATAAGTGTGGGAGTGTGATGTGAGTCCGAAAGGACCACATATTTATAGTTTAATTTGGTATTTTTATGTCTATTTGTGTGTAGATTTGCCCGGAGTTAGCTATTTATTCACGAATCAAGAAAGAAACGCTTAAGACGCTAAAAATACCATTTTACGAGCCTTAAGCGAGAGCATACGAGCCGGAACGGGAATCGGAGCGAGAAACGGATGAAAACGTTGCGGAAAACAAAATCTTCTTACACAAACCTCCCACGCGGACCGCAAGAGGATTGTTAATTGCTCTGCGGTCCACGGCATGTCTTCAGTATCAGAAATTAATATTATATCCCCCGCGGAGCGTGGGAGATTATCTAATGTCTCCGTGGTCTGCGGCGGAGAGATAATGCGATTTAGAGCTGGAAGTCGTCCAGCTTGTTCTGCACTTAACTAGCTCGATTAATACAACTCGCAAACCACCAAGAACGTCGTCCAGCGTCTGTTGAGACCGAAATACACTTCTAAGACACCATTCTAACACCAATATTGAGCATCAAGATCCATATTTGAGGTGCTAGGAGCTAGGAGGGAGCCTGGGAAGCATCCAACAACATCAATTTATCAAGAATCCGACACCAATCGTTCTCTGTTTGTGGTTTGAAATCTTTCTGTGTGAATTATTATAACTCTACAAGTATGATTGTTTGTGTTTTTGTTAATCTTATGGGCTAAACATTTCAGTTATCTAGACCCGACGAAACTTTTCATTATGTGATTTGATTATTGTACGGATCTGTGGTAATTAGTTATGTTAATCTTCATGATAAATATTTAGTTATGTTCTTAGAATTTCTTACTTGGTTAAAATCTGAGTTCATGCTGATTTAAGGAAAGTTTACATATAAAGGTTGGAAAACACATAGGTAAATGTTTATTAATGAATTTAGGTTCTTAACATGAAACTAGGAATGGGAAGTGTTAATCAATTTGTTACAAAAGATTTGACCATTTAAGAATTCTTGCATTTTGGACTTGGAAAGGTTGTAAAAATGTTGTGGTAGATTCTAAGGATAATAAAAATGTGAGTTAGTAATTAAAGGCCAAAATTATGAGTCTTACATATTTTTACCAAAGATTTACCACTTGAAGATAATTATATATTTTTCTACATAAAAGCAACTTAGGGTGATTAAAGTGTGATTATCGTTTTAGTTTTCCCTAAAGTTGTCGAGTTAGAGATTTTGACAAACGACTTTCTCGCATTTAAAGGTTAACATGATTTACTCCAAATGAACGTCAAAGAATGATTTTAGGTGATTAAAGTGTGTTTATTGTTTTAATTTCCGAAGAGTCATATAATTAAGCAACCATGACTGGAACTTGATTTATCTTAGAATTTTGCATTACCATCATTCCTCACCTCATGGTCTTCACATATCACTAGTGGATTCTTGGTTTAGATAACTCTTGACTAATATTGTTGTTGAAAACTATCTTTATTTAATTTATATTTTGTAATTTAATTTAAGAAATCAAAAACCAACTATTTGAAAATGACTTTACAGTAAAAGAAATTTAGTATTGAGAAACCGCGTCCACGGATTGATATCCGGTTCTTACCAACAGAAAGTTATATTACTATACGATAGGTACACTTGCCTTTTGTGTGTAGTTTAATTTAGGGTAAAAACCACTTTTAAAACTAGAAGTTGTGTCATAAAATATATATACGTTTTGCAAACATCACACAGCATCCAACTGCCCACATGATGTCTAGTCTGCTGGCAGTGAGATACATCAACGATCTAGTCATGGACCGATATGTATGGGGATTCACTGATGGTTCTTGACGCGCCGCTATCAACATGCCACATATATCTCATAAGAGCTATCAACCATTTATGCAGCTTATTCAAAAAAAAATTACAAAAAAAATAATATACAAAGATGATCAAAACATGTATATAGTTAACTTTGGGAATCCATGTTTGTTTTAGTTTTGATCTATCGTGATTTTCACCCATCATTGACTCTTTTCTCTTCCAAAGTTGTGTGGTTTTAACAAAACTTTTTACTGTTTCTTGAAGGTTTTGGATCTGATTAGAAAAAGCGTTTTGAGTTATGAAGTCATTTTGTGGTTTTTGTTTTAAATGACACTTTTTGACCACATTTCCTTCTTTACCACATCTAAAGCATTTGGAGTGTTTAGGCTTGGTCTTTGGTGAAGATTTGGAAGATCATGGTTGTGATGTTCTTTGCTTGTTCTTGCTTGAGCTTGAACTTGAACTTGAGTTTGATTCACTTTTGTTGTCACTTGATTCTTCATCTGTGCTGCATTCTTGAGTGCTGATGTTGCTTTCTGTGTCACTCAGTGAGTCTTCACAACTTAAATGACCTGTGTCACTTTGTGAGTCTTCAGAACATGAGATATCTGTAGATGATGGAACAAATTCTGGAATCTTTTCTGTGAGAAATTTTCCAAACCTGTTTTGCTTTAGTTCTGGTACAAACACAGATGGCTTATATGCCGTTTTATCATCAGAAAATGCAGATTTTAAATCAACACAGGTAGGCACAATATTGTCAACACAAACATTAGAACGTTGAACAGGTTTCTTCCTGTCATTAGGGTCTATTACACCATTTAGATCAAGTCTAGAATTAAGTTTAGTACAGTCATCCATCCTAGATGAACGATTACAGTCATCCGGCCTAGATAGACTATTACAGTCATCCAAATTAAAAACAGTTTTAGCCTTTTGATTATTCCAGATGAACCAATTCACTGTAGAGTAATTGGCACCCGGGTGACCTAACCCCAATGTCTTTCCACCACAACTTTCATCATCTTCCCCCTCTAACTTTTGGGTCACATCTGCATTGCTTTTACTTATATTAGTATTAGACTCAGACTCAGATTTTACACTTTCCTTTTCACAAAGATCATTTTTTGGATGAGGTTTTGGAATTGGTATATATTCACTTTTGCTCAGAGGTAAAAATAAAGATCTTTCGATCCCATTTTTATCTTTATATCCAATTCCATCTTTAACAAAAGATTGCCTTGAGCAATCCACTAAATCAGCTTGAGCCTGTTTGCTTACATTCCATTTGTCCACAATTATCTGAAGATGATTTGTTTCACTTCTAGATTTTTCTAACTTTGAGGTTAAATCATTTATTAGAAAATCCTTTTTGATAACAAATTCTTTTAGAGTTTGCATTTCAGCTAGAGTTGCATTTAACTTTCGCTGAAATGCTAGCTCATTTTCTTTCATTTCATTGTTAATTTTTTGAATATCATCTCTTTCTCTTAAAACTTTTCGATTGTGGGACAAACAGTAGGCAACCACTGTGACACACCTTGGTGTGCACAGTTTTGTTTTGATTTCGAGAGGAATACTTTTTACCATATCCTTCTCCGCATGATCTTTGTTTGATTCCTCATTCACAGCTTTATCTGTCATGTTGCCTTATCCAGTCTTGATGCTTTCAGTATTTTCAGCAATCAATGTTTCTTCCATAGCTTCGTTCTTACCTTTTTCACCCACATCATGCTCTTGGCTCACCATGCTCTTAAGTCCAGTATTGATCAACTCAGCTCCATTGGGAATACTTGCAGAAGAACTTACCTTTGAGTTGGTCTCCAAAGGAGCAGCCTTGGTACAAGTCTTTGCCATAAGAGCTTTGTTGTTGTCGACTTCTGCAACCGTAACTTCTTTACCCCAGTCACAATCCTCCCCAAACGCCTTTGGTGCTTGTGTTTCAGCAGTCTCATTTTCATCTGTTACTACCACAAATCCTTTTGTAGGCTTGATCTCATTTCTAGAATTTCCTGAAGAATTATTAACATTTTCAGCTGAAATATAGGATGGAGTGGAGCTTTTCGCACTAATAGGAGCAGTGAAAGCCATGTTTTTAGACGTTGATGTTGGTGGACTTGATAATGGGACGTAACTATTGATTCATCTCTCCCTTTGTGACATCCATTTCAAACGACTTTAAGGTATTTATCACATCTGACAGAGTCATTGGATTGATCATATAGTCCTTTCTGACCACACGAATTTCAAGCTCCATTCCTTTGGGAGTGAATCGAGCAACTTCTTAATTGAATTGCGGTTGTTAAAAGAAATCCCGACTTTCTTCATTTTAGTCAGCATACTCATAAACCTGTCGATGTGAGATGACTGATTTTCACCTCGAATCCTTCCAAACATATCATATTCTTTTTGAACCATATCTTGTTTGTTCTGTCTCATTTCTGCATTTCCTTTAAAATACTCACTTAGAGCAAACCACAAATCATGTGCAGAGGTGTACTCTTCAAACATGTTGCACACATCTTTGGACAATGCCATGGTGAGAGCACCGTAGGCCTTGTGATCACATTGCAGCAGTTGCTTATCAAGTTCCGTGTAGGTGGAGGGATCAATGTTGAACACTTCTCCCGCATCAGTGGTTCTTGTAGGAATGTGAGGTCTGAGTTGAACTGAGGTCCACTGGGTAAAGTCGTTAACGTAGTAGAAAGCCTTCATTCGGTTCTTCCAGGTTCCATAATCTTGTGCACCAATTAACTTATGGATTTGAGTTATGGTTCCAGTTTCCAGTTCAGCTTGGGTTATAGGATTCATGGTTAAGTTGTTACTGTTACCAGCCATTGATTAAGGTTGATTTTAAGTTTGATTTTCAGATTTTAAAGATTAAAGTCCAAAATTAAGTCCACAGTCCTTAAGTTAAGTATGCAGTCCTTAAGTGCGTAGTTCTCAAGTGCGCAGATTTAAGTATGCCGAAGTTAAGTATGCAGATTTAACGGTTTGATGATCTGATGGCACAAGACTCTTCGGGCAGAATAACGACTAGAACACACGAATAAGTACACTGTGATAAAGCCACAGAAGGCTAAATCACTGTCTCCCAAAGTTTGCTTTGGTAAGTGCGCAGAAACTCACACAAATCGGAATGCAGCAACCTGAAACAGTAGCAACTACACGGTCAATCCCTTGTCTCCTGATAAGTTCACAGTCTTTGACAAGTACACCGATAACTAGGGTTTCCTTGGTAAGTACGCAAAAACCCTAGATAAGTACACAAAGACTACCCAGTTTTCAGTAAGTACGCAGAGAACTAGGAATTTTCTGATTAAGTGCGCAGAAACCCTAGTTAAGTGCGCGGAGACAAAGACATTTTAAGATTCTGAAGACTCGAGTTAAGTACACAGAACAAGAAATAAGTACGCAGCTTATGAGTTAAGTGCGCACATCAATACTTGAGATAAGTGCACAGAACAAGAAATAAGTACGCAGCTTATGAGTTAAGTGCGCACATCAATACTTGAGTTAACTGCACAGAACAAGAAATAAGTATGCAACTTATGAGTTAAGTGCACACAGCAAGAAATAAGTATGCAGAATAAGAAACAAGCGCGCAACTTATGAGTTAAGTGCGCACATTCGTCTGCAAGTATGCACAAACTCAGCTGATCTGATCCAAGGCTGTTTCATTCAATCTGAAATGCTTGGATGATGTTTCTACTCAAAATAAACAACTTTTAACACCTTAGAAACACAACACCAAACGATTTCTGGAGCAACTTGATAAGAAACTCCCTTTTTTTTGATAAAAACACAAAAGTTTATAAAACTTTTAAGAAAAACTAACAAGATGAGGGTTTTGGTATCTTAAACAGATACAATCTAGAGCACAAAGGCTCTGATACCAAATTGTAAGTCCCAAATTCTAGATCTTGTAAGTGCTAGAGATTGTTATCACTTAGAAACACCTATGGATTAGGTGTTTTAAGTGATGAATCTTGAAAAACTAAGATACTAGATAAAACTTGTAAAACCAACACACAAGATGAAAAGATTCAGACTTCCATTACTGATAATAATCATTGAAACACCATGGAATACAAAGAAGTACGCACCCTCTATCTCTTGTGCTATCAAAGAAGACCAAAACCCTAGAGAATGAGCTGCACATATTCTTCTATTTATAGGCTGACATAGTGGGCCTGCGTACTTATAATTACGCAGCTTCAGCTAGAAACCCTAGGAACTATATATTAACTACAATTCTAGTCCCTTGACTAGTAAACTATCATATTAACTACCAAAAGTCATTGTTCTGGTAACTGTGGTCTCAACTGAACCCAACACATGTCATCACAACCACGAGGCAACAAAACAACAAGGATACCACTATGGTAAGCACGCATCACGGTGCGTCTTAGCTTACTCGTGGTGATGGACCCTTAACCAAATCCTCAGCAACGAATCCATCCTCCATATGCTCATTGGTAGGAACAGTTGGATCAATAGGTGCAACTGGCACCTTAGCAGAAATGGAAGCAATAGGCTATGAGGAATTGACTGGCTCATCAGAGCCGAAATACAATTGGGAAAAACAACCGTAGGCTCAATAGGGGCCACAGGACGACGATTGCAGCAACAGCAACAGGGTTGACAAAAGCCTAACCATTAATAACAAGAAGAGGTCCAACGAGAGCCCCAACAATGATGACAGGTTCTACAGAAACAGCAAAATGAGCAAACACCAACAAAGATTTGATAGGATCTACAGAGGCAACAATCGCTTAACAGGGTCCAAAGAACTTAACAGGGTCCAAAGAAACAACAATAACAATAAGCACGACAATAGCCATAGGCACAACATCGACGATAGGTTCAACGGGAACCTATACTCAACGACGTCATTAGATGGGTGGAAGATAGGATCTACGGATTCCAAAAGCCACAACATTTTTCCCAATGACAGCGGTCATAAAAGGATCAACAACGACAAAAATGTAAGTGGTAATAAAGCGGCGACAAGATCAACTAAAGCCAGAGGAGAAGCATCAAGCATCGACTGCTCTGCTGAATCGCGATCCTCGCTAGGGTCCTTATCCATGTTCTCTGGCACATGCTTTACATCGACAGCTATATCATCATGTGCTTGATCCTCGTCAGATGCTAAGTCGACGACCTTCTTCCGTTAGATTACCGGGAGGAAAATTAAAGAAAGAACCGGGATAGACGGGTCGCAAGACCTATCACATATAGGTCTTGAACCTTATGTCTCAGACCACTCAGACAAGAGGATAAAATGCCTCAGTCCCTACTTAGTTCGGTGGAACACGCTTCTCATCGAATGTCGTCATAACAGACAATCAATATCGCCGCCGAGGCGAGAATGGTTAGCATACATCACTACAACAAAGGAATGGAATCATAGCTCCATGGACTACATAGAGATTAGCAAAATGACAGGACCATTTTAGCAGTCAATCATTTACTTTCTAGGGGTTCCCTATCTCAGCAGGAGGCATCCTGCTACATTAATCAATCCAAACACGCACACCAAAACATACCCGCATCTTTCCTGACTCGATCAAGACCATCAAGGATCATCGTACATAGACTGAGGAAAGGTAGAGGAGTCGTATGAGGACTCTTATCTTTCCCGGAACAAGATGAAAAAAACATCGAAACCGATATGTCTATACTGACTCATCTTTCAGAAACGATCCAACACTACAAAAGAGATGTTGACCCAAACGCAACACACAACAACTCAACAAGCGGCTTCCATTGGGTCAAACACAAGCACTTCCATGTGAGCTCATGTCCTAGCATAGGTTGGCACTTTTTTTGCCTCCCGCTTCACGTCCTAGTCATCACGTCGACCAACACTGCCTTAGGCGTGACATACGGCTAAAGTTCACGGCATAGCCAAGAGGTGGGAAAATCCTATGACTCACAACGTGTGACACGAACGGTTTATTTCATTTTTACGCAATCAAGGATAAGCAGTTCTTAGTGACATGTAGGGACAACCGAATCCCTAGGTTCTGCACAAGAACAATCAATCCGTCGACTCAGGCGAGGGCTACCAAGCCTTCAATCCTGAATAAGGACAACCAAGTCCTATAATTGGAGTGAAGACCTTAGGCCTTCAAAGGAAACTCGAGCACGAGTTATGTTAATAACGACTTATACGATTCACCAAGGCAAGAAATGATTCCCTAGTCCCTTCCATAGAGCCCACCAAGACTCCTACGCACCCCAAATTATAATTATGTGAGCACCAACAATTATAATCTGCGTTGCATGGTTATTCCGGTGCCCCTAGTTCTGACCTCTTGATCAGGAACACAAGAATTCACAAAACAAAATATCTCGAAATAAGATGGGTCTTCCTCTACAGGTGGGACTTCCTCTACAGGTGCAACCTGGTCCACCGCCACAGAAGGGGACTTAACCGAATTAGGAGATAAATTCGCTCCACCGCCACAGTTGGGTCTTCCTCTACAGGTGCAACCTGGTCCCGGCCTCCACAACAGCATGAAACTAGTCGACCTCCATCCCGAAATTGTCACTGGAAATCTCGATCAGACTTTCTGGGATATTCTCTACACATTGAACACTAGAATCGAAGGACGACATAACTTGGCAAATAGAACCGTACCATATAATATAAACGATTAACCAAAGTTAGAAAGCGTTGATTTTCATTCGCACACACAATAAATCATTTTTAAACATAACATATATATTGACTTGCTTGGATAGTCGGTCGGGATCGCATCATACCCATACCCAATAGGTATGTTTTTATAAATCTTTTCTAGGTTTAATGTTTTTAGGAGAAGGTAGTTCTGCTTCTCACGAGCCAAAACCGATTATAGTCTAGATTTTCTTTCAAAAATACTAGTTTGCTATAACCTTGGCTCTGATACCATTTCTGTCACACCACGACAAGGTGGAAACACGTGGCATGATCGTGAGAAATTAATCAGAGACAAGTTTACCACAAACATGTTTAATTAGAAAAGATTAAGTTTTTAACACGTGTCGAATAGTAGTTTTAAAAAGATTCAGAGTACATCCCAGTTTTGAAAATACCAAAATTAAAAGTTTCTAATCCATCTCTCATTTAGGGAGGATGGTTAGAGAACCCCTAACAAAAGTCCGACACTTATCATCATTGTGATCCTCGCCCCAACTATCCAGCTTTCAATTCACTCCTTCACTTGAAAGATATGTTTGAAAAACGTCAATATATAAAATATTGGTGAGTTCACAGGTTTTTACTTTTCATCACAAATCATCTCATCACATCAGAAACCAGTGCATGTAGCATAATTGATTAAGCATTGACATCTCGGGGTAGTTACTCCCCTCAGTCTATGGCGTCCCTTAATCCCATAACCATACCAAGACTATCCCCCGTTACGTTGTTTCATGGTGTAACAACTAATTCAGCATAGGATGCACCCCAAAAAGGACCAACGCTATCGATCCACAGTGGGCCTTGTCAAGCACCAATAGTACTATTCATCATACCCTACTGCTACGCTACACGTATCACCATCGACGAGTTGCGGCACCACACATTGGTCCCCTCTCTAATCGGCTATGTTATGCGTATTGTTCTTGTCCTCTCTCTTTCTGAACAATTGGTTATAGTTCACGACGGAATTCGCCACCATGCGGCTGACCGTTACTTAAGTACCCATAATTATTTAATAATCTAGGTCACAACACAATTTAATCACATCTTTTCATAGAGTTTAAATCATTTAAAAAGCATTTAAAAAGGGGCCGCGAAACTCATCTTAGCACAACATCAACACAGCACACAACATTTCAACACAGTTTGGAGACATGGCAATAAACACAACTCAACAACCTACGTTTATTCAATAGTGCGTGTTTATCCGGCAAGTTGTTTCACCCAACTCCTAACACCACTGTAATTACACACTTCCTGTTTGATTAGAAAACATGTCCTTGTCTCGTTGGTGATGGACTGCCGACGTTAATTTATCAATAACTTAGTTTTATAACCTTAATATTATTCTTAAGTTAGTTGGGTTTGCCGAAGCAATCCTTGATCACTGTCCAAATTCCTCTCTCACGTCGTGATCATTATCTACTAACAAGGATCAATATGTAATCACATTCCCAAGTCTAAATGTTATTTTTGTAATAACTTTCTCAACAACTCGACACTTACAAAAATATATTCTTGTTAAAATTACTAAAATCATTCTTTTGAAAATATATCTATATATTTAGAATGATTGCTTCTCGTTCACATCTCATTTCTCAACACAACCTTGGTTAGATATCAACGTTTTTAGTGTAGTCCCGGTTATTCGCGCATTGACTCAAATAGTTAGCTACATTTCATTTTCACAGCAACTCACTCAATAATATTGTTAACATAGTACTTTTGTTTTCCCACATAAATCAACACTCAACTTTTGTAAAAGTCATATTTCACCAATAACTTTCTAAAACTTTAAGTTTTAACTTTGAGTTTATAAAACATTCTCAGAATACTCACATCTTTACAAACATACATTTTACACCCAAGACTTTGAAGTATCATAATCTTTAACATTATAATTTCTTCTTTGACATATGTTTAGTTATTGAAAACAACTATGTAATAACAAAACTTTACCCCACATAATATCCCCCCAAACTCACGGTTATGTTCACACACATTCATACACATTTTGTCTTCAAACACCATCTCAAATGTTTACGTTTGCACTTAATTCTTTGTTACTCAATGTCAACACTCATAAGATACATAGATAACATTTTTTATTAACTTTTTAGCAAAACAATAACATCATCCAACACCTCTAAACTCACGGCCCTAAGGGCTTTTTAAGGTTCCATCATTGTCTTGTTAAATTACCCACAAGATCTTGTTCAGTTTTTTAGCGTATGTTAATATATATTTAAGTTTATGTTAACAATCAAACCCACATTTGTCAACTTTTGAAAAGACAATAATAACAAAATACTCCTCTACAACTCACGGCCCATATCTACACATTTTTTTTTATAAAAATCCCTTTAAAACCTTTGGTTAATCATTTGTAAATTAACAACTTATCCAAAACAACTTGCTTCTATACACACGAACGAATCCATATCATAAAAGAAAATAGAGGTTAAGAAAATAGAGGTTAAGCTAGGGAAGACACAAAAATGATGATTTGAAGGTGCAAGATCCTTGTTTTAAGCTTCAATATCCGAACACCTTTGATGAACCTTTGATTAATGACTTGTAAATGTGTTTGTTTGATCAAAATTTGGTGATCACTACAAGAAACTGGAGCTTTAGGGGCGACGCCTGTCGCCCCTAATAACAGACCTTTAGGGGCGACACCAGCTTTAGGGGCGACTGTTGCCCCTAAAGGTTCTGTCACATCTGGTTTGTCCCTAAAACCCACCATCGCCCCTAAAGCCGTCGCCCCTAATACTATTATCCCACGTGGCATTTCTTTTCCATTAAAATTTTTTTTTTGCCACGTGTCATGCCACGTGGCCAATTTCTGTGCATCCTGGGCTGGATCTTTAGGGGCGACCCGTCGCCCCTAAAGGTTTTTTTTTTTTTTTTTTTTTTTTTTTTGGGTGTGTCCACACACGCTTAATGATACGAAATAATGACAAAACAAATTTACCAAACATACCAACATTACATATATATATATAAACATACCAACATTCATCTAAACATACCAACATTCATCTAAACATACCAACATTCGCCTAAGCAAACATACAAATATTTATAGTCAAGTATACCAACAAAACTAAATAAACATACCAAAAACGCCTAAACGCCTAAACGTCTTCGTCTTCGTCTTCGCCTTCGCCTTCGCCTTCGCCTTCGTCTTCGTCTTCATCGGCGTGATCGTCACTATTACTGCTTCCGCCTTGATTTCCAAACTTTTGAGATTGGGATTGGTAATATTGATTAAAAAATTGGACCATTTGTTCTTGGAAATCAGGAAGCGACATCATTGTATTAAATTGCTCCTACAAATATATGTAAACCAAATGGGTCAACTATCAACAAATAACTACAAATATAAACCAAATGGGTCAAATATCCTATTTACTACACATATTTATACCAAACGGGTCAAATATTAACATTTAGCAAACATACATACATCAAATGGGTCAAATGTCCTATTTACTAAACATATTTATACCAAATGGGTTAACTATCAACAAATAACTACAAATATAAACCAAATGGGTCAAATATCCTATTTACTACACATATTTATACCAAACGGGTCAAATATTAACATTTAGCAAACATACATACATCAAATAGGTCAAATGTCCTATTTACTAAACATATTTATACCAAATGGGTCAACTATCAACAAATAACTACAAATATATACCAAATGGGTCAAATATCCTATTTACTACACATATTTATACCAAAAGGGTCAAATATTAACATTTAGCATACATACATACATCAAATAGGTCAAATGTCCTATTTACTAAACATATTTATACCAAATGGGTCAACTATCAACAAATAACTACAAATATATACCAAATGGGTCAAATATCCTATTTACTACACATTTATACCAAACGGGTCAAATATTAACATTTAGCAAACATACATACATCAAATAGGTCAAATGTCCTATTTACTAAACATATTTATACCAAATGGGTCAACTATCAACAAATAACTACAAATATATACCAAATGGGTCAAATATCCTATTTACTACACATATTTATACCAAATGGGTCAACAACCAACAAATATATACCAAATGGGTCAAATATCCTATTTACTTAACATTTAAACTACAAAGACATGCCTGTGAAAATTGCGGTTGTGTCGGCGTATGATGCGGAAGGCTTTCTCTCGGACAGGGCATAGGCCCAATCCCGCGAACATGTCCGCGGCGTTTGCCCAGAACTTCTTCAAAAATACCAATCTTCAAACACCCCAAATAATATTAGTTTTAACCTACTTTAAACCCAACAAACAATTGAAAAAACATGACAACTAAACACGCACATACACAAATATATACCTACCGCATTCAACCGTTGGGAGCTGCTTCCTCCTCCTTCTCCTTCTTCTTCGGCGAGCCGTTGACGTTCAGACTCAAAACGTGACCTTAACCTTTGCTGTATTTCACAAAAGTGATTTAATAGAATTACACACATATACATATATATAGTAGATTATAAATAAATGCTTACGTAATTCTCTTCATTCTGAGGGGTATCAAACGTCCCCTGCCTTCCTGTATGTCCAATACGGTATGCTTCATACCGTTCTATGTCCAATTTGTGACAGTGAGTGGCCAAAGAGCTCGTTCCACCTCGGTATGTGTTCACTTGTTTTTGGCGGGCGGCTTTGTTAATTTCAGACTTCCTCTTATGTTCAGGAGTACAGAAGTGATCACAAGATCGAAGCCAGTTTTCAGGTTTCATACCCTCGGGGGGATGTTGCCTTGCTGTCTCCACATCCACACCATTGCTCGACACTTTATTAAAGTGTTCCTTTGCGTTGTTTTTGCGGTTGTTGTACCGCTTTCTGATAGCCGCCATAATCCCTCCTTGTTTTTTGGCAATGAGGTAATCGTTAATAGGATCCCAATCCATCTTGAATTTGCTCTAATAATTAAATAAAACAAGCTAGTCAGATAGAAGAAAAAAAATCAACAAATAACATATAGAATATATATTTACAAATCACTGACCCGCAAGAACTCAAATAACTTGTTTCGATTAACCTCAGAAACATTATCCCAGCCTTGCACATCCAATGGGATCTCACGCCATATATACATAGACGCCTCCCGGGTGAAATAGCCACCAAGCTTGCCCATAGGCATGCAGGTGGCGTCCTCATCAAATGTTATGTCTGGCCGGCCTTTATTATCAATTATTTTTTTTAAGCCAAGGTTTTTTGCCTTGCCTCGTGTTCTCCTGCGGGGGGCTGCAATTAGAGTTAAAATAATTAGTCACATTATTAGAATTGAAAATGAAGTAAAAATAGTAAACACTAAAGAACTGTAAAACTTACCACCATCTTGCTGGTGGTTGTGCCACCAATCATCACCACCTGGTGGCGGTGGCGGCGCCCCTGCACCATCTCCACCGTGGCCCATAACAGCGGCCATCAAGTAAACAACCAAAAACCAAATAGAAGTCATAATGCCCTGCAATTAGAAATAAAAATTATTAGTCACATTATCATATGTAAGTCATGCAATTAGAGATAAAAATTATTAGTCACATTATATATAATAAATGAAGTATAAATAGTAAACATTGATTTATTATAATAAATAAATGAAATCATCAACAATTACTGTTTTTTAATCAGACTCCATGTCGTCATAATCGGGATCGTCTTCGTCATAATATGTCCCAGCATCAGCAACTTCACTGTCGTCATTGCTCGGGGCATCAACTACCATTACACTCTCACCCTCAGTAGCATGAGAAGATATGTTTTGAAAGTATTGGCCGAAGTCAATAATTAGGCCGATATTAGATGAAGAGTTATTGTGAACGACGTCAACATCCTCGCCTAACTCAGTGTCTACGTTTTGAACATTCTCGAGTTGTGGTGGTCGATCCCAAATTCGCCGGTGATTAACATTTTCGACAACCCACCTATGTTTATTATTTTGGTTTCCTCGAGATGGTTCTTGGATGTAGAACACTTGTTTGGCTTGTCGGGCAAATATGAGCTGATCTTCTTTGTCCCATTCGTGTTCTGTGCTGATACTGGTGATATTGTTTTCATGTGTAACACCCACTCGAGTATCGTACCACTTGCACCGAAATAGGACAGTTGTATACCCATGAGGATAACCGATCTCAATAATCTCTTCTAATACGCCATAATATTTCTCACCGTCCTCTCCCTCTACCATAACCCCTGAGTTTTGCGTCGCACGTTTTGTATCACGGGAAGCCACCATAAACCTAACACCGTTGACTATGCAACCGGTGTAAGTTTGGGCCATTAATTGCGCACCCAATGAAAGAGCATATAACTCTGGGTGGAATTCTGAAGAACTTTCTTTCTTCATCTTATAGACCTAACAAATTTAAAATAATACTGTTTGTTATATATGCATTACCTAACAAATATATAGTAACGAGTGTTATATATGTATTACCTTGTTTTGAAACCATTCCGGAAATTTAGTTTTAATATCATCTTGGGGATGTGTAGATTTGAATTCACTACATTGAAGAAAAAATGAATAAAAGCAAGAAAAATTAGTTTTAATTATATATTTGGGATGTTCGGTAAATATATAAAGGATAGGAGCACTTACTTCATGTAGCCCCTGACTTCTTCGCAATTATCGAGGACAAACCATTCTATCTTGAGTTTGTCCTCAACTGAAAGTAGCTTGTCATTCGTTGCACTGGTCGGGTTGCATTGGGACTCAAACACCCATAACTTTCTTTTTTCTACAACGACGTCCTCATTTCTCTCAGGTTGATTAAACTTAGTCTTAACATTTTTCAGGTACATTGAGCAGAATGTTAGAGCTTCTTCAGTTACATAACCTTCAGCTATACAACCTTCTGGCCTTGTCGGGTTTTTAACATAGTTTTTCAGTTTTTTCATATACCGTTCAAAGGGATACATCCATCTCATATAGACCGGACCACCAAGAATCGCTTCATCGGGTAAATGCATAACTAAATGAACCATTATGTCAAAAAAGGCCGGTGGATAGATCAACTCTAACCTGCACAAGATCATAAGAATGGCATCCCTCGCTTTCTTCATATCTTCCACTACCAGTGTTCTGGAGCAGAGCTGTTTAAAGAACGCACAAAGGTCTACCATTGGTGTATAAACATCTTTGCCCAAAAATGCTCTAACCCCAATTGGTATCAATTTTTGCATGAGAATATGACAGTCATGTGATTTCAAACCAGTAATGTTAGTATCGTTATCTGTCACCCTCTTACTAATATTAGATCCGAACCCATCTGGTAGTTTAACATTTTTTATAAACTGGCAGAAACTCTTTCGATCACGCCGGGTGAATGAGTATTTTGGGTGTGGGCAGGTCCACTTGGTTCCCTTTTTTTTCAACCATTGCGTCTTTCGAATTTTCAGCTTCTCTAAGTCTTTTCGTGCATTTGAGCTGTCTTTTGTCTTGTCATTCATCAAAAGAGTACCAAGCAAGCTGTCGCACACATTTTTCTCGATATGCATAACATCTAAGTTGTGCTTTAACTGCAGAGAAGACCAATACTCTAATTCAAAAAATATGCTTCTTTTGGACCAGTTCAACTCGAAGTCTTCCCGATTAGGGTTAGCACCTCCAAATTGTGGATGCTTGCCTGGTAGGCGATTGAGTAGAACAGCATGTTGAGCATCTATGTCAGCAGAACTAAACTGTCTCGGGGGGGCTCTTGTCTCGTGTGCCCCGTTAAACTCAAAACTTTTTCTCCAATGATGGTTGGCATCTAAGAACCGCCGATGGCCTACATACACGCATTTACCTATTACACGCTCTGAAGGGGTGTCTTTGTTGCAAGTCGGGCATCCTTTGTATCCCTGCCCGCTCCAACCTGAAAGACTGCTACGAGCTGGAAAGTCACTTATAGTCCATAACAACGCCGCCTTCATTGTAAAGTGCGTGTTTGTCGCAGCGTCTTTAGCATGTACGCCTGTCTGCCACAAATCCTTAAGCTCATCCACCAACGGCCTAAGGAAAACGTCCATGTCCTTCCCAGGGGATTTAGCGCCAGGAATCAACAAGGTCAACATAAATGTGGACTCTTTCATGCATAGCCATGGAGGCAGATTGTATGTGGTGAGTATAACCGGCCAAGTGCTATGAGTCGAACTTTTGTTGCCGTAAGGATTAAAACCGTCAGCTGCAAGCCCTAGGCGAACATTTCGGGGTTCACTCGAGAAGTTAGGGTACCTTAGATCAAAGTCCTTCCATGAAGATCCATCAACTGGATGACGCATAATACCATCTTCTGATCGTCCGGTACTGTGCCAAATCATATCTTTTGCTGTGTGCCTTGAGCCATACAAGCGTCGTAGTCTGGGGGTCAAAGGAAAGTATCGTAACACCTTGTGAGGTACCTTCTTGCCACTTGTGTCTTTATTTAACCACCGACTCTCATTACAAACAGGACAGTTCTGCAACGACTGATGTTCTTTCCAGAAGAGAGCACAGTCCCATTTACACACGTCTATCATCTCATATCCCAAACCAGTCTTTTTTAATATCTTTTTGGCTTTGTAATGCGAAGGGGGGACCTTGTTACCTGCTGGAAGTACAGACTGGAAAAACCCGAGAAGCTCATCAAACGAATTATTAGTCCATTTGTGCCTTACCTTCATATTCATAAGCTTTGATATAAAATCAAGGGAGGAATAATCAGTACACCCAGGATATATTTCTGATTCGACTTCATCTATTAGGGCTTCAAACTCATCACAAACATCACTACTCTCTGTATCCGAGCCCCCTTCGTTAATGTCTGTCTCTTCCATACGCTCGGCTATAAGGTCTGCGATAACGTCATTCATATCGCTTCTTCCCCTAACCTCATCTACAACTACAGGAGACGGCGTAATTGGATTTTCACCGTGATAGATCCACAGCGTGTAATCCTCATCGAAACCATTTATACGAATATGATATGTCATCCTTCTAAAGTCTATGAAGCTAGAATTATTACACTTTCTACACGGACATCTAATCGTTCCAAATGAGTTGACCAATGGTTTGGCATACTCAATGAATTTGTCAATTCCTTTTTTGTACTCAACGTCCAAACGGTTCTTTAGTTTAATCCAGCTTTTATCGATCGACATGATGATGTGACTGAAACATAATTTGGGTTTAAGGCACGATAATTTAAATGAAACATATTATTGACACCTAAAGGGTAGGCTGCTAAACCCACTTTTTAAATACCTTATCTCATATATGAATGTGTATTACATGATTGTTTGTTTAAGAAAAATTCGGCAGCATTTCCCCTTAGCCCCCAAGTATATAATATAAATATATACCCGAGGAGCAAAGAGGAAACGCCAACCGAATCTTTCAAAAACAAACAATCATGTAGTACACATTCACATCCTAAATGAGATAAAGTATCCAAAAAGCAGTCCCAAAACGGGGACTACCCGAAATTAATTACTAAATCAATTTCAGGCGGGTATTTCTAAGCTCACTATGTTTAAAATGGAGATTCATTTTCGGGCATGTCTTACTAGTCTCAATATTTATTAACATATAAATATAAATAAACATACATACATACATACACTCATATACTCATACATACACTCATACATACATATACTCACACATACATACATACATACATTCATACATACATATACTCATACATACACTCATACATACATATACTCACACATACATACATACACGCATACATACATACATACACATACACTTATACACACATACATACATACATACATTCATACATACATATACTTATACATACATACACGCATACACATACACACACACACAAACATACATATACTCATACATACATACATACACTCATACATACATACACTTATACACACATACATACATACATACATACATACATACATACATTCATACATACATATACTCATACATACACTCATACATACATATATACATACATACATACATTCATACATACATATACTCATACATACACTCATACATACATATACTCACACATACATATACTTATACATACATACACGCATACACATACACATACATACACTCATACATACATATACTCACACATACATACATACACTCGTATATAAAAAATAGAAAAAAAAAACAGAAAAAAAATAAAAAAAAACAGAAAAAATAAAAAACTGAAAAAAAAATTAAAAAAAAACAGGAAAAACGAAAAAAAATTAGAAAAAAAGAAAAATAATAAAAAAAACAGAAAAAAATATAAAAACAGAAAAAAACGAAAAAAATAAATAAAAAAAACGAAAAAAAATTAACACACATACAAACCTACATATAATTTAAGGCATTAATAATAAAAAAATAATAATTAGGGGCGAGTACTAACCGTATTAGAGGCGAATCTTCAGAGGGTTGGGTAGATCGGAGCTTCCTACAACTCATATTATTAAAAAAATTAAACATAGATAAAAAAAAAATAAAAAAAAAAAAAAAAAAAACTTACGGGTTTCAGAGGAGGGCAGAGGAGAGAGAAGAGCAAAGGGAGAGGAGGTGGTCCGGTGGTGGGGGTGATCCGGTGGAGGGGGTTGTTCGGTGGTGGGGGTGGGTTCAGTGGGGGGATGGTGCGGTGGTGAAGGTGCTCCGGTGGAGGGGGCTGTTCGGTGGTGGGGGTGGGTTTGGTGGTGGGTAATGAGGTGGTGTAGGTAGAGAGGTGGAGAGTTGAGATGAGATGAGTGGGAGATTGAATCTTGGTGGGTAATGAGGGGGCTGTTCGTAAGTGTGTGCAGAGAAAGAGAAGAAGAGAGATTAGGGAAAAGAGGGAAAGAAAAGAGGGAAAGAAAGTTGGGGGCGGGAGTTTAATTATTTTCAACCTTTAGGGGCGACCGTCGCCCCTAAAGGTGTCGCCCCTAATGATGTGAGGTACGATTAAATCTTGGCCGTCCATCTGCTCGTTGATCTGATGGCTGAGAAGCTGTTTGGTGGGGATTGACCGTTAGGGGCGACCAAAAAGCGGGTCACCCCTAAAGGTGTCGCCCCTAATTCTCAAAATTCTTGTAGTGGATGGTGGGGTGTTGGGTAATCTACGGCCAAGAGGGAGCAAATGGATGGTTTTATGTTGTTAAACTGTTATTATTCTAAGTCTAGGTTATAATAAAATGCCAGTATTGAAAAACCAACTTTGGAGGGCACAACACCACAAGATTCTTGTAGTCTTCCAAGGACAGGCATGTTTGTACCTTGCGGATGACTTACGGCCAAAGATGGGAAAAGAGGGATTTAAGATCGGGCTGCAAAGTAGAGGTTTTCAGGCGATCGACACGACTTGTAACAGATGTGGATATTGCTCGGAGTCATCGGAACATTTATTCATGGAATGCTTGTTCGCTAGATCTATTTGGTGGAACATATTCGTATGGATTAAAGTCCCATGGCCGATGCAGTGTGACTCTTTGAAGGACTTGATGCAGATTCTTCTCGACAGCCCCGGTTGCAAGACATGGAAGAGAGTAGTGCATACGATAGCGATTGCCACGGTTTGGAACATCTGGACGGCAAGGAATACGATGGTCTTCGAAAGCAAGTTCATTCCGGTTACAAGATCGGTGCAAGACATCAAGGAGGAGGCGTTTTTGTGGGTATCAAACAGGTCGAACCTTCGATGTATAGATTGGGAGAAATGGTCCGAGTTTAGTATTGTGGACATGTTGTAGTTCGATTTGTTTTCGTGTTTTCGGGTTGTAATTTTGGTGTCCAGCGTCTTGCTGGGACTATATATTTATATATATAGTTTTTCTTGCCGTTCAAAAAAAAAGATTTTGTTTATTAATGTTAATGGAAGTTGGGAGGCGAAGGTGGTGCTGGCAGCCGGTGGTATAGAGTTGCAGTTGATGGGAGTGAAAATGGTGTTTGGTGGTTTTGTGAAAGAAAAGAGAAAAGAAAGTGGATGGGTTTGTAGGTATGATTCAGCATAACCATAACACGTGTTGCGCTGTTCAATAAAATATATATATATATAATCACTATTCAAATCAGAACGATTATTAATATAGTCTAATTATAAAGATGGAACTTTTCATGGAGCTTTATGGAAGCTCACCAAGCATGCTCTCTTTTAATTAGGAATCTTGTTGTCTTCTAACAAAAACATACATGATTGATATTGGGAAGGGTGGGGACGGTTTGGGTAGTGGTAAGAGTGGGTCCCACTAGTTAAAATATCCTAATTTTTATAAAAACACCAATTAATCACATTGTTCGGGTTTTATCAGGTCTTTTTAAGGCGTATATTCAGGACACTACACAAGCCATATTGAATATTCAAATAATATTATAAGAAGTGTTGGTAAATACCTTAGTCTCTCGTTGATTTAATTTTTAAGTTACGCGCACATCGGTGGCAATGCGTGAACTTTATGTGTTACCGGGAAATTTAAATTTTGAGCATCCAATTATGGTTTTGTTACTCCAAAACACTAGTTTTGGATGGAAAATGATATATTTTCAGTAATTTAGACTTTCGTGATCATTTCGGTTATTAAATATTTACCGGGCATGACCTTAGCTACGGTACAGGACTAGTTATTCAACTCTCACTCTAGCAACTTTTCTAATCAAATTAAGGCAACACTTTGCGCTATATAAGGACTTGGTCATTCTCCAAACACTAATTTAACATAATTGAATGCAAATTATAATTAATTTTTTAATTACGATTATTTAATATTGTACGGATTTACCTCGATTTTTGCCAATTGTCACACGTCAGTTGGATATGAGTAGGGCATATCATCCGCAAACTGATGGCCAAAGTGTGGACCATACAAACGCTCGAAGACATGCTTCATGCATGTGTTATCGATCTTGGAAAGAGTTGGGAGAGTCATCTGCCGTTGGTGGAATTCCCTTACAATAACCACTACCACTCTAGGATCAATGCAGCTCCGTTCGAGGCTCTTTACTGACTGAAGTGTCGGTTTCCTCTTTGTTAGGCTTAGCTGGGTGTGAGCCAACTCACTGGCCCAGTGCTCATGTATGAAACTTCTGAGAAGATTGCATAGATTCATAATCATATGGCAGCAGCTCAGGATCGCCAGAAGAGCTATGCCGATCATCGTCACAAACCACTAGAGTTTCAGGTTGGCAATAGGGTTCTTTTGAAAGTCTCTTACTGGAAGGGCGTTATCCATTTTGGGAAGCGTGGTAAACTAAATCATCATTATGTCAGACCGTTCGTGATTCTGGAACGGATTGGACCTGTGGCATACAAACTTGACTTAATAGCTGAACTCAGTAACATGCATAATGTCTTCCATGTCTCGAACCTTATGAAGTGTCTGGCTGACGAAACACTCTTGGATTATAAGATTCGTAGCCTTCGTCGGAGTAAAATCCGCATCGTTAAGGTTTGTTGGAACTCAAACCATGGACCGGAGTTCACATGGGAACGTGAGGACCAGATGAAGTCTAAGTATCCTGATTTGTAACCGAAGCGAGCACTGAAACCAACAACTGATACCGTTGAAGCTGAGTGAATTTCGGGGGCGAAATTAGTCACACCCTGCCAAGGCGGAAACATGGGGATGGAACCTCGAAAGGTTTTCAAGCATAAGGTTCAAGCAACACACAAATTTATTTAAACTCATACAATCTAAGGATGGATGATGTCATAAATTATTTAATAAACATTACATTGTTTAGGTAAATAGTGAATTGTCTAGAATTCATGACTCAAATGCCGAAATATCACGTGACTGACAAGACCCAATCCAAATTGTTACTCTTGGTGAATGCTCGAACCCCTCTCCCAAGTCCCCGCTTCTCATTGTCAATTACCTCAAAAACATGCATAAATGTCAACAATAATGTCGGTGAGTTCACAAGTTTAAATTTACTATGTAAAGTGCTCATGTATGACCAATCATAGGCTAGCTATGCGGATGATTACTGTGCAAACCATGAGTCCCATAACCAAACCTCTTGACTGTTGTGCCTCGCGCATTGTACACTAAAGTCGTGTGTTTTGCTGTTGTAAGTGTAATTTGGGACCCCGATACATGATTTGACACCTAGGAACATATTGTAGCCCCCATGGCATGTCTAGAAAACTGGTAACCCGTGTTCGGACTTGTATATGTGCAGTATGTGAACTGTATGCTAGACTTAGTGAACTCTTAGGCGTATTAAGTGCATGTTTACACATGATTGCTTGGTTACATGTATTTGGCTAACACGCGGGATGTCGGTTCACCAATGGGATGTCGAGTCTTGTCTTCTGTGGTTAGGTTAACGTTCAAACGTGTTTTCAGACGTACAATGCTTATTGTCTGGACATTCAGGGATAGTTAACCTACGGATTATTAGTCCGGATACTTATATATATCTTATGATAGGTCGCCGGTATAAGGGACTATCATAGCATTTTCGGTTTAACTGTTTCAAGAACGCAATCTAAGGTAAGTTTCACAGCCCCAACTTTTACTGGTTTTACTTTGGGGGGAGAAACATGCTACGTATTTTGGATTCGTAAAGGTTATGTTATACTATGGTTATCTTTTGTTTACTAGACAACATTTCATCCTAAGTCCCGGGGAACCATGAATGTGCGGGGTAGCGCAATGGGGGAAATGTGGAAAGATCTATTGTGTGTGACCTGCCCCACTCGTCGGCTGGTAGCCGGGCGGGTGCATATTGTCTCAACTCACGTACCGTGGATGACGGTAGCGCATTTCAGGCTGTACATTGGTATTCGTGTTATGTACTGGTTTCCAACCGTAGTAGTAAAAATACATACGTCTAGCTAACGTTCATATAACATAATAGTAACGGGATTGATCTTTCAAAACTTATGGAAATGTTTAATAAAAAGCTGTAATCTCACCAACATTATATGTTGACATTTTTAGCATGTTTTCTCAGGTCGCAAAGGTAGCAGCTTATGGATTAAACTTACTTAAGCTTTTGTATTTGTTTCAAACATTATTAGACATTTGTTATTTTAGTGTTTTGGGATGTAAACTTACTTAAGCTTCCACTGTGATGGTTTTAACTTGGTTTGGTTTACGTATTTTTACATATAGTTGTCATTTATTGTGACCGTTAACTTGGATCCTGGTGTGTCACGCGCCTCGCCGTAAAACCTCGCAAGTGGAATTTGAGGGTGTGCTAATAAATTCTATTGAAAACGGCTTTGTATGCTACAATATATGGAATATGAAGCATCATAAAAATTGTACACATTAAAGGACTTTAGGTTTTCTTCGCACTTTAGTTCTCATCGGCGAGCACATGTTTATTACTAGTTAATATTTAAACACAAATTGTGGCTAGAGTGCATTTAGTCTCTACTAATCCATTAGTATTATTCATAACCATTTATCTTTAACCTATTAAATTATTGCCACACAATTACAATTAATTTGAATTTTTCTTCTATTAATAAATGTGTAATATAGCCCTTGAAATTTAATAAAGTTACTTACACCTTCCATACTTAAATCAATTTTTACATATAGGTTGACTAGCCGATTACCCCGGGAAGGTCCCGGGTTTGAAAAATTTAATATGATTTAATAAAAAATGATAAAAAAAAAAAGAAAACTCAAATCACGAAAAGAGTAAATAACTTAAACATAATCAATCTTAGTTAAAAAACATTTATTTAAAAAGTTAAAAAAATAAAAAGCATAAACCATATTAAACATAATAAAGTATTAAAAGGATAACCTTCAACATATAATCATCTTCACGTAAATTAAAATATGTTACAATTTGATTAATGAATAACCTGAACACTTTGTGTTTTTTTCTGTATGAATATAACCCCACAAAAAATAGTCGTTTTTTTTTCGTTTTTATATAGCACTATGGTACTCGTTGGAAAGATAATAAAACGCTCGTTAATTTGGTGTAATTTTTTTATTTAAAAAATCTCGAATATAAAAGATATTTATGTTTAAAAATTATGGGAGGAAGATAAGAGAGAAAAATTTAAATTTGTTTTTAAATTCTTTTTTCCTAAAATAACTCAATTTAATTTTAGTAATTGAGAATTAAGAGATAGAGAGATAAATTTAGAAAAATACTCAAAAACACCAAAAACACTCAATTATTAAGCGACGTGGCACTCTCAATGGGCATATATGCTTTCTTTTATATATATATATAGATTATGTTAGAATTTTTGTTTTCTCTTTCTTTCCTTCTTTTTTGTTAATTAAATACTTGACTTACATTTATGGTCATTCTAACATAATTTTTAACATGGGTTGAGCAACTTATAAACTATGGTAGTCGTGTCTCCTATTTTGCAAATTTTTAATATGTTTTAATAGAACTCTTTTACGTCTATATTGATGTTGATTCGTTATTTTTATTGTTTTCAATAGATATGTGACATGTTTCAATAGGGTTTGGTTAAATTAAAAACCCTCTTGAGTTGTGAAAACCGGTGAAAACCCTATGTAAAAACTTTTTTTTTTCCTGATTTTTTCAGAATATCTTTTATATTCAATTTTATGAGTTTCGGCCAAAATAAAAAATAAAAAAAGCGCCGAGTAGATTATTTTGTTACACATATGTTACACAACTGTTAGGATCAGAGGGCTTGATTGTTGTGATGTATGATTAATGTAACAGTGAAATGGATGAAGTATTAATGAACATGCAGCGGAAATTATCACAACAAAGGGGAATACTGTTTTGATGACTAAAATACTTTTTATTAAACTTATAAGATTAAACAGTACAAGTACACAGCTCCCCCTCAGCCCTTGATCACTCAGTAATATCCTTTAATGAATATTGATCTAAGCGATAGATAGAACAGTTGTGAAACTGTTCTATTTATAGGGTTTCAGGATATTAGGAGCGTGATCAAGTAGCCAATAAACTATTACAGAATACAGCTAACCAATCGCACTAAACCATACTAGACAATGACTGATAAAGTACTGACACAGAGCACTACTGTTCTATTATAATAAAGTCTGTTGGTGAAACTGCTATTGCTGAAACTGCTGTTAAGTTCTTCATCAGTTGTTGTAAAACTCTGATAGTCTTCAGTTGTTGTAACCTCTGTTGTTCTTCAGTAGTTGTAAAACTCTGTTGGAGCCTAACAGCTGTTTGACTCCAACAGATCTTCTCAGCAGTGGTTTCCTTAGCAGTGGTTTCCTCAGCAGACCTTTGCTCATCAGCTGTTCAACCATCAGCTGTTTGCTCATCAGTAGTTGCTCATCAGTGGTTTGCTCAACAGCTGTTTGATCAACAGCTGTTTGGTCTTCAGTACTTTACTTCATCAGAGGTTTGCTTCAACAGCTGTTTGATCAACAGCTGTTTGGTCTTCAGTACTTTGGCTATCAGCTGTTTGACTCTTCAGCAGTTGTTAGATCTTCAGTACTTTAGTAACTGCTGATGTCTTTCTTGTAATAGTTAGGAACTGTGTATATACTTATTATTATTATGGATCAAGTAAGATAGTCTTGTTTTGGCTTTCCAATCATCTGTTCTTCAAAGGGTTCGATAGCAACCCAACAATCTCCCCCTAGAACAGATGATGCCAAAATCTAGACTTTATTGTTGATCTTTATTCCTCATCATTTTCTCTCTGATTTGGCCTTTGAATTGTAGTTCAAAGTTCAGAGAGTATTGGTCTTCAGCATCCCTTTCGAGTTCAAGACTCAGCAGATCTTCTAGATCTTTATCATTAAGCCCATAAGCATCATTCATGCTGATATGTTGAACATCTCCATCAGACCTGAGCAGAGTCAATTCGTGGGTGACTTTGTTGCACTTCCACTTTAGAATTTTTGAATCTGATGGTTTCCTGGGTTGAAGATTTATTGATGATGAGTTGGGTGAGGGAGGCCTACCAATCATTTCCCTTAGCTTGACACTGAATGGGTCTAGATGATATAGAATTTGATTCTTCAGACCTTCTTTTCTGTATATGTCATGACTTTCTTTAGCACTTTCTTCAGTGTCAGCAGCAGCCATTTCCCTATGTCTCTTCAGATGTTTGATAGCACCAATGTTGATATCTGAAGTAGACACCAGACTTTCCATTGTCAAAGTCTGTTTGGTCAGCTGAATATCTTCAGGGTACACAGGCTTCTTAGGAAGTGTAGGGTCTGTGAGCCTAGCCTGTTCAAGCTTTTTGTAGGTCTCAACCAGTCTAAGCTCTTTCCACCTTGCCACTGACTTCATCTCACCATACTTAGCTTCCACAATTTCTGCCCTCATCCTCTTTAACTTCAGAGCCATTCTTGGATTTGTCTTGCTTTTGGACCAGTTTGGAGGAGTTGGCTTGTTGACTGGATTCTTTGACATCTGTTCAATTCTATCAATCTCAGCCTTGAGGGCTTGTGTGGTCCAGGCAGCAAATTGTTGTCTGGTGGCTTTGTATGGCTTGTGAGCCATGATGTGGTCAATGCAGGCTTCCTTGACTTCCTTTTCAGCATCTTCTGTCATTGGTTGATCAGACATACTGTTGCTCAGCTCTTTTGCATAGTCTTCAATTCTTCTCAATTGGTTGAGCACAACAGATGTGATGCTTGAGGCTACCCTGTCATCCTTCCCTAAGCACCTTTCCTTTATGATCATGTCTGCCTGTTGAGCCTTAATCTCCAAATACTTTTCAAGGTTTTTGGGCTTCTCAAGGGTTTTAGGAATGGAAGGGAAGGTGACTGAAGATATATCATCTGAGGTGAAAAACAACTCAATCTCTCCTTTGATTGCATTAATCTCAAGAGGATATTGAGTTGCTAGGGTAATGGTAATGGGAGTGGTTGGTGATGGTGGTTTTGGTGGATGTGAAGAGATGGGAACAGCTTCAATGGGTGGTTGGGTTGATGAAGGATGTTTAGCTGTGTCATCATCAGACTCATCTTCTTGAATAACAAAAGTAGTCTTTCTTCTTTTGTAAAACAGTGTGGGAGATGGTGGTCCAGATGATGGAGTAGGGATGGATGGTTCTTGTGGTTTTGTGGTGATGAATGGTTCAGAGGTGAGCCTTTTGGTTTTAAGGACAGGGGGTGGTACCCTGACATGTTGTGCAGGCCTTTTCTTCCTTTTAGAAGATCCCACATCCTCCTTTTCTTGTTGCTCAACCTCTCTTTGTTCAATCAACTTTTCAGCTTTGGCTTCTTTAGCCAGCAGTCTTGTTGATTTGTGTTGGGCAGCCTCTTCAGCCTTGACATTAGCGGATTCATCAATTCCTTTGGCTTTGTCAGGTTTGTGTGAAGAGGCAATGGATGTGGAGGTGGGAGTTTGGGATGCTGAAGCAGACTTTTCTTTGTCTTGACCTTTTTGTGAAGGCTTGGTTTCAGCTGGAACAGACTTTTTGTCAACAGACTTTTTGTCTTGACCTTTTTCAGAAGGCTTCATTCCAAAGGGATTAAGTTTCTTTAGATGATCCCTTCCACTCTCCCCCTTTTTGGCATCATCCCTTGTGAACTCATGATCATCATCATCACTGAGTATGGTGGTGGGAAATGAGCCAGTAGTTTTGAAAAGGTGCTCTTTAATAGCTTTGATGTCTGCCTTTGTATCATTGAATCTGGCATCCACCATGGTTCTGATTTCCTTCATGTAAGTTTCATGAGTCTGGTCAGCCAGTTTTCTGTGAGCTATTATGATAGGACTCACTGACTTCCAGAGCTCAGAGGAGATGTCTTCTGTGGAGGGTTGCTTCTTTGTAAGCTCTTGCAGGGTGTGCATGATTGTTTTGAGATCAGTCTTGATGTCAGAGACTGATGATTCAATTTTATCCACCCTATCCGTCAATTCCTTGTATTTTAACCCATCACCTAAGTTAATAGGATCAGCTGAGTCCCTACCAGAAGTGGTAGTTTTATCTGGTTGGGTTCTAGGAGGTGAGTCCATGAAGAAACCACCAGATGCCCCTGGTTCTTGGTACTGGGGACTTCCAACTGGTGTAGATGTCACTTTAGTGGTCATCTCAGTTGTTGCCATCAAGAAAGGCTTATGGATGTAACCACTGTCCTGCTGTGAGACTATGGTCTCTACAGTAGTAGTGGCTGCTTTGCTTGACAAACCACCTTGAGTTACATGTAACTCAAGGGGTGTAGCCTCCTCTGTTTGTGGGATAGCAGATTGACTTTTCTCTGGCCCAGTCACATGTTGAGGTATGCACTCAGTGATGGGTGGTTGAGTGGAACTGGTTTCAGCCAGAGTTTTGTCAATTGCTTCAAACAATGGTATGATAGTTGGTGGAATTGATGGTGTGGATTGTGAAGTGATGAGTGTAGTAGCCCTGGAAGATGAGCTTGTCAACAGACTTTCAAAAGAAATATCTGCAACATGATGTGTGACCCCTGGGCTTACAACATGATCCTTTGGAGAGGATGCATGAGGAGTTTGGCTGGTGGGAGACTTTTCCAACTGTTGAGAGGAAGTATCAACAGTGGTTGTTTGTTGCATTTGTGTTATAACAGGAATATCCTCTGGTATCTCAACCTCCAGAGTCACCTTTTTGGTTTTCTTTTTGGGGTGTGTTTTGGATGGAGTGGTCTTTTTGGAGGTGGCTGGTGTGGGTTTCACAGCACTGGTGGTAGTGCTATGATCACCAGGGGCAGTGGGCCCAGCAACAGAGGTTTGGACAGCAGTTGTTGTCCTAACCCTCTTTGCTTGTGTTTTAGAAACTTTTGTTTGTACAGATTTTTCATAAGTAGGACCTAACATCCTTGTAAAAGTTTCAGTAGTCAAGCTATTCATTTGAAGTGGTTCACCTAGTTTAAACTCTTTTGCAGGTAAAAGTTTTTGTAGGATAACACTTAAAATTCTTGGATATAGCAAGAAAGCATTATTTGACCCAGCCTGAACCCCCTTCACATTGTTTGCTAAGTCCAAAAATAGTGCTTGGGATAAGTTATAATCAGTGTTTGTTAAAATTGCAAATCCCAAGTACTGGACTTTCAGTGGTATTTCATTGAAAGATGTGGTTTTAGGAGAGAGGCATACCAGTAAAGTATGAAAAAGAAATTTCATTTCTGGGGGGAAAAACTTTTTAAACATAGTAGCCCCAATGAATTGGCCTTCATAGCCTCTCTCTTGGAACTCTGTGTGGAGTTCAGTTTTAGGGAAAGAGTCACTACCTGTAAGATCATTCAGTGAGAAGGTAGTGGCAATGGTTTGTGGGGTAATGGTGATATTGGTTTTACCAATGGTGGATGTGATGGAGGTTGGCTTTTTGTCTATGTATTGGACCTCTGCTTTTAGCCAAAAGGCTTGCAGGGTGTCTTCATAGATGGGTGCATCAAAGGTTAGGGCGTTTTTGTATTTGCAGTTATGGAGGAGATCGATGATGGTGTGGAATTGACTGTTGTCATCTGATTTTTCAAGAAATGGCTTGTAATTATGTGGGGATTTGAATTGAAGATCCATTTTAATGGAATTAGGGTATTAGTGAAGTCGGAGGATTGAAATGGATGGCAGTTATGGGATTTTAGAAGGTTGAAGACGAAGAGATGGTGAAAGCTCTGTTATTGTAATAACAGGGGTTTATAGGGTTTTGAAAAAGTAACCGCTGATGTGGCCAAAAGTCTGTTTGTAGAACAGACGTGGCAAACATCTGATGGAGGTTAGTGTATGGTGGGTGACAGTTGTTGTAACATCTGTTTGACTGTAGTCAAACAGATGTTTAAACAACAGGTGTTTTATCTGAGAAACAGATTTTTCAACCTCTTGGTGGAACATCTGGTTGACTGTAGTCAAACAGATGTTTAGGCAACAGTTGTTTTATCTGATGAACAGACTTTTCAACTTGTAGTGGAACATCTGACGACTATAGTCAACAGATGTTTAGGCAACAGTTGTTTTATCTGATGAACAGATTTTTCAACTGTTGGTGGAACATCTGATGACTGTAGTCAACAGATGTTTGAAAACAGTTGTTTTATCTGATCAACAGATTTTTCAACTGTTGGTGGAACATCTGATGACTGTAGTCAGCAGATGTTTGAAAACAGTTGTTTTATCTGAACAGTTGTTTGATCAGATTTTTCAACCTTTTAATGGAACATCTGATGACTGTAGCCAACAGATGTTTGAAGGGCAGTTGTTTTATCTAATCAGAGTTTTTGAAACATCTGTTCAAATTTTTCAACTAGGGCTATTTTAGGGATTTTGTTGAAAAATTTGCTACCATTTTAGTCCATATTAAGCATACCAATTCTGGAGATCAAACCTTCAAATGTGGATGTATCCAAGGCTTTTGTAAGCACATCTGCAAGCTGATCTTCTGTTGGAACATGGTGCAAAGAAATCAATCCCTTTTCATAGCTGTCTCGCACAAAGTGGTGTCTGATGTCAATGTGCTTTGTAGTGGAATGGGAAACTGGATTTTTAATGATGTTTTCAGCTGCCTGACTGTCCAACATGAGTGGAGTCTTTAGGGCAGTTACACCAAAATCCAGTAACTGATTTTGAAGCCACATGAGTTGAGCTGTACAGCTTGCAGCAGCAATGTATTCTGCTTCTGCTGTAGATGTTGAAACAGCTGCCTGCTTTTTGCTTTGCCAGGAAATGAGAGCATTTCCTAGAAACTGGCAGCCTCCTGATGTGGACTTCCTTGTGGTGTGGCATCCAGCAAAGTCACTATCTGAATAACCTGAAAGCTCAATATTCCCATTAGCAGGATACCAGATACCAAGTGTGGGAGCACCTTTGAGGTATCTGAATATCCTTTTCACAGCAATGAGGTTAGACTTCCTAGGTGATGCCTGAGATCTTGCACATACACAGGTTGCAAACATGATGTCTGGCCTTGATGCAGTTAGATACAATAAAGAGCCAATCAAGCATCTATACTGTGTTTGATCTACTAGGTCATCTTTATCATCAAAGAGTGCTTTGTTGGTGCTCATGGGTGTACTACATGGTTTGCTGTCATTCATATCAAATCTTTTTAGCAAGTTTTGAACATACTTGTTTTGATGTATGAATGTACCATTTTGTAGTTGCTTGACTTGTAGTCCAAGAAAGCACTGAAGTTCACCCATGGCACTCATTTCAAACTCAGCTGTCATGAGTTTTCTAAACTCTTCACACATATTGTTACATGTGGATCCAAAAATAATGTCATCCACATATATTTGTACAATCATTAAGTGTTTTCCCTTCCATTTTAAAAATAGAGTTTTATCAATTTTACCTCTTGTAAAACCAATTTTTAGAAGGAAAGTGGAGAGAGTTTCATACCAGGCTCTAGGTGCTTGTTTCAGGCCATACAAAGCTTTGTTAAGCTTGTAGACATGATCTGGATGGAAGGTGTCTTCAAATCCAGGTGGTTGGCATACATATACCTCCTCCTGAATCTTTCCATAAAGGAAAGCACATTTGATATCCATTTGATACACCTTGATGTTGTGGTTGACAGCAAAGGCCAAGAAGAGTCTGATGGCTTCTAATCTTGCTACAGGAGCAAAAGTTTCATCATAGTCAATTCCTTCTTCTTGTCTGAACCCTTGAACCACTAGCCTGGCTTTGTTCTTGACAACAATGCCCCTTTCATCAGTTTTATTTTTGAAGACCCATTTTGTGCCTATAGGATAAACATCCTTTGGCAATGGTACAAGTTCCCACACTTGTTGTCTTTTAAACTGAAGGAGCTCTTCTTGCATGGCTTCAACCCAACTATTGTCTTTCAGTGCCTCTTGGTACTTGACAGGTTGATTGAGGGATAAGAATCCTGCAAAAAGACAAATATTTGAGGACTGCTGTCTTGTCAGCACTCCAGCATTGATGTTGCCAATGATTTGATCTGGTGGATGGGATCTCAAATAGATAAGGTCTCTTGTATAGGGAACTATGGCATTTTGAGGTGAGGGACACAGATGTGTATCATCTGTGGCAACATCTGTTGGCATTGGTGAATTGCTAGCAGATGTCTGAAATGGAGGTGGAGGGAGTGATGTGTGAGAGGTGAAATCTGTCTAACTTTTATCCACTGATGGTGGACTTTTGTCAGCAGAGTTTTGGGGGTGAGACTGATCAACTGTAGTTGAATCAGCAGAGTTTTGACAGTTGTTTTGAACAGCTGTGCCCTCTTGAATTATAGGAGAAACTTTGAGCTGTGATGGAATCACAGGATCCTCTCCATAATCCTGTGGTGGAGACTGTGGTGTACCTGCAGGGTTAGTTTTAGAAGATATATCTTCAAATCTAAATTTATCTAGATCAAACAATTCTGCAGGGTTAGAGGGGATTTTCAAAGATGAAAGTTCATTGAACTTAACATTCAGAGTCTCTTCTATGATTTTAGACTTTGTGTTAAACACTCTATAAGCCTTAGCTGTAGAAGAATATCCCATAAAGTAACCACAATCTACTTTGGCTGCAAATTTAGATATGGAATCTTTAAGATTTAGAATAAAGCATGGGCAGCCAAAGATTTTGAAAAATGAAATCAGAGGTTTAACATTAAATAGGATTTCATAAGAAGTCTTTTGATGCCTGGGGTTGATCAAAACTCTGTTTTGAACATAGCAAGCAGTGTTTACAGCTTCTGCCCAAAAGGACAGTGGTAAACCTGAGTCTGCCAGCATTGTTCTTGCAGCCTCTATAAGAGTTCTGTTTTTCCTTTCAACCACCCCATTTTGTTCAGGTGTTCTTGGAATGCTATACTGCCTCACAATTCCTTTTGACACACAGAAGACATCCAACTCCTTGTTCCTAAACTCTGTTCCATTATCACTCCTGATGATTTTTACTGGCAGATCATATTGTTTTTCAACTTTGATCACAAAGTCCTTCAAGATACCTGCAGTCTCATCCTTAGAGTGTAAAAAGTAAGTCCATGTAAACCTAGAAAAATCATCAACTATAACAAGACAATATCTTTTATTAGATAAGCTCATGATTTGAACTGGGCCAAACAAGTCTATGTGCAACATTTGAAGACATTGACTGGTTTTGGACTCATTGATGGATTTGTAAGACACTTTATGTTGCTTTCCTTTTAAACAGGAAATGCAGTGTTCATTACATGTGAAGGTTTTTGGTGGAAGACCTCTTACAAGGTTCTTATGAGAGAGAGAGTTGATATTTTGAAAGTTAGTGTGAACTAACCTCCTATGCCAAAGATCTGTTTCTTTTGCTGAAGCAGTAGAAAATAAACAGACATTTGGCACAGGATTTTCTTTCAACATATCAACTACATACACATTGCCACTTCTATGAGCAACAAGTGATGCTGTACTCTCAGCTATGATAGACTCAATCTTTTTAACCACTTCTGGCCCAATAATCTTACAAGTTTTCTTAGTGAAGAATGACCCATAGCCTTTGTCACTCATTTGTGAGACATTAAGAAGATTAAATTTTAGATTATCAATAAGATTGACATTTTCAAACTTGAGCCTTCCTGCCTGAACAGACCCTGAACCCAATACCTTACCCTTTGAATTATTACCAAAAGATATATCACCTCCCCCATGAGCTATGAAATCTCTGAGCAAGGTTCTACATCCTGTCATGTGCTTGGAACCTCCACTGTCCACATACCAAAGACTGTCTAAACCAATAGAAGTTCCCTGCACAAATAATAAATGGGTTAGTTTTGATGGGTATCCAAAGCCTTTGTGGCTTTGGATGGGTGGTCAGACTTTGTAGTCTCAAGATGTGAGGAAAGGTCAGTTGTTGCACCAGATCTTTGAGCAGGGCTTAACAACTGCTGCTGGTTATGACCAGCAGATGTTTTACCATTTCCTATCAGATGATGGTAACCATAGGGATGTCTATTTACTAGTGGTCTAGGGGGCCTTTTGTGGCTAGCATAGACATGTGGTGACCTATGGTAAGGTGGTTGACCAGGTCCTCTTGGGTCCTGGTTAAGTGGAATGACATTTGTTACCTTGATATCTCTGGGAGCAGAGTTTTGATTTAAATTTCGGGTAACAGATGTTTGAACAGATGTTTGCATCTGTTCAGATGTTTGAACAGATGTTTGCATCTGTTCAGACCTTCCCTTTGGGGTACTTGTCACAAGACTCCTCTTAGTTTTAGATTTATACTCATTAAGTTTATCATCAAAATTTTTAATATAAATGCACTCCTGAGTCTTGTGATTCTTCTTGCCACATATAGTGCAAGGTGGTTTAGGATCCCAAATGCTTGTTCCTTTGCTAATTTCAAAAGCTTTTAGAAGACAACAGTTTTTAGTAACATGATTCTTCCTTTCACAGAAACTACAAAACAAGCCTAGGTCCTCTTCTCTCCTTCTCCCTTTGACTGTCTTCTTTCCAACAGATGTTGTGACATCTGTCTGAAGATTTGTAAGGGGAATGATGATGGGCTGTGGTGTTTTAGCACCATCAGGAATGATGATGGCCTGTGGAGCTTTAACACCATCAGGGGTGGAGAAATCTACTGGTTTGAAGTTATCAAGAACATCACATTCATCTGACCATGTAGGTTTAAACTCATATTTTTTAATATTATCCTATATATTAAAACATTGACACTTCAATAGTGTCAACATTCTAACTTGCACCACATCGCATGCTAACTTGCACCTTTACTTTTTATTGATAACTTGAGCCACTTTTCTATTGATATTATAAGAAATATGAGGCATTTCATTATTGTTAATATTAATATATAATAGGTTAACTTTATTTTCTTCTAATTTGACCACGAAATTTAGATCACCAAACTTTTAGCTTTTAGGATTTAAGACTTTGGCCACTAACTTTTAGCTTAACGTTATTTTCTTTCAATTTGACCACCAAACTTTCTACAGTGTCGTTGTTTATATATATATATATATATATATATATATATATATATATATATATATATATTGGCCACTAACTTTTAGGTTAACTTTATTTTCTGCCACTAACTTTTAGGTTAACTTTATTTTCTTATAATTTGACCACGAAACTTAGACCACCAAACTTTTAGCTTTTGGGATTTAAGACTTTGGCCACTAACTTTTAGCTTAACTTTATTTTCTTCCAATTTGACCACCAAACTTTTAGCTTTTAGAATTTCAAACTTTGACCACCCAACTTTTTTAAACTTTCATTGCACTTGGCCAAACTTTTAGCTTTTAAGATTTCAAACTTTGACCACCAAACTTTTGGCTTTTAGCCGCGAGTATTTTTTTGAAGCCTACGCGAGAATAACTGTCACTTAATATTATCTTTTATGTCCACGAAACCCTCCACGCAACAGGAGCTCCCACAGCGACGCGCGATCTTTAACGTCCGCCAAACACACAATGCAACAGGAGCCCCCGCCGCGTTTCGCACAGCAACCGCACCCGCGGCGAAGCGCGGACAACTAATACCTAGTTAGTTTTAGATGAGGAACCTTCAGGTTTTGTAAGAAGAATCTTTTTACCATTTGGTTCAGTGACTTTTACTTCTTGACCAACCAGATTTGTGGGAACTATCTCAACCAAATCAGATTCCTTTTCAATGGATTCATCAATAGTCTTGGCAAATCCAATACCAAATTTAATATGGCTTTTGGTCTGTTGGTTGAGTAGTATTTCATAACCTTTGCAAGATTCTACCCATTTTGCACAAGTGACCTGGGTAGATTTTAGCTCCTTTTTACAAACTTGATATTTTGATACCATAGTTTGGAGCTGGTCTTTGGTTATGCTTGCCTCATGTTTTAGGTTGCTGATCTCAGATTCTTTTTCAGTAAGTTTAAATTTTAACTCTTTAGAAAGCTTGTCAAACTGATTTTCAGAATCTAAGATCTTTTGTCTAAGGTTTTCATTTACTTCTTTTATGTTAGCAAAAGCTATAATACATTTGTCTGAACATAAGTTCTGTAGAACTTGAGAAGATACCTTAGTAGCAGCCATTAATGCACAATCACACTTGCACTCACACTCACTGGGGTTCCATGGATCGGAGGTATTTGCAACTCCTTCCTCTATCTTTGCACCTGAAATCTTTTCATCAACAACATTATTTATAATGTCAGTATGCACCACTTCCTCAGTTTCAGTTTCTTCAACTATTGTCTCTAGTGCCATAAGACAGGAGTTTCCTGGTTCATTTGTGGCAACTAGAGCAAAGTTCTCATCTGTTAGCTCATCTGGTAAGCTGCTCCAATCAACAAAGCCTTGTGTGAAGAGACTCTGTTGAATGGGTTCTGCAGGTGCAGCTTGAGGCATTTGTGCCTGAGCAACAGGAGCTTGAACATACTGAATCTGAGGGACAGTAGTCTGGACATATTGGATTGGGACAGTGTTTGAGGATTGAGCAAAATGAGCAGTGTTCTGCACATTTGGAGTAGGGGTATAAGAATGTTGAGGTCTCTGATTTGGATAGGAAATCATAGGAGTACCAATTTGGCTCCTGCATTCCCTAGCAAAATGACCAAGTTTTGAACACTTGTAACATTTTATTTTGGATTTATCCAACCCTACCCTTGATCCCCCATGCAGCCCTTGAAATCTTCTTCCAGATTTCTGGTAGAACTTATTAGTTCTAATGCTCAGAAGGGCCAGTTGATGCATGATGTCCATTTCCTCTAGGTCTAAGGGGTCAATGTATTGTAAGTCATAGTACACAAAAGATGTGTTGTCAATGGAGGAGATCTCATTATTAGCTGCAAGAGCATAACTTGGTGAGTTATGATCAGTGTTGAAACCAGTGGTTATGTCAATATAATGATCATACCCTTGGTCCTTTCCACTACTAGAGGTCTCTTCTTGACCAAAAAGTGCTGTGCTACCAAAAGTGTAGTCATCAGTCACCTTTCCAGAATCCTGGAGCTTCTTTTTCTGGTTAAGCTCTCTTTCATAAGTTAAGAGCTTGCCATGAAGCTGGGTCAAACTTAAATCTTTGAAACCAATTGAGTTTCTGGTTACAATTGCTATAGTGTCCCATTTATCAGGTAGTGATCTTAAAAACCTATGGTTTAATGTTGAGTTAGGAAATGTCAGATCTACCAGTTTTAGTTCACTTATGAGGCAACTGAACCTCTCAAATTGTTGGGTTAATGACTCCCCTTTTACATGACTGAAAGTTTCATATTGTTGATTTAAAATTTCACGATTGTTTTCAATCACCTCCTCTGTTCCTCCAAATTGTTCTTTTAAAGCATCCCACAATTCTTTTGCACTATTACAGTGTAATAGTCCAGCATAGATATCATTTGGTAGAGCCATTGCTACAATGCTGAAAGCTTTGGCATCTAACTCAAATTTTTGAAAATCCTGCTCAGAATAGTTTTCAGGATTCTTTTTCACTAGAACTTTTGGGTCCTCAGCACTTGGGACTGTTGGAACATGAGGGCCAAAGATAACAGATTTCCAGCACCCAGTGTTTTGTTCAGCAAGAACATGTCCCATCCTACGTTGCCAGATATTGTATTCAGATCTGACAAGCATAGGTGGCTTGTTTCTTGTGCCAGTGTTGCTCATGTCATTAACTTGAGACATGTTAGGTTGATTTTAAGACAAGGTTTTTGAAAATTTATTTTTAGAATAAAAAGACTTTTACCAGGCAATCAACCTACAACTGAGTATCAATAATTGTGAGCTGATCTTTTACGTTAAATTGATTGTTAGATCGAATTTAACTGACCAAGCTCTGATACCAATTGTTAGGATCAGAGGGATTGATTGTTGTGATGTATGATTAATGTAACAGTGAAATGGATGAAGTATTAATGAACATGCAGCGGAAATTATCACAACAAAGGGGAATACTGTTTTGATGACTAAAATACTTTTTATTAAACTTATAAGATTAAACAGTACAAGTACACAGCTCCCCCTCAGCCCTTGATCACTCAGTAATATCCTTTAATGAATATTGATCTAAGCGATAGATAGAACAGTTGTGAAACTGTTCTATTTATAGGGTTTCAGGATATTAGGAGCGTGATCAAGTAGCCAATAAACTATTACAGAATACAGCTAACCAATCTCACTAAACCATACTAGACAATGACTGATAAAGTACTGACACAGAGCACTACTGTTCTATTATAATAAAGTCTGTTGGTGAAACTGCTATTGCTGAAACTGCTGTTAAGTTCTTCATCAGTTGTTGTAAAACTCTGATAGTCTTCAGTTGTTGTAACCTCTGTTGTTCTTCAGTAGTTGTAAAACTCTGTTGGAGCCTAACAGCTGTTTGACTCCAACAGATCTTCTCAGCAGTGGTTTCCTTAGCAGTGGTTTCCTCAGCAGACCTTTGCTCATCAGCTGTTCAACCATCAGCTGTTTGCTCATCAGTAGTTGCTCATCAGTGGTTTGCTCAACAGCTGTTTGATCAACAGCTGTTTGGTCTTCAGTACTTTACTTCATCAGAGGTTTGCTTCAACAGCTGTTTGATCAACAGCTGTTTGGTCTTCAGTACTTTGGCTATCAGCTGTTTGACTCTTCAGCAGTTGTTAGATCTTCAGTACTTTAGTAACTGCTGATGTCTTTCTTGTAATAGTTAGGAACTGTGTATATACTTATTATTATTATGGATCAAGTAAGATAGTCTTGTTTTGGCTTTCCAATCATCTGTTCTTCAAAGGGTTCGATAGCAACCCAACAACAACTCAGTTTTATATTACGCCAGCATTGTTACATATGTAACATCTGTGTTAAGTAATTTAAAAAAAAAAATTCAAAAAAGCGTCGAGTAGATTATTTTGTTACACAAACTCAGTTTTATCATACGCCAGCATTGTTACATATGTAACATTTGTGTTATTTTGGCGTATGATAAAACTGAGTTCTTGTAACATATGTGTAACAAAATAATCTACTCGGCGCTTTTTTGATTTTTTTGGGCCGAAACTCATAAAATTAAGTATACAAGATATTCTAAAAAAAATAAAAAAAAACAATGTTGTTACATAGGGTTTTCACTGTTTTTGACAACTCAAGAGGGTTTTCACAGGATACTTAGCCTGTGTCAATATCCTTTTCGTCATGTGACGATATTATCATCTATCTGTTTCAGTTATTATAGTAATTGCTAGTAGCACAACAAACCGAACTGATATTCATTGGACGCCAGCCTCGTATATTTACAAAATTTTCAAAGCATTATTTATTTATTATTGTTATTATTATTATTATTATTATTATTATTATTATTATTATAACTATTATCACTATCACTATCATTATCGGTATCATTTTCAATATAAATCATTTTTAGTTTATTTGGGTTCTGATTTATAGTTTTAACATACGATAGTTAGTAAAACTTTGTGCTGTGTTCATTTTTATATAGGGTTCTATAAGTTTTCTAAGACCATGTTGTAACTTGTATTGTAAAAGTAAACGAAGAACAAATGTACATGTTATAAAACCGAAAACAATTTGGCTTAGCACGCTATAAAATGCTCAAGTTAAATCCTAGTTATCTTGATATTGAATATAAAATTTCTAATGGTTCTTTGCTTAAACTATTATGTTAATTTTTTTTTATTATGTACTACTTTACAAAACGTCAATATTACACAAACATTCATATCATCTATATAAGCATGAGAAATAACCTTTATTAAAACCAATTATTATTCAATCCATTATCTATACTTCTATACTATCTTATAAAGCACTTCACAATAACCTCTTAAATTTTAAGTAATACAACAATAAATGCTTAAAGTACAACATAATGCATCTAGTAACTACTTTTTAAGGGCATTTATGTCTTTTCAAACATAACTTGCACATATACCCCTTATTAGTTACAGTTTTCCCCCTTCCCTTATCTATCTATACTATATTATAATTTAATACAATATTTACATATTTGCCCCCATCAACTTTACTCAATTTTTATTTATTTAAATAGTAATTACATTTTTGCACATTTATTTTAACAAACTACCCCCATGATTTTTAAACGTTCATAACTTTTTCAGACGATGGTATTTTCTTAATATTATTGCACCGTATAAAAGAGCATTTTAATCTCTTTAATTTGAGTATAGTATTGCTATAATTTTTTAATTTTTAAAAAATTATATGTTAGAGTTAAGCAAATAACCGAAATGAAAACAAAGGAAAAAAAAAACGAAAACCAACTGAAATCATCTAAACCTTAATATAATGCATTTCCCAATGATTTCTTAAAATTCAAGTTTTACAAGTATATTGATTACAGTACAAAACACAATGTATATGAACTACTTTTTTAAGTCAAACATGTATTTTAAAAAAAAATACTTACACATGTGCCCCTCCATCTTTACTCAATTTTTTTGTTTAAATAATATTTACACTTTTGTACCCTTAATTTAACCAACTACCCTCATGATTTTTAAACGTCCATAATTTTTTCGTGCGTGAATATTTTTTTAATATTATTACACCATATAAACGGACATTTCATTCTTTTTAATTTGAGTATAGTATTGGTGTAGTTTTTATTTTTATAAAAAATGATATGATAGGTTTAAGTAATAACTGAAACAAAAACGAACCGAATTACACGAAAAATAATAGTTACATCTTTTCCTTGTTTTAAGGAAACTACCCCCACGATTTTTAAATGGACATAATTTTTTATACGTTAATAATTTTTTAAAAAATTATCATAAAAACGAGAATTTTATTCTCTTTAATTTGAGTAGTAATGCTAATATTTTTTTAATTTTAAAAAGTGGATGTATTCTGTGATTTACCAGATCCGACTCGACCATTTTAGGGGGCCTAAAAAGAATTTTAAATTTTAGGTTCTTTTAGCATAACAGAGACCACAGTAAAAAAAATCTTATCATTAAAGGGAATGGGTACCAAATCCTCATATGGATTGGCCTAACCTTAAACACTAAAATCAGATGATGTAAACAAAACAAAGAGTATATGACATAAAAACATCCTAAATTTAAAACATAATATGAATATCAAAATTTAAGTATTAGCTATGATTATAATAACATAAACATAACGAAATTTTAATCATAATTTTTATTTTCGATCTTTATTCTAATGACATATAAATATTAGTAAAGACATAGGATTTTATTTAAAACATGAATTAAATCCACATTATGTCATATTTTATCTGTATAACTCGTAAGCTACAAAATTCAACAGTTGAGTAGTAAAAGTTATAGATTATCAATTTACCTTTAAGGGATGCGTAGCAAATTAACAATTTTGATTGTCGATTTCGAAGGAACTAAGCCGCTAACTACAACACCTTAGATTTTGATTCTGATTTTTATTTTAATTGTAAAAAGAATTAGAGCAAGAATGCAACAGAGGATAGTTGGACTTTGATGATCGTTATTTTACGATTCAGGTGTACGACCATTCACCGTTACTACACGATTCGATTCGATTTTCATTCCTCACTTTCCCGCTTTCATTTTTAACCTAACCATATTGCCTCTTTTTGGAACGAGCTATGATTCAATACTACATAAACAAGTTTGATACAAATATAAAATAACATCATAGAATGGGGCCTAAAAAAGATGGGGCATTAAGCCCATGCTTTAGTAGACTTATACTTTAGCCAAATTTTAGTTTTGGTTATTAACAAAATTAATTTAACCGGACTGAAAACGACAATCTAATCAAATAAACCATACCAATTAACCGATCGGTTAATAAGATTATTTAACCGTTGACTTTGGTTTTGGTTGAGGCTAATAACTGAATTGAACCGAATTATGCATACCCGTAAAAGTAGCTGTGTTCCCCGCCGCATCGCGCGGGCATACTACTAGTACTTAACAAGGATAGGTACTTGTACATTCGTCAAAAAATGTGCATTGGGCTTTAACATGTTTCTTAAAAAAAAGTTGACAGTAACGCATGCAAGAATCATCATCACATGGAAAAAAGTGGTGTGCAACTTTTTTACATGCTTCACCGGTCGTCATCATACTCCCTAAATGAATGAGACATATATTAGCCAACAAACTATAGTAACAAATCATTAGAAGTTTAGTTTTAATAAAGTGAGTTGATAAGCTTAGAAGTAAAAACAAAAACAGATTTATAAGTCTTTAAAACAAATAAATTACCAACGATTGTGAATATTAAGAAAACAGCAACAAAAAACTTCATCGTTGACATGCCTTATAATTTCTTGATATACTGGAATCAGAACTTTATTAATTGGTGTGTTTCATTCAAATAGTCAAGTGCTGATAATATATAGTGGAAATTATATTGGGAATTTAGATGCACCATAATTAATGCGTTCAAGTAGCATTTAATACATATTGGTGGTATTAAATGCATAACATTAATCTGTTATAAAAATAAATGATTTTGCATAACAATATAAAAGAATTTAATATACGTATGTATATATGTGTGTTTGATATCGTCATGAAAGAATTCTCTTATATTGCGAGAACTTAAGAACTCCGTCAGAAATCCTACCTCCGATGCCACTATTTTAACCATTCTTTTCCCAAAATCAAAGATGAATTATCTAACCATGAAATCTACCAAAATATTGTTTGTGCATTTCCAAAGGTGTATGTAAAATGATTTAAAACCATGTTAGGTTACATTCACGCCACTTTTGTATGGACGTCAGACACGTGTAATTTTTATTATATTGATGTAACTTTTTTACCTTTTTTTTGGTAGTAGTAAGATAATTTTAAGATCTTTAGAGAAAAAAAACTCGTATGGGAGGTCGGATTTCAAGCAATAAGAGGGAGTTCTTATTTTATTTGATCCCAATGTTTGTGTCTTCTTGCGTATATACGCATGTGTGTAAATATATAAATGTGTCTGTGTGTGCGCACAAGTGTGTATAGCATCTAGTGAATCAAATCAAAATTAACATCTAAATAAATAAAAAATTTATTACATAATGATTTTATAAACCAAATGAACAACTTAGCAATAATAAATTATTAATATAATGATATTTTATGATATATGATTATGCTATAATTTTACTGTAATTCATAGGGTCATGATTCAATTGCTATGTTTAAAAGCCAAAATCGTCCCTGATGTTTGGTCACTTTTGCCACTTCAGTCCAAAACCCAACCCTTTTACATGTGGGTCCTTCAGTTTTATTTTATTTATTTGCTATGGGTCCTTCAGTTTTTTTTTTGCTAAATTCGTCCCTGAGGTTTGGTCACTTTTTGCCACATGAGTCCATACCCCAAACCTTGTCAGGGACGATTTTGGCAAAAAAAAAAAAGTGAAACTGAAGGACCCAAATGTAAAAGGTTTGGGTTTCGGACTAAAGTAGCAAAAGTGACCAAACCTCAGGAACGATTTTGGCTATTAACTCTTTTATTAGGTTAAATCATTTCTTATCCATAATATGTGTTTCGAATTTTTTTATATAATTTGCTTGGTTGCATAAGTCGAACCTTTGAAAAGAATTAAGGAAATTGTCTATTTTAAAAAACAAATCATTTTTTTGTAAAAATTTCACTTAAACATTCTAATAAATTAATCACACGGACTTAACTTCAATAAAGTATTTTTTTCATTTATTTTATTAATTTACAATAGAACCAATTGAATTTATAAAAATTTAATACCCTCGTGTTGAGACTAGATTAATGATTTGTGTTTGTTAGTTCTTAGTTTTGTTACAAGTTCACGAGAACATGTTTCTCTCGTTTTTGGGGTTTACGATTAAAGGGGTTTGGGCAGTGGAGTTCTCGAAGGCCAAAGGTCATGTTGGCCCATTCAAGAATCCTTTAGGTATATAAGTTTGTTTTAGGTTCACTATACAGGTAGTAGTTCATAATATATCATCCGAAGCTTCTTGTATCTGATGGTGTTGTTTATCACCGTATATTCTCAAATTATGCATATAGTTGTTTCTTGATCACTATTTAGTTTGTTTCCTCCATCCTAAGTAGTTAATTGAGTAATTTTGGTTGTTGAAGATATTATCAAATCTTTAGTTTTTCAAGGTTTTGAAGGTCCAAGCATTCGGTTACACTCTCCAATCGACTAGGTACACTTATAACTAACCATCACTTCTAGTTTAACACATAAAAGAAATCGACCAAGTGTATGATGTGCACCCGTAGTCAAACTAGATATGTATATAAAGGCTATGTGTTTTAAAAAAGATCCGGGTTTTGAAACTAAACAGATGAATATATATGCACCTTCACATAACTCAACATTTATACAAGATATACACGACTTTGGTTCAATGTCATACAACATAGAACATGAAAGCCAAGGTTTTGGTCATTGTCACCTAATCTAGAACACAATATCATGTTGAAGTTTTGGCTATACACACTAACATATGTTAACCTAGCCAAAACACGTGTTAGTACTATCTTTTGACATTATAAAACATAACCATGTGTTAAAACATTCGTTTTTCCATAAAACGAGCACACATGTTATGTTTGGGAATATTCTACTCCCATGATGACCTGTTGGGTCCATTATGTCAAAAATACATACGTTTTCACAATAAAACGCCCAGGATTCACAAAACCATATATTCTTCAAAGCACACATAAAACATGTAATAATTTACACGTGCACGAACAATGGCCCACATATAACTAACACAAGGGTCCACAAGTCAGGTGAACAACTTGTATAGTAAATGAGAAGAACGTACAACTTACTATGACCTTGATAATCATAGGGCGCTTACTATCGGGACGATAGTTATCTCATTCCTCTACTTTACTAGACCGCACATCCAGTCATAAGGTGAGTTTCACGGCCCCATTTTACTAGTTTTACATTTTGGGGGATAAACATGCTACATTTATAGTACATTACGTTTTATGTGATATTATTTCATGACTACGATGTGGACATGAGATATTCGGTTCATGAGCTCAACAGTCCTCATACTTACATTACAATGTAAACCATTAGCTACCAGTAGCCATGGAAAACTTAAATAGATCTATTAGGTTGACACCCCCAATCTTGGTTGGTCGCCCTAACCGGTTACATACAAAAGAGTGTTAGTATTCTACTATATATACGTTGTCTTTATTGTACAATCCGTGAGGCATAACCGTCAAGAGGTTTGGTTATGGGACTCATGGTTTGCATAGTAATCATTTGCTTAGCTAGCTTTTGATTGATTATACACGAATTTCACAAGCACTTTACATAGAACATTAAAACCTATGAACTAACTGACATTATGTTGACAAATGTTTTATGCATGTTTTTTAGGTAATTGATCATGAGGAGCAGGAACTTGGGTGAGGGGTTCGAGTGTGCACATTGTGTTATCATCATCTATACCGGTTGAGTTTTAGTAATGGTGGTCATTTCATGCTTTCGACATTCGGTCCATTAGTTCTAGACAATGTTACTTTCATTTTTAACTTTGCATGACTAGATTTATCGTTTGATGATATTTGTTTGAAATTACATCTTATTTGTTGCTCGAACCCTGTGCTTGAAAACCTTTCAAATCACATCTCCGTGTTTCCGTCTTGGCGGGGTGTGATAATAAACGAGGTAGTCTGGTTTTGAGCAATGGTGGCAGCAATTCCCAAGTAATTAGGTGTTGGTTGTGGTTGTACACTGGTTGAACCGAAGCCGCAACCACCCAATAATTCACCATTTGTTGCTGTGGTTGAGCAATTTCTTTTCCTTTCCCAGTTTCAAATGCCCAAGGATTCATTGGTGGTTGTTGTTAATGATTGGTAGTCTATAACGTGTGTGAGATAAAAAGTTCAACATGTAGTAAAAGATTCTGATTTCAGGATCTTTGGACGAATGAGAAACACAAACTATTATTCGCCTTAAAGAATTAAACCGAATGAACAAACGAATAACTTATTCGTCCCATCGTTGACACGAATTAGTAGATTTGACATGAATGAGACCTGGAAAAACTTATCCATGTAAAAGAATACATGAATAAGACTTGAATGAGAACTAAAGACACGATTGAGAGTAGAATAAGTGTCATTTGTGTGAAATTTAGCACGAATGAAAAGGAAAAACACTCACTCGCCCGAAACTAAGCATCCATTCACCACCCTGTTCAAATTTGTTTATCATTTTGAATTCAAAAACCCATGGAACTGATCTTATTTGTGAAAAGTCACCCTAATTGGATTGAAATTGATTAGGTTTTGTGCAGATGCCAATTTAAAACAACTTTTGTGAAAGAATTTTGCAAAAACACACCAAATTCAACTCTAATTTAATCAAAAACCATGTTTTTATGAAACCCTAACTGTTTTGAACAAATTTTGACTGATTTCACTGAAAAAATTATCAATCTGGAATCATGAGATTGAGCCTAATTCTCTGATACCACTTTTCAGGATCGAAATTTATCACATAAAACAATATCTCAATGATATGTAAACCTCTAGGTGCAGAATCCCCTCGGGACTAGCAAAATGATAAGTAGTCTATGTAAAAACGCACACGAAAACCATCAAAATGCTTATCTTGTTATTATAATCAACGCATAAACTTTACAGACCTCAATAACACAAAATAAGCAAAACTAGGGTTTTAAACAGATAATTGGCGCTGAAACTCTCAAAGACCTACTGACATAACTGCCTAAACTTATTCCCAACCCAGATTTATATAGAGTTATCTCATTCGCCTCAAGAAAGGTGCGAATGGATTCATTGGCCTACATAACTATGCGAATGAGAAACTTCATTTCTCATTCACCCTATCGACATTAAAAACAAAGACTTTGAACATTACATATTACAACTAACAAGCAACTACGCCGCAAACAACCTAAAAGCTACAGACACATATGAATATGCATCTACGCATAGCATTGTAACCATCACTGGATTTTTAGTTATGAAAATTGAAAGGCAACATGAAACAATGATCATTCTCAATGACTATATTATATGACAAGCATGTAAATTCAACTTTTGCATGATTTAATAATTTTTCTCATGTTGTTTAGCATGTTTCCATTCCTAACCAATATTAACCAAAAGTGAACAGCTTCATTGTTGTCACACATAAAACGGAAAACGTTATGTACGTGATGGGCAATGTTCTCGTTGCGTTCTCCCAAGCCCTAAAGAAACAACCCATATTTAGGTTGTATAGTTATGCACCAACTCATAGGAGCTCAAGAAAATGTCTGTAAACACCCTCAAGTGGCCCAACTAGAGGTTGTGTTTGACATTGTGAGGGGACATTCATGCTTGGTGAGTCAATGTGGTTCATAGACCCCTCGCAGAGGTCATTGAAAGTAGTTCGTGGTTGTCTCGATTCGACACCATGGTTAAAAAATTATCTTAAGATATGAGCCATTACTTAGATATTATATAAGAAGGTTGTAGAGTCGATTGGTGTTTATCCAACGCACGTGATGCTATCTAACCCATTTAGTGGCTGTTGTAGTTGGGATAGTAGGGAAGGATAATAATGATGTTGTTTCATGACGCTAGGTGCTAATGTAAACAATGTAGGTTATTGGTGAAAATGGATTAATGTTTGGTGGTTATGGTGATGAGGAAAGGTGACAAGGGTGGTGGTTTGAAGTTAGCAAGATGACCGTGACTGTGGTCGTAGTCGGGGTAGAGACTGACAGCGGACTGTTGTGGTCGCTGACGGAGGCGACGACACCGGATGGCTGAGAGAAGTGAACTGGATGAAAGATCATTGTCTCTCAGTCATGTCGGTATATTATATGAATAAAACGGAGGTTAGTGTGATAAGGTTTCGAGCTGCGCAAAGACAGATGTGCAGAACAGGACGAGCTGCTGCACAGCAGTGTGTGCTGGCCGAAGTGGCATCGTTAGTGGTTAACGCAAAAAATTTCTGGATCTCGGGTAGGTTGATACGATTTCGTGGATATGTGGATCACGTGAAACGATTATGGTATGATAAAGTTATGAGAAAAACAAGATTTCTTGCACATTTTGTTGCAAGTTTTTAGCGCTGAATATAAGCGCCAAGGATGGCATGTATGCAAAGGAAAGATTTCATATACATTTGTATTTGTTGTTTGACACTATTATGGGATATCGGAATATTGAAGGTGGTGACTTTGGGTACGTTTTCAATAACGCAAAGTTTGAGATTTTTGTACGCGATTGAATGAGTTGGTTATGCGAGTTAGACGGTTTAAGCTAAGCTTGTGGCTCATTAATCTAAAGTGAATGGATTGGTGATTCATATATGTATGGATTGATCGGGATAATTTGTGTGACGACATGTTTTGGTTTGAGGACATAGTTCGAGATGCTTAGCTTGCATATTTGGAAGCTTTGCAACTGGTGAGTTCTTTAGCCCACTATTTTAATTATTATTTTTCTAAATACTTTGGGCTAACGTGCATGCTAAACCAGTATGATTATTTTTATCAAGGAAGTCACAAAATATTTTTAGGAAGTTATAAATATTTTCGTTTACGAATGAAACGTTTATATTCCTACGTGTTCAAGGCAACTAGAATACAATATATATATATATATCTATACTATATTAATAAGCATATAGGAAGGGCAGAAATGGTCATTTGTCACTTTACAAGCCTTGAAAGCATATTGTACAATGATCCATTGCATAAAAACTCTTAAGTGCAACCTTAGATGCATCATGTACAAGTCCCCTAAGCCTAAGAAAAAACACGGGTAATATCTATCATTTAGGGTTTCTACATAATCCACATTTGCTTCATCCGCCCCCATCCCCCCCCCCCCCCTCTCTCTCATTTTCTCTCTCTCATGCTCTCGATCGATTCAAGAACACAAGCGATCTTTGGATCTATGGTTTCAACATTCAAGATCTGCATCATCATCATCGGTGTGTAATATTCTTCCTTCTTTTATTTCAACTTTCTAATTTCATGGTTCATAGTCGTCTATTGATTTTAACTTCCTGGATCTAGGGTTTCAACTTGAATACAAGCGATCTTTGGATCTAGAGTACCACACTTTCTGGTTAATGGTTTGATCTTCTATGTGGGAATGATTTTATGTACAGGTTGATTTTCAGACATTGAGCCGGTGACAATGAAAAGCAATTACAGTTTAACACTATGGAGTTTCGAATAGACCTAGAAAGAAAAAGAAGGGAAATCATTCTGTATGTAAATGTTACTTGAGTTCTTTATGCTTTTTTTTAGTTATTGTGACTAACTTTTGTGTTATGGTGTTGCAGGGATTTGGGTTTGAACACCGTTGATAACTTGATTCTAATTTTAAGAATGACCAGGTGAAATTCAACATTATCTTAGAAAATAAAAATACAAGGTCTGAAAAAAAAAGAAATATAATATTTTCTACATTTTTAGGAATGCAGAAGGATCAAATAAGAGGACTGGAGATGAGTCAATTTGACTCTAATTGAAGTAGTGGTATGGTTCTTTCACTTCTCTTGTGTCATTGGCAATTTGAAAAATTAGTTAAAATCTGAACTTATTTTCCTAATTACATCTGAAAATCTTTCTATAAAGGTTTACACATTATTGAGACATTTACTAGATATATTTATACCCTTCATTTGCAATTTTAGGGTTCTAATTTTTACATTTTTTTTCTAGCTCCATCTGTCAACGGGTTTAGTCATTTGAATAGCTTTAGTTTCAATGTTGCTTTTTAACCTGCGTTACTTAGGATGGATTTTTGAGTTGCCACTGTGAGAAATGTTGAAAGCTTTATATATTTACATAAATATACGTGTTAAATATGATTGGTAATTGTAGGGGAAGTTAACTTGGGTCATTGGAGAAACGGATCTTGAGCAGCTCAGCAGTTGAAGCCGCTGGTCTAGCCAATGAACCATCCGGTGCACTTGTGTTGGCAGGTTCAAGAACAAAGAGGCCCGATATTCTTAACCGGTCCATACGCTATCAAAATGGATGGGACATTATTGACATTTGACAAGAATTATTGTGTTGTAAGCTTTGTTTGTTCAATCCAGATGATCCAGGTTTAGCAATCAAGAATATAAACATAGTTTGTTAATTTCACATTATGTACTTGTTTTTTCAATCCAGATGATCCAGGTTTTTTTTAAGAACAACTCTTAGTCCTTACTTATCCTCAAGATGGGCGACTTTATATAATTGGAAAATCATATATAAGTTCAAAACCTATGATTGCAGACATCAAACTGTAGTAACTAATTTTAATACATATCTAAACATTCACTTTGTTTGAATTAAGCCTGTTACTGATCTTGGTTTAAAAGGCATTCAGAAAATTGCTTTTTTTATGCTGAGGCGAGATTCTACATGAAGCGGGTTAAAGCGGCCCTTCACAGCTGGTTCTTTCTTGTAAACACATTACTTTTCCATTTGTAAATCTAATCAGACATTTGTTAACGGCTGTGATGATGTATCTGTATACATCTGAGAAGCTCCATTTTTTGTATGTTTTTAGCCTCAAACAATGCTTCATGTTGTAGATCAAATTACTCCCCCCAATTCTGTTGACTACAAAAGTCAACTTCTGGATGTTCTCAAAACCATTAAGGTTTGTCTTCTTTGTCTTTATGTTTTATGTAAAACTCTTATTGCGTATGGAACAACATTTGATCCAACAAATGGTATCAAAAGTACCTTGTTGAAAAAAGTCACAGTAAACACCCTACTCCATTTGTGCTGATTTCATCCGACAGAAGGATAATTTTATCTGGGACGAATTCGGTTTGTACGTTTGTGTTGAATCTTGCGGTGTTTTTGCTTGTCGCGAAGACATGTGCTTTGACCATGAATATGGCTGGGGTGGTTAAAAATTGGTTGTTGATAGCATTTTCGTGGCCGGTGATTAAGGATATTGTGAAACCTATCAATTTGTTTGGGTATGTGATTGCTTTCTTGGGGGTTGGTTACTATAATCATGTGAACTTGCAGGCACTTAAGGCAAAAGAAGCAGAGAAGATGGCGACACAGGTTGATGATGAAGCTGGTAAGCTGTTGGAGGAACGTGAAGTTGAGAAGTCGAGCCGAAAAAGCGAGTCTGATAATTGATAAGGGATCTACTTAGGTACTTAATTATGTCGCTTCGTATGTCTTAGTGTCTTATAATTTCATGTTTATGTTTATGTTTATGTTTTGTCACTTGATGTTATTAGGCTTTTGAGATTGTGGATATTGTCTATGTGACTCAGAGGAAAACTTATATTTTGATATATGCTACATATTTATTATCCTATTAACCTATATGTGTGCTATACTTACTTTTATTGTGTTAATGTGTTGCTATATGATGAGCAATGGCGGTGGTAGAAGTCGTAACAAATTGGCGCCGAAAGTGTTATCATGGCTTGAGCAATGGCGGTGGTAGAAGTCGTAACAAATTGGCGCCGAAAGTGCTATCATGGCTTGAGCAATGGCGGTGGTAGAAGTCGTAACAACGGCCTCAAACCGGTGGTCCAAATCGTGACCAAAGATGGCTACGATCGTATCAAGGTTCCGGTTTCCCACTCGCCTCTCCGGCGAACCTCCAGTCAAGAAACCGTCGTCACATGGATCACCCCTTTTAAATATGATACTAATCAGGTATATTTCAATTATTTGCATGTTTTAAATATTTATAGCAAAATTAAAAAGGTAACTTAATTTTTCATTCCTTCATTTAGAATGCTATTGTAATTGCTGCAACGGCATGACGAAAGTAGTTGCTAACTTGAAAAGCTATAGTTAATAGTTAACAGACTAGCTGTTAAGTTATAGGTTCAAATTATTGAGTTTGTTTCTTCAATTGATATGTACTTTTAAAAAACAAAATTGACATGATGTGATGCTTAGTGTTTTTTATATATATTTAAGAACAATATGTACATAATAGTTTAGGTAGTGTGCTTATAACTTTGTTCTATTATTTCATTGCTTCATAGTGATGTGTCATACAACAATGTTAAACTTAGGATTGTCCGATTTCATTGCTTTGAAAAAAATGTGACTAAAACATAAATTATCTAAATATTTTGATCGTGTGTGTTTAATACAGAAAGGATGATCTAGAAGTTGGTCTTATGCTACTTTCTCAAGCAAAAAAGGATGCCATTTCACCAAATCTCGTGATGTGCAGGTGTTTAATTGGTAAGCTGATATATCCTCTTAAAACTTTGGCTAGATATTACCTGTATAATTTTTTCTCAGCCAAATAAATCTTGTTTTTTTATGATAAAGCCTTGTGTTACCGGAGATTTGAGAAAGCCTGTATGGTTGGTGAGCCCATTTTGTCTTTTGACTCACAACGGATACTGGTGAACAATAAATGGTAACCTTCTTGTAAAATACTATAATATTTTCAGCATATTCATTTATGTGTATTAGTGATGTAAAAACAATTAATCAGATAATACAAGTATTCATATCGGGTTCATTGCAGGACGGCATTAGTTTTGATGGTATATAGAGAAACAGTTAAGGTTGGTGTCGTTCCAGGGATAGAAGAACTTTCACAAGGCTGAAAAGTTTAAATGAGGTATTTAACCTGAAAAGTTTAAATGAGGTAGTTAATTAATTAACTATGAGTACAAAAGCATTGTAGTATGAATCTGTTGATTAATTGATTTCGAAATTTTATGCCCTCAAATTAGATTTTGGGCTACGTTTAACCTGTATCACACACTCCTCTTTAGTTATTTGTTTTAATTTGATCCATTTAGGCTAATACAAATCAACCTATTAATAATTAAGTTGGTTGAGTTACCACTTCTATAAATGTAAAATGGTTTCAAAGCTTCTGGTGGTGTTTAGCTTTTATCATAATTGTTTGACTTTAGTGTTTTGAATCATCTTTGATGCAGGTTACCATGAGGCCCAGAAAGCCTCATACATTTGCAGAAATCAAATAAAAAATAGGAGAGACTGTGAAAAAGGTTCTTGCATTTGGGTTATGTTTGGTCTATTTCAAAATGGTGACAATGGTGAAAGAGTGGAGAGGGTACAAAATGGTGAAAGTGTGCAGATTGCAGAAATGGTCAGCTCACTTTGACTTCCTAAAATGGTGAAAGACTCCACATTCGGAAATGTTCTCCTTACACTGCAAAAAAGAGTGTTTCAACTCATTGTGCGAATTTGAACACTCTTTTGAACTAAATGTCAATGTTAGTGATAGGTAGGCTATTTTTACGGAACAAGATATATATTTAAGGTCAACATCAGCCAAAACCTCTTTTAACTTTCTAGCAATTAATTCTAGCTTTAGTAGCGGTTTGAAAGTGGTCTAGACAATGTATCAATTAAGCAACGCCATATGGTTGTAGATTTTGTTACGTAATTATTTCTCCATAAACCTTTAATTAATATTATATTAAAAGAGGTGCATGGATAGTGATTGTGATATAATAGAAGTTTTGATCTATAAAGCTTAAGAAGTTTCAATTTTTATCCTTGCGTTCAAGTAACACATTTACTGTTTAGTCTTTAACAATAAATGTCACTATTTCAAAATGGTGACAATGGTGAAAGAGTGGAGAGGGTACAAAATGGTGAAAGTGTGCAGATTGCAGAAATGGTCACCTCACTTTGACTTCCTAAAATGGTGAAAGACTCCACATTCGGAAATGTTCTCCTTACACTGCAAAAAAGAGTGTTTCAACTCATTGTGCGAATTTGAACACTCTTTTGAACTAAATGTCAATGTTAGTGATAGGTAGGCTATTTTTACGGAACAAGATATATATTTAAGGTCAACATCAGCCAAAACCTCTTTTAACTTTCTAGCAATTAATTCTAGCTTTAGTAGCGGTTTGAAAGTGGTCTAGACAATGTATCAATTAAGCAACGCCATATGGTTGTAGATTTTGTTACGCAATTATTTCTCCGTAAACCTTTAATTAATATTATATTAAAAGAGGTGCATGGATAGTGATTGTGATATAATAGAAGTTTTGATCTATAAAGCTTAAGAAGTTTCAATTTTTATCCTTGCGTTCAAGTAACACATTTACTGTTTAGTCTTTAACAATAAATGTTACTAAGATCAAATGAAGAAGCTAAGTTAAAACAAGCATTAGTTAGCTATTTAGTAAAACAATATAATAAATAAGTAAGAAAATTATAAATATGAACCCAAATAACAAATATTTAGAAATGTAAATAATCATGGAGTTAACACTCACCAATATTTGTTGCATGTTTCTATACATGTAAAGTATTTTTCTTTATTACGAAATTTAGTTAAAAAGAACAAAATTAACATTTGCAAACTTATAACATAATATTAAGACCATGTGTAATGGCCCCCAAATTAGGGCATTTTCTTCCAAATTCACGCCCCTAACCCAAAGTAACACCGCCCCCTTCATCCAAATTGGGGGGTTTTCTTGCCCACCCCAAAATCTTTCACGGCGTTATCTTGCCATCCTCCACCAATGAGATTTTTTCACCTTATTTTATATTTTCAAAACAAAACAAAACAATTAATTAATATTAAATGATTAAATGCACAATGAAAATTTTCACCTTACCCATTACAACCCATCCTAATTTGAATCCCTTAAAGGTCCCACATGGCACGTGTCGATTAATGCCCCATAAGGCTTGAAAATTTTCACCTCCCACTACACATGGTGTAACAACTCCCATTAGAATTAGTTACTTTTGTTTATTAACTTAGTCATAGAACAGATAATGAATGACCGCAACATTTTAATGATTTCTTGGGTTTCACATAGCTCGGAAATTCGTCTATTGTGCTATTTTGATCAAGTAAATTTTAAATGGTTGGTTGCCGATAAAAGAAGACTACTCCTTGTATTGCTTAATAAAAATGCAAGAAGACTATTTCAAATTGACAACAAAATACGCACTTAAATGTAGCACGTAAGCATTGGTAAATTAACTTAATTGAGTTGTAACATATTACACGATGAGAAAACTTACATACTATATATTATAACTTACGTACTACATATTATATTATGAAATAATTGATAAACTAACAAAAACGTCCCTTTGTAAATTGTCGTATCCGCCGCATCGCGCGGGTTTCTTACTAGTATATATATATATATATAGGGTTAGGATACTTTGAGAACTTGACGAGTTGTGAGAACTCGTAGGAACTCGACGTAAAATGCGAAAAAAAATTTCTTTTTTTTACACTCGTGTAAAACACGTAAACCCCGCTGTCAAAAAAAAATTAGAAAAAATACATTAATTTACGCCAAAATACACCGGTGTAAGGGATTTTTATCCTCGTGTAAGTATATTAATATTTTATTCATTATTTTATTGTTGATTAATTGTGGACCACATATTCATTTTTGATTAAAAAAAGTATGTGGTTATAAAGTGAGTTCCTATGGTTCTCACAACTCACTTTGGTTCTCAAAATATCCGGATCCTATATATATATATATATATATATATACACACACACACATGTACGGGTTGTGAAGATATGTTGGTAAGCATACGATGATTTAAAATACATATATATCTATACGTAAGTATATGTGAATTGATGATGCCATTTTTACTGTTTTCATAACTTTTGGGCTAAGCATTTCGTATTAAAGTACTGGAAGTTTTATTTGATAATCAGGCTTTGTCTTGATTAATGCAAGGCTTAAGTTATATATGTTAATATATGTTAATATATATATATATATATGATTACTCAATACTACTATTTGGGCCATGGATAGATGTATGATATGTCTTCTCGAAATTCTAAATGTAGTTATCAGTTGATTAAGCGGAATGTGCTCAATGTGGTTTGGGTCTAGTATGCGGGATGCGCTTACAATTGGTAATTGAAGTCTTGGGTCAAATAGGGAGATTGTGCTTATTCTAAACTTTAAATATTTCTTGGGTAACAAATAGGCGAAATGGGCTTATTGTTAACTCTGAGGTTAAAGTATTTTCTAAATTCTTAGTTTTGACTATCTATTTGTTTATATAAATTTATAAAACATGAACTCACTCAACGTAGCTGACTTTTGCATACCCGTTAGATTGATATAAAAATTGTATTTAAATCAATCTAACATGTATGCAAAAAGTCAGCTACACTGAGTGAGTTCAAGTTTTATAAATTTATATAAACAAGTAATTTGTCAAAATAAGAATTAACAAAATACTTCAACCTTAGAATTAACAACAAGCACAATCCGCTAATTTGTTTTCCCCAAGCAACAATTGAAGGATCATTTTGACACATTAGATTACATTTTTAATAAGTTTTCATTAATAATAATCAACATAAAATGTTTATAGACCTTTACTAATGAAAACACACACTTTCAGGACCAGTACAAAACACACACAAACACTTAACCGAATGACCAACTTCTTACAATGGAAATCAACTTAAACATATATATAGAGTAGCTCATTCGACTTTGTGTAAGGTCGAATGGACTCGTTCGACCCATCATTATATCGAATCAACCAATAATCATTAACAAAACTTCATTTGACCTGAAAACTACTTCATTCGACCTTCATGTTTTCCATTCGACCACTCGATTAACAGAATGGGTCTTCTAATCTACCAAAAAGCTTGAAATCCGAAAGCGACAGCCACATCCGTGCATTTACAAACTCCCCCTTGGTTGTTGCTCGGATTCTTTTGTCGTTTTTTTCTTTAATACAATCTTTGCCTTCTTTTTCAAGCTTATACCTTTAATGTTTGATGTTCATTTCTTTGATTTCCGTCTAAGCTTCATGACTTTGCCCAACAATCCTTTATAGTCACAACCAACATACACATCCCACGTAAAACAGAATACTGAAACCCTCTGAAATCTACACGCTTGCTCTAAGTCTGGAATATCAAAATGTATCTGATTATAATACAACGTGTCGATATCGTCCTTCGAATAGTTAATCAACCGCATTGGATCGAACACGCGTATCATTTTGCACATTAGCTTTGGATTCTTGTCGTGCAATACAATCACTGCTTCACCTGTCCTCCAATAAAAATACCAAAATGCGAATTCATTGCTAAAATGTTGTTGAATAGGCATCAAAGGTGTTTTATCCATGCATATCGGTGGTTTACACTTCAAAGTCACATATGGAAGGTTGTTCTTCGGATCAATTTCCTTCTTGTAAACAATTCTTTTTGGATATTGTGGGCTTGAACATGTCCCACCTTGTGTTGCTCTCCCTTGTCATCTTTTCAGCAAACCATTCCAAAACATTCGCATTTTCAACTGCACCCATCTTATGACAACATACATCACGTACTGCCCAATATGGTAAAGTTTTATTAGCATGACATCTTCTAAAGTAGATGATTCCTTTCTCCCATTTGATCCCGATGCATCTCAATTGAGGATAGTACGTCCACACTAACGCTCTACCTTTAAACATCTGATAATGATATCTATAGAACTCTCCTTAGATAGCAGGCATTGGGCGTTTATCCACTTCTTCTTTTAACTTCGTCAAATAAGCCTTCAAATCATCTGACTGCTTATACACACTAGCCTTCTCTGTTTCATCATCAAATGCTTCATCGATCACTTTCTTTCCTTTCGCTTCATCTACTTTTTAGCTGCCTTCAGGATTTCATCATTTATGACTGGAATGCTGGTTTGATCTTTTAGATTTTAATACTCCAGGTATTCTTCATGAGATATGTCTTCAATCTCTACCACATTCTTACCCGGTTCCATCACTGGGATGTCAAAAATCTCTTCCTTATTCATCAGATCCTCAAGAGACATTTCTGCTTGCTGAGCCACACCTTCTAATATCTTATTTGTCACAGCAGCACTAACTTATCCATCTTATAGCTCCGGATCTTGATATTTGATACGATATCTCATGTTATCACTAACGAAAATATCTCTAAATCTTTCGGTCAATTCCTAGGTTACGAATCCTCGTTTCATCATCTACTTTAATCTCAGCTTCTCAGCATCAGACATTCCACCTTGCTTCTTGCTGCTAGAAGCTGATTTATCTTCTTTCGTCTTCTCTTGTTTCTCAAATGAATAGCTATCAATGTCATCGTTAGATTTTTTAGAACTAGCAGACTTTTCCTTATGTAATCCGTCACCACCAGATGCATCATCATCATTATCATCAAAATCATCATCCTTATCTGTCCCGCTATAATTAACCTCCCCCCCCCATCTTCCTCATCTTCATCTTCCTTATCATCAACACCTTTCAGTTGAGCTGCTTTAGAATATAAATCATCAATGATTTTCCTCAGCTTCTTGTTTTCCTTCTCAATTCTCAAGATTTTCTTCTCATTCTTCTCGCTTGATTCTTTTTAACCTCTAATTCCAGTTTATCCTGCCTTTCCTTTGAAGCAATCACTATCTGCATCATATGTTTCTCATTTTCCTTCATCCGGTTGATATCTGTGTCATGCTTTCTGAATAGCCTCATCACTTTTCCAATTTGCTGATTCACTAACTTCATTACCTCATCAAAACAGTCACTTTTGATTGTGAACTCGATTCAGGTTGTGGTTTCTCTGCAGGTGACTTCAAACTCGAGAGAATGCTCTTCAGTGACTTATATACATCATCTGGGTTTTGTTGGGTTTCTGTTTCTTTGGAAATCTTTTGTTTCTTTGCTGCAGGAGATGTTGGTTGTGAACTAGTAGATTATGGAGCTTTCTTTCCCTTCAGTAACAAATAAATGTCCATTTATCTCTTTGACTTTGTAGACTACCTGTTTGACATATGCTTAACCCCTCCACACTTAGTAATAACCGGCGTTACCGGAGAACCTGTAAAATCTGCATCTCCAACTATCAAATATTCTCTTTCATCCACATAATCTCTACGAAACTGCTCCTCAACAATCTTATCAATCGGATTAGGAGTTTCAGTATCACTAGTGGCCATGGTATATGTCTCCTTTACAGTTACATTTTCCGCATCCCAAACCTCTTCTTCATCTGTTTCTTTAGAGTCTTCATCAACTAACAACGTCTTTACTTTACTCTTCTTCTTAGTCTTTGCAACTTTCTCAACCTCTTTTCCTTTCTTCCTTGATTTAGCACCTTTGTCTTTGACTTGTCGCCTTGCCTTTGTTCCTTTTTCATTTGGTACCAAAGGAGAATCCGTGTCCGTCACTCTTCTCATGTCTAACTTTGTCTTTTCCTGGATCCACATAACCAACATTACTCAAATGACCAAATAATCTTCGACTTGGAGGAATCTCAGTCTTTCCTTTGTAAGTCCGCATTCTGTTCAGCGTCATTTCATTCATGTGTTCTTGGTTCACTACCTTTGTACGATCTCTCACCAAGGTTGGATATTTATGATCAAACACCACTTGCAAGAACCTTGGGTACATTAAGAATTTATCCGTCTTTGTGCCATCAAAGATCTCCTTCATGTGACGAAATATCATACCCGACACATTGTATTGTTTATTCAAGATCAATGCCACAACAAGTGAACTTATGCTATCCCTGAGAACATAAAATCCACAACGAATCGGTCCAAAGACGTGTAAAAGTACATGTAGCAAGTACTTAAATGGCGGAGATACGTTTCCCTTGATCAATTGACATTCTGTAATTGGGCCAAAATACTTCATCCTGCAACCTCTTTGCGCTGACAATGGTAGCTTTATCAGATCCTTCTCTTTGTCATTCACTTGCAAAACTTTCCTAAATCATTTTCTCCGATTAAAACATCCATCCCTTGAATCTTGCTGTGTATAACTGACTTGCCTTCCCAAAACGTCTATGCAACATTCTTCCAGAACTCTTCCTGATGATCTTTGTATATTACATGTGGCTGAGCGATAGAGTATACGACCCCGGACCGCTATAGGAAATCGACAATTCCTCTGAATTCAGCATACTTCTCATCTAAATCTCCAATGTAAGCACAACAGTTGTGCTTAGGTTTAAGCCCGAGTTCCTTTGGTGCAGATTGTTCTGCCATTTTATGAATATAAACACAAAGAAATAAAACGCATTAGTTCAAGTTGAAAAATCATCAAATATAAAAATTTTTTGTCAATTTCACCAATTGGTTCGACCTTTCGAGGGTACGAACCAGTTTTCATTGGTTCGAACGAGTCAAAAATCACTTACTCGACCCTACAGAAAACTTCATTCGACCATATCAGGTTCGAATGAAACTGTTTCAAAATTCAAAATTCCAAATTCTTTGATTTAGCCATTTTAATCACTGAACTTGATTCCATCATGTTCTAACACAATCGACTAAGCCTAATTAACTATCAATTTTAACTAACAACACTTGATCGATTGTTTTCTTATAAAAACTAGAGTTTATAAATCGAATTCATGAATTTTGTTATTGTTAATCCTAGTTTTAGCTAAATTCTCCCCCTAAAACTATCAATAAGTGTTCAGCAATCATCAATTTATGTTCAAACAATGTCCAAAACAGTCAATTAATAATCTAGCGTTTGATTCTCAAAAATCCCTTTCCTGAATTTGTTTTGGATCATTACCTGTAAAAATCAAGGACTAGAACCTTTAGATATCAAGGAATAGTAAAAACAAGTCTAAAATCAACGAGCAACAAGGTGAGTTATAGAGAATCAAGGTTAGAGAATAGTAACATCGAATGGGAATGATGGTTCGAATGGACTGATAGGATTTGGATCTATAGAAAGGCCGAATGGACTGATAGCAACAAGGTGAGTTATAGAGAATCAAGGTTATACATACCTTATTTGGTTCAACCCCTTAGAGGTTCGAATGAGGAACTAATTTTGATTTGGATCTATAGAAAGGCCGAATAAAAAATCCTGGGTACGAATGAAAAAATTTATCAAACCCAACTCATTCAACCTCATAAAAAAGGCACGAATCAAGTCTCAAAAATATCATTTGGTCACCAAACGAAAGGGCGAATGTGAATTTCGGAAACTGATTTTGTAAGTCCCAATAATCTAGACCTCATGTGCAAAAGATTGATATCACACACAAACACCTATTGATTAGGTGTTTTGATAACAAAAACCCTAGAAACTGTGATTGAAAGATTTTAGCTAAAACAGGAATATATGATCATACAAGTAACAAAACCAGGTGCGGAAACCCTAGTTATGAACAAACTGATAAAACTCGCATCAAAACACAGTAAACATCACTTTCAAAGCTTTTTCATAGATTAACATTCATAAAAACTTGTTACAATGAGTTTCCTAGTTAATCTAAGCAATCCAGACACTTTCACAAAATCACCTAGAACCTGACCTGAACACACACTTCAACTAAAACTCTATGTGACTCAAAAACTCACAAAATCTATTTATAGGACCTGCACATTCGCCCACTTGTGATGGTCGAATGTGGAATTCTTCCACATTCGCCCACACTAAGGTACGAATGTGTTCTTCAGTTCAGCTTCAATCTACCTTCGCCCATTATGACTTCACCTTCCCCCAAATACTTCTACATCCGCCCATACTGTTCCACTTTCAGTCCATCAGCACTTCTAACATATGTTAACTTGTAGATCCAATCACTAGTCGCACTTCGTGCATCTACAAACTCCCCCTCGACTATTGATTGGATCGTTTTCTGTCTTCGTCCATTGCCTTGTTCAACAAGTAAATCCTCAGCTGTTTCTTTTGCTCTTTTGTCATTTCAGGCTCCAACTTTCTTTTCACTGGTTTTGACACATTAGCCATCTTCACCATTTTACCAAGTTTGGCATCCAAGTTACTCCCCGAGTTTATGTTATACGCAAAACAAACTCCCACAACTTGAGTATACTTCTTCGCCTGTTCAGCATCATTGGGATCATGATGAATCGGATTATAGAAAAGCATGATGATGTCTTCGAAAGTACAGTTAATCAACCACATAGGATCAAATACATGAACATGCTTGTATTTGTCCTTCCCATCTCTCAAAACAATCACTGCTTCAGCCTTTCTCCAATCGTAGTACCAAAATATAAAGTCAGCACTGAAATGTTGTGGCATAGGCATCAAAGGTATCTTTCTCATCACTTCAGGTGCTTTGTAAATCAAGGTCACCCTCTTCAAACCAGTTCTAGAATCAATATCCCTGTGAACTTTTCTTCTTGGATATTGAGGTTTGAATCTGTTCCACTTCGTTCTACTTTCCCAGACTAACTTATCTGCACACCAACCGACATGTGTATTATTCACTGAAGCTCCAGACATTGGGAATCTGCAAAGATCTCTGACCGCCCAATACGGTAGAGTTAGCAAATCAATGAATCTGTAGAAGTACAGAATTCCTGATTCCCATTTGGCAGCTAAACACGTCAGTCTACTCAAATAAGTCCACCCGAGAGCTCTGCCTTTAAACTTCGCATTATGAAATCTATAAAAACTTCCTTGAGCTTCAGGCTTTGGTCGGTTTTCTTCCATCTCCTTCAACTTCTGCAAGTATGTCTTCAATTCATCAGATTGACTTGAAGATTGTTGCTTATCAGCACCAAACACCTTCTCAACAAACTCTTCACTTTTTTCTTAGCTTTCTTCTTAGCAGAAGTGTTTGGAATTTCTGTGAAGTAAGGAAATACCACATTTTCATCATTCTGTCTAAAATACTGTGGATATTCCTCATGTGTAATATCTTCAATCTCCACTTCATCCATTTCTGGAGTATTCTTATCATCTGAGTGATTTCCAATATCCTTTTCAGGAATATTTGGAATCGACTCATCCATTACAAACTCCTCAAATGATTTCCCTACCCTCTGTGCAAGACCATCAAGAATTTCTTTAGCCACAGTAACAGGTACTTCACCCTCTTCTAGATCAGGATCGTTATACTCCAGTTCATATCTCAGCAAAACGACCTGTGAACTCTATCGTCCATTCTCTTTTCTCCAACATATCTCTGTATACTTTCTTTGCATCATCACTTAGAGATCTCACCTTTTCGTTCCAAAAGATGCTTTCATCTGAATCTGTATTCCCACCTTTCTTCTTTTTAGAACTAGATTCTCCAGCATCCTTCTTCGGTGTTCTCTTCTCAAAAGTAAACTTGCTCGTGTCATCTCCCCCTTCATCATCATCACTATCACTACTGTCATCATAATTCTTACTCCCAGATCCCTCAGCATCATCATCATCGTCTTTATTACTTTTCTTACTCTCCTCATCATCACTTTTCTCAGACTCATCATCTTCATCATCATCATTTTCTTTCTCAGAATCAGAAGGCTCAAAGTCTACCTGTTCTTCCTCTTTTTCCTTATCTTCTTCACCTTCTTTCAGCTTGGGTGCTTCATTATATAAACTGTCTAACAAATCACTAAGGCGTTTGTTTTCAGCCTTTAGTTCTTTGTTATCCTCTTTGATCACCTTAATCATACTCTTGTTCCTTGAACATTTACCCTCAAGCTTCTTATTATCAGCTTCCAGTTTCTTTACCTTCTGCTCAATCTCATCTTGATTATTCTTTGAAGCAACCACTATCTGAAGCATTTTCTCTTCATTTTGCTTGAACTTAGCAATCTCTGCTTGTTGAGCTACAATCATTTTCATCATCTCATCCATCTTTTTGTTCACCTGCTTCATCACATTATCAGCAACAGTGACTTTCTTAGACTTGGATGGCTCAACTTCTTTGGCTTTCTCCTTCTGAGGCTTCCTGAACATATCTAAAACATTATCCAGTGCAACATTGAACTGATCAACTGGTAATGTCTCAGCCTCTTTAGTCTTTTTCTGCTTCTTTGTAACCGGTGAAGACAACTTAGATGATGTACCAGCATCTGGTATTCTTTTTCCTTTCAGTAGCTAGGCTATCTCTTTCTCCCTCAACTGTTTAGTGCTCGACTTCTTTGCCATTGATTTGTGCTTCGGTTTTGGCAAATTCACTACAACAGTTTCACCTGCTTCCAATTCACCCATATCAATACCTAAACCTCCTTCTTTAACATCAACAAACTTCTTCTTTTGTTGTACTTCTTCAATAGTCTGATTAAGAGATTCAGACTCACCAACCATAGTGGCCTTACGTTTGGTGGTCCTAACTCTTTCTTCACCAGAATCCCATTGTTCATCTACCTCTGTTTCTTCTGAATCAACAGAATCCTCATCAATCAAACTCGTTCCCTTCTTAGCAGTAGTTTTCTTCCTCACCACTTGTTGCTTAGAACTTCCCTGGTCTGTCTTTGGCTTGCCCTTCCCTTTGGCTCCGGCATTGACAACCTGCCTTTTCCTCTTAGTGTTTGCATCCACATACACCAAAGGATCATCATTATCCGAATCACTCTCAGTATGTCTAGCTTTATTCTTTCCAGGATCAGTGTAATCCTGTTTAGCTAGAGCTCCAAACAATCTCCTATATGGTGGCTTATCTTCATCAGGCACACCTTTATATCCTTTCATCCTCACCAAAGTACGGATGTTCATGTGATCTTGACCTATTATCTTTGTTGGATCCTTCCTCAATTCAGGATATTTATGGTCAAAAATCATCATCAAAAATCTCGGGTATAACATAAATTGTTTCTTCTTCAAACCCTTTAGCATCTCAAGCATATGATCTAAAATCATCCCAGACACATTGAATGGTTTGTTGAGACTCAACGCAACCATCAATGAGCTCAAACTTCTTCTCATGACGTCATAACCACCGCTTACACATCCAAATACGTGAATAATGACATGTGCAAAGTATTTGAACTGCACACTCAGCTTCCCTTTATGCATAGAACCATCAGTGATCGGTCCTTTGTACTTCATCCTCAGGAAGCAGGCCTTCTGTTCAGTCCATGACAATTCCCTGGGATCTTCACTTACTTCAAACTTAATCTGAAGTGCTTCTCTAATATCTAACTCTGTCAAGAACATCTCCATCCCCTGTATCTTGCTCTTGATTATAGTCTGATTCTCCCAGAAATCGTACTTCGCATTCTTGTAAAAGTCCTCAACAATGTCTTTTTAGATAATCGTCGGTGTGGCTAAGGCATGCACAATCCTGCTCCTCTTCAAAAACTCAATAATCCCAGTAAACTCGGTATTCTTCTCCACGTCACCAAGATACGCACAACAATTGTGAGATCGTTCGAATGGCCAACCACTTGGAACAGATGCTTCAGCCTCCTGAACTGGATCTGGAACGACATTCTCTACTTGAGCTTCAATATTCTCGGGTTGCTCAGCCATCTGCACATCAAAATCAGAAAAATGCGTCAAAATACAAAAACGACAAAAATTGAAAATTTTAAGATTTTTATTTTCCACATTCGCCCCTTTTTATCAGGTCGAATGTAGATAATTTGGTACGAAAGTGCAAAACTTGGTACGAATGTGAAACTGTGTTGATTTAAAATTACATTCGTCCATTTAATGCTACTTTCGTCCGTTATTTTCCACTTTCGCCCGTTTTTGTGAACCGAAAGTGAAACTGCAAAAACCCTAAAATTTAAAATTTTTCTAAGTTTGTTATTGACATGTAATTTTGATTGGAATGTGTTCTAAAATGGCCGATCATGACTCGTGTATAACCAATTGTTCTTATTATTCAATCTTCATCAGTTTTCCTAAGGAATTAGGTCAAATTCGTTTCAAACAAACAATTAACCCTCTAAATGTTGTTATAAATCTAATTCCTGGAATATTCTCCCCCTAAAACTGATGGGGATTGAAATGCAATCAAAATCAGACATTAACAAGCATTCGAGAACCCTAAATTCTAAAACCCTAGGTTCAAACATAAAAACAACGATTGCGAACTTGTTTCTACTCCAATACCTGTGAAATAATACTTAAAATGATCAGTGATTACTCGGGAACAAAAGGCACAAGTCAAAAGAATTCCAGCAACAAGTTTTTGGATCGAAGGAAAAATTTGAAAAATTATGAATGAGGGTTCGAACCTGAGAATGGCTTATATATAGAGTCTACTTTCGCCCGTTTCTTTGGTCGAATGTGGGTTAGATCCACATTCGCCCCAAGCGAATGACCCGAAGGTGGATCCTGTATACCCGAAGGTGGATTTGTTTTTGAAAAACACCACATTCGTCCAAAATAAACAGCCGAAGGTAAAGATTTTTCCACATTCGACCCAATTAAGGGGCGAATGTGAAATGGAAAAATCTGAAAATTTTGCCAAATCACGAATTCGAATCCCGTTCAACATTTTTCAATCTGTTAAACTTCAAAAACTCATATTTTCACTTTTTGAATGATACAAAGCCCAGATGGTGTTATCAAATCTCAGAAATTGACCATCAAGCACCGTCGGTTATCAAAAATAAAGCAGAAAAGCAAAAATTTTGGTTTTTCTGAAATTTTATCGAAACACACCTAAAATCTTTTTGGATTTTGTATCTTTTTGACAATAAAAGTAAAATGCATCAAAGTAACTGAAAGCAGTAAACATTTTGTGATATCCAGTAAGAGGATCATATCAGTTTTCTGAGAAATCTGATCACAGCGTTGATCTGTTTGTTTAATATTATCATTAGAAACAGTATGTGACACGGCAATTGCTAATATTGTGGTCCACGTAAGCTCACATGCAGACTATTACGCAATGCTGTAAAATGATACGAGTTATGTGTATTAGATTAACACGTTGTGGTGCCCACACACACGACATACTCCCGTATCAAGTAATTGCACAAAGCTTCGTCGTAACGCGTGATTATGCCAGAGTTATCCGTAAAAGTTACAAAGTATATAGCACAGAGGTGTACAGGTCAACAAACGAATGCAGCAGAGTAACATGTGCTTATACACTAGGTTGAGACTGATATCAACCACTGATTCGCATCAGTAAGTCAATACGATGTAATAATGATCTTTGATCAATTAAAACATAAAGTTCCTCAATTCGGTAACTTTCGGTTTTGGCATTTAAGCTCTTTTAGCAAATATTCTGATGAAACTAGGTCCGTAAATCAATACGACAAAAGTTTAATCAGAATACCCCGGATAACCATAACATAACGACCCGAAACCTCAGATTTTGGCAATCCTATCAAACGAAATTACGGTACTAAGACCATATGCCCATGAGGTGTTCAGCCACAAACGCGTAGTTCGTTATGTTTGTATCACTAATGCACGCAATAGTTAGTCTACGAAGCCTATCAGCATATCACTCGTAATCAACACACGCCTCATTATACTATACAATTCTTTAGCCTGTGTCAGATCCCCACTGATGTACTATCATTTCCTCTTTTTATCCAGGAAATCATTTTTGGTTTTTCTAGTTTTTAGGTCTTTTTGAATTTTTCAATGTTTTTGGATTTTCTGATAATATGGCTCCCCCTAAAATAAAGAACATATTTTTGGGTTTTTAATTTTTCTGAAAAACAATAAAAACGAAAATTTGAAACAATCCTCTCGAAAGCATCAACTTCTTTGAGGATTAAATAATCCACTTGAAAGCATCAACTTCTTTGAGGATTACGATAGTAAAGAGAAATTCCCAATTAGCAAAGAGAAATTCCCAATTAGCAAAAATCAGAAGAAAAAGAAGAAAAAAAAAATAAAAACTAAAAAGCGATAAACCGAGGTGCCGATTAGTCCTGTTTTTCCTTTATGTTATTTACTTTTAAAAGATATTCAAAGCGGGATCTGTCAAAAGCTTTTGTAAACAAATCTGCATGTTGATAGTCAGTATGGATTTTGACCATATCTATCAATTCTTTAGCGTAACAATCACGGATAAAATGATATTTGATCCGGATATGTTTCGCCTTAGAATGATTATCAGTATTCTTAGTTAATGCGATAGCGGCTTCGTTGTCACAGTGTATAGGGGTTTTAAGAAACTGCAAACCGTAATCCACCATCTGCTGTTGGATCCAGAGCACTTGCGAACAGCAACTCGAGGCTGCAATGTACTCGGCTTCACAGGTAGACAGCGCCACGGAAGTCTGCTTCTTACATTGCCAGGTGACTAAAAAACTGGCAACCAGCTGTAGTAGATTTGCTATCCTTATCTTCTTATATATATAAATGAAACCTCTTGAGGGACACGTGTCCTTCTCTTAGGCCATCTACATTTTCTTTTCCTGCTCATTTTTCCCCTCTTTTTCTTTCGCCACGTGGCATAACCCACAACCCACTTTCATTCCCCCATTTTTCTTATTTCCTTTTAGGCTTTTACCCTAATTTTTCCCCAGTCATCCATCGCCGTCGCTATCATCTTCTCCAGTATCTTTCTGGTGTAATAAAACAGCTACTCTATAATCATCCTTACTTCCCTCATTATTTCCTTATTTCATTCGTGATTCATCTCCATCTCCGATCCAATCCTATTCCTAACTCTACACATTTGCATTCGTTTTTTTTTGGTAATTGTTACTCATAACCCTAACTGCGTTCTTCCATTCAGATCCTACTCTTCTCTATCTGCTGTTTCTCCCTCTTATTTCGATGCATCATGAGGTCAGTGATTTTTATTATTTTAGCAAACCCTAGATTTTAATATTTTATGGATGGTACTAATGGTGTTTCGTGTACTTTGTTTTCTTTTTTGTTTTTGTAGACTGCTATGGATGAAAATGCACCTGTAATCGCTTATTGGTAAACTATGTTTATCTGACTATTGTTTTTGTTTTCTTTAGTTAGAATCCATTTTAATATGGTTAATAATATTTCTTTTTTTAATAAACTTTAGAACATCTATGATGTATTGATTTTCTGTGAACCTTCTGACTGAAACAAAAGTTTTGAAGGAAAGTGAGATGGATCTTTAACAACTGTGTGTTTGGATTTGTATTGTGATTATCAAATGGTTCAAATTTAATAGCTTATAAAATGACAATTTTAGAGTTTGTTTGGGTTTTTCTGACTTCCAATATAATGTTTATTTGATTTTGAAAGTTCTTGGGTAATTGTTTTGTGAATACATGAATCTGTGTGAACATAATTTGTTTATGTTAAAGTCAAAAAATGGAACAAAACCAGCAAATTGATTCAATGGGCATTTGACTAATTGGTGTCTTAATATTTGTACCATCCGTTTGATTCATATTTAATTTTGGAATTTAGGATTTTGGTTAATTATAGTTTTATGTGAAGAGTGCCTATTATCTTCTGGTGTTCAATTAAAATCATATAAGTTGCCATTTGTTATGTGGCCCATTCGTTATGCTCACAATTAAAATCATTTGTATGAACATAATATTTTGTTTTTATTATAGGTTGGTGAGCTAATTGGAAGAAGCCAGATTTATAATGTCCTAAAAGAAAGGTACGAGAAGTAAACATTACCTCTCTAATTCTCTCTTTAAATGAATGCTTAAAGCTAGAGATTGCATATTCAACCCATGAAGTTATGAATTTTTTGTTTCATCTTAAACATGATAAAAGTAAGCTAAAGGAGCAACGAGCCTAACTGGTTGAAGTTTGCTCATATATATAATCACTGCTACAACCTCTCATACTTCTCTTGGCAAGTGGTTATCATGGTTTTCGTTTACAGATTTGTTAAAACGTGTTAACACGCTATTATTTGAAGTATAAATATGTTTTGAGCGGCATAACCATGGTTATAGATGCAAATAGAAGTGGCGAATGGGTCGATTTGGGTTCGATTTCGGTTTCAAGACTGGTGACTTTCATCAGTACATATTGTGTATAGAATTAAGAGAATCATATTTAAAAGAAAAGAAGGGTGCGGATTTTGTCTATTTTTGGAAAGATAAAAGAGAGTAGAAAAGAAAAAAAAAGAACTCATATGATCAAAAGTCGTTTGGAAGAGGCGAATGATAGTATTTGGAAGAGGCGAATAATGTGCAGATGCAAACTGCCATTTTGCTAATATGTAAATCAGTCATCTCCTGTTCTTTCACCTCTTCATTTTGGGAACAGTTTTCCTGTTTCATTCTGGCTTTTAACGACGGCTATGATTGCTTGGACGTAAGTTAATGGGTTCCGTTGGTCATTTGGTAATTTCAGTTTGATTTAAGATTATCTCTTAACAATGGCAGGTTGGCTTCTTCGGGTGATTCGTCTTTTATTTCGGGCTTTTGGTTAATGATCTTGAACGCAAGCTGCGTAGACAGAATGGCGAGATTGATAGATTCATGAAAATTCAGGTATATTTAAGAACATGTTTGATTTAAGCATAAAGTTTTGATCTTGAATCTTGAATGTTAATATGATTTTTATTGTTAAATCTTGAATATTAATTTGAAGTTTATTAAAGTTTAGTAAAACTTGTGTTTTTGAGTCTGTGTATGTATGTGTTTGATTATTAAGTCTATATGTATAAATTGATCTATGATGCTATACTTTGATAGAATGTATATTATAAAGATTTATTAATTAATATATTATAGATAAATAATCGCTCGAATGTCCTACCATGCGACAACTTTTGACATCAAAGCTGAAGATCTAATATATTATAAAGACTAGATTATACCCCGGGAACGTCCCGGGGTTGAAAAATCTAATATGACATATTAATTTTACATATGAAATAGAATGATGCGCTTTACAGTTACATGCATGAAAGCTTCGAGTAACAGCTAACATAAAACAATTAAAAATATATCTCCAATGTTAACGCCTAACCTTAAACAATGTATGACTCTAATATTAATATCTAACCTAAAACAATGTATTACTCCAATGCTAACGCATGTTGAAAATAGAATTCATATTTACTGATTTGAACATAATTAGGGACTTGCCTATACATGATTAATGATTTACCTAGGGGCGGCAATTATTGACACGACCCGAAAACCGACCCGAACCCGACACGAAAAAAACAGATTTGGGTCAAGTAACACAACCCGTTTAAAAAAAAACGGGTCGGGTTCGGGTCGACCCGTATTAAAAATAGGTCGGGTTAGGGTTGATGCACATATAAAATGGGTTGACCCGTTAACCTGTTTAAGTATTTAGAAAAAAAATCTATTATATTTTTGTTCTTTTTTCATTTTTATTTACATGGTTAGTTATAATTGTGTTATTTTTGGCAGACTATATTATTTATTTGTTACACTTATATACTTATCATTAAACATTTTATTGAAAACCCGCTTACCACCCAACAACCCGCTTAGAACTCATGAACATGTATGACTCATTTAAAAATATGGGTTAAACGGGTCATCTTTGGGTTGACCCGTTTTTTATGTGGGTCGGGTTAGGGTTGAAATATTTGACACGAATAATAATATGGGTCGGGTTCGGGTTGCACATTTCAACCCATCAACCCGCCAACCCGCAACCCGTAAACCCGCCAACCCATCAACCCGACACGATTAACACCCCTAGATTTACCTGAACGCTTTGTGTTTTTTTTCCTGTTTTATCAAAACTCAACAAAAAATAGTCGTTTTTTTTCTCCGTTTTTTATATAGCACTATGGTACTCGTTGGAAAGATAATAAAACACTCGTTAATTTGGTGTAATTTTTTTCTTTAAAAAATCTCGTATATAAAACATATTAACGTTTAAAAATTATGGGAGGAAGTATAAGAGAGAAAAATCTAATTTTGTTTTTAAATTATTTTTTTCCTAAAATATCTCATTGCCACATGGGATGACACATGGCACACTCAATGAGAAGAATGCCTCTTTGAATGCCATGTCATTAAAATGACTTTCTTTTATTATATGTATAGATTTAATAATTAAAAAACAACAAAACAGTTTTTTTTTTTAATTCCAACCGGTCAAAAGCTTTGTTGGAAAAATCAGTGGGTTGAGCACTATGTACCAACTATTATATACTATATTATGTATTTTATATATATGTGTGTGTGCAGCACTAAACATTGTCACCACCAACTCCCTCAAAAACCGTAAACCCACCTGCCATTTTTTTTTTTTGCACCATCATTTATCTCTATCGAAGAGATATACTGACAATCAATCACATGCCAACTTTTAGTTTATGGAATACATTAATGACAATCATGCCAACTTTCACAACCTTTTTTATTTTAAAAACAACCTTCACAAACGTAACATGTGCATGGTTTTCTAAGAAAATTATATTAGAAATGCTTAACAAGGGTCAAGGGGCACATGTGAATGTTTTTTATTAACAGAGCACCACTTCTTAGATGGTGTATGTCTGGATTCTTATTTGTATTTGTTTGTGTTGATGATGTGTATGGGTAGATAATGCGGTTATGGAAACTGGATTAACACTCCACGATATAAAGAGTATAACTAACTAACTAAATGTGTCAACGCACGTGGTGAATAGATCATTTAAATAGTAGAATTCTAATTCATTAGATTGTACCGTGGAAGCAGAAATAACAACTTAGTTGTTATAGTTAAGTGATAATGTTTTGCTTTTTAATATATCCAATATCCGTTTTTTTTAAATCGAGTAAACATTCATAAGGATCAACTTAACTGTATGTTTTCTTTTATTGATTGGCATTATTTGCAAAATTTGATAATCACTATGCTAATATTTTTATACGTATTTGCACAAACAATTCTCTAAATTATCGATGAAGCCTGCCAGTGACTATGGTCTCCCAACGTCATCTGTTTCAGATTTGAATTTGACTCGAAATTAAAAAAAGAGCCACCATGGTCTGGGGTATGTGATAAATTATGGTATTTTTTTAGAAAATATTTTTCAAGCCTAGGCAACTTAAGTGGCTTGACTTTCAAAGAACTTTAGTATACAAGCAATAGTTTCAGTTCAAGAAAACATAGGAAAACTAGGAGACAAGATGATGTACGTAGTCATGTTAGAAAGACGATAATAGGTCATATGAAGAATTACATTTATGTCTTATTTTATAACAAGGAAAAACTGGTGGTGATTGTGGGTACCGTTTAGGATATTTTAACCGACAAGCCATGTATTATGATGGCTGCAACAAGTGTAAGCGCAAAGTAGAGTCATACTCAATTACTTAATAAATGTAGTGTACAAGGGAGATATTTTGAAAATTATATTTATGCCATATGCAATTTTCTTTATTATTTATTTGTGTTATATTTTTATGTCTTATACAAATCAAATTGTTCAACCCGTGTATAACACGGGAGATAACCTAGTTATCCTATATATCAAAGGGGTAGTAATCAAGTAGTAAATGTGTTAATAGGTTGCAAATTATGGTTTAAATGAGCCATAAACGGGTTAACGGTTCAATACAATTAAACAAGTTGGCGGATTGTCTTGTTTAAGTAAATGGGTTAAACAGGTCAACACGGACATGACCAACTTAACCCAATTATTTAAACATGTCAAACGGGAAGTTATCAATTTGTAAACATGTTAAATGGGTCGAATAAACAGTTAAACGGATCACAGACGTGTTAGCGGGTCGATCTCTTTGTTAAACAGGTAGACGGGTTGAACTGGTTAAATTGGTAAACCCGGACATGGCCCATTTAACTCATTTATCTGAATGTGTAGTAATTAAGTTGTAAACATGTTAATTTACAATATCTCGACCCCTAGGGAGCAGTGTTTTGTTTTCAGTAGGATAGCGTTTGCTATTCAGAAAGGGATTGTGTCGCAGTTTGTTGCCTGTTTACCCGCCATCCTGTTATAAATTTTGCCCTTTTATTGTTAATGTGTTATCATTCAATAAAAAACAAGTTAGCCGGTTACTTTCTTTAATTAAACATGTTGATGGACTAACCTCTTTGATTAAACGGGTTAACATGTCAACCCAAACACGACCCATTTAATAAAATATGTCAACTCGAACATAACCTGTGTATTTTTATACACTAGATTATCCAGTCTTTTTACCTATATAACACCACTAAGTTGCAACTTGCAACAAGCCTTTTTCTTGTCAAGACAGCCGGCTAAGCTTTAAACAGCAAACATGATGAATCTTGGAACGATTCGAAGCCGATCATGCAATCGTTATTTGTACCGAACTATGCATCATAATGTTACTGAGCTGACACGTTCTAACCGCGTCCTTTTCTCATATGACATAACTCACAGGCTGCAACAATGAAGGATTCAACCAAGCGAACAACAACCAAATCAAACATCAAACTACTAACAAATGTTGAGAAACTAAGACTGCTAACAAAAGCCAAAAAGGCCGGTTTACTTTCTGCTGCAGAGAAGGCTGGCTTTTCATTATCTTCAATAGAAAAACTTGGGTTGCTTTCCAAAGCTGAAGAGCTTGGCGTCCTCTCGGCTGCCACTGACCCGTCAACACCATCGGCTCTGTTGACCTTAAGTCTGGCCCTACTCGGGTTGGGCCCACTTTTAGTGTTTTTGGTACCTGAAGAGTATCCTTGGGAGATTGGACTACAAGTAGTGGTTGCTCAGATTTTGGCAATCCTATCAAACGAAATTACGGTACTAAGACCATATGCCCATGAGGTGTTCAGCCACAAACGCGTAGTTCGTTATGTTTGTATCACTAATGCACGCAATAGTTAGTCTACGAAGCCTATCAGCATATCACTCGTAATCAACACACGCCTCATTATACTATACAATTCTTTAGCCTGTGTCAGATCCCCACTGATGTACTATCATTTCCTCTTTTTATCCAGGAAATCATTTTTGGTTTTTCTAGTTTTTAGGTCTTTTTGAATTTTTCAATGTTTTTGGATTTTCTGATAATATGGCTCCCCCTAAAATAAAGAACATATTTTTGGGTTTTTAATTTTTCTGAAAAACAATAAAAACGAAAATTTGAAACAATCCACTCGAAAGCATCAACTTCTTTGAGGATTAAATAATCCACTTGAAAGCATCAACTTCTTTGAGGATTACGATAGTAAAGAGAAATTCCCAATTAGCAAAGAGAAATTCCCAATTAGCAAAAATCAGAAGAAAAAGAAGAAAAAAAAAATAAAAACTAAAAAGCGATAAACCGAGGTGCCGATTAGTCCTGTTTTTCCTTTATGTTATTTACTTTTAAAAGATATTCAAAGCGGGATCTGTCAAAAGCTTTTGTAAACAAATCTGCATGTTGATAGTCAGTATGGATTTTGACCATATCTATCAATTCTTTAGCGTAACAATCACGGATAAAATGATATTTGATCCGGATATGTTTCGCCTTAGAATGATTATCAGTATTCTTAGTTAATGCGATAGCGGCTTCGTTGTCACAGTGTATAGGGGTTTTAAGAAACTGCAAACCGTAATCCACCATCTGCTGTAGGATCCAGAGCACTTGCGAACAGCAACTCGAGGCTGCAATGTACTCGGCTTCACAGGTAGACAGCGCCACGGAAGTCTGCTTCTTACATTGCCAGGTGACTAACCTGCTCCCTAAAAACTGGCAACCAGCTGTAGTAGATTTGCTATCCTTATCACAGCCGCTCCAATCTGCATCACTAAAAGCAAAAAAATCAAAATCATCATCACTAGGGTACCAAAGTCCTTTTGAGGGACAACCCTTCAGATATCTAAGGATACGCTTGACCGCCGTCAGATGACTTTGTTTCGGCTTCGATTGATAACGGGCACAGAGACACGTTGCATACATAATATCTGGTCGAGACGCCGTCAAATACATCAGAGATCCGATGATTGCTCTGTATGTAAATGGGTCCGTCAGCTCCCCCTTAGTGTCCACTCCAATCCCGTGATTGGGTTGAATCGGGGTATCCATCGGCTTGGAATCCTCCATCTGGAACCGGCTCAAGACTTCGGATACGTATTTCGTCTGGTGAATGAAGATCCCCGTGGGTCTTTGGTCCACCTGCAAGCCTAGGAAAAACTGCATCTCCCCCATTGCGCTCATCTCGAACTTTTCCTGCATGACAGTTTCGAACTCCCTGCATAAAAGCTCGTTAGTTGAACCAAATATTATATCATCAACGTAAATCTGCACCAGAAGCAAATCATCCCCTGATTTCTTCGTGAATAGGGTGCAGTCGACGAGTCCGCGCTTAAATCCTTTTGTGATGAGGTATGTACTTAGCTCCTCGTACCACTGTCTCGGAGCCTGGTGCAAGCCATATAAAGCTTTGTTCAGCACGTAGACCTTATCCCGGTGGATTGGGTCCTCAAAGCCTGGTGGCTGCCCGACATAAACCTCTTCCTTGACTTTCCCGTACAGAAATGCGCTCTTGACGTCCATTTGATACACTTTGAACTTATTATAGGAAGCAAACGCAAGAAACATCCGAATAGCTTCAATGCGTGCTACAGGTGCATAGATTTCGTTATAATCAATCCCTTCGATTTGATGGAATCCCTGCACGACCAATCTGGCTTTGTTACGAACAATAACCCCACGATCATCCTTCTTGCACTTAAACACCCATTTCGTGCCAATCTTCTTTCTTCCAAGTAGCAAATCCGTGAGCGTCCAAACTCCCAATTTCTGAAATTGTAATAACTCCTCCTGCATTGCCTCAACCCAGGCGTCCTCCCGCAAAGCGTCCTTGTATGTCCTTGGCTCTACCCGTGACACATAACACGCAAACGACCAATCATTTTGACTACCAGATTTTTGTATTTTGGCATATAACGCTAAAGCACCAAAACTTTCTGGCGAGTTAACACTTCGCAGCTGCCCTCTGGTCATCACACTGCTTCCAGGATCACCGATAACTTGCTCCAGCGGGTGAATACGATGAATCCGAGATTCCGGATATTCAGGTACAGTAATTCCCGTCTGAATAGTCAAGTTTTCTACAGCATCCAGATCATGACCCGTGTTAGACGATGAAGCAACATCTGGAGTTGGAGTTGGGTTCACTGGCGGTGCCTCTGGTTCTTCTGCATGTTCAAGAATGACTTCTTCAAATTGTTCATCTTTAGATTCTGAAGAGTCTAATGAAGTAGAAGCCTCCTGAAACACTTCTTCCTCTTGTATAGGAGCATTGGTATCATTAGAAGCTGGTAGGGGGTTCACGGTGATCGGACGCACCAACGGTGAAGTCGCCGCGTTTTCACACTCATAAAGTAAGCTGATAACAGCTTCTTCAACCAAGCTATCTAGATTAAATGATTCAAAGAAATCTTTGTAATCAAACATCCAATCAGGACCCATGCCTTGCACATTTTGAGTATAACGTTGAACGTCCACGTTAGCCCAATCCTCCACCCGTCGAGTTCGTTTGTTGTATACCCGTTTGAGCGGAGTTGCATATCCAACAAAGTATCCCTCTTCAGCTTTAGGACTAAACTTCTCGCTTGTATTCAACATCGTGCATGGTGCCCCAAAAGGTTCTAGATACTCTAAGTTCGGCTTTCGTCGGTGTAACAGTTCATAAGATGTTTTACCAAACTTCTTCACTGTTAGAACCCGATTGAGTGTATAATTTGCTGCATAAATCGCCTCGTTCCAGAACATTACCGGAAGATTTGAGTCTGCGAGCATTGTTCTAGCCGCTTCAATTAGAGTCCTATTCTTTCGTTCAGCAACACCGTTCTGTTGTGGGGTGTACGGAGCCGAATATTCATGATGTATCCCTTTGCTTTCACAAAGTTCATCCATATTTGCATTTTTGAACTCCGTCCCATTATCACTCCGAATTCTCTTTATCTTCAAGTTGTAGAGATTCTCCAATCGAGTGAACAGAACTTTTAAGTTGTTAAAGGTGTCACTTTTATTCTGCAAACACATCACCCATGAAAATCTTGAGTAGTCATCAGTGACAACTAAACAGTAAAGCTCCCCAAGATGACTTTTGCGCTTGACCGGTCCGAATAGATCCATGTGCAATCGCTCAAGTGGCATCTCAACAGAGTTAACTTTCTTCACTTTGTGGGACTGTCTGTGTTGCTTCCCCTTCTTACAACTTACACACTTGTCATTCAGATGGAAATGTTTCACATTTACTCCATCGACAAGCCCATTCCTCACTAGTTTATTCATTTTTCTCAGATGAATGTGCCCCATTCTTCGGTGCCACATTATCGATTCCTTCTCGGTCGCCTTAGATAAAAAACATGTTATTTGCCCCTGTGATGTCTTCGCCTTGGACATATCAAGAATATAGAGGTTGTTGACACGAGGTGCCTTCAACATTACCCACTCCTTTGGAATTTGGAAGCCCGGTTTGAGAATATAGCAGGATTTGTCATCAAAATGCACAGTGAATTGTTTATCACAAATTTGACTGACGCTCAACAGATTATAATCGATCTGCTTCACATATGATATCCTCTCAAAGCTCACTATTCCATTACTCACACTCCCCTCCATAGTGATATATCCGCCTTTATTTCCAGCGAATGCAACATAACCTCCATTGATGTTCTTCACGTCGAACAACAACGCAAGATCCCCTGTCATGTGGCCTGAAGCTCCACTATCAACAATCCAAAGACTGCTAATAGGGCCAGCTGAAGCTCCCTGCACACATCAAGTAAAACGGTTAGTTCTTTCGGGGGACCCAAGCCTGAGTCTTGGGTCTTTGAACATCAACTTTCAAAGAAACATTCTCATTCACACTTTGTTTTGGATCAATCTTTTTCGGATTATTCAAAACATTTTCCTTTTTCTCATTGGTTTTTGAAGTTGAGGCACCTGGAGAACCATTTGGTGTCCAAGATTGTTCAGATCTTTTCAAGATGCGAATCTGAGACTTTGGGTTCTCAGTCGGTTTCTGAACATTGTTTGCAAATGAAACTTTCTTGGTTACCTTATCTGATTTAACAGACTTAGGTCCAACATTTGACTTGACAATTGGTTTTAGTGGAACCTTTTGCCTATCATTTGTTGTGTTCACCACTGGTTTTCTCCATGATTGTTCCATAGCAATCCGATTTCTCCGATCATATTGAATTGGACGATTGTTCCTCTTTTGATAAAAATTGTTTTGATTATAAAACTGTTGTTGTTGAGGAACAACTCGTCTGTGTGGTGGAACATAATGATCAATCGGTTTCCTCATGGAATTCCTCACTTCAACTTCGTGCCTTTTATGCCTTACATACGGGCATTGAGCAAGTAAATGCCCTCTCTCCCCGCATTTAAAGCATGCACGGTACTCTTCAAAAACATTTGGAGCATTCGGTTGAGCAAAGGATCGAACATGATATTGATCCTTATACTGTTGATTCCTCAAACTCTCAGGGAGTGGCCCTTTTGAGTAGGCAGGCTCATGAAAACCGTTAGCTCTGTTTTTGGGTCTAATGAACTCTGTGACATGGACCTTTGGTTCTTGAGGAACATCCGAAAATAATTTCTTTAAAATGGCAGGTGGGATTTCATTTGTTCTCTCATGTTTTGGGAACCAAATGGTACTTTCTTGCCAGATTTTATCTATTTTAGCATAGTTAGCATTTTTTATTGGAAAATCCTCGTCAGAGATGATCTTATCGGATCCTTCCATCCGATAAAACACCTTGACTGGTTTGTCACAAGGTTCATTCTTAACATTCTTTTCAATTTCTTTCTTAACCACATTCTTTTCAGACTTTTTCTCACGATGAGCATTTGCCATCGGATGCACATGTTGAGATGGTGACACTGGTTCATTGGTAATGATGTGATTTTCTTTTGGAATTTCACATGCATTAACATTTTGAACATTACCAGTATCATCACTCTCAGAGTCTGAATCAGCACTCTCCACAGTAACACCCTCATCATTCAAACCTAAAATCGGCCTCACATCGGAATGTGGATCACCAATACTTGAGGTATTAGATTCATTTTCCGATGATGAGTCTGATTTTACCGAGCTCTCCGGTGTCACTTGATGACAATTATGGTTTTCAAAAAGCACCGGAGATGGCATAGACTTGTAATTAGTGGTTTGATCATCAATGATGTGGTCTACCACGTAAGCAATGTGCTTATAACTCTCCAACTTCTTGTTGACTTTCTCAGCAAAGCACTTGATGGCGGCCATTTCCAACTTAGTGTTTTCAATTTCATTTATATAGTTACTAATTGCAAGTTGTTTTAATGAAAGAGTATTTTTGAGATCAGAAATGTCCTTTTTATAGCCATCTAGTACTTTGTTGAAAGCATGCAACTCTTTGTGAGTAGATTGACAGTTCATGATAGCACTATCACGTTGAACACGGAGTTGTTTGTTCTCCTCTGTCAATCTATCACAAGTACCACAATATTTATCATTAGTAATATCAGTGCTACACTCAGAACTTACAGGTTTTGGCGGATCTGTCATGGCCATCAAAGCAAAATGAGCTCCTTTCCAGCGAAAAACTTGGAATAGTCAATCTTGGTGAAAGCATCATCAGCAATGCACGACTTCCTCGTCTTTAGAAAATCAGCTTCTGCTAGCAACTGATCAATATCATCATCCAAAGATGTAACACTTGCTTCTGTATCCGATTCACTGTCTGAATCTGAGTAAACTGATTCACACTCCTCATGAACATCAGAAACAGTGTCAATCATCACTCCAGGATTCGCTTCCTCAGTCTTAACCTCAACAGGTTCAGTCTCCACTTCAATTTCAGCCTCAGACACATCAACTTCAACCTCAGTTTCTTTCTTCTCATCAACTATCACCGACTCCTCAGTTCCAACCTGTTGTGCAACACAAGCCACATTGCCACCAGTTGTAATCTCCTCAACACCTATTTGCATTCCCGACCAATCAAACCGTTCATCCTGTTGAATCACCAATGCTTGATTCTGATTGGTGTTCTGTTGTGTCTCATTTGGTGTGGTAATCGGTATGACTGTTCGGTTAGTGTTGTTAGGTGATTGGTTTTGAGTCTGGTTTGGTGTGTTTGGTTGTCTGTTTTGGTTATTGTTAGAGTTGTTTTGTCGGTTTTGGTAGTTGTTTTGGTTTTGATAGTTGTTGTTATTTTGGTATGAAACTTGGTTTTGGTTTTGTTGTTGACGGTTCTGGTAGCTTGCATTGAAAGGGTTTCTGTTACCTTGTTTTGGTGGCTGGGTGCATTCCCGTTTGAAGTGACCTTTCCCTCCACAGTTAAAACAAGTAACTTTCTCCTTGTTGAACCCGTAGGTTGTGTTAGGAGAAGTTCCCAAATCCGTTCTACCCGTCTTCTCAATAAATTTTGTTGCCCTTCTCATAATACTCGCAAAAGCCCACTGGATATCAATCAATTCCATCTCTTCTTTATCAATCTGTGCATAGTCCTCATTGGTTAAGTTGTTGTTCCCAATTTGACTAGCAACCAACCCATTGTAAGATGAAACCATTGCAGAGACTAGTGCAATGTGTTGCTGAGCAACTTCAACAGTCACATTTCCCAAGTTAGAAGTCTCCAAAACCACCGGTTGTTGAGGTAGTTGTTGAGATTGGCTGGCAGTATAGAAAGCTGCTTGTTGCATTGGTGAGAGTGGTGAAATGTAAGAATTGTTGTATTGTTGTTGTGGAGGCGGTGGTGTGTATGATGGTTGTGAGTAGGATGAGGTTTGTGCAATGTAGTTGATGGTAGGTTTTGATGATTCCATAACATTGGAAATGCAAGCAACATGTGGTGCCACTAATCCCCCTGAACTTGAGTTACTAACTGGTACTGAAGTGCCTCCAAAATATAAGCTAGGATTCTGAGGAATCTGTGATCTTTTAGCTTTCCTCTTCTCTTCAATCTCTTTGTTTTCCAGCTTCTGCACAAACTCATTAATAGTCCAGTATTTGTATGAATCCTTCTCCCTGAGAACTTCCACATGCTGATCCCAGTATGGTGGTAGAGCATCTGCAAACTTGTCCACCAAATCTTTCATAGGAATCTGTATACCATAACTAGACAATTCAGTTAGCAAATGACAATATCTAGGAGTTAATTCTTTTAAAGTTTCATTGCCAATATAAGTAAAATTCTCAAACTCCTTTCGTAACTCTTCCATCCTCAATCTTCTAGTCTTCTCATTCCCATCATGCCTAGTTTTAAGCACATCCCACAGTTGCTTAGATGTAGTGCATGTCCCAAACTGATGCAGCAGATCATTTGTGATCGCCTGAGTCAACTGGGAATAGGCTTTCTTCTCCACAGCAAACTTCTTTTTCTCCTCCTCAGACATACTCTCCAATGGAACTGGTTCACCGGTGTTCTCCAAAACCGGTGCAGTGTAACCTCTAGCAATCATACTCCATGCCTCTGCACCCTCCACTCCCATGCCTTCCAAGTGGATCTTGAACTTTTTCTGCCACTGATTATATTCTTGCATCTCCATGAGCTTAGGTGGCCGATTCCCGCTACCTGAAGATAAGTCATTTATCAGTGTGGAAATAGCATTTGTGGTTTGAGTATTTACCACCGCTGCTGCTACTCCCCAGTAGTCAGGTTGTGGTGCTGGAGGTGCCACACTTTGAGGCATCGAGCTAGTCATCGCGATGTAGTTGATCGGTTGCGAAGACTGTGTGCTCGTCTTTTGTGCTGCCACTGTCCATGGGTCCATCACTTGCTGTTGTGGTTGTGTCGTTGTTGGTCTCGGGGTAGTCGGAAAATTCCACATGATGTTCACGAACTTCGAAAAATTCAACACTTAGAAAATTTTCCAAAAACAGTTCTAGGTTCGCCCAAAGTATCTTACTTTCGTCCCTTGTTTTCTACTTTCATCCAAAATGGATTCACCCGAATGTAGAAAATCTCCAGAATGTAAAATATCCTAACTTCCTTTCCACTTTCGCCCAAAATTCTTCAGGTTCGACCAGTCTATTTACACTTTCGCCCGCCCGACGAATCGAATGTGGAAATTCTTACCTGAAAGTGAAAAATTCAAACAACAAATTCCAGGTTCGCCCAGAAATATGCTAGGTTCGACCAAAACTCACACACTTTCGCCCACTAAAAGTCAGGTTCGCCCACTACAGTGTACATTCGACCATTTCAGATTTGAAAAACGGTTATACTTTGAAAAACGGTTATTTTGATCTCTGATTTTCAAAAGTTTATGGATTTGAATGATCTTTATCAGATTTGATTCAGAATTGATTTGGAACAATTTTAATTCTTGAAAATTTTGATTTTATCCACAAATTCAACTCTAAATCAATCAAAAACACTCAAAAACCATTTTCATTCAAAAACAGATGTATTTTGATCAAAATCATGTCCAAATCAGCTCTGAGTTTATCAAATTTCTTGTTGTATGATCCTTATAGCTCTGATACCACTTTGTGATTGAAAGATTTTAGCTAAAACAGGAATATATGATCATACAAGTAACAAAACCAGGTGCGGAAACCCTAGTTATGAACAAACTGATAAAACTCGGATCAAAACACAGTAAACATCATTTTCAAAGCTTTTTCATAGATTAACATTCATAAAAACTTGTTACAATGAGTTTCGTAGTTAATCTAATCAATCCAGACACTTTCACAAAATCACCTAGAACCTGACCTGAACACACACTTCAACTAAAACTCTCTGTGACTCAAAAACTCACAAAATCTATTTATAGGACCTGCACATTCGCCCACTTGTGATGGTCGAATGTGGAATTCTTCCACATTCGCCCACACTAAGGTACGAATGTGTTCTTTAGTTCAGCTTCAATCTACCTTCGCCCATTATGACTTCACCTTCGCCCAAATACTTCTACATTCGCCCATACTGTTACACTTTCAATCCATCAGCACTTCTAACATACGTTAACTTGTAGATCCAATCACTAGTCGCACTTCGTGCATCTATAGAAACTTTTAAACATGCACATAACTAGTCCCTTGACTCATGAAACCTTGACTAAGCACCCAAAAGTATAGAAACTGGTAACTATGGTCTCTAAGATACCAAAAAATACTCCCCCTTGACCATTGCTACCCGTTTGTCATCAGCTAGCTTCAAATCGACATATCACTCGATTCCTTCTCGATCGGGTTCTCTTGCATTGTTTCTCTGGTTCAGTAGCTTTTGGAGCATCCGTTGACTCATGTTATTTTTCTTTCTCAGCAAACTCCTTTTCCTTTTCTGCATCCTTTTCTGCAAGCTATTTTTTTTTATCAGACTCCTTGATTCTGTCCAAAAACATTTCCAGCTTTCTATCTTTGGCTCGGTCGACTGCTCTTTGAAACACATTCCTTCTTCCAGCAGTGCTTGACCAGCCGCAACTCTGATTGTGATAAATTAAACATTAATACATCTACTTGATGGAACAATCTCATAATCTCTTCACCAACACTGTTCTTAATCATTGCTTCTCCAGTTTTGCTGTCATAAACCACTTTTCCATGTTGTTTAGCATTACTGGAAGTTCTACTGGAATTGACACCCTAGTAACGAGTTTTGGGGGATCGGAAACGTACGTGATCCTCACGCAACCTATGATGGGGTCGATTTTCATCTTTGATACCCTCTTTCTCGGTGTCTGGGGTTTGAACACAGTAAAGCTTCTATCGCATTCTCGGCAGATCAGATTGTGAAGATCACTTCCAGTTGAGCTGTTCTCCGGGTGGATCTGATCTATCTTTGCCAGTTCTCTTATATCCCATCGAGGGAGAGTCTGTAAGTCGTGTTGGTTCGAGAGTGTTGAATGACTCCCCATCTTCTCTTGACAATGAACAATCCCTTCACATCATCATACTTCCATGAGATTATCTTTTCCCGATGAGCTTCTTTATTTTATTGGATATTCTGATGCTGAGTAGGTAATGATGCCTCCTTTTTCACTTTGGCCTCTGAGGACGTATTGAATAACCGTTACTCAATTCATACACCGTTTCAGCTTCATTTCCAACTTCAATAAATGTCACAGGCATCTCGTCTTCACTGACCTCCTCTTCTTTGCTCACTGCATCTATTCTTTCTCTCTCAGCTTCTTCTTCCATAAACTTTCCAAAGTCGAATAGTTCTTCAAAAGTAACCTTTGGTGCAATGTTCTATTGAGTTTGCAGTTCCTGAATCATCTCAAACATCTTCATCTGAACGTTTGTTTGGAACTTGATTAGATTTCTTTGATCGACGACTATTTTCACCAGCTTCTTACTCTTTTTCTTTGTTTCCTTCAAGTTTCTTTTCAGCTCATGCGTGCTCTCAACAGTGTTCTTTAACGTGCATATTTCCGTGGCTGCTAGCCTCCCCACTTCTTTCACCAGCGACTCATACAGTTCCTGATGTACAGGTTTAGGCCGTTTTGCTGTAGGAGCTTATGAAGATGGCTTAGTATGCTTTCTTTTTTAAGGAACTTCAGGGCCGCGTGTCTAACAGTGGAGGGTCCTTTTTCGTCAGAATCAATAATCAGTGACGCAACAAACTCAGTAGCTTCCCTTTGTTCATCTGTCTCAACAATTGGAGTTTCAGATAGAGACATCTCAGCCCTTCTCCTTTTCTTTTGTGCTTTCTCCATTTCTCCAATTTGATGCATATCACAGGCATGTTGTATTTGTTCTACAGATAATGAGCTTCTTCCTTCACCCATGAACCCTTTCTTCCATGCTTTGGCATCCTTTGACGGATTTTCTTCCACAACTGGCATTTTCTCTGTAGCTATCTATTGTGCTCTTTCTTTAGCAGTTAGTTGTGGCGCAGGAGTCGGTTGAGGGGCATAGGTTGTTTGTGGAGTGGAAGTTTGTGGTACATCTGGAATTGCTTGAGGAATAGGTCTTTTTGTTGCCTTCTTTCTTTGTTTGATTTTCTGATACATTTCGATGATGGTAAGATACCTTTGGGCAGGATACATACATTTGAACATTGGAAACCACTCTTTCGTATTGCACTCGGTGAATATCCTACTAGTAGTAGAAACAAACTCAAACTTATCTCCATGAGTCGGCAAGTCTCCGTGTAATGAGTTGATCATCATCTGAATGAAATGTAGATACATCACCCATTTTGTGGTTGTTGCCTTTGCATTTGAAACTAAGTAATCAAAGATCATCCCAAATGAGTTATACGACTCATTGTTACAGATTTTCAACATGGCGGTCGACAATTCCATATTTAACCCATCATATCCTCCCTTTCTATGGGCTATCGACATTGCAAAGACATGGCAGATAAACCTCCAATCTCTAGTCAGCTTTGCTTTCTTTATCTCATTTCTTGTTGAGAAATCTCCCTCATACCCGGCCTTCTGGAATACCTTGAGAATTTCCTATTTCTTCATTGTCTTGTACACCCTAGGTGGTTGCGGCGGGGGCCGTGGTAACATCAGCATGACCCAGGATGAGTTAAACAACCTGTTTCTTCAGCAGGTGAATGTTGCACTGACTGATTTTCAGGCCGCTCAGCAAGGCCTTGGTGATAATTTGATTACTGCCCCTCTTATTTATATCTTGGGTGTTGTGCTTCTTTTGATTAATCGGGTGTTGATGGTTTAGTAATGCTGCTAATCAGCCTCATCCGGTGCAGCCTGTGTGCACATTTAAGATGTTTATGGATTGTAAGCCTCATAGCATTAGTGGAACTGAGGGAGCAGTGGGACTACTTAGGTGGCTTGAGAAGATTGAGTCGATATTTTCTATGTGTAACGGCCCTGCTGTGGATCATGTGAAGTTTGCTACGAGAACTTTTGAAGGTACTACATTGACCTGGTGGAACTCCACTACTCAGACTCTTGGCTTAGGGGAAGCCAATGCTATGCCTTGGTTGGAGTTTGTTTAGCGTTTGAGGTCAGAATACTAACCTCGGGATGAGGTGAAGAAACTAGAGCATGAGTTGTGGAATCATAATATGGTGGGTTCTGAGATTGAGGAGTATACCATTAAGCATCATGAGCTGGAAATGATGTGTCCTGAGTTGACTACACTAGAGAACAGGAGGATTGAGCACTATATTGCTGGGTTAATGCCGGAGATTGTAGGATTGCTGGCTGCAGGTTATTCTGCTACACTTCTGGGTACTGTTAGGTTGGCTCATAGGCTAACCAATATGAAGGTTGCAGAGGGTGCTTTTCCTCCCAGGGGAGCTGTTGTGGAAGACCCTGAGAACAACAAAAGGAAGTGGGAGAATGTGAAGAAAAATTCTGGTTCGTCTCCGCCGCAACAACAAGTGAAGAAGTCTGATGTGTCGGGATCGTCGTCTGAGGAGAAGCAAGTTGGGTATGCTCGGAAGCTTCTTAAGTGTAACCAGTGTGGGTTTCATCATGTGGGTAGTTGAGACAGGAATCGTTGTAATCGGTGTCAATGGTTTGGTCATCAGGCTAAGGATTGTAGGGTCAATCTTCAGCCAAATCAGACAGAGACTATTGTCCTTGCTCCTGCTCCTCAGGGAAAACAGGGTTGTTTTAACTGTGGAGAAGTAGGGCACTTCAAGCATGATTGTCCTAAGTCGAAGCAGGATGAGAGTGGGAAGAACGGGAAGGGTAATAGAAACAACGGGGGCGGTGGCAGGAAAGCTCATGCCTTCATCATTGGTTCAAGGGAAGCCCGACAGTATCCAGACATTGTTACTGGTTCATTTCTTCTTAATGATCGCTATACTTCGGTTGTGTTTGATTCTTGTGCCGATAAGAGTTTCATATCTGCTAAATTTAGTCAGTTGCTAGACATAGTACCTAAACCTTTAGAGGCTAATTACATGATAGAATTGTCTAGTGGTAAACAAATTGAGGCTAGACATGTTCTTAGGGAATGTCACCTTCAGCTATCGGGTTTCTCCTTCCCCATTAATCTCATGCCAGTTGACTTGAGTAGTTTTGATGTTGTTGTGGGTATTGACTGATTATCTTTGTATCGCGCCGAGATTGTCTGTTTTGAAAAGATCGTTCGACTTCCACTCCCTGAAGGATAGATTCTATCGGTTTTTGGTGAGAAGAGCGGTGTTCCTTTGAGTATCATTTCTTGTTTAAAGGCCTACAAGTATATATGGAAGGGTTATACCGCTGTTTTGGCACTTGTTTCTGTTTCATCGACTGACGAGAAGAAGATCAAAGAGATTCCTGTCGTCTGCGATTTTTCGGATGTGTTTCCAGATGATTTACCTGGTCTTCTGCCAACGTCAGGTTGAGTTTTGTATTGATCATGCACCCGGTATAGCCCCTATCGCCCGAGCCCCTTATCGTCTTGCACCTCTTAAGATGCAGGAGTTATCCAACTAGTTGCAGGAGTTATTAGAGAAGGGTTTTATTCGGCCTAGTTCGTCTCCATGGGGAGCCCCTATCCTGTTCGTCAAGAAGAAAGACAGAATTCTCTGCATGTGCATTGATTACCATGAACTGAACAAGGTGACGATCAATAATCGCTATCCCTTTCCATGTATCGATGGTTTGCTCGACCAGCTTCTGAGTTCCAGTTATTACTCAAAGATCGATCTGAGATCCAGATACCATCAGCTTAGAGTGCACGAAGCCGACATCCCAAAGACTAGCTTTCATACTCGTTATGCCCATTTTTAATTCTTAGTCATGCCTTTTTGTCTCACCAATGCACAAGCGGTGTTCATGGACTTGATAAACCATGTTTGCAAACCTTATCTAGAGAAGTTCATCATTGTCTTTATTGACAACATTCTGATCTATTCCAAGAGCAGGGTGGACCATGGGGAACACCTGCGACTTGTCTTAGAACTCTTGGGAAGAGAATGGCTTTAAGCTAAGTTCTCGAAGTCTGACTTCTGGTTACGTGAAGTCCAGGTCCTTGGTCAGAACCTAGCTGTAGTAAATGATTTTTCATAATATTTCTGTATGGTTTTGTCATGAAACAAAAATATGGACACAACAAATGGACTCCTAGGAATATTCAGTAAAATTTTAGGAGTCTAATTCATTGTGTGTCACACCACGCCAATGCCGGAAACACGTGGCGCAACGCTCGAAAGCATATCAAGTCAAGATTAACCCAAACTATATTTAATTAGAAAAGATCAATGTATTAAGATGTTGAAAAGGAGTACCATATTTCAAACATTACATAAGACAACGAACATTAAGTTTCAATGTGGGGTGTTTCCGTTTATGTCCCAACCTGATGGTAACAATAGATGAAACCCCGACAAGTATCCGACATCCCGTATTCCACCGCACTAGCCCCATATCTAATCCGCACTTAGTTACTTGAAAGATATGTTTAAAAGAGACGTTAATATATAAAATGTTGGTGAGTTCACAGGTTTTAGTTCCATAACAACAACATTTTAACAACAACATGTGCGGAACAAACACAGGAGTGGCCATTGTAAGAGTAGCTATCCAAATATTCCTTCGGTTTTCGATTTCAACACACAACACACGAGTAAATGGTCACAGTAGCGAGGACTCACCCCGAGTGGTGTACAAACAACAAACCCAAGTACTCATCATCACACTAATCACGTTTTAACATTTAACAACATTTTGACATGTAACAACATTTGACAAACATATCTTTCCCCAAAACAAAAACAGTAAAGAGGGGCCGTGAAACTCACCTCAAGCAAAGTATGCAAATCCAAGCTCAGAGAATAGCTTATCCAAGGTCAAACACCTACAATTGTCCTACACGTATAAATCACTAAGTCTATAGTGCGTGTGTTTCGGCAAGTTGTAGGTCCAACTACAAAACCACCATTTAGTTCAATTCCCCATTTAATTAAACGCGTATCCTAGGTCCGTTGGTGATGGATTACCCTCGTTACAAGTTACACATATATTTCCATGAATATTTATTAACTTGTATAATATCGTTCTCGACTCGACTCACTTGACGTATAATTAGTTTCCCATTAAATAATTATACTAAGATCTTCGAATATTTTCTACACTCGACTCGACTCACTTTACCGTATATTTACTTTCCCATTAAATAAATATACTAGGATCTTGTTGATCGATAACATATTTTCAACACTCGACTCGACTCACTTTACCGTATATTTATTTTCCCATTAAATAAATATACTAGGATCTTGTCGATCGATAACATATTTTCAACACTCGACTCGACTCACTTTACCGTATATTTATTTTCCCATTAAATAAATATACTAGGATCTTGTAGATTCGATAAAACATTTTCAATACTCAATTCGACTCACTTTACCGTACATTTACTTTTCCATTAAATAAATATACTAGGATCTTGTCAATTTGATAACATATTTTCATTGTCAAGTCCATATGCTTGTTTTAAATGCTTAATCGTTAGATTATTAACGTTATTTTCTCCCACGCATAATTTTCCAACACTTAGGAAAGTGTTATGTATTTTCACCCAGATTATATATTTTAAATCCTTGAAATATATGTTTTCATTTCCACATTAGACGCAATAACCCAAATACTTATTCGTCCGTTTTTACATTTTAGTTCGTTCACACGTCGTAACATGAACACGTCCATATCCGATCATTTAAACTTATATATTTTAGTGTCCCGAATGGTACAAATTGTATATATAATTTTGTAGGGTAAATACTTGTGTGTTATAACCAAGACTTGATTACTTGCAACATAAAAGTGTTCCAACACTTTTATATTCCCATTTATCCAAAAGTGTCCATTTTTATATAAGTTCTCATCAAGTCTTTAAACTATTCATTTTTATTATAAAAACCTTTGTTTTTATATTTTCTAACATGTTTGGAAATCTATATTTTTTTTATAAAACCTTATTTTATAAGAATACATTTTTATACAAAATATACATTTGTAATTTACTAACTTTTTACATAACACCCTTGGAAAGTTAACATCTTACATCTTTGACACCTAACTTTCCAAAGTGACATCTTTAGATCCAAGTTTACAAAATGACATTTTATGTCCCTCAACTTTTAAAGTTACTAAATAATCCCTTTACCTTTCAAAAGTTACATTTCCTTCCTAATCTTTCAAAAGTGACAATTTTCTACCAAACTAGTAAACTTTATTATGTCAACTTTGTCATGGTAGATTATAATTATGAGTGAACATTTTTAATAGTCTATAATAACCTTATTAAGAATAATAATAGGTGTAATATTTCCAATAAGTCCAACTTTGCATTTCTCAAGTTTGTAAACTTTGAAGATGTAACCTTTATATTTTTCATTTCTTATCAAGACCAACTTTATATTAAGTTCTAGATGGTCATTTTAAGATTATTTAAACCACTTTTAAGTGTTTTCAAGTTACATTCACAAACTATACTTAGATCATCATTTTATTCAAGTTTATGTGAACTTTTGGAAACTACAAAGACACTATATAACCATCACCAAACCCACGGCTCTAGTATTCATCTTTATACCTCCATTTTAGTCTTGAAAAGCATATTTTTTATCATGTAGAGTTCCATTATGTTAAACCATGTACAACTTGCTTTCTAGATACAAAACATAAACTTTTAAGAATAAAAATAGGATCAAGAACACTTACAACTAGCACAAGGCTAGGGAAGATAAAAACACTTGATTTTGAAGTGGTTTAGTGTGTTCTTCCAATGTGGTTAAGCTCCAAGATTGAAACACACAATTAGGGGTTTGGAAGTGGGATGTTTATGGATGAATCTTAGTGATTGAAACTTGAAAATGGATGTGTATGTATGTGTATAAACCTACAGCCAAGACAAGGGGTAGAACAAGGGTTTTTAGTACATGAAATGTTGTAGCTTTATCCCTCTTTTTATAAATCCTCCCAAGATCACACAAGGACATAAGATCTATGCTTAGATTTCCCCAATCCCTTAAATTATGGAAAGGACACTCAAGATGATCTTAATGGATATGGGGGAGGGTGTTTGGCCGAATACTTGCAAGGATATGGTGGATTTTATAGTATTTTTGAAGGACATGCAAATCTTCTACAAAAATCTCCACACATCATGTCATAATATTTATTATATTTGGTTGTACAAAACAATACTATTATTAGATATGGGGTGTGTTGGCCGAAATCTACTAAGAGTGTGGAGGATTTTTATAAGATCTCACAAGGACACTAGAAGTCCATTCACAAATCTCACCACCCATGCTTATAATCTTCCAAATATCCTCCTATATTTAGTTGTACAACAGAAGGAGATTATGGGGATGGTGAGGGGTTGGGGTCGGTTGGGTTGGGGGGTTTTGTGGGGTCCACAACATAAAATATTTACTAGATAGCTTAGTTATGTTTCAAACATAATGTTCGGGTTTCGTTCGGGTTTTAATCGGATTTTAATTATGCGTTATCCGGACATTATTATAGCCTCTAATAACCCTTAAACATAGCCTAGTTTAAGTGTTGGTTGGTTAGTTAGGCTTTCGTTGGGTGAAATTATAAGTTATACGTGTACCGGGTGCGGTACGCACACTTTATTTGTTACTGGGAGATTTGTATTTAGAGTTTTCATTAATGGTTTTGGAGTTCCAAAACACATTATATTTCATGAAAATACCCTTTATTTTATATCCTGGGTGTCCGGGATCATTTTCGTCTATTTAATTTTTACCGGGTAATCCCCAACGTCCGTTCTGGACAAGTTTATTTGCACGCGATTTCGTCGTGCTTCCACATTAAACATGTGCATTCCTATGCATCTTATGGGGAATTTGCTATTCTCTAAGGCATCGGTATAACAGTTAACATGATTTTGCACTTAATTACGTTAGTTACACATAATTGATTAGTACGGAACTACCTTAATTTTGCCGGTTGTCACATTCTCCCCCCGTTAAGATAATTCCGTCCTGGAATTCAGTTCAAGTTATCCATTACAATAGTATCATGGAACAGGGCGGGTTGTTTGCGCTTCATGAGATCTCCTCTTTTCTAAGTGAACTCAGGTTCACACTAGGTTCACGCTTAGCGCTCTATGAGAATCCGGTTAAAAACCGAATTCACGGATCAATTAAGTGAAAACAACTCGGTTTGAGACGGAAGATATGAGATGAGACAGAAATCGACGAAAACAATGTCATCACAGATTCGTATTGCATCAGAAACGGTTACAGACACTGTCATTAGTAGGATAAACATCTATCTCGTGGCCGGGGGAGGTCGGGCATGACCTCCCCCTTGAGAGCATTCAAAGCACAAACTAAAAATCTTAAATGAAAACCGACACATGAGATTGCTATTTATAGTCCAATAACATAAGGCACATTCGACCCTTTAAGGAGGTCGAACCTGCAGGTTCGACCCTTGTAGGGTTTGAACCACCCTTGTAGGTTCGACCCTTATGTATCACCACAACCTCATGTAATACAATACAAGACTCAACCCTAGTCTATTCGATAGTGACGTCCACATAAAGTGCACCAACAAAATGTTTGGTTAACTATGAAACTTGTTTTACAATAACGAACTAAATGGTTTGGGCATTTAGAGTCGTTCATGTGACTTATGGCTATGGTATCCTGGTTTGTCATGCGCCTCGCGGTATAAACCCCGTAGTGGAAATTTGAGGGTGTGACAATTATCTACAAAGAATCAGTCATAAACAAAATCGATAAGATCAAGATTAACTAAAGCGGCTTGCTCAATCATCGAAGCAACCTACTAAAACCTCCATACCTCTTGCCAACACCGCAAGAGAATAACACCTCGTCAAGGGAACCTTATAAAAAGAAGGTTCTATAAAAAACGAGTCTATATGCCTAAACTAATCCTATCACGTGTGAAATCTCCGATAGATGGTTAATACTCACAAAGCCTACGAGGCTTAGAAACATAATAACCCACAAGAAATATTAAAGAAACTTGTGGAACGTCAAATGGCTTACTAAAACAAGCAAAGAAGCTTCAAGTAAAGGTTAGGGCATCATAACAAATGATCAAATAAAGGAGCATTGCTACTCGAGCCTACCTAAGAAGCACGCAAGCAAATTGCCAATGCAACAATGCAACTTGGTGACACCAAGGATCGTAGCAAACAACTTCTAGTGATCGTGTATGCGACAAATTACCACACCGTTAGAGCTCCACAAAATAATAGAGTGAGGTGGATCCTTATTCGCATCTTCCCTACAGCAGCATCCAGCTGTTAGGAGTATAGAAACTACTCGTAAGAATATAGAAGCTGCCAATAGCAAGCGTGACGATATCCTTCCAGAAATTGTTCACTATAGCAAGGAAGCAACATGAAATAGGTAGCTCGCCATAGCATCAAAAAGCGTTGGCTAGGAGATATTTATGCCATATGGCAGCATCTTGCTAAAAAATTGTTCGAGGAGTCCCAAAACCTCCACACTCAAAGCCTTGAGACTTCACCACCTATGAGGTAAGTGAACATCTACCCATAAACTTTTACTTATTAACTCTCCTTCAATCAAACACCACGCTGATGCACCATACCATCAAACAAGCTCAACCTCTACCTCGTGCACTTTAAAGTGCCCAGCGATTAAGAGAATTTTACTAAATTATGGAAAAGTTTATTTTTACTACCTTCTCTATTGAATCAACTCTTACGAAAGGTCAATCAAAGATCACCATATACTCTATTCTAAACATTGTGGTTGAAGGCGTAAGAGTTTCTTGAATGTCACCAAACTTACACATAAACATCGCCCAAAATGTTATGAGACATCTTTGTCTCTTTCAAAAGTTGAACACGGGTTCAAGTGTAAAGCACCTTGACCTTGCATGAAGCTCTTCACGTATCATCTAAAACCAAGAAAACTAACCATCATATCCTAGAAGGCAATTGTCTTAGCACATATGAAGCTTACTTTCGTCAAAAAAGAAGATTACCTTCTTACATGACAAGCTAATATCCTTACATAAAAAGCTTCCATAAGGAAGCTAACCTTCTTATACAAGAAGTTGTACATCCTTACATAAAAAGCTTCCATAAGGAAGCTAACCTCCTTATGCAACAAGTTGTACATAAAAAAAAGCCTCCATAAGGAAGCTAACCTTCTCATATAAGGAGCTATCCATTCTTACCTAAATAGCTTCCATTCTTACATAGAAAGTAAACATTCTCACATACGAAGCTTTCATTCTTACATAAGAAGCTGACATTCTTACATAAGAAGCCGCCATTCTTACGTAAAGAAGTTGCCCTTCTTACACAAGAATATAACCTTCTTACTCAAGATGCTATTATTCTTACATAAAAAGACTTATGGAATTACAAAAGAATCTCCCTAACATTTCCTCATGACATTTCGTCTATTCGACATATGGCGAACACAAAAGATGAACTTCAACGGGAAGCTTATCAGATAAAAAGTCCACATTCTTTAAAGTGTGTAATATCAATAAGCATATATTATTACATTACCCCAACTCATGGAAAAACCAACAAGGATATGCTCTTCAAAGATGAGCTCCACAAAACATCGATCCAGGAAAGTTGGTTGATTACCACAACATGCATACAAGATCCATGATATAGCCTACTATAAGGCTGTTAGGATCTGAGTATTGGTTTGTTTTGATTAAGTATGAAAGATGAATGAAGTATAAATGGAAAGTGCAGCGGAATAACAATAAATCAAAACATAGAGAATAATTGTTTTTAATCGAAAGCTTTCATTAAAGGAAAGATTACAATTGTACAATTAACTCCCCCTCAGCCTGATCACTCAGAGAATGTTTGTCTAAAAGAGAATGACGAGTGATAAATAGAACAGTACAAGTACTGTTCTATTTATAGACAAGCTCAAACCTCTGATGATCAGTTGCTGACGTCACCTTGATAGCGACCCCTAACTGTCTAACAAACTCTAACAACTGTTAAGCTATAAACTACTGTTACATTGAAACAACTGACAATACAAAACTCTGTTAATCTAAAACTCTGATGTCTTCTTATCATCTGTTGAACCAAAGTGTTGTTGGTTCAACAGACCTTTGCTCTTCAGATCTTTGATCAGCAGTTGTTCTTCATCAGACTTTTAACCTTCAGACTTTGTCTATCAGACTTTTCATCAGCAACAGTTATCTTCTAACAGTTGTTAAGCAGCAGCAGTTTAGGAATCAACAGATCTTTGGAGGAAGCTTTATTGTAACAACTGTTCTTTATTCAGGATCAAACACTTAGTATATTTTGGCTTTTAATCATCTGTTCTTCTCCAGGTCAGCAGACCCAACAATCTCCCCCTAGAACAGATGATACCAAAACTCTGCTTTATTCTTGATCTTTATTCCTCATCAGACTTTCTCTAATTTGCCCTTTTAATTGTAATTCAAAGTGTAGAGAGAAGAGGTCTTCAGCATCTCTATCCAGTGTCAAGTTCAGAAGTGTCTGGAGATCTTCAGCACTTAGGCCAGGTGCCTCATCCATACTCAACTTCTGAACACTACCATCTGATCTGAGCAGTGTCAATTCATGGGTCTCTTTGTCAGACTTCCATTTTAGAATTTTAGAATCAGAGGAGTGACTGGGATGCATCTTTATTTTAGATGAGTTAGGAGATGGTGGCCTGCCAATGAGTTCTCTGAGCCTGTCTGACACAGGATCAGTGAAAGATCTGATTTGGTTCAAGATCCCCTCTTTTACATAAGTATCAGTGAACTGTCTTGTTTCTTCTTCAGTCATTTCCTTTTGCTTCTTGAATTGTCTTCTAGCAGCAATAGTAAGATCAGAAGTTTCCAGCAAACTGTCTAATGTAAAGGCCTGAGAAGGTTTCTTGGGTGCATCATCATAGACTGGTTTTCTTGGTAGTTTGGGATTGGTCTTTCTTTCTTGTTCAAGCTTCTTGTATGTTTCAATTAACCTGACCTCAGACCATCTAGCAACAGATCTCATCTCTCCATACTTGGCTGCTACAAGCTCTTGTCTCATTCTCTTGAATTTCAAGGCTCTAGCTTGATCTCTCCCTTTACTGAAATCAGGGGCAGAGGCCTTAGTAGGAGGATTCTTGGCCATGCCCTCAATTCTAATGAGTTCTTCCCTGAGAGCATGTGTGGTCCAGCCTGTGAATTGATTCTTTGTTGCTTTGTAAGGCTTGGTTGCCAAGATCTGTTCTAGGAGTGAATCCCTAACTTCTATTTCCAAGTCTCTGCTGAGAGGCATGGTAGACATGGAATTGCTCAGGGTCTTAGCATAGTCTTCACTCCTTCGGAGTTTGCTAAGCTCTGCTGAATGGATGCCCTGAGCAGTCCTGTCATCCTTCCCTTTGCATTTCTCCTTGATGACAGCATCAGCCTGTTCATTCTTGTATTTAAGATAGGTGTCAATGTTGAGTGGAACAGGGAAGCCTTTGAGAGATGGGAAGGTTCTTTCTGATGGCTGATTAGTATTGTAGAAGGATTGAAGTTCCCCCTTGATTAAATCCAACTCAAGGGGATACTTCTCAGCTAATGGGGTGATGGTAAGTGGTGGTCTATGAGATCTGAATTGAGAGGTGTGTGGTGAGAAAGATGAGAGTGGGATGGCATTGACTGGTGTGGATTGTGAGATTGGGGTGTTAGGTGGTGTGTTGTGGATGTTTTCATCTTGTATAACAAAGGTGGATTTCCTTTTCCTGCTATACAAGATTTTGGGTGAAGGTGAGGATGAAGCAGTGGTTTGGTGAACATCTGCTGGTCCTTTTGTGGAACCAGCAGTTGTTTGGGTTTTTGGTTGTGTTGTGGTAGGTTTGGGAGTTGTGGCTGGTTTAGTTGTTGATGGTGTGGTGGTTGGTTTGGTTACTGGTTTGGGTTGAGCAGATGTTTTAGCAGCAGTTGTTTTGGTTTCAGTGGTTTGGGTAGCAGAGGTTGTGGTGGCAGTGGTTTTAGGAGCAGTGGTTGTGACAACAGGTGTTTGAACAGCAGAGGTTTCAGCAGATAGTTTGGAAGGTGGTTTTCTAGTGTGTTTGGCTGGCATTTTCTTTCTTTTAGAATTATTCACATCTTCCACTTCTTGCTGTTGTTCTCTTTTCAGCTGCACCAACAACTCTGCTTTTGCTTCCAAAGTATCAGCCCTTTTCATCTTATCCTGAGCAGCTTTTTCAGCCTTTTCATTGGCTGAAGTGTCAACTTCTTTTGCCTTGGATGCTTGAGCTGGTTCAGTGACAAGGATCTGAACATTTGGTTGCTGTGATTGTGGAGCTGATTTTGGTGACCCTGGTTTGTCAGCAGCTGGCTTCCCTTTTTGTGAGGGTGGTTGACCAAATGGATTTAGCTTTGGCAGCCTATCTCTGCCACTCTCCCCCTTTTTGGCATCATCAGCTGTAAACTCATTGTCGTTTTCATCTCTGAGAATGGTGGTAGGGGCAGAGCCAGTAGTCTTCAGCAGGTGTTCCTTGATCACTTTGATGTCAGCTTTGGTGTCATTGAATCTCGCATCCACCATGTTTCTGATCAAGGACATGTATGTTTCTTGGGTCTGATCTGCCAGTTTTCTGTGAGCTATGATGATGGGTGAAACTGATTTCCATAGCTCACTGGCAATATCAGATGTTGAGGGTTGACTTTTGGTAAAGTTGTTCAATGTCTCCAATATTGACTTGACATCAGTTTTGATGTCAGCAACAGAGGATTCAAGGTTTTGAACCTTAACCGTCAATTCTTGAAGTTTTGACTCATCACCTAAGTTAATAGGATCATCTGAATCCCTACCAGAGGTAGTTTTAGCTGGTTCAGTTCTAGGAGGTGAATCCATAGAATGAGAACCTGCTGCCCCTTTTTCTTGGTACTGGGAACTTCTAACCGATTTTGGGGACACAATTGTGGCCTCATCAGTTGTTGCCTTCAAGGAAGTCTTATCAATGGAACCACTGTCCTGTTGTGAGACAATGGTCTCAACAGCAGTAGTGGCTGCTTCTCTTGAAACCTCATCAGAAGTAACATTGACTTCTGGGAGTATAACCTCCTCTTCTGTTTGTGGGATAGCTAAACGACTTTCCTCAGCCCCAGTCACTGGTGGTGGTGTACTCTCTGTGACAGGTGAATGAGAGGAACTGGGGTTGTCCTGAGTTTTGTCAATAGCTTCAAACAGGGGTTGCATGGTTTGTGGGACATGTGGTGGTGATGTAGGTGGAGTAAGAAGCTGATTAGGCCTGGGAGATGGACTTGTAAACATATGATCAAGTGACTCATATGCCTCAATATGAGGTTCCCTTTGGCTTACAACAAGATCCTTTTGTGAGGATTCTTGAGGAGTTAGCTGGGGTTGAGATATCTCCAACTGTTGTGAGGAAGTAACAACAGTGGTTTCATGTTGCTTTGGTGATGCAACAGGGTTAGCTTCTGGTATCTCATCTTCCAGAAGTCCCTTTTTGGTTTTGGAGGTGGTTTTTGACGATGGACGTTTTCTTTTGGTGGCTGGTGTAGGTTTCACAGCACTGGATGAAGTGCCATGATCACCAGGAGCCGTGGGCTCACCAACAGAGGTTTCAACAACAGCTGTTGTCTTTGTCCTCTTTGGTTGTGTTTTTGAAACCTTTGTTACTTTTGATACTTTTTCTTGGGTTGAAGAACCCAGCATTCTAGTAAAAGTTTCATCAGTTAAGCTTTTCATTTTAAAAGACTCTCCCTTTTGAAAATCTTTTTCAGGTAAAATCTTTTGTAGAATTACACTTAGAATTCTAGGGTAGAGCAGAAAAGCATTGTTTGAGCCAGATTTTATGGCTTTCACATTAGAGACCAAGTCTAAGAACAATCCCTGAGACAGATTGAAGTCAGAATCTGACAACATTGCATATCCCAAATATTGTATCCTCAATGGGATTTCATTGAAGGATGTAGTCTTGGCTGAGGCACAGAGAAGTAGGGTATGGAAGAAAAATTTCATGACTGGAGGAAAAAACTTTTTATATAATGTGGAACCAGTCATTTGTGCATCATACCCTCGCTCTTGAAACTCAGTGTGAAGCTCTGTTTTTGGAAAAGTTTCCATACCTGACAAGTCGTTTAGTGAGAAGGTAGTGGATATGATTTCAGGGGTTATGGCGATACTGGTGTCTCCAATTTTGGAAATTATGGAAGTTGGCTTTTTGTCTTGATACAAGACTTCAGCATTCGCCCAGAATTCTTGGAGTGTTTCCAGGTATATGGGAGCATCAGCAATAAGGATATTTTTGTATTTTGAGTTATTGATGATGTCGATGGTGGAATGGAATGGAGTGTTATCTTCGGTTTTTACCAAATAGGGAAGGAAATTATGGGTGGCTTTTGTTTGGAGATCCATTTTAATGGATTTTGATTGTGAAAGTGATGAACTTTTGATTGAGGGTTATGAGGAAGACGAAGGCGGTTTTCAGTATTTTGAATACAATGAGACAGTAAAACTGCTGTTGGGGGAAAAACAGGGTTTTATTGGCTCTGATGAAACCGCTGATGTGGCAAAACTCTGCTTTTGAGAGCAGACGTGGCAAACATCTGATGGTTGAAACATCTGGTGGCATACAGCTGTTTTGTTAAACATCTGTTGCCAACCTCTGTTGTTTAACCAAAAGACTGATGAAAACAGTTGTTTTATCTGATCAGATGTTTGAAACAGATTTTTCAACCAACAGTGGTTGTTTTATCTGATCAGATGTTTGAAACAGATTTTTCAACTATCAGTGGTTTGAATGAAACAGTGGTTGTTTTATCTAATCAGTGGTTTAAAACATTTTAGCAAAATTTGATTTTTCTGAAAACATTTTAATGTTTTTATTGAAAACATTTTTGTGGTTTTAATCCATGTTTAACATTCCAATTCGATAGATCAGATTTGTGAAGGTAGATGTGTCTAAAGCTTTTGTCAGCACATCTGCCAACTGATCCTCTGTTGGAACATGGTGCAGAGAAATCAAACCTTTCTCATAGCTATCTCTGACAAAATGATGTCTGATATCTATGTGCTTGGTGGTTGAATGAGAGACTGGATTCTTGATGATATTTTCAGCAGCTTGGCTATCCAACATGAGTGGAGTCCTTAGTGCAGTTATCCCAAAATCCAGTAGTTGATTTTGAAGCCACATGAGTTGGGCTGTACAGCTTGCAGCAGCAATGTATTCAGCTTCAGCAGTGGATGTTGAAACAGCTGCCTGCTTTTTGCTTTGCCAAGAAACTAAGGCATTCCCTCCAGAGGTGGACTTCTTTGTGGTATGGCAGCAAGCAAAGTCACTATCTGAATAACCTGAAAGCTTAATGTTTCCATTAGCAGGATACCAGATACCAAGTGTGGGAGCACCTTTTAGGTATCTGAATATCCTCTTCACAGCAATAAGGTTAGACTTTCTAGGAGAAGCCTGAGATCTAGCACACACACAGGTTGCAAACATAATGTCTGGCCTGGATGCTGTTAAGTACAATAAAGACCCAATCATGCATCTATAGTGTGTCTGATCAACTAGTTCATCCTTTTCATCAACAGTGAGTGGCTTGACAGTGCTCATGGGTGTACTACATGGCTTACAATCATTCATCTCAAATTTTGTTAACAAGTTTTTCACATACTTGTTTTGATGAATGAAAGTGCCATTTTGCAGTTGCTTTACTTGAAAACCAAGAAAGCACTGAAGTTCAACCATAGCACTCATTTCAAACTCTGCTGTCATGAGTTCCCTAAACTCCTCACACATTTTATTACATGTGGATCCAAAAATGATGTCATCCACATATATTTGAACAATCATTAAATCTTTTCCTTTCCATTTTAAAAACAATGTTTTATCAATTTTACCTCTTGTGAAACCAATGGATAAGAGAAAAGTAGAGAGAGTTTCATACCAGGCTCTTGGTGCTTGTTTTAGTCCATACAATGCTTTGTTAAGCTTGTAGACATAATCAGGATGGAATGTGTCTTCAAAACCAGGTGGTTGACATACATAGACCTCCTCCTGAATTTTGCCATATAGGAAGGCACACTTGATGTCCATCTGATACACCTTGATGTTGTGGTTGACAGCAAAGGCTAGGAAAAGTCTGATAGCTTCTAACCTTGCTACAGGGGCAAAGGTTTCATCATAGTCAATTCCTTCTTCTTGTCTGAAGCCTTGAACCACTAACCTGGCCTTGTTCTTGACAACTATACCCCTTTCATCAGTTTTGTTTTTGAAGACCCACTTTGTGCCAATTGGACAGACATCCTTCGGCAGTGGTACAAGTTCCCATACTTGTTGTCTTTTGAACTGAAGGAGTTCTTCTTGCATGGCTTCTACCCAGCTGTTGTCTTTCAGTGCCTCTTGGTACTTGACAAGTTGTGTAAGGGATAGAAAGCCTGCAAAAAGACAGATGTTTGAAGATTGGCTTCTTGTGAGCACACCTTCTCTGATGTTGCCAATGATTTGGTCTGGTGGATGAGCTCTTAGGTAGATTAGATCTCCCTGATATGGTATGATGGCATTTTGTGGTGAAGGACAGAGGTTTGGAGACTCTGTTGACATAATATCTGTTGGCACTTTTGAAGAGTCAACAGATGTTTGGAATGGAGGTGGAGGGATGGGTCCAAGTTGTGTAAAGTTGGACTGACTTTTGTCAACAGTTGATTGACTTTTGTCAACAGATGATTGAGCAGTGGATTGGCTGGGTGAATCAGTGGTTTGGAGATAGGACTGGCCAACAGTGGCTGACTCAGCTATTACAGAGTTTTGACAGTTGTTTTGAACCACTGCTTCCTCTGATGCAGGATAGACTTTCTAGTGGTTTGGAACCACAACATCTATTCTGTAGTCTTGTTGTGAAGGTTGTGGAGTACCTGCAGGGTTAGTTTTGACAGTAATATCTTCAAATTTGAATTTATCTAAATCAAACAACTCAGCAGGGTTTGCTAGGATTTTCAAAGATGAAAGTTCATTGAACTTCACATTCAGAGTTTCTTCTATTGTCTTAGTCCTTGTGTTAAACACTTTATAGGCCTTGGCAGTAGAAGAATACCCCAGAAAATATCCACAATCCACTTTGGCTGCAAATTTTGAAATGGAATCTTTAAGATTTAAAATGAAACATGGGCAGCCAAAGACTTTGAAAAATGATATCAGTGGTTTGATTTTAAACAGAATTTCATAAGCAGTCTTTTGATGTCTAGGGTTGATTAAAACTCTGTTTTGAACATAGCAAGCAGTGTTTACAGCTTCTGCCCAAAAGGACAGAGGTAAACCAGAATCTGCTAGCATTGTTCTTGCAGCCTCAATGAGAGTCCTGTTCTTCCATTCATCCACCCCATTCTGTTCTGGTGTTCTTGGGATACTGTACTTCCTTACAATCCCTTTTGACACACAGAAATCATCCAACTCCTTATTTTTAAACTCTGTTCCATTGTCACTTCTAAAGACTTTTACTGGCAAGTCATATTGTTTTTCAACTTTGGTGACAAAGTCCTTCAAAATACCTGCAGTCTCATCCTTAGAGTGTAAAAAGTAAGTCCATGTAAACCTAGAAAAATCATCAACTATGACAAGACAAAATCTTTTTCTTCTTAGACTCATGATTTTTACAGGGCCAAACAAGTCAATGTGCAACATTTGTAAACACTGACAAGTTTTGGACTCATCAATGGATTTGTAAGAGCTTTTATGTTGTTTACCTTTTAGACAGGAAACACAATGCTCATCACATTTGAATTCTTTTGATGGCAAACCTCTGACAAGGTTTTGTTTGGAGAGTGAGTTGATAGTTTGAAGGTTGGTGTGACCAAGTCTCCTATGCCACAATTCTGTCTCTTTGGTAGAGGCAACTGAGAACAAACAGACATTTGCCATAGGGTTATCCTTCAACATATCAACTACATACACATTGCCACTTCTGTGAGCAACAAGTTGTGCTTTGCTCTCAGCAATGATGGTGTTGATCTTTTCCACAGCCTCTAGGCCAACAATCTTACAAGTTTGCTTAGTGAAGAATGACCCAAAGCCTTTGTCCCTCATTTGAGACACACTAAGTAAATTAAATTTTAGATTGTCTATCAGATTAACATTTTCAAACTTAAGCATCCCTGCATTGACAGTACCAGAACCCAACACTTTACCTTTAGAATCATTACCAAAGGATATATCACCCCCTCCATGTGCAAGAAAGTCCAGAAGAAGGGCTCTACATCCAGTCATGTGCCTGGAGCCTCCACTATCTACATACCATAAACTGTCTAAACAAGCAGAAGCTCCCTGCACATCAGTAAAGATTTTAGTTTTGGTGAGTGTCCAAAGCCAAATTGGCTTTGGATGGGTCCTTAGCTGTCTCAGCCTTAAGTTGAGGAGAATGATCAGTGGTTTGGACTAGCTTTTGAACTAGGTTCAACAGCTGCAGTTGACCATTTGTCAGTGCTTGTATGTCAACACTTGGTCCAGCAGATGTTTGATCATTTCCTATCAGTTGTTGAAAACCATGAGGGTGTCTGTTCACTTTTGGTTTTGAAGGCCTCTTGGGCTCTTCATAAACATGTGGCAGACGGTGACAAGTGGGTTGTCCATATCCTCTTGGTAATCTGTTAGCAGGTGGAGCATCTGTTAACTGAACATCTCTGGGAGCAGAGTTTTTGTTCAGACTTTTGGTAACAGATGTTTGGACTGATTCAAAAGTCTGTTTGGGTTTTCCTTTTGAAGTACTTACCACTTGACTTTCCAGAGTTTAGCCTTATACTCTTTTTTCTTTTCATCAAAATTTTTGAGATATAGGCACTCTTTTGTTTTGTGATTCTTTTTCTTGCAGATTGAACATTCTTTAGTTTTAGAATCATTTAAACTTGTTGTTTTGTTGATGTCATATGCTTTTAGAAGAAAACAGTTTTTGGTGACATGGTTCTTCTTTTCACAAAAATCACAAAACAAGTTGTTCTTGGCTTTCCCTTTTTCTTTCTTCTTTTCAACAGATGTTTCATCATCTGTTGGAAGATTTACTAGAGGAATAACTTTGGCCTCTGGTGCCATTTTACCATCAGGGGTTTTGAAGGTCATTGGTTTGAAATTTTCAAGGACTTCACACTCATCTGACCATGTTGGTTTGAATTGATATTTCTCAATTTCATCAAATGAGGGTGTACCTTCCAACTTTTCAAGAATGTTTTTCTTGCCATTGGGCTCAGTAACCTTGATTTCTTGACCTTTTGAGTTTGTAGGGATGACTTCAACCAACTGGGGTTCCTTTTTGTCAGTGGTTTGTGAGCCTTGGTCAGTGGTTTTAAAACCAAACCCAAATTTCACATGACTTTTAGATTGTTGGTTGACAATCATCTCAAAACCCTTTGATGATTCCACCCATTTCTTACATTCAACTTGGGTGGACTCAAGCTCCCTTTTACAACTATGATATTTTGTTATCATAGTCTGAAGCTGGTCTTTGGTTATGCTTGCTTCATGTTTTAAACTGCTGATTTCAGACTCTTTTTCAGATATTTTTGATTTTAACTCTTTTGTAAGTTTTTCAAACTGAATTTCAGAATCCAAAATTTTCTTTCTAAAGTTTTCATTCACCTCTTTTATCTTTGCAAATGCCACAATACATTTGTCTGAGCACAAGTCATTTAAGATTTGAGGAGATACCTTAGCAGCAGCCATCAAAGCACAGTTACACTGGCAGTCACAATCATCACTACCCCAGGGGTCTGAGAGATTCACAACCTCCACTTCAGATTCTTCAGCTGAAACAACTTCACCAACAACACCATCAGTCACATTTTCAGACAAAGATACCACATCCTCAGAATCAGTCTCTTCAACAATTGTTTCTAGTGCCATAGAACAAAAATCCTTTTCAGAGTTGGCAACTAGAGCAATGTTGTCATCTGTTATCTCATCTGGTAGACTGCTCCAATCAACAAAGCCCTGAGTAAAGAAACTCTGTTGACCTGGTTGACTGGTCTCTGCAGGAGCAGAGGGTGGAGTAACAGTCATTGGCACTGGTGCCTGAGCAACAGGTGTTTGGACATAGTGATACTGAGGTACAGTGGTTTGGACATAATGCACAGGAACAGTGGTTTGGGTCTGTGCAAAGTGAGCAGTGTTTTGCACATTAGGTACGTTAGGGATGGTTTGATAAGTGTTGGTCTGTGGTCTTTGGTTTGGATAGGTAATCATAGGAACTCCATTCTGACTCCTACACTCCCTAGCAAAGTGACCCATTCTATGACACTTGTAACACTTTATCTTTGATTTATCCAACCCAACCTTTGACCCACCATGTAAACCTGGGTACCTCCTCCCAGTTTTCTTATAGAAGTTATTGGTTCTAATACTGAGTAGGGCAACCTGATGTAAGATGTCCATTTCTTCTAGGTCCAAAGGGTCAATATATTGCAAGTCATTGTACACAAAAGATGAATTATCAGAAGCCTGGATATCACCACTGGCTGTGAAAGCACAGTTGTTTGGTGATGAGTAAGAATCATTATTGAAACCAGTTGTTATGTCAATGTAATGATCATAACTCTGATCCTTACTACTTCCAGAACCATCATCCTGACCCAACAGTGCAGTATTCCCAAATACATAGTCATCTGACACTTTGCCAGAGTCCTGGAGCTTCTTTTTCTGGTTAAGCTCCCTTTCATAAGTCAGGAGCTTACCATGAAGCTGGGTCAGGGTTAGGTCTTTGAATCCGATAGAGTTTCTCATAACTATGGCTATTGTAACACCCTTAAACCGTGAAACAGAAAATACGCAGCGGAAATACGGACTTGAAAATTTCTTGGTTTATAGAACATTCTCGAATGTTTGGAAACCATATCTAGGAAATATTTTAGTTGTTACATCTTTCATTATTTCTTATTACATTCAACACGACTCATCTTTATTAGTTTACGTGACCGCGACCCCGTACAATCCGCGTCCTCACTCGACCTCCAACCATTTCTTGCTTTGTGAGATAGACTAGACAACCTGCAACCACCACATAACCATTTCGTTAGTTCACTAATTGACTTCATGCAAATATTCATACTATGGAAATAACATCAACAATACTCAATGATCATGTCCAAACGCCTTTTTGAAAGTTTGGATCCGATCTCCGGATCCTATCCTCCAATTTCCATGCATTCATCCTTACATACCTGCATCTTCATTACCACACTTAAAACAAAATTGTCTACAATACTACGATAGGACCATTTTCGTGTTGACTTGTGACCCCAAGCTTTGTAGCTAGTTTACTTACAAGTTAACATGCCATATTAGAATACTCAATGAGGAATTTACCAATGCAAACATTAGTATTCTCTCTACACCATACATTCATGCAAACTCATTTAACAATTAGTTCAATCTAGTAAGTTCCTTCCTATTCATAATCTTTTTGACCCATTAATTTATTTACTTGCATGAACTAGTTGTTAGGTATTTAAAACATACCACATAATATGATACTAATCCCCTACAATCAATACCGCATGATTAATGCGGGTGTGTACGATCCTACACCTTTTCTTGATTAATATGAGATGATTAATGTGCAGCATTTTTCTGCGCATCTGAATTCACCGGCTTATTTGATCGACTAGATGTCCAAATCAGCTCTTTATGTTTGAACATAAAATGAAGTACACTCGTAGAGCTTTCCGGGCATATAAGGCTCGTCTACATCGGAATTTTCTGTGATTTTATATGATTTTTGAAGATCAGGACAGATTCGAAGCTGACACATTTCAGCTTGCTATCAAGGCTGAATTTTTAACTTAACATGCTGTTTTGACCCGCTTAAGCTCCAAACTATCTTTCGATGTTTAAATATGAAATACAGTACGTTCAAATAGCTTTCCAGCCATGTATAATACACCCTAAACGGATATGTTACCGTTCCACTACATTTGTTACAAAACTATGTATTCTTCAACCTCTTGTTTCTTTCAACTTAGATCCAATTGTCCCATATGCCTACATTGTTGCATAGAGCACCACTCATGCTCACTAATCAACATCCTATAATCTCATCAACTATAAGTTACCTATCCATTCATATTTTTCATTCTATACTTACACATGAGTAAAATGTACTAACCGAGAAATTAGTTCATGAGCCACTTACCTTTGACCGTATGAGTATTGTCGTCCATTCCATCCGTTTGACTCGTTGTCTTCCAGTCCATGTCATTCCTATTCCTACTTTAACAAGTCAACTTGCAAACCGTTAGAACATATAACGGGTCATTCACTACCTTTAATACCTAAGTATTATTCACCCATCTCATTATATGTGTTCTTAATCATTTTACCATTCATACTTGTAATTGGGTTAACCCCACCTATTTGACCCGAAATCACCCATTTGTGTCTAATGAAAACATATGGGTCATTTTCACCACAAATCCATGACATCTTACTTTTAGTTCACCAATTTAACCAACATTTATAAGTTTCGGGTATAATCCAACCCGTTTAACCCATTCACCAAGTGACCCGTTTGGTTGGTTTTCCTCATTATTGACATAACCGACTATTTCATGACATTATGATCAACCATAACAATTAAATCCACCAAATGAGTTAACCTAATACCCATTTTTCCATTCTTTCATGATTATCATTCTATTACATAAATGAAAGTTAAGTTTGAGAATCACTTACAAATGCGAGTAGAGTTCGAAACCATATCAAACGAACTCCGATTTAGATGATTTAGGATTCCATGGAACCGTATCCATGAGACCTACAACCCTACTCATTTCTTTCACCTGATTCACCAAGTGACCCGTTTGGTTGGTTTTCCTCATTATTGACATAACCGACTATTTCATGACATTATGATCAACCATAACAATTAAATCCACCAAATGAGTTAACCTAATACCCATTTTTCCATTCTTTCATGATTATCATTCTATTACATAAATGAAAGTTAAGTTTGAGAATCACTTACAAATGCGAGTAGAGTTCGAAACCATATCAAACGAACTCCGATTTAGATGATTTAGGATTCCATGGAACCGTATCCATGAGACCTACAACCCTACTCATTTCTTTCACCTGAAACAGCCACTTCTGTCACTAAATCAGCAAAACAGTAGCTGGAAACCCAATTTTCGAGCTGCTGTCTTTTAGTTGGTAGAAAACCCTCTTCCAGGCCTCTAAATCAAAAACCCACCGTTGGATATGATCGTCTATTTGTGTTAAAGTTTTTGTCAAAATTTGAGAACGATCCAACGGTCCAATCTCCGGGAAATCGCACTTTATGACAGGCTGAAAACCCAAAAACGGGATTTTGAACTTAGATGGTGCTTTCTTTCTCTCTCACACACTTTCTCTTTCTAAAAATTGGTTGTGCAACCTGAATGAATCAAAGAAATACCTCCTCCCTTTTTATACTACAAGTTTTCCAATTAAACAACTTAACCCTTTAACTTCTAAAAGATTGCAAACAAGTCCATACACTTTGTTGATATTAGAAATGTGTCAAATATAACATAATTCCAACATTACCTCTTACTAGTCAATTCATATGCTCCACATTTAGTACACAATTCACTTCTAATTCACAATTAAGCAACTTATTCAACACGTGATTATGCATCTTACCAATCAAGTATAGAGTAAAATCTCTTAATGCATAGTTCTACAAAATCACACCATTAAACTATATTTCAACATGAATTTCATCTAACATACATTTCTACATGTTAGTTAGTGATCTTTTAACAACATAAAATCATCAACCACCCTTTATTTCTTCCATTACATGGATTCTATCATTTATTCTTCAAACCTTCACAAGAAGCTAATCATTCGATTTCTTTAACTAGGTTAATCATTCTAGCTAAGTATTCCTTGCAATAGTATAAAATAAACGTGCTAATAAATAATTATTCGGGTTTTGGGGCGTTACAGCTATAGTGTCCCATTTGTCCTGAAGTGATCTAAGAAACCTATGATCCAGTGTTGAATTAGGAAAAGTTAGACCAACCAGTTTAAGTTCACTAATTAGACAGTTAAACCTTTCAAACTGCTGTGTTAATGACTCCCCTTTTATGTGACTAAACGTTTCATATTGTTGGTTAAGTATTTCACGGTTGTTTTCAATCACATCATCAGTTCCCCCGAATTGCTCTTTGAGAGCATCCCACAGTTCTTTAGCACTATTGCAGTGCAAGAGACCGGCATAGATATCATTCGGCAGTGCCATGGCTACTATGCTGAAAGCCTTGGCATCTAGCTCGGTTTTTTGAAAATCTTGCTCTGAGTAGCTCTGATACCAATTGTTAGGATCTTTGGATCCTCGGCACTCGGTACCATTGGAACATGTGGTCCAAATACTACCGATTTCCAGCACCCTGTGTTCTGTTGTGCTAACACATGAGCCACCCGACGCTGCCAGATGTTGTATTCTGACCTGACAAGCATCGGAGGCTTGTTGTGTGTGCCAGTGTTGTGTGGATCTTGATTGAGTGAAGTCATTCTCTTGGTTTTTCAAAAACAAAGTCTGTTTACTAACTGTTGAAACGAAAATAAACTATTACTCTGTTTTAACCCGACAAACAAACGATATCAATGATTATGAGCTGATCTGTGTATTAAATTGATTGATTAGATCAGATTTAATTGACCATGCTCTGATACCAATTGTTAGGATCTGAGTATTGGTTTGTTTTGATTAAGTATGAAAGATGAATGAAGTATAAATGGAAAGTGCAGCGGAATAACAATAAATCAAAACATAGAGAATAATTGTTTTTAATCGAAAGCTTTCATTAAAGGAAAGATTACAATTGTACAATTAACTCCCCCTCAGCCTGATCACTCAGAGAATGTTTGTCTAAATGAGAATGACGAGTGATAAATAGAACAGTACAAGTACTGTTCTATCTATAGACAAGCTCAAACCTCTGATGATCAGTTGCTGACGTCACCTAGATAGCGACCCCTAACTGTCTAACAAACTCTAACAACTGTTAAGCTATAAACTACTGTTACATTGAAACAACTGACAATACAAAACTCTGTTAATCTAAAACTCTGATGTCTTCTTATCATCTGTTGAACCAAAGTGATGTTGGTTCAACAGACCTTTGCTCTTCAGATCTTTGATCAGCAGTTGTTCTTCATCAGACTTTTAACCTTCAGACTTTGTCCATCAGACTTTTCATCAGCAGCAGTTATCTTCTAACAGTTGTTAAGAAGCAGCAGTTTAGGAATCAACAGATCTTTGGAGGAAGCTTTATTGTAACAACTGTTCTTTATTTAGGATCAAACACTTAGTATATTTTGGCTTTTAATCACCTGTTCTTCTCCAGGTCAGCAGACCCAACAAAGGCAACCTTAGTTACTATAACATCTTGATATCCCATCAATGAATCCAGTCAATACTCGAAAAGCGTTGTCTAGACAATGTAGTTTCTAAGCTGTAAGCTAAAGGAACGGAGGAAACTCTTTCGTGCAACCACAACTACTTGTCTACTTTATCCTATCAATGGGTGAGCCCCTCCTAACTAGGCTCCATGGGATCCGGCGCTATACCTATCCATGAAACGGGGATGAGCTCCTAGGCTACATCGCTTAATAGGGAACAAGGCGCTATACCTTCCTGTATACAGGGTGAGTTCCTAATATAATCCACAACTCCATGGGACAAGTCGAAACCTAACCCCATGAAAGATGGTGAGCTCGTCACACCAAGACAGCTCATACATGTTCAACAAAGCAATAAACGAACATCAAAAAATAAATACAAAAGGTGATAGGATGAAGCTGCAATCGGTTCTTTATAGTTACGTTAAGGTAGGATGATTGCAGCATTAAACCATAACAAGACTATAAAGGCATTTGCAAACAATAACGCATAGCAAACACTTATGCATGTCTTACATAAGCTTACCTTACAAGGCCTTCAGAAATCACAATGTGATAGCTCACTAGAAGAGCAACAAATTCATTACCAAAGTTAGCCTACTATATTGGCTTGGGAGTGTTCTCAACCATAATAGTAGGGTAAACATCCTTGCCAACAAAGACGTCATTAAAAGACTTGGGCAAGTACAACGAGCAATACCTCGCTCAAACAATATTCAACCTTCTTGTTAGAAGCAACTACAATTGGGAATAAGCTTCTAAGACAACAAGTTTGTCTACACATTTAGAAGTACCCTACGGTTGAAAAAGAAATATAAAAAAGAGGCTTCATCTCACATTTTGATAAAGAGAAGCTTCTTACATGGATATAGGTTGAAAATAACTTCCGCGAGAACCTCATCTTTATGTAAAGGAAGTTCACCAAATTGCACTACAAGCTCACATCCATGCAAAGGTAGCTCAACAGAATACACCTATAAGCTCACCTTTATACGAAAGAAGCTCACTTGTTAGCGTGAGAAGCTCACCAACATATGCGCTCACGTTCATACCAAAAAGTTCAGCGTCATATACCAAAAATCTCGTAATAGGATAACTTCCAAGGATGAGAAGCTCACTTCCGCATCAAATAAGCCCACTTTGTTACGGAAAAAGTTCATCAACCAACAATATGGGTACGCAAAAGGCTTCTTCTTTTAGCATGTTTGCTCATATCTGCTTTGCTCCATCACATCTATTATAAAATGAGATTACCACAACACTTAGAGAAGCTCAAAGTCTCAGGCTGGTAAGCTGCTACATCTAATGGATGGAAGTGATGAGCTCATGGAATGAAGCTACTGAATACCATCAGGCACCAAAGCATATCCGGGTGAGCACATATGACGCTTGCGTTGAGATGATTATAAGCTTAGGCTACATGTATAAGAAAAAGAGGCGCGTAGTGACACGATAAATACCAAGATCAAAGCCACTACTTGTCTATTGCAAGATCATCAACACGGTGTGCCGTGCACACACGATAAGCTACCCATGACTACGTCATGACTACTTATGACTGGGGGGCTGATGACGTGGGTACCCAAACCCCATGTTTAAACATACTTAAGAAGCTATCAGACTCAGGTAAAGCACGCTAGCTCCCATAGGGCAGGAAGCTAAAAAGCTAGAAGCTGGTGCAGAGAAGCTACCTGCATCATCTCCTCAGCTCCCTAGCACAAGACCTGCCTTACACGAGGTCAATAATAAAGGTGGGTCCAACATTTATGGGCCAGCCCAGCCCATTACTATAAAGCCCATTAGGGTTTGGTGTTTCACCCTCTATAAATAGAGGGGTCTAATGTGTGTAAATGTATATATAAAAATAACACAAGCTTTAATTAAAACGACTCACCTAAAAACTACACACGCACGGCAAGTGTACCGGTCGCAAAGCAGTAAACAGATAAGACCGAGTATAGAACCCAAAGACGCGAATGCAACTCTAGATCACAACCTATACCGAAATACTAGCCTAAATAAATATATACTTAAATGGGGGGTATTTTAAACTACTAATTATAAACTTAATTAAACTAAATATAAATAAAACAACCTCAACTGCTTATACGAAACTAGGAACTTGGAGAATTCAGATAGGAAGAAGGCTGTTTACTTAGGTAAAATCCCTAGACACTAGCAATAAATCCTGAATCTGGTAATTAACTTGAGACCCTATTCTTATCTAATAAACCTCCTGTCAAAGATAGCTCACTAGACTCAAGGCGGGACAAGTGTAGAAATGCTAAGATGGATCTGGATCGCCCTAGCGTACCAAAATCCCACAGAAATCAGATTAAAACCTCTCCTGGATTAAAACTTTCTAACTATGAAGCAGACTTAAACTCTACTGAAGAAAACCTAGGAAAACTCTAAACACGGACAAGTAGCGACTCCCGCCCTAGCGCTTGTCAACTACCGAACAATGCCTAGTTAGTTACCTAGCAAGCTCGAGTTAGATTTCTCACCCTCAAGAATTGACTGCACGTTTTAGTTAATTTATTATATTAGTTTGTTATACTTGTGTCGTACTCCAACTCCAAATACTAGCATGCTAACCTAAGTCAAAGAACTAGATTGATTTCAAGACCTAAGGTGTATCTCTACATGCCTAGCTCCACAAAACCAATAAACAAACTTCAAATAAAATCAACACCAACACACATATATCAAATCCAACAATAAACTTAAAATCATGTAATTCTACAAATAAAATTAAAAACCAAAAATCATTAAATGCTAGATAAAACGTGTCTAGTTCATAAACCTAAGCAACCATAAAATATTTAGTTCATAATTATAATTAGAAACATAGTCATATAGTCTCGAGAAACAATAATAAACATGTCTCTAAATAAATAAAAACGATAAAACAAACCACCGGGTCTTCAAATAATTAATCTTTAGTGCACCCCGGTACCTTCTCCTCCAAAGATCCTCCTGCTGTCGATCACCTCTGTCAAAAGTTTGCTTCCGGCCGCTGATGTGTTCGTGATCTGCTCCTCTCCTCTTCGAATGAAATAATAATAAAAATCCTCCTTTTTTTTTTTCGAATTCTGCCGTCAAACCCTCTATTAATCTCTTCACATTTTCTTGCACCTCCTTTGAAATTGGGCTCGGCCCAATTTCCCAAATTCCCCTTTTTTTGTTTTGGCTCGTGACCCGTTTCTAAAGTCACGAAAGTGTATTATTATTATTATTATTATTACTAGTAGGAAACCCGCGCGATGCTGCGGCGACGACAATTATCAATTAGGTACTCGTTTTCTATTGGCTTATCAATAATCTCGTGATACATATTTTATTAGGGTGTTCACAATCCGATTTTGAGAGTTTTCCGGTCAAACCATGAAGCAAATCAGTGATGATGGGTTTTGATTACCCAAACTCAAAACCAAACTGTTAAATTTTAATACCAAACCATTATCGACGGTCTGATTCTGTTTTGATTTCACGGTTTCAGATTTACTAATCGTTTATAAGAAAATACATAGAATGTAAAATAAAACGGATTTTGTACTTTGCAACATATAAAGTTACAATGGCAAAATAGGTGAACCAATAGTTTTGTTGTGTTTTTGTCCTAAATCAATATTTTCACTTCATGATGCACCTTGAATGTAGGTCTGATGATCCCATAAACATCTTCAATTCCCTTTGTATATCAACAGGTCATGTATGTAAAATGGAAAAAAAAATATTATGAAGCTAAAACGAATACACATAAACTGATAATGGTGCTTTGGTGCACAAAACAACTATAAAGCTAGTGAATTTAAAAAAGCCACCTTAATACTATCGTAGGAATAATGTTGCCAGATTTAGACTATTGACTCATGGTTGGGTTGAATATTTTTTTGACTTTTAGTGGTCAAGTGACTTAAAACCACTGTTATTCCAAGCATGCTCTATCAGTTGAGTTTCTAACCAAGGATTAAAATGAAATAAAATCAATAGGCATATTTTACCCACGAAGATAACACGGGTCAAGATGGTTCAAGTTAAGGAGGGTCCTTTTAAACACCGGTCAAAACGTCTTTCGTAGGCTACGCTCGCACACTTATTTGTTGATTTCTTAGAAAACAATTTAAATAAAAGAGGTGTTTGAACTGTTCTAATTTTAACAAAAAAAATGCTGAAAAAAAAATTGATCTGGTTTGAAAAAAAAAAACTGTTGAACAACTAAAGGATTAAAATCCATTGAAACAACTTAGGCAAATTTAACATACAATTCATGTATCAGACCAGTTCATTTACAGTACTCATCCAAACTATCGTATAATAACTAAACTCTAACTAAAGTGATTTAGAAGAGTCTAATACATGTGAATCTTGGTTTTAAGATGTGCGATGCGCTCCAATGCGTTTTGGCTAAAAAATCTGATGCGTGATGCGAATCACGTATACGACCCTGTTCACATTGCAAGCCACAGAGCGCATCATGCGAAGAGTCACATCATGTGATTTTGACGCATCAAGCTCGCATCAGGGAATCTTAGCGCATCGCCACACTTGATGCGCTTTCAGCATCGCATCATGTGCCTCACGTATTATGCGCGCATTTTAAAACCAAGATGTGAATTCAGTTGTACGTTTGACTCTTGAGTAATGGTCAGGTTGCCACACATACTTCTTTGACCCGTCAACACGTGCAACCTATTTGACCCATTAAAAATGAAATAAAACCCAAAATAACCCTCTTTGAAATCAAATGGGTCGAAATTGCACACTCGAAACACATTATAAAATAATAAGCTCTTTTTAGCAAGTGCATGTAGTGCCTCACACATGAGGCGCGCATACGACGCTCTTTTTTAACCAAGCATATATGTAGAACAATCAATAGATTCTGCAGGTAGTTCATTTAAATATACATCTATAGAGCGAGTGGGAAATATGGTGATATGGGTCAGTTTATGGATAATTACATCAGCACTACACAACTTTGCAATTTAATATAAAGATTGATGAAACTTTATGTCTATTAGCATTTGAATTTAAACAAAAGAAGGGGGAGTCCAATAGATACCACATAGTCACATAGTCTAATTGCAAAAGAAAACTATTGCAACGATAAAAAGCACAATGAAAAAACTAACCAGTGGAAGGTTGACAATGCATTCAGGAACCAACATTTCTACATGATCATGTCTTGTAGCCTAACCAGAAAAAAAAGAGGGAGAGAGAGAGATTAATAACAAGAAACAAATGTAATACAAATTGACAAAGGAGGAACACAGATAACTCATTATATATCCTTTGCAAGTTATATTGAAATTGTCTTTTCTCCGTAAAATTATTATAATAAAAACTTATTTTGTTTCATCACTAAAAACAGCCTCTAATAATACCAACACAACACACGATTGATTAAAGAACAAGGAAAAAAAATTAACACAATATAGAAAAACTAAGACAACTGTGAGAAATCCACCACAATCATGTTCTTGTATATGAAATCGTTGAAGTGTTTCTAGAATGAAGCTCGCCTACTACACGCAACTATACAACTTTTGGGTTATTTCCATCAAAATTAAAAAAAAAATCAAAACCCCATCTGAGAATCAACCAAGACAAACATTTATGGGTTTCAAGAGAAAACTTACAGAGAAATGAATGGACCACCTGTAATACACATAACCAATTCAAATAAAGTAATCAAAAGCAACTATTTTTCTGGTTAACAACATAAAAAGATCAAAAATAGAATGATACCCAGTTGCGCGGTTATCAAGCTTAACCTTAAAATCCCTTCTCAAATTGAAGAAAAAAAGAAGTCAAACTCCAAAAATTTGGCATGGAGAAACACCTTTGCAAACAAAAGCCACCTCTTGGAAAATCAATCAGAAAAAGGGAACAGGAGAATGAGGAATTATGAAACAACGGGTGTGAAATAGGATTAGTGTATTTTTTTTTTGGGAGAGAGAGAACCAAGTAAAGACAAGCTTGGGTATTTTTTTAGAGAGAAAACCAAGTGAAGAGTGAAGACAAACATTTGAATTTTGAAATTTCACCAGATTTGAAGGGCCCGCCTCTTTGATCTTTAAAATGTTGGTGGAGGGTACATAGCTTAATTTGATTGTACCTGAAGCATAAAAAGTTGTAAATGTTGATTTTAAGATATTTGGTAAAATTACTATGTTGCCCATCATATATGCACTATATAGTAGTATAGATTATTATTATTATTATTATTATTATTATTATTATTATTATTATTATTATTATTATTATTATTATTATTATTATTATTATTATTATTATTATTATTATTATTATTATTATTATTATTATTATTATTATTATTATTATTATTATTATTATTATTATTATTATTATTATTATTATTATTATTATTATTATTATTATTATTATTATTATTATTATTATTATTATTATTATTATTATTATTATTATTATTATTATTATTATTATTATTATTATTATTATTATTATTATTATTATTATTATTATTATTATTATTATTATTATTATTATTATTATTATTATTATTATTATTATTATTATTATTATTATTATTATTATTATTATTATTATTATTATTAGTAGTAGTAGTAGTAGTAGTAGTATTATTATTTCCAACTCGGGTGTTCTAGGCTAGACCAAAGTTGCTCGTTTACGCTCAGACGCCCATGAACACATTCTCTCAAGTGTTCGTGTCTCAATTAAATTTTTTTCTTTTTAAGCTCATTCTCCACGAACACCTATAAAATAATAAAATAAATAAATACGTACTAAAAACTAATAAAAACTATACAATGATAAAAATAGACAAACAAACGAACACACTCCTAAAACTACTAAAAACTATATACAAAAGACTCAATTATGACTCAAAATACATAGGAAAATAGATGTGTTTTACGACACATCAAACATCCCCACACTTAAACCTTTTTCGTCCCTGAAAAAGAATTATGCAATGGGATCACAATCAAATAATCTGGCCTCAAAACATAGGTTACTTTAATTTTAAAAATCTAATCACGTGCCAACTGCGATTGCAGATATACTTGTCCTCTTAAACCCAACCGTCGGTTTCTAAGCCCCTTATCATGTTAGTTTAATTTTTAGGTTCATTTAGTCTACCTAGGGTCTCACACTAAAGAAGCCACAGTTTCACCTAATCCCGCCTCAAGCTTATGAAACAAAAGGAACAACCAATTGACTATTCCTAACCGTTTTATGTAGAAAACCGAGAGAATTTAAAATCATTTGTTGTTTTTTTTTATTTCATCTCAGCATACTTAACTCAGAGGGTGTGACCAATCCAAGTCGCTATCCCAGTGGCCAGGCACCTTAAGCTTCAACATTTTCGCTTTGATTTCTAATTAATTCATGAAATTTTTTTTTAGATGTTTATTTTCAGACAATCCTAAAGGGAGTCGAGTCCGGAGTCACTATCCCTAGAAACGACACCATTGGCCTTGCCCTTATTTTATATCCAGCTCTTTTTTTTCTTCAACTTTTGATTAGAAATTCTAACGGTTTTAAACTTATAACGGTATTCCTTATACTATTATTGGCGGTTTCAGCTTCCCCATTTTTTCCTAGATGAGAACCCACAAGGTATCCTAATATATTTAGTTGTATTAGCTGAAAGGAAACTTTTCTACCGGCTGGGCCTACCCACACATCCCCAGTCAACATGCTTTCGATTATTTATTCCTCTAATACATATAAAATTTGAAAACCAGACACTTGATTTTATCTATCATTTCCCATATTTTATAATGCAAACTTCAAAATCAGGGACATTTTTTTTTCTCAATTTTTTTTCGTTTTTTTTACTCAAACGACTGTATATACAAACTAAACGACAGTTTCCCATCCCCACACTTAAACTCTACATTGCCCTCAATGTAGGAATAGAAAACGACTCAAAGCAAAAAATAATAAAAAAAAATCCGAATACAAAAATAAAAAGACGAGGGCAAATTGGAAAAGACTTAGCTCGTTAATTAATGCGTAAGCTCTAGTCCAATCCAGCTCGATCGTATAGAATTTTGGTCGCGATCGGCTCTGATACAATAGTAAACTCTGGGCTTGCCTTGATAAATGATAAACAGCTCCGGAATCACCCGAATGGAGATTGAGTACGAGTGGTGCAATCCAAACCTGCGCAAAACGAAACAAACAAAACCCGACCATAATACCGAACCACACAAAAATAAAAAGACTCAAACTACTAACTTAGACTCATAATATAACAACAAACAAGAAGACGTACCTGCTTGGCAAAATGGCGGTGAATGGTCGTAGAACCAAATGGGTAGAAAAGAAAAAAAAATCTGGTTCTCGCTCAACGTGAAGGACACTGGTGATCACAACACGCGTTGCAAGCGAAAAAAATATATATATAACTTTCCGGGGTAATAGCTGGTCGCATGAGGTGAACAGGTCAGCCCAGACTTCTCACATTACATGAAAAGTCTTTTTACAGAGAAAGTTAATTATTATTTTTTTTTAAGAAAAATTCTCTTATTACCCAAACCTTTACCACAACTCCCACTCATAAAATATATATAAAGATAATACAGGGGATCCGCTCATGGTGAAATTTCCTCTACCTAAGCAAACACGCAAACCTGCAAACAGACTCAACGACACAAAAAACAAAGATAAAATAGAAAGATAAAAACCTATGAACCACTACCGAAGGACGGACCACAAAATAAAAATAAAAAAAATGAAAAGCTAGAAAAAAAAATAGGTATAAATATAAATTTACAAACTCTACTGAGCCTCCCCACACTTAAACTTAATCAGGGGGCTTCTCTTTTATCTGGACCCGATCCAACCCGTTTAATTCCACCCGGTCTATATTATTTAGCAAAATTACATTAGTGGAATTGAAAAGTATTTTATCGAATTTAAATGGACCGGGCCACCAATATTTAAATTTACCTGGACCAAACCTGATTCTTGGCATGTAATGAGGGGACTTGTTGTCTCTACAACTCCTGACCCTCACCCTGTGTCGGTCCAGATGCCTCTTCGCCTTTTCCCGTGGTGGTGGCCATGGTGGTGGCACTAGTAGTAGTGTAATATCCAATGCATGCACGGGCCGGCTGTGGTGTTCTTCTTTCACCACTGCTTCTTTCTCATCTTCATTGTTTAGTGACACTTGGTCAAAATCTTTGTCCACTTCTAGAGCTGACAAATCAACTAACTCGTCACCAAACTCTGCTTCCCAATCAGCTGCTTCTTCAAGCAGGTCAGTGGTGTTTTCCTCTTCCACCACTTATCCTCAAACAGCCAGCCTATGGATTCTGAAAAATCCATATCTTCCTCAGCCTCCCTCCAGACATCTGCCCCCAAAGGAGATGCTGCTGAACTAAAGATCTGGCAAGGCTGCTCATCCTGCTGAACCAAAGGTGGGACTAAGGCGTCCATTATGATCTCTGGCTCTAACCCTGAATCCTGCAAAATATCATCCTCACAAGACAAGTGTAAAGAATCATATGGGTCAGTTAAATCATGTACAGAATCAGATAGGTAAGGACAAACAGTTTCAGCAACGGGCCTAATACAATCAGGTAATGTAAGTGTTACCATCTCGCCTGGGTCATCATATGTGAAATTAACCTGCTGAACTGAAGGTGGGACTTCAACGTCCATTATGGTCTTCAGTTCATCCACCTGAGCCTGTAGCCTCTCAAGTGCCGCATCTTGTTCCCTCAAATAGTCGGTGCGCATGGATAACAAAGAACGCATATCCTCGAGCATGAGCTGTTAATTAGCAAGGAAGGTGTCACGCTTAGCAAGAAGGGCGGCAAAGTCGGGCCTAGCATGAGACGAGACATCCCGATAATCGGGGTGTGGATACAGATCTTGGCTAGGTGGATACTGTGACGAGCTACCACCATGCCTTTCCTCATACATCTCAGCTTGTAGACGATCAGGCCGACTTTTTATTCCATCTAGTGACTCAGATGTTGCTGGGTTAAGCCACCGGTTAGCCTGTGGGTATGAAGGCTGATATGACTGGTATGGTTGCGGCTGCAAATACTCGTTAGCATAGTAACCTGCGGAATACCCTGATGAATTTGGGCATTTTATAGTAAAATGGGGTCCTCCACAGATCTCACACATGTTAAAAAGAATATATATATATTACGAATAAAAACAAATAAAAAATAATAATAACAAGTAAAAGCAAAAACTATTTACAAAGTAAAAGACTAGGCAAACGGTTTAGGAAGTAATCAAGAATGCCAATTGCGTCCCCGGCAACGGCGCCAAAAACTTGATGTGTGTAAATGTATATATAAAAATAACACAAGCTTTAATTAAAACGACTCACCTAAAAACTACACACGCACGGCAAGTGTACCGGTCGCAAAGCAGTAAACAGATAAGACCGAGTATCGAACCCAAAGACGCGAATGCAACTCTAGATCACAACCTATACCGAAATACTAGCCTAAATAAATATATACTTAAATGGGGGGTATTTTAAACTACTAATTATAAACTTAATTAAACTAAATATAAATAAAACAACCTCAACTGCTTATACGAACTAGAAACTTGGAGAATTCAGATAGGAAGAAGGCTGGTTACTTAGGTAAAATCCCTAGACACTAGCAATAAATCCTAAATCTGGTAATTAACTTGAGAACCTATTCTTATCTAATAAACCTCCTGTCAAAGATAGCTCACTAGACTCAAGGCGGGACAAGTGTAGAAATGCTAAGATGGATCTGGATCGCCCTAGCGTACCAAAATCCCACAGAAATCAGATTAAAACCTCTCCTGGATTAAAACCTTCTAACTATGAAGCAGACTTAAACTCTACTGAAGAAAACCTAGGAAAACTCGAAACACGGACAAGTAGCGACTCCCGCCCTAGCGCTTGTCAACTACCGAACAATGCCTAGTTAGTTACCTAGCAAGCTCGAGTTAGATTTCTCACCCTCAAGAATTGACTGCACGTTTTAGTTAATTTATTATATTAGTTTGTTATACTTGTGTCGTACTCCAACTCTAAATACTAGCATGCTAACCTAAGTCAACGAACTAGATTGATTTCAAGACCTAAGGGGTATCTCTACATGCCTAGCTCCACAAAACCAATAAACAAACTTCAAATAAAATCAACACCAACACACATATATCAAATCCAACAATAAACTTAAAATCATGTAATTCTACACATCAAATTAAAAACCAAAAATCATTAAATACTACATAAAACGTGTCTAGTTCATAAACCTAAGCAACCATAAAATATTTAGTTCATAATTATAATTAGAAACATAGTCATAGAGTCTCGAAAAACAATAATAAACATGTCTCTAAATAAATAAAAACGATAAAACAAACCACCGGGTCTTCAAATAATTAATCTTTAGTGCACCCTGGTACCTTCTCCTCCAAAGATCCTCCTGCTGTCGATCACCTCTGTCAAAAGTTTGCTTCCGGCCGCTGATGTGTTCGTGATCTGCTCCTCTCCTCTTCGAATGAAATAATAATAAAAACCCTCCTTTTTTTTTTTTCGAATTCTGCCGTCAAACCCTCTATTAATCTCTTCACATTTTCTTGCACCTCCTTTGGCCCAATTTCGCAAATTCCCCTTTTTTTGTTATGGCTCGTGACCCGTTTCTAAAGTCACGAAAGTGTATTTATATTATTATTATTATTATTATTATTATTATTATTATTATTATTATTATTATTATTATTATTATTATTATTATTATTATTATTATTATTATTATTATTAGTAGGAGTAGTAGTAGTAGTATTATTTCCAACTCAGGTGTTCTAGGCTTGACCAAAGTTGCTCGTTTACGTTCAGACGTCCATGAACACATTCTCTCAAGTGTTCGTGTCTCAATTTAAATTTTTTCTTTTTAAGCTCATTCTCCACGAACACCTATAAAATAATAAAATAAATAAATAAGTACTAAAAACTAATAAAAACTATACAATGATAAAAATAGACAAACAAAGGAACACACGCCTAAAACTACTAAAAACTATATACAAAAGACTCAATTATGACTCAAAATACATAGGAAAATAGATGTGTTTTACGACACATCAGGGTCACACCTTAATTCAAATCCATCCCATTTGTCTTGATCTCAACTCAAGACATTTCTCTCTCTCTCTCTCTCTCTCTCTCTGCAACATTCCCTCACTAACGAATCTGCTAAGATCCTCTGGGGAAGTCTACGAGCCGCTAACATATCACATTAGCATCTCACGATCTCTCTATACTTACATACAATTAAGCTGTTAAGCTCCCCTGTTGAACTCACGAGCTCCCATAACGGAGCTCTGGAGCTGTCATATTAACATTCTACGGATCCATGGTTCTAATAACCAACTTTCAGCCATCGAGTTAAGCGGCCCGAAATCACCTCGGCTGCTAGCTAACCGCCGGGTTTCAACCAGCACCTCCTCTCATATTTCGTATCCTTCATTTAATCCTCTATATTTACTTTTATGTACATTTCTTGGGATAAATCACTAATGTTGAGCCTCGGATGGTGGTCCAGAGACCCCGGTCTCTGGACCCCTTCTAACGAGTTGTTCGTGGTGCAGGTACATGCTCGGAAGGTGCTAGGTCCAAACCAAAGGGACGTCCATACCATCTCCATGCCTTATCCTTTATGTAGCAACACATGGCAAGTGAATATGCTTGAAACCACTACCTTATCCTACCCTTTTTGTCCATGTGAGTTTCTTGAGCCTTTACAAGAGCACTACGCTTGCAAATATACATCATATATATTGCTCGTTTCATTTCTCGAGAGATGTCCGACCTTATTCCGACTCGGTTAGAACTTCTGTGTTTATGCATATTCTTGTTTTAAACCGGTAATGAAAATGAAAATGATAGAGGCAATTCGGTTTCTCCCCCAAAAAATAAAATAAATCCTATTCCTTAGAAAAAGCATTTTGAGCCTAAGCCTTTCATTTCTTCACCCAATAAATGAGTACCAATCGTGCGTCACCATAGCAGCTTCAAGATTTTGTCATCACCGAGGGTGCGAAATTGAAGTTTGAAGAAAAAGGCAACACCATTGACAAAGGAGGGAACAACACAAGACGGGGCCAAGAGGGAAGATCTTCTAAAAATAATAAAAAAATAGTAATAATAATAAAATGTAGAGGAGAGTTAAAATAAATAGAGAGCCTTAAATAAAGAGAGTAGCTTAAAAAGAGAGCCCAAAATAAAAGTGCTTGAAAGTTAAAAATTTGGTCTTTCACCAGCGAGACCCTAAAGAACTGGCATTCTGCTCTCTCTCTCTCTCTCTCTCTCCCTCTCTTGCTCCCTGCTGTCTCTCTCTACACTCTTTCTGTGATCTCCCATCTCTCTTTTGCTTCCCCCTCACTTTCTCAAGATGCATCCGCTGGATGAACACTTGCTTCGTTGTTTCCACTTTGCTCAGCCACGCCTGCCTCCAGAGATAATACAAATAATTTTCAAAAAGATGGCAGAGGAAAGAAAATTGTGTCGGAAGATGGAGGAAAATCCACCCTTTTGTGGACAGTCAAAGAGCGCTGCAAAAAGACGGGCCAAAAGATATGACAAGAGTAGGAAGTTTGGCCACTGGACTCATGAAGGAAAATGCATCAACAATTCGACCTACTCGCAGTTTGAGTACACGATGTTGATCCATGATGGTGTTATTCGATATCGAGCTGAGCGTAAAGTCAGAAAAGGAAGCAATATTGACTACACGTTGAAGGACGAGATAGCCTGATGAAAGATCTCGGGATAAAGACCAACTCCTCTCAGAGATCGCTGCAGAGAATGTTGCACAGCGTCGCAGTCGCCCCTTTCCTCAATTAGCTGCTTCGTCATCTTCACAGCCTTGATGCCCCATCATGATTCGGTGACTCAACCCCCTTGTAGATATAGTTAAAAGAAAGTTAGTTTTATCTTTACACCCCTACATTACAACCCGAATAAAAGTCCTCTTGATTTATCTTAGTTAGTTGGTTTAGAGACGAGGACTTGATTTGCATACAAGCCTATGACTTCAAGTCAACTTCGGTACGGACATGAGTATTCACCCCCAAAACTCACCCAAATGATAAAACCCGAGTGATGAGTGAACATTGTGAGCAGGTATAGGTTTGAGCATAATCGTACGGGTCAAGTAGGCGTGTCATGCAATTTTATTTTTCTCGTAATATAAATAAATAAATGGATTGTGGGTTTGTTAGCTACAGTTTGCCTTAGTGGATTTGTGGATGATTGCTTGAGGACAAGCAATAGTCTAAGTGTGTGGGGTATTGTGATAACTCACAGAATTAACATATAATACATGCATAAACAGTCCCAAAATAGGTTACAATTAGGCTTATATTAATGATAATTGATGCTTAATTCATTCCTATTTGTATTTCTCGGGAAATTGGAACTCCAAGACAGAAACAAAGGATTTCCGGGCAAAAACATGCAAAAACTGGAGACCCCTGAAGATACCGGACTTAAAGCCTATTCCCTATATGTTTAGAAGACAATCCTGGGACTTAAACAACGCTAAATCAGTCCCGAAGTAACCTTGCACGCCCACGCTCACCTGCACGAAGGCCTTGCCCGCGAGAAGACATTGCTGCAAACATTGAGGGTAAGAAATCAGGAAATTAAGGACATGCACGCCCGTGCGATGTAAGGCTGCATGGCCGTGCTAAGACAACAAAGTACAAACAAGCTCTACCACGCAGCACCAAAACGTACGTGTACCAACAAGCATGCCCTCGACACACCTTGGCACACCCGTGCAGTCTCTAGAGCTCTATAAATAGCAAGCCAACCCTCACCATTTGTTCATCCCTTCTTGTGCTCTCTTGGGGACGAACTCCAAGCTTCTTCCAAAGATTATGGGGTCTTATGGGAGGCCTTCTGACCCTTCTAACATCCCTCAATGGTTAGGGCTCGTCCTACCTTGATCGGCTTGGCCAAGAAGAGGATCGTAGAGTAGTTATGCAATAAATATCGAGGGTCGTGAGGATCAAGAGAGTTACATATCACTTGGAGGTGGATGGCTTGTCTATGAGCCGCCATGTCCTTGCGTTGATCATATTTTATGGTTGTACCTTTCCATTATCATAAACCCATTTCGATTTGTAGACTTTTATTATTAGTAGTAGTAGTAGTTTATTTTTAGTTACTTGTGTCGTTATCTTTTTCTAATCCTTATTTGTTTGTCTTTGTGGCAGGTTTGAATGATGACTAACTTAATAACTTAAGCGTTAACTTAATTATAATAGACTAAATGTATAGTTAGCTTCTGGTAACCCAAACTGGGTTCTGATCCTAGGCAAGGAAACCTATAGAGAGACAGATCCTTCAGGCTTCTGATATCCAAACCGAGTTTTAAGCAATGTCTTCTGAAGTGGACCAGATCTGAATGACACATTTCTGGTTCATACCAGATGACTGAGTAGTCTTCTTGGTGAAGGGAGGATTCTCTACGGGTGCACCAGTGATCTTCGGATTGCACACCCTTAGGATTATGTTCCACCTTTATTAAGAATTTTACTCAGTAGTTGAATGATTTTCTTGGCACTGGGAGGATTCCCTACAGGCGCACCAGTGATCTTTTTGTATCATACACCTTTAGGATTATGTTTTCACCTTTTTCAAGGACTTCATTCATCTCGGGAGGTTAAGGGTTAGATTATTTAACCGTCATCTATTTAAACAACTTTATATTTAATTGATCAATAAATATTAAAGTGCCACTTAAAAGATAAACAAATAACGGATTCTTCATCTAGTTCTCGTTAGTACAACGTCGTTAACCAATGGGGATACGGTCTACTGAGTCAACTGTAAGAGAGATCCTTCGGTCAGAGCACTATTAACCTTCTTAAGGAATTCGTTGTTGATCCACTCGGGTATGACCCTAAGGCGAGATCCTTCGGTACGAAATGCGAGAGCTAAGGCGAGGTGTACGGTGTTCCAGTTCGAAAGTGAAGCCTCCATTTTAAGAAGAAGGTGAGTTTGAAGACTAGATACTTGACCGCGGTTTGAGGAGCCCGCTATACGCGAGGAAAATGATATCTTTTTAAAACTACTAAAACCACGCACATCATATTTTCTCTTAAAACTATTTGTGTGGTGATATACGGTCGTCCCATCCCTGCGTTCTGCCTTGGCACGGGTGTGACAGATTAGTATCAGAGCCAGGTTTATAGAGAATTAGGAACCTCCCAAACCTAGTCTATAAACTCAATGGAACCTTCATGTAGGTGCATCATAGGAATTACTCTGCCCCACTTGCCCAACCAGCCCAGAGTCCACCAAGGGCATACTCAGAGTCTGAACCAGAAGAAGTATCTGATGGCTCGATAACTAATCTTCAATCCCTTCTTCCATGCCTGTTCGTAGGCACAACCCGCCGGTTATGATCCCACCTTACCGCCCGAACGGCACTGGAGCACGGGTGGCGGTCAATGCTAAGAAGAGAACCAGATACCCGATGCATATTGCTCTACAACCTCCAGCACACACCAATACCTACTCCACCAAGAGACCCGTTCCTACCCGAGTCATCTGCTACTGCTGCATCAAGAGCACCACCACTGACGGATCCGTACCTCCAAGAGAGATCTGGTACTATGCGTAGAGCACCACCACAGATCATGAACTATCCCCTTTATGCTTTCAAGCCCTATGGGATGGATTTCGATAGGTATGGTAAGCCTCCAAAAGACCATTATGGCAACATGAGCTATCGAGAGCACAGGGAGACTGAAGAATCTATTAAAGCAGACCTGGAAGTAATGGAAATGAGGCGCAGCTTTGGTGGGAATACTCAAACGAATCCTCTAAGGGCATGATCCCAAGACATCATGATAGGACTCATATTTATCATGATGACATTGTTCCTTGCCATGGAGATTTACTTCCACATTTGAGTTATCATCCAGGGGATTCGATCCTATCTATCCTGTTTTTTTTATTTTGTTTGAACTATGTGATTTGAATATTTGGAAACTTAGTTGTTTATTTCGTTTTTGAATATTATGGGTTTGTTTCATCACTTTAAATTTGGTTTTATGGAACTACTCAGTACTTGTTATTTGCTACTAGAAATGTGTGATTCTCAATATACAATATAATAATATAACTGTTAGGATTCAGGTTGATATGTTAGATTGAAAAAAAAAGAGGGCATATATGATCATTTACACGACTAGTTAAGTTGCCTGTTGTATACACTAATTATATAACATTTACAAATTCTATGACGCTACCATGCAAAAATCAAATAAAATAAAACCACTAGTGCATACGTGAATTGATCTCCTCTCATGGCAGAGATATGCCACCAAAAGAGACCCCGAGAACAACAAAAACCAGAAAAAGAACAACCAGAACCTGAACAACAACCTGAACCAGAACAACAACCAGTTGTATACACTAATTATATAACATTTACAAATTCTATGACGCTACCATGCAAAAATCAAATAAAATAAAACCACTAGTGCATACGTGAATTGATCTCCTCTCATGGCAGAGAAATGCCACCAAAAGAGACCCCGAGAACAACAAAAACCAGAAAAAGAACAACCAGAACCTGAACAACAACTTGAACCAGAACAACAACCAGATTCAGAAAAATAACATTGTTAACCGTAGGGGCTGTACCTACAAGGAATTCATGGCATGTAAGCCTAAGGATTTCTATGGCACTGAAGGTGCAGTTGGCATTCATAGATGGATAGAGAAAATAGAAGTTGTACTGTTCATGAGTGAATATTTTGACAATCAGAAGGTGAAGTATGCTATTGGATCTCTACAAGAAAAAAGCTTGACTTGGTGGAATACCCAAGTTCAGGCAAGAGGCCAGGAAAATGCAATGCAAATGCCTTGGGATGAGTTTAAGGCTTTGATTACTACTGAATACTGCCCTAACAATGAGATGCAAAGGATAGAACAAGAATTTTGGAATCTTACTATGGAAGGAGCGGAGCAAGTGACTTATATTAACCGATTTCATGAATCGGCTCAGTTAGTCCCACACCTTGTTACCCCTGAGTCAAAAAGAATTGATCGATTTATCCGGGGTCTAGCACCATAAATCCGTGGAATGGTGAAATCTGCTAACCCCCCTACACTCCAAAGTGTTATCATTAACTCAGGTAACCTTACCGACAAGCAAGTAAGAATTGGAACTTTGGTGAGAAAACCTGCTAGTGACAAGAGACAGAATTTTGATAACCATGGGAAGAAACTAGAGACTACATCTGAAAAAGAAGGCCAGGACGAGCAGGAACAACGTGGCCTCTACCCCGACTACTAATGCTATGATAAAAGGTTACAATGGACCCCACCCAAAATGAAACCGATGTAATCTCCATCATTCTGGCAGTTGTCTCCCGTGCCGCAACTGTAACCATATTAGCTATTCAACCAAGCACCGCCCCCAACCTATCAACAACCCGTCAATGCTGTGAATCCTACTGGAAACCGAAGAACTTGCCATCAATGCGGTGATCCTAATCATTTCCGCAATGCATGCCCCCAACTGAACAGAGCACCTGCTATAGAAGGAAATCCCCCACCAGCTCTAGGAAATCAAGGGAATCCAGGAAGGGGAAGAACTTTTGCTTTGGGAAACAATGAAGCCCGCCAGAATCCCAACGTTGTCACGGGTATGTTTCTTCTAAACAACCAATATGCTTTGGTGTTGTTTGAAACTGGGCTGATAAATGTTTTTTATCTACTACGTTTGTGTCATTACTTGGGTTAACACCGGATAGACGAGGCGGTAAGTATGATGTTGAAGTGGGTGACGGTAGGCTATTTCAAACTAATGAAGTAATTCAAGGTTGTACCTTAGAATTAGATAATCATCCTTTCGATATCGACCTTATTCCATTTAAACTTGGAAGCTTCGACGTGGTAGTTGGCATGGACTAGTTAACCAAGAATCGCGCTAAGATAGTGTGTTTTGAGAAGATTGTACGAATACAGTTACCCAACAGTAAAGTACTAAATGTTCACGGAGAGAGATCGGGAATTAAGTTGGGACTCATCACTTGTATGAAGTCACGTAAATACATTAGAAAGCAATATGGTGCATTTCTAGCACACGTTGTGGAACAACAAGCAGAAGAGAAGAAAATCCAGGATATCCCGATAGTCAAGGACTTTCCCGAAGTTTTTCCAGACCATTTGACCGGGTTGCCACCATCACAATAAGTGGAGTTTAGAATTGACTTGATTCCTAGAGAAACACCTGTAGCCAAGGCACCATACCGTCTAGCACCGCATGAGATGCAGGAATTATCAACACAATTGCAAGAGCTTCTCGATAGGGGTTTCATTAGACCGAGTTTCTCACCCTGGGGAGCTCCAGTCTTGTTTGTCAAGAAGAAGGACGGATCATTCAGAATGTATATTGACTATCGAGAACTCGATAAGCTGACTATTAAGAACCAATACACTCTTCCACGACTTGATGATTTGTTTGACCAGTTACAATGAGCGACATACTTCTCAAAGATCAATCTTTAGAATGTATATTGACTATCGAGAACTCGATAAGCTGACTATTAAGAACCAATACACTCTTCCACGACTTGATGATTTGTTTGACCAGTTACAAGGAGCGGCATACTTCTCAAAGATCTATCTGAGATCATGTTACCATCAACTGAGAATTCCGGAGGATGACATTCCAAAGACTGCCTTTAGAACACGCTATGGACATTATGAGTTCCTTGTAATGCCTTTTAGCCTGACTAATGCCCTGGCATTATTTATGGATTTGATGAACCGTGTCTGTAAACCCTATCTGGATATATTCGTGATTGTATTCATTGATAACATCCTAATTTACTCACAGTCCAAAGAGGATTATTCACAACATTTGAAACTGATATTCGACCTATTAGGGAAGGAAAAGCTTTATGCCAAGTTTTCCAACTGTGACCTTTAGTTACGAGAAGTGCAATTCCTCGGTCACGTGATCAATGAGAAGGGAATTCATGTGGATCCCAGCTAAGTTGTAGGATCGGTTTATGACAAAAACATACAACGATCACACGAGTATAAGCAATTCAGGTGCGGAAACCCTAAATCACATACAAAATGATACGAATCGTAAACAGAACACATTAAGATCTATTTTCAAATCGTTTTCATTAATAATAATCAAAGATATAACAATTACAACGAGATATTAACGAAAAAAAACTATTTCTAGACTCTTCCTAAACCACACACACTAACACCTATAAGAAATGACCAACCACTAAACTTGCTACACACACAAACCTATATATAATAATGCCCATTCGACCCTGATAAGGTTCGAATGTTCAATTAGAACCAGTCGTATGCTCGAACCAACATAATTATCATCAAAATCTTTCATTCGACCATGCATAAGTTCCATTCGACCCTCTATGAACTCCATTCGACCTCCCGATATGTCGAATGGGCCTTGTATATTAACCAAAACTTGAAATATTCGACTCTTATTATGTTATCCGAAAGTGACAGCCACAACATGCTTCTACAAACTCCCCCTTGGTTGTTGTTCGGATGTCTGTTTCTTTAACGTAACCTTCACTTTCTTCTTCACATTTAGTTCTTCCGAAATAGATGTGTGCTTCTTAGGTTCCGGCCACAATTTCATAACTTTTCCCAACATCTTCTTGTATTCACATCCAGCAAATACTCCCCAAGCAAAACAAAAACAAATAACCCTTTGGAATTTTAAGGCTTGTTCCAAATCATGTACATCGAAGTGAATCTGGTTGTAATACAACGTGTCGATGTCTTCTTTCGAACAGTTAACTAGCCACCTCGGATCGAACACGTGTTTCTTCTTACACATAAGCTTTGGTTATTATCATGTAACATGATCACAACTCCAGCAGTCCTCCAATCATAGTACCAAAAATCAAAATCATTGCTGAAGTGTTGTTATATAGGCATCAACGGTATCTTTTTGATGCACGCAGATGGTTTTTATCTCAACGTCACATATGGTAAATTGTTCATCGGATCTATCTCTTTGTGAACAATTCTCTTAGGATATTAAGGTATAAACATATCCCACTTCGTTTGACTTTCTCTCGTCATCTTGTTCGCCGTATATTCAATTAATCCTAAATGCTCTACTCTACCAATCTGATGTCTACACACATCCCTCACAGCCCAATAAGGAAAGGTTTTGATATCATAAAAACAATCAAAATATATTATCTCATTTTCCCATTTAACTCCCAAACACCTAAGCTGTGGAACCCATTTCCATCCCAAAGCATGTCATTTAAACACTCTATTATGAAACTTATAGAACTCACCTTGTACTCCTGGAATTGGTCTTTTATCTTCATCCTCTCTTAGTTTCTTCAGTAAAGCTTTCAGAGCATTCGATTGCTTGAACACATCAGCTTTTTCTGCTTCATTCTCAAAAACTTCATCTATTATCTTCTTTCCTTTTTCGTCTGTAATCTTTTCAGCTTCTTTCTTTCAGTATTTTCTCATCAATAACTGGAATGTTGTTATTATCTTTCATAGTATAGTATTCGGGGTACTCTTCAAGAGATATAGCTTCTATTTCAACCTCATTGAAGTTACTCGCATCTCTATCATCAAAGTTTTGACCCGGTTCTGTAACTGGAATATCTGGAATATCTTTTTCTTTCAAGATATCTTCCAGAGACTTTCTAGCCTGCTGTGTAAGACCCTCAAGTATTTCTTTGGTCACTGCAGCACTTCCTTCTCCATCCTCTAACTCAGGATCTTGATATTCAAACTGAAATCTCATATCATCATTCACAAAGATCTCTGGAAATCTATCAGTCAATAATATCATCCAATATCCTCTTTTCATCATCTGCTTATACATTTCTTTCTCAGCATCAGTCATACCACCTGATTTCTTTGAGCTAGAGCTTTGTTTGTCTTCATTTGTGTCCTGCCTCTTCTCTAACGTGTAATATGCGTTTATGTAGCTATTGGTCAAAAAGCATTTTGGTTGTATTCACCTATTTTTGCAATAATTGCTTGGTCTACGGCAGGATTGACCGCATTTTATATGTGTGGATCTATTTACTTACTTTTGAGGGACAATTAAACGTTCATTTTCAAAATTACAGTGGAAAAAGGAATACCCCCTGTATTCAATTCTCTTAATTGAATCTCAATGATACTATTCTTGAACAACTTTGGGCCGGGCATGTCGACAAGCAATGACACGAAATGCACATCGCGGTGGAGTAAGTAAGACCCAAGAGACACGTATGGGTTCAGGTTAGGGCTGTTCACGAGCCGAGCCGAACCGAGCGGATCTTTGCTCGTGCTTGGCTCATTTACAAACCGAACCGAGCCGATCAGCTCATTTACAATCGATCCGAAAACCAAGGGAGCATTGTTCGAGCGCACATTTTTTCGAGCGAGCATCGAGCGAGCGACTAGCGGTGAGTGTTTTCGGATAGCCATAAATTTGGGATGTTTCCTTTAATATTCTCGCTGCCTAATGGTGACTGAGGTTCGACCGTTCGAGATTGAGACTATAGTTGAGGCCAGAGAGGTGATGAGCATACTACAGATAACAATTGTCGCATTGTGAAGTAGGTTGATAGCGGCAGATGATTGATCGTGGACAACTAATGGGAATATGAAGTCAATTTTGTTTTTTCACGACTTACGGTTTTACAATTAAACTTAGTTTCAAGTTATTATTGGGTTGACTAGGCCAATAACTCTAAATATAATTGTATATATACATATATTGAGTCAACCCCAATAGAGTGGGATGTATAAAACTATAAACATAATTTTAATTAATGTGTATATATATAATTATATATATATATATAATAAATTAATAAAAATTATATCGAGCAGAACCGAGCCGAGTGGACCTTTGCTCGTGCTTGGCTCGTTTAAAAACCGAACCGAGCCGATCGGCTCCTTTACAACCGAGCGGAAAATCGAGCGAGCAATTCCCGAGCAAATTCCGAACGAGCGGCGAGCGATCGGCGAGCACCGAGCGTTTTGAACAGCCCTAGTTCAGGTAAATGCTTTCCGGAATATTGGGTTGCTGTTGTTAAACTAGGTCGAATCCTTCATGAAATGGGTGGAGTAACAGAAAATATAGCCATAAGGGCTATTTCAATAGCAGCGTCCAAAATGCATATACGAGCTCAATTCATCATTTCGGGATAAAAAATAAATAGGCCTTAAAAATAGCTGGTGCAGGTTTCTTTTTTTGAACAAAAAATATTTCTTTTTTTCTTCGACCATTGTATAGTAAAAAATAGATAAAAAAAATTATATGATTCAACCTCAGACCCATTTGAATGTAGCAGATAACAACGGGGCTCGAGAATTGATGTGTTTTCGAATCATAGGAGCTAGCAATCGTCGATATGCTCATATTGATGACGTTATTGTTTCTGTGATCAAAGACGCAGTTCCAAACATGCCTCTAGAAAGATCAGAAGTGGTCAGAGCTGTAATTGTCCGTACTTGTAAAGAACTTAAACGTGACAACCGTATGATGAGAATGCTGCAGTTGTGATTGATCAAGAAGGAAATCCAAAAGGAACTCGAGTTTTTGGTGCGATTGCCCGAGAATTGAGACAGTTCAATTTTACGAAAATAGTTTCATTAGCTCCCGAGGTATTATAAAATGAGACTACAATATGGTTGTGGGTTATAGTAGGGTATTTAAAAGAAATAGATTAAGATTAATTTAGTAGATTTTGTCTCACGTATATACCTTTCAAACTTCATATTCATAAACCAATACGTAAAAAAAACATGTTGATTATATCCACCTTTGGAGGCACTAATCATTTTAATTAATCATGAGTAGTGATACTATTGCTGACATAATAACCTCTATACGAAATGCCGATATGTATAGAAAAAGCGTGGTTCGAGTAGCATCTACTTATATCAGCCAATGTATTGTTAAAATACTTTTACGGTCAATAAATTTATGCAAGATTTTGTTTTATTTATCTTTTATTTTATCTATAATGGATTTACTTGGACTAATACATGATTTTCTTTTAGTCTTTCTGGGATTGGGTCTTATATTAGGGGGTCTGGGAGTAGTATTAGTTGACAATCCCATTTATTCTACCTTTTAATTGGGATTTGTTGTTTTTTGTATATCGTTATTCTATATTCTATCTAACTCCCATTTTGTAGCTGCTGCGCAGCTCCTTATTTATGTAGGAGCCATAAATGTTTTAATCATTTTTGCTGTGATGTTCATAAATGGTTCAGAATATTCCAAAGGTTTCCATCTTTAGACCGTGGGAGACGGAGTAAATTCCGTGGTCTGTACAAGTCTTTTTGTTTCACTAATTACTACTATTCCAGATACATCATGGTACGAGATTATTTGGACAACAAAAGAAAACCAGATTATAGAGCAAGATCTGATAAGTAATAGTCAACCAATTGGGATTCATTTATCAAAAGATTTTTTTATTCCGTTTGAATTCATTTCGATAATTCTTTTAGTTGCGTTACTTGGCGCAATTGATGTAGCTCGTGAATAATAACTCTTTAGAACTGGAAAAACCTTGTTATGAGCTATCACATTTATTCCTTTATTCCATTACTCGTTACGTTATATTATAGTCAATCCGATTGGTTAAATTGTTGTTCATATTGAAATGAATCGAGATTGATAAGGAGTTATTTAATGATGCTCGAACATGTACTTGTTTTAAGTGCCTATTTATTTTCTGTCGGTCTATATGGATTGATTACAAGTTGAAATATGGTTAGGGCTCTTATGTGTCTTGAACTTATATTAAATGCGGTTAATCTAAATTTTGTAACATTTTTTGATTTTTTTTATCAGTCGTCAATTAAAAGGAGCCATTTTTTCTATTTTTGTATAGCTATTGCAGCTGCTGAAGCTGCTATTAGACTCGCCATCGTTTCATCAATTTATCGTAATAGAAAATCAACTCGTATAAATCAATCAAATTTATTGAATAAGTAATATTATCATATAAATTCAAATTTTCATAAATTCATTCAAATTACCATGTCTGCCACGTAAGATATGATCATGTTATCCCAAAGATAAGAAATCAAAGTATTTTAGCATTGTCAAATCAAAAATAGATAAAAAAAACTCGGGAACTCAACGATTCATCTAGTACTAGAATTGAAATATAGAATTCATTTATCAATTTACTAGATTGAAACCTTATCACGGTCAAAAATGGATAGATCCAATGTCGCATTCAGTTAAGATTTATGATACATGTATCGGGTGTACTCAATGTGTCCGAGCTTGTCCTACGGATGTATTAGAAATGATACCTTAGGATGGATGTAAAGCCAAACAAATAGCTTCTGCTCCAGGAACAGAGGATTGTGTCGGTTGTAAGAGATGTGACCGTTCTGGGGTTTACATAGACTTATCATTTTTGTTATAATGTAAATTAAGAAGGATTTTTGAGTGTCATCATTATCAGAATCATTCGAGCTTGCTGACTTATCTTTGTTTGAATTACCACCACCTGATGCATTGTCATCATCATTGTCATCATCATCTTGATCATCATTATCTGTACCAGAATAATCAAGCTCCTATTCCTCATCCTCTTCTTCCTTTTCATCCGCAACACCTTTCAACTGTGGTGGTTGAGCATACAAATCATCAATCATCTTTCTAAACTTCTTGTTCTCCTTCTCAATCATTAGAATCTTCTTATCACTTTTCTTGTTAGACTTCTTTAAAGCTGCATTCTCTATCTGAAGTATTTTCACCTTCTCTTCTAGCTCATCTGAGAATCCGGTTACGGACCGAACTCGCGGATCGATTACGCATAAACAACTCAGTTTCAGACGGGGAATTCGAGACGAGACAGAAACATACGATAACAACGTCATCACAGATTCGTATTAATACATAAACGGTTACAGACACTGTCATCAGTAGGATAAACATCAATCTCGTGGCCGGGGGAGGTCGGGCATGACCTCCCCCTTGAGAGCATTCAAAGTACCAACTCAAATCACCAATTAAACAACAACACATGAGATTGCTATTTATAGTCCAAAACCCAAGTTCCACCTTCGCCCCTTGTTACTGGTCGAATGTGGAGTATTTCCACATTCGCCCAGTTATACTGGTCGAATGTGGATCACTTCCACATTCGCCCCATTTATATATAGGTCGAACCTGGATCTGTTTTGTCCTATATTTTACAACAGCGTCAGATCCATAAAATGCCCTTATGGATCACCACAATCTCATGTAACACTATACCTAGACTCAACCCTAGTCTATTCGACAGTGACGTCCACAGAAAGTGCATCAACATCATCTTGTCTATCTTTCGAAGCAATCACAATCTGCAACATGTCTTTCTCATTCTCCTACATCTTCTTAATATCAAAATCATGCTGTGAGAACTTCTTCATAACCTCACCAATCTGCTAATTCATAATCCTCATAACTTTATCAGATACAACCACTCTTGATCTAGAACTTGCTTCAGCTTGAGGTTTTTCTGCTTGTGGCTTCAAACTAGATAGAAGATTCTTCAACGACTTGGATACATCATCAGGATTTCGTTGAACATCTGTATCCTTAGATGTCTTTTGCTTCTTTATAATTGGGGAAGTTGGATGTGAACTTGAACTTTTAGGAATTTTCTTTCCTTTCAACAACAAATCAATGTCTTTTTCCTTCATTGTCTTAGTAGAGTCTGTTTTTGACATATGTTTAATACGTCCACGCTTGGTAATCACCGGAGCTACCGGAGTACCAGAGAAATCCTCATCACCTACAATTCCTGCTCAACAGTGTTTCCACAATCTTATTCATAGGATTAGGAGTAGAGTCATTAGTGACCTTAGGATTCACATCCTCTCTTTCAGAATCCCACCCTTCATCATATTCTGTTTTTCAGAATCTTCATCTATAAGTACCGTGTTTGTCTTAACCTTCCTTTTCTTTTGAATCTTTGTCTCCTCGACCTTGGCTTTTCCTTTCTTTCTTGACTTAGCACCCACATCCTTCACTTGGCATTTCGCTTTTGCTCCTTTCTTAACCGGTACTAAAGGAGAATCAGAGTCTGAATCACTCTTTCATCGCTTACTTTGTCTTCACCCGGATCTGTATATCCAACTGTACTCAAATGCCCAAATAATGTTCTGCTTGGAGGAATCTCACTTTTTCCTTTGTATGTTCTCATTATGTTCAATGTTTCATTCATGTGCTCTTGGTTAACAATTCTTGTGGGGTTCTTAATCAACATGGGTCTGATCAAATATCATCTGAAGAAACCTTGGATACATTACAAACTTATCACCGTTCATGATTGTGTCTCTTAATACAACAAGTCCTCCTCGAACTGGTCCAAAAACATGAACGGTGGAGACACGTTCGCTTTGTTCAATTGACATTCTGTTATCGGAGCAAAGTACTTCATCCTGAGGAAACATGCCCTTTTCACAAACAATGACAGTTTAATTGGATCTTCTTTCTTCTCAGCCAACTGCAATGCCTTTCTAATATCTTTATCTTGTATAAAAACATCCATGTCCTGCAATTTGCGGTGAATAATGGTCTGACCATTCCATAATGTCAAAGCTACGTTCTTCCAGAATTCCTCTTCATGGTCCTAGTATATCACATGCGGTTGAGCGATAGCATAAACAAATCTTGATCTTTTAAGAAAATCAATGATTCCTCGCATTTCGGCATATTTGTAGTCTACGTCTCCAACATATGCACAACAATTATGCTTTGGCTCAAATCTAAGCTCCTTCGGTGCTGACTGTTCTGCCATTTTATCTGTACAACATACAAACACAAAAACATGTCAAATTGAATTCAAAAATTAAAATTTTATTTTAAACAACATCTGAATCGACCTTTCGGTGGTTCGAACCAGTTTCTGTTGGTTTAAATGAAACAAAAAATCATTCATTCGACCCTCAAGAAACTTCATTCGACCTCTAAAGGTTCGAATGACACTGCTCTTATTTCAAAAATTGAATTTGTTGATTTAGTCCATGTTATCCTCTAATTTTGATTCAATCATATTGTAAACACATCAACCAAGCTTATTGAACCTTAAATTTTGATTAACAAAGCCTAATAGATGGTTTTCAATTAAAAACTAGGGTTTTAAAATCGGTCTTGCTTATCTGAAATGAATTAAACCTAGGTTTTAGTTCATTCTCCCCCTAAAACCAGCGATTAACACTAAACAATCAACGAAAAATATCAATTAACAGTTTAAGAAGTCCAATAGATCAGTTAGGGTTTCGTTCACTAAATCCATCATTCTGATCTTGATATAGCCCCATTACCTGTAAATATTATAGAAATAGGATCCTTAGAAGCCAGGGAATAAGATAACAAGGTCTAAAAAACAAGATCAACAAGGTGCCTTAGAGAGATTCGAGCAAAAGTGAACTATGTGGTGTGGTTCGAATGAGAGTTAAAGGTATTTATAATGTTCCCGGATTGACCTTTTAAGGGTTCAAATGAGTTCCACAAAAGTTGGTTTGTGTCACACCCTCAAATTTCCGCTGCTGAGTTTACACCGCGAGGCGCATGACATACCAGGATCCCCATAACTATTAGTTACAAGAACGACTCTAAGTGCCCAAACCATTTAGTTCGTTTTCAAAAATATAGTTTTAACGTCTAACCAAAAAGTTCAGATAAGTTGCGGAAGCGTAAATCAACCATAATCGTTTAAGTTCATGCGCAAAACAACGCGCCCAAAATAAAACCATTGAATGTAAAGAAAAGTATAAGTTCAATAATGTTCATAACCCATGACACATTGATGCATGACCTATCATGTGTCAACATAAAGTTGATTAGTTCACAAAGTAAGGTAAGTAAAAGTGTAGGTTTCCAAACCCAGAACAACAGTTAGGTATCCCAAACCTAAAAACAGTAATCAATAACCAAAACCACTAGTTCAGCGTATGCCAAGGGTAGCTAACCCATTCATGATAACTAAACAAGGATATACCGATCTGCTATTTAAACCATGCCCTCGCCCCGCGAGCTGGTTTTTGCCTCCCATCATTGCCTATCAACAATGATAAAATCTGAGGTCATAGTTCACACACGGCTTGCAGCACGGTGTGAGGTTTGTCAAAACTAATAGCACTATCAACTAGTAACCCGCTTGCCATACCCCGGCAACTCATTTAGTAAATAGTGAAGGACTTCCATGATAGTATGCAGTTTAGTTCATCAAGGACACGAGGTGTGAAGCTAGCAAAACCAGATTCCTCCCAGGAATCAACCCATCCCAAAACCCAGGATAAAACGTAGTCCCAAACCTGGACTAGAAAAGTTAAGTAACTTGTCTCCCCGAGACGCATGCTTTTGAGAAAAGAGTAGTGAAGCTCACCTTAGGTTGCAAGCAAATAATCCAATCTTCACGAATAAGGACGTGCTACCGACTTCCTATTATATGTGTCACTAAGTGAGTATATGTGTATAATCAATACACCATATAACCCGTTTGCCCAAGACGTTTTAAAATACATAACGATATAAGTGACACCTAGTGTTTCTATATGCACAAGTAGACCCAACGAACCAGTTGGTGAATGTTATGATTAACATCAGTCACAAACTTAATATACATCTGATATAAGTGCTCATACAAGTTCATGTTAATAGCAAGTCATACAAGACTCTAAATAGACACATAAGCATACATAACATAATCTGCGTTTTTAGGACAAATTATGCGCTGTAAAAAAACAATTTATTAGAAATACTTATTCAATGAATTAGACTCCCAAAGTTTTACTGAATATTCAAGGGAGCCTACCGGTCAAGTCCATATTTTTATTTTGTGATAAAACCATTCAAAGAAATTATGAAAAATGGTACAATACAGCTAGTTCTAGAAAATACTCATAACAGATCAGTTTAGTATAAAACTTCCCAAAAATTGTGTGTTCATCCAAACGGTATGAATCCACTTGGAAAAGCCAAGTTTTCCAATGTCGACCAACTGTCCAAACTTCATACTCTAACTCTTTGTAAAACTCAAGTAGGATTCGTAGGAGCCTCCGACTATTTAATAGCATCAATCTTTGCGAGATCAACATGTATTCCGGCCTCATTAACCACATGTCCTAGAGATTGGACCTCTCGAATCCAAAAGTCACATTTAGAGAATTTCGCATACAGTTTCTCATTCCTCAAGAGTTCCAAGATCAGCTGCAGGTGTTGTTCATGCTCCTCCCTGCTCTTGGAATAGATCAATATGCCATCAATGAACACTATGACGACCTTGTCCAAATAGGGCTTACACGCGCGGTTCATAAGATCCATGAACACAGCCGGTGCATTGCTTAGCGCAAATGGCATTACCAAAAACTCATAATGTCTACAGCGAGTTCGAAAAGCTGTCTTTTCCACATCCTCCTCTCGGACTCTCCGCTGATGATACACTGACCTTAAGTCAATCTTAGAATAGAAACTCGACCCTTGAAGTTGGTCAAACAAATCATCAATACGAGCCAAAGGGTAGCGGTTCCTAACCGTCACCTTGTTCAACTCCCGATAATTAATACACATGTGGAAGCTCCCATCCTTCTTCTTAACAAACAGGACTGGGGCTCCCCAAGATGAGGAACTAGGCCTAATGAAACCCCCATCCAATAGCTCTTGGAGTTGGGTAGACAGTTCTTGAAGTTCACCTTGTAGATGCACTTTATGCGACTAATGCTTCGGATTGTAGTTTTAACATATGTTAGTGATAATATGAAGGTCGAAGGTGGGTTCTGAAGGGCGAAGGTAGATTGAAGATGGACGAAGGTAGAGTCTAGAGGGCGAATGTGGAATAATATTTGATGTTATTGTATGTTCGTACTTATGTGATGGGCGAATGTGGACAAAGTCCACATTCGTACCTTACTAAGGGGCGAACGTGCAGATCCTATAAATAGGTTTTGCTTGTTTTGTAAGTTAGACTAGTTGGTTATTGTGTGTGTGAAGGTCAGGTTATTGCTATCTAGATTAAGTTTTGTGAATGTGTGTAGATCAACTTGTAATCAGTTTATGTAAACATTTTAAGCAAGTTTATCTATAAAAATGATGTTTGAAAAGGTAATCCGTATGTTGTGATTTGTATATTATCATTTTGTTCTATTCTAGGGTTTCCGCACCTGGAATAGTGACTTGTATGATCAGATTTCCTGTCTATTGCTAAAATTCTTCAATTACAAAGTGGTATCAGAGCTGTGGTACCGATTTGAACGATCTAACAGTCGTTTGAATCAATCACAGCTCGTTTTCCTGTTTTCAGACGTTAAAATCAGATTTTGAATGAAAGGTTGAAACCCTAGAAACCCTAGATTCTTAATTGAACCCGAAATCATGTGATTTCTCCATGTTTTTGTGAATTCGAGGGTTAGGTTTTCATTTCCGCATCTTTCTGAACAAGTTTCATCATCAAATTCGAAGAATTAGAGTGATTATGGACTGATTCGAAGAAAATATTGAACAAGAACACGTTTGTTTCTGCCCATTCGCCCCTTGCAGAAAAACGGGAGGGCGAATGTAGAATTCAACTGGTCGAAAGTAGGATTTAGAGGACGAACGTGGAGTACAAATGGACGAAAGTAGAACTTTTAGGGCGAAATTGAAAATTTTCTACATTCGTACATGAATACTGGGCGAATGTGGAATCTCAGTGGCAATCTTGGTACATTCGATCTTATACAGGGGTCGAATGTAACTTCCTTTCACTTTCATACCTTCCATATTTGTGATGAAAAAAAGATTGGTATTTTTAGGGGTAAAAAATTTCGAAGATTTTCGGGAAAATGGTGATTATATTTACCCAAATTGTTGAAGAATTGATGATGATTAAACGTTTTATTGTGGGGTAGTCATGAGAATCAATAATATGATAATCAGATTCAAATGACTATTATGGGCCAGAAAACAGAACAGATATATTTTCATTCCGCAAGATGAGAAAAGTCAAGCCAGTTCCAGTGTGTTTGAAGGAACTTGTTCAAAGAGAGTTGTTATGAAGAAGGAAATCAAGTTTGAGATTTCAATGTTCTGAAAGTAATGAGGTATCCTAGTAGGAGTCATGTGGCACGTAGGTTCAACGAAAGTTTCAACATCCCAGTCCTGAAGAATTTCAAGAGCTATTGGTAGATATTGCTGGCCCCGTCGAAAACTTCAGTTTCTGGAGCATTTCAAGTCCTCAATAGTATTGGTAGTTCCCGCTGAAAACTTCTGATTGCTTGATCCACTCGTCTACGGCTTGTATTCTGTCGAACAGATGAAGTTACTCAAGAACATGAGTGATTGATCATACGGGATCTCAGAGTAACTTGATGAAGCATCAGTCAAGGGGGAGATTGTTGATGTAACAATGTGTCTGATACTTCAACAATAACTGACTGAAGATGCTAGGTGTATTCTTTGGACGTCACTGTCGAATAGACTAGGGTTGAGTCTTAGTATTGTATTACATGAGATTGTGGTGATCCATAAGGGCATTTTATGGATCTGATGCATTTGTAAATATAGACCAAAATCTAAAGTCCAAGTTCGACCCTATACAAGGGGCGAATGTGGAAATATTCCACATTCGACCTTTACAAAGGGGCGAAAGTGGACTTTGGGTGTTGGACTATAAATAGCAATCTCATGTGTTGATTTTCATTGGTAGATTTGAGTTTGTGTTTTGAATGCTCTCAAGGGGGAGGTCATGCCCGTTCTCCCCCGGCCACGAGATAGATGTTTATCCTACTGATGACAGTGTCTGTAACCGTTTCTGTAGTAATACGAATCTGTGATGACGTTGTTTTTATATATTTCTGTCTCGTCTCGAATCTCCCGTCTGAAACCAAGCTGAATTCGCTTAATCGATCCACGAATTCGGTTCCTAACTGAATTCTCAGCAGTTGTGCCCAAGATCATCCCTACTCCTCCTCCTACGTCTCCATCTACGGAGGCGGCTAGGATGGAAGAGGAGAGGCTATGGAAAGAGCAAGAGGAAGCGCAAAGGCAGGAAGCGCAGAGGCAGGAAGAGGCCAATGAAGCCCTTCGGAGGGCTGAGGCCGAGATGATAGTAGCCGCCAATGAAGCTAGACAAAAGGCTGAGGCAGAAAAGCTGGCTGAGGCAGAGCGTCTTCGCCTCCAAGAGCAACATTTCTTGGAGGAAAAGGCCTGCCAGTTGAAGGAGAGGGAGGCGAAGGAGCGCTCCGAGGTTGAGGTCCAGGGGGCGACCCATGAAATTGATGGGTTTGAGAGGGCGCTCCTGGAGGCGGGCGTTGATGGTGCTGGGGAGGGCTCTCGCCAAACACGGCGCGATTCTTCTAGGGTTGGCAGCAGGGAACCATCTGGAGCTTATGATGGTTCCTGCTGGACTGGTGGTGACGCCATCTGGTGCCCTCGCTGGGCGGTCAGGGAGAATACATTATTCTCCAACTCCCTGGCCGCCGAGGAGTTTGTGAGCGAGGTGGTGCCTCCCTACGAGCGCACTCACCAGGATATGTTGAGTCGTCCTGACTTGATTTCTGCTTTATGTGTGAATCAGACAACTCAACTATCCATGAAAGACTCGTTGCGCCGTCGCGACGCGGCGGTGCAGCGAGATATTGAACGCTTGGAGGCGGAGAAGGCAGGCCTCGCTGAAAAAGAGGCTTCCTTCCGGGCTGAAATCTCCAAGTACCGTCGCCGCGCCCATGAGGCTGAAGCAAAAGTCCTTAAACTTGAAGAGGACGCGGCGGCGGAGAGGCGCGGGTGGTCAGAGTCCTGCAAGCGTACCAATGCAGAAACCATGTGCTTGAAGGAGACTCTGGCTGAGGCGCAGGAGGAAAGGCGAGTGGCTACCCGAAAGCTGGAGGAGAAGAGCAAGGCCCTCTCCAAGAGAACTGTTAAGTACGTGGAGAAGCGCATGGAGCATGAATCCAAAGATGCTGATCTTATCAAGGCTACTGAGCGCGTCTCCTTTCTGGAGGAGGAGAGGATCCAAATCCTTCAGGTGACGCAACAAACGTAGACTTCTTAACCATTTAATGCTCCCCGTATTTGTTAATTTATTATTATTTGAAAGAGTAAGGACACGCAATTCTGAAAGATTTCCTAATTGAGAAGGGATACTTCCAGTAAAGCGACAGTATGAAAGGTTAAGATACCTTAGGTTTGGAAACGAACCAATAAAATTGGGAATTTGCATCCCTTCAAAATTGTTGCAGCTCAAGTCCAAATGGTTAAGATTCTTCAAACCTGCACATAAATTATTGTCGGGTTTCATAGTATATCAACACTAGATAACAAGGGTAAATCTTTAGAATGGGTCAAAACAGATAGGATTGAGTTGGGCTGAGTGGTTGACTCACCAACACATTTTCATCCTTTCTTATCTAATAAATAGCCATCACATTAGATTATGGTTACAAAACTACTATTACACTAATGATCCAAAACAATTTAATAAATGTGTTTTTTGTCTGTTTTGTATGACGTTTAGATCATTCATCTGTTTGACATATTTCATATATATTTAACTTCATTAAATTTATCATCTGGTCACCTTATGAACAATTAATAACCCCTGTTCACCCATTTTCACAAACATGGGTTAAAATTACCCCCTCAACTAAAGAAGATGATGCATGATCCTAATTCCTTGTTAATATGGTTTAAAGTCACACGGCTGCTTTATAACAGGCCACTCAATCCTCGACATGAGATCTATTTCAGAGATGGGTATACAAATAAGTTAAAATAATCCATGGGTTTATACTTTATATAGAATAGAGGATTTAACTATGCAACCAAACATAAGGATTAATGAAGGAATCGGTCAAACTTATGGATGGGGATGGTTGGATGCCCAAGAGCACAGCTAACGCTTAAAGCTTAAATTTATACATCCACGGGATCATATGAGAAATTGATATTGAATCATGCAGTAAAGATCATATGAAAGTGTGAGACACATGATATTCAAAGGTAAAAGACAAATTTTGAATATATTAGTACAATAGTACGGAACGACAGAAAACATACCGATTTCCATCCATCTGGATCTAAACAGGCTGTTATCTTTGTGTTTATGACCGGAAGGGGCCCAGGCTGAAGTCTTATACACATCATCGGTCCCGATTGCAATCTGAATTACATAAATTGTTAAAAATAAAGTTCTCTTAGACACTTGGTTGTTGAAAGAACTCAAGAAGTGAATAAAAATTGGTTATAACATAAGTGTTTATTGATATTCTCAGGATATCAATACAAAATATTAATTAAACATCCTAAATAATCTTTACCAGTTTTTACCCATTACATAGGGATATCATCCCCAAAAGGAATGGAATCTCTATTCATAAAAAAAAGAACTTTGGTTTCAAAGATCTGTCTGACTTTATGACATTATACAGGAAAGGAGGATCTTTATTTATAAGCTGAAGAACATAACGGTTGGAACCATGAGTTTTCAACTTATACAGGTAAGACAGGTCACCAATCTGACGATTGATACAATGATTCTTGATGATCTTATTACAGACTATCAGGATCCTCTAGACCTCAGGCATAGCCTGGGCATAGACCATCCCAGTTACGTCAAAGAACTCTTTGATGAACGGGGGGAATGGATATCATAGACCCAGGTGGAAAGGCAGGTACAGGAAGCAGACCCATACAGAGGATGCAAAATCAGACTTTGCATTTTGGTCAAATGGCCGGAACACAGCTGATTCAAGGAAAGCCCTGAGTTATTCAAAGAAAGAATATCTTTGTCTGTGAACGTACAGGCTTTGTTTGCAGGATCTTCTAACAGGTTTTGTTGTATAAAGTCTTTATGGACTCCTATACATCCTGCAGCCCTTGTTGATTTTTTACCCATCCTGAGAATTCTGTGTATAAAAAAGTTCAAAGATTGGTAAAGACAGAGAGAAGCAGAAAAGAAAGAAATAACCTTTCTGATAATCTTGTTGTGATTATAAAGGAAGGATTGAAGTCTAGATATAGACGGTGAAAGGTGATAAGGTGGAACAGTCATCCCTAAATCATCGACCAAAATATAGCCATTGATATCCTGTGAGATGTCTAATCATCCGCAGGAGATAAGCATCAGGATTAAAAATATTTTTTACCATTGGGATAACGGTAACATATTTTTGGGGACAATTATTGTGGGTGAAAATCCACAAGATGATTTTACCTCACATCCCTGATATTGCATCCTCAGGATACTGAAGGAGTCGGCTGACTTAAGGATGACACTGAATATTATCTTATGCACATTCTGAGGATAAACTAACTATCTTATTGTTATATGAATGCAGGATGATTTTACCTCATATTCACTGAGAAACATCCCCAGGATGCTGAAGGAATTAACATACTTCAGGATGCAACTATATTTCAGCATGTGCACATCCTGAGGATGGACTAACGAATTATATTATTATGATGATATTACAGGTACATTTAATCAATATTAAGGCTTGTAACTGATCCCTAACGGCTATATTGTCTCATTTAAGTCAAAGAAATTAGGGATGATGATGTTATGCTTGCAAGACAAGTCCAAGCTCAAAGGGGAAGTCAAACTTGTAACCGACATGCATTAAATATAGGCGAGAAAGGCGGAAACAGCCATATAACGACTATATTCAGTTGTAACAACACAACGGTCACCTGAAACAGTCCACAAGATCATTAAAGACGGCGGATATCATGGGATTCATTATTTACTTTCGTGTAACTATAAATAGGAGGTGATCAACGAGTAATAGGACACTTCTTCTCACTGTATAGACACTTAGAACAGCTGATACTCTCTATACACACACACACAACACTCATATTGTACTCTTAGATACTCGTTCATCACCTATCCAAAGTTGTACATATTTTTACCTTATTAATATTAACAAACAAGGCAGGGGCTTAGACTCCTCCCGAGGTTTTGTGCTGGCGATCATCAACTGATTAAGGGCTTTCCTCGTACATCGAGTGTTGTTCTTTGGTGGTACTACATTTACATTCATTAATCTTTGCCTATTTCATCATTTTGTCAGACAGTTCCATCCCGAGGATATAACTGTCCATCCTGAATCATATTTTTGTCAACCCGAACGTAGTTGTCACTTATTTATCTCTTTTGCATCCTGACTAAGCATTTTCAGAATGTAACTATTTTTTATCTTTGACTTACACTCTTAGCACTCTACCTCACAATTTCTAATTTGGAATACAAAATTATTTCTATTAGGTAATTTTTGACCAAAACATTCCTGTATGATGATATTTCTTTCTGGAGCAAACTTTCTTCTTTTCTGCTGAATGGGTTTGAAACTCTTATCAATCCCAAGTTTGTGGGTAATGACATCCTTAGAGATGCGAGTCATATCCTCATGCTTCAATGCAAAAGTAGACATCATGCATTTAAGAAATGAAATTAGTGATTGTTCAATATCATGAGGGATATTCTTACCAATCTGCACAGTGATATCCTTGTTATTGTCATCGAGGCAGACGGCTTGTACATCCTGATCAGGATGTGCTTTAACATCCTGAGGATGGCAGTGTGCATCCTGCTGTAATTGCTATGCTTATCGAGATGAGGCCTTCATTGATGTAGTATAACAGTCCTTGGCTTCCTGCTGATCGCTGTTGACTTTCACAACTCCCCAAGGTGTAGGTAGCTTCACACACTGGTGATATGTTGAAGGTACTACCTTCATGTCATATATCCAGGGTCTCCCAAGGATGGCATGATAGCAGGATAGGGAATCTATCACACAGAATCTCTGGATAGAATTCACTCCTTCTACATATACCGGTAGTTTGATGTCACCCACTGTGCTCTTAGTTTCCCCACTGAAGCCCACCGGGACTGACGATTTGGAAACTATTTCAGATTCCAGGATGTTCATTCTTTTGAGGGCTTCAAGCTGGATGATATTCACTGAGCTTCCTCCATCTACAAGAATCCTGCGAACAAAGTGATTAGCAATATATAAAGTAATGACTAAACCGTCATGATGAGGGTCAAGAATGTTCTCCCGGTCTTCTTCCTCAAAGCTGATCACTTTAGAGGTTGTCAGGATGGTCGTCTTCGTAGGTCTTTCTCCTTTTTCTAACTTTGTTTCCCTCGCGTGCCTTTTAGCAGCTGAATATGAGGTTCCACAAATGTCTGATCCATCTGAAATAAAGTTGATGATGCCAGCATCCTTAGGTGGGAATGCTGCTCTTTCTGGGATGTTTGTGCCATCCTGAGCCTTTGATTTCTTTTTGCCCAAGAGATCTTTTAGAAGACCTTTTCTCAGAAGATATGCAATCTCCTTTCTCAAGGTGATACAATCTTCAGTGATGTGACCGAAATCTTCGTGGAAGGCACACCATTTTGATTTGTCCTTCCATCCTGTCTTGTTATCCTTCTTTGGCCATCTTGCTTTGTCCCCGAGATCCTTCATGGCATACATCAATCCTGTTACATCCACAAAAAAATGTAATTTGATAACTTAGGACCTTCATCCTCATCGTCATCCACCACATTGACCTTCTTATTATCGGGTCTAGCATATGCTTTATGCTTGTATGGTTCGTATGTGGGAGTGGAATTTCGATTAGGATGGTTATATCTTGAGGATGATTCTATCCTCTCTTGTATCTTTTTGTCATCCTCAAGTCGGATGAACCTCAAAGCTCTATTCCTGACTTCATCCATGTTCCTGCAAGGGTTCATCACAAAATCTTGGTAGAATGGTGAATCTCTTCACAGCCCCATCTTGAATGCTTGTATTGCCGTGGTGGCATCCAGGTTCGGGATGTCAAGTGCTTCCTTTCCAAACCTAGTAATGTACTCTCTTAGTGATTCCCCTTGTGGTTGAATCACCCTGTATAAATCACTTGTCAAACGTTCGAACGTTCGACTGTAAGAAAATTGATTGTTAAACATATTAATTAAATGTGCAAAAGAAGTAATAGAATAGCGAGGAACACTTAAGAGCCATTTTAAGGCTGGACCAGTGAGAGTTGAACCAAATCCCTTGCACAAGCATGCTTCCTTAAGATTCGCAGGGATTGGATTTATCTCCATCCTTTCCCTATACTGAGCCACATGCTCCTTGGGATCTGTAGATCCATCATAGAGCTTCATGTTTGGAGTTTGAAAGCGCTTTGGGATCACTGCATCACATATGGGAGGTGCAAATCGAGACACCCTATGGCATGCTGTGGATACCTCGGGGATAGGTTGTACTATCCCTGGCACACTCGATACCATATCCTTGATCTTCTGTAGCTCCCTTGCTAGCTGAGGACTTATACCTGGATCCTGCAAAGAAGCAACATCATTAGCAGTAAAAGTACTGGAACTTAAATTGTTACCGTTATTGTTGTATCCCTGGGATGGCCCAAGTGTATATCCTAGATCCCTGGTAGTTGCCATCCTGGGTGCAGTAGTTGTTTCTGGGGCAGAGAATCCAGTGCTCATGGGGATGAAATCTCCTTGATGATTGCCCCCAGAGATGCCAGAATTGAAATCTAACACCCTGGGTTGTAATGGTGTCCCCATATCTCCAGTCGGTCTCTTTGAGGATGTTTTGAGGGATTGTATTTCTCTAATTATCATCCTGATGGTCTCCTGCTGTTGTTGCATTTGATCCTTCACCATGGAAAACATGGAAAGAAGCTCATCATTTGATACGAAAACATGAGTAGTAGATCCAGATGTCCCCATTGCTGGTCTAGGTGGAATCTGGGAAGTAGCACTCCTTTTTGTATCATTTTAAAACTGAAATAATGCATGTTTGAGGCTTAATATGTTGAAAAATGTTTGAACGGGATTCGATTTCGTGATTTGGAAAAATTTCAAAATTTTCCATTTTACTTTAGCCCCTTAGTTGGGTCGAAGGTGGAAAATTCTTTACATTCGTACCTTTAATTTTGGACGAAGCTGAGTGTGTTTATAAGACATTTTACATTTGCACCTCATTTCCACTTTCGGGTCTTTAATTAGGGACGAAAGTGGAAAACAATTCACATTCGCCCATCTGAAAGGGTCGAATGTAGACCACTATATATACTTCATTTCAGTTTCGAACCCTCATTCATTCCAGTTTTCAAAAATTTTCAAAACCCTAACCCCTTGTTGCTTTGATTCTATTTGACTGTGATTCTTGTTCCTGACAATCTTCTGATCCTTTTCATTGTTATTACACAGGTAATGGACCTGTATTCGAGCCGGAATTGGGGTTTTTAACACCGAACCCTAAATTTTTTTATCTGGACTACTATGGACTGTTTCAGATCGTTTCTTTGATATGGATTCAGTCCTTATTGATTTTAGGTGGAGAGTGTAGAAAAACTAGGTTTAATTCATTGAACTTGAGTGTTAATTGTTTGATTGAAAAAGCCGAACCCTAGTTTCCTTTGAAAATCAATAATAACTGGATAATAAACACAATTGATGGTTGGAATAGCTTAGTCGGTTGTGTTAGGAGACACTTGAATCAAAAACAAGTTTAAAAACATATCAGAAAAACAATTTTGAATTTTGGGTATAATTTGCCACATTCGACCAGATCGTTTAGGGCGAACCTGGGTTTTACTGGTCGAAGGTGAATTTTTATGGACGAAAGTGGAAAAGCATGGACGAATGTAGGATTTTATTCTACTTTCGAACCAACAGTTTCACATTCGAACCTGTTTTCACACTTTCGAACTTATAATTTTCTACATTCGTACCTATTTTTGGGCGAATGTGGATTCTGAAAAATCAAAAATTTCAAAGTTTGTCGGTTTTTTATTGTTTTTGACGTATTTTCCTTGATTTTGTGATGCAGATTATTATAATGGCAGAACAACCAGCAGAGTATGTGGAGATTCCCGTGCAAGAAGTTCCCGTTCAAGAAGCTCCAGTTGAAAATGTTGTTCAAGCGTGGCCATTCGAACCTCCTCACAACTATTGTGCATTTGTAGGAGAAGTTCAGAAGAATACTGAGTTTACTGGAATTATAGACTTTCTCAGAAGAAGCAGGATAATTCATGCTATTGCTACACCTGCTATCATCTACAAAGACATTGTGGAAGAGTTCTGGAGTAAAGCTCGTTATGACTTCTGGGAAGGAAAAACTGCTATAGTAAGCAAGATTCAAGGAGATTTTGCTTTGGTGACTGAAGAAGATATCAGAGAAGCACTGAAGATTAAGGATGATGACTGTACAGATCCAAGATGCTTATCATGGACTAAACAAAGAGTTTGCTTTCTACGGATGAAATATAACAGTCCGATTACTGATGGAGCGTTACATAAAGGAAAGCTGAGTGTCCAATTTAAGTACTTCGCTCACGTTATTATACATGTTGAAGGGGTAGGGTACCGCTTCTCAGCGCTATCAAAAGCGCACCCTACCCAGCGCCCAATAAACAGCGCCCACAGAAGGCCAACACAACACTAAAGGGGGAAAAGGCAGCAGCGCTTAAACAGCGCTGCTCACTCCGCGCAGTGTCACCAGTTGACAGCGCCGGATTCATCCCCCTTAGAGTTCAACTTGCCACCTCCTGTCACCTGTCAGCTGACAACTGGCCAGCCGCCTGACACAGCCTGACAGCAGGAGAAAAACAGACCCTCTGCAGATCCAGCCAGACGGCGCCACGTGTACCAAAGGCAGAGCACCGCCCAGCCATCCAATCACGAAGCGCCACGTGGCCCAATCAAAGTAAAGCCTCTCCAACTTGGACCACTTTATCCAACTGAGAATTGAGATCCAACTAAGTGGACTCCAAAAGCTCCCGGGCCCAAGCCCGTCAACACCTGAAATGGGCCTGGCTGTCCAGGCCCACTCATCCCCTATAAAAGGAGGCTTTCATCTCCTTTCTTAGGGTAATCAATTCTTGACCAATTAGAAACAATACACTTGTATCATTACTTGTACTTTGTATTTATAAAAGAACATCTCTTGTTAGTGGACGTAGATCTTACGAGATCGAACCACTTATATCGTTGTCTCTTACATTATTCTGCTTACTGTTTATGCATATAACCATAGATCGATCATCGTTGTGAGCCAAGGATTATATCCTGCAGCAAACACGAGTCGTACCACATACCTACTACCCCCCACATATACTCGTTGTTTCTTCATTGGCGCCATCCGTGTCGGCTGAAAGAATCACTAAACTTTCAAACCTTTATCCTTTAAGCTCACTAAAATGGCAGATCTAACACCAGCCGGAGTCGTCGGAGCATCCCCTTCGGCAGTCATTCAGACTACGGGAGCAGGCATGCTCCAAACTCCGGACAAGGGCATAGCAACAGCAACCACAAGGGAGGAAACACCGCCCCAGGCGGTCTCCTGCTCAGACTCATCCGAGTCCGACATACCCACCACACCAGTGGATCCAGACGAGTGGCTTTTTCGCAAACAACTCAAGAATACAAAAATTTACCAAAACATGTTAGCCAAACTTCAAACCGATAAGTCTAAGGCTTCCCCATCGGCAAAACACAGCCGTCGGGGGAAAGAAAAGCAAGCCACACGTCCCAAGTCTCGGGGTGGAGATCGCAGCAAGCTTGCGCGCGATCAGGACCCCGCAGGCACAACTTCAGAGTCTGATAGCTACCAACCAACCAGCGATTCAGACAACACAAAGATCTCCAAACGCAAGAAGCGAAAGGTGACAAAGACCCACTCCGCCTCCTCACATAAGAAGGAGGACGACGACTTAAACAAGCCATACAGGCCTAAGTCGTTCGCCCTCAGCTCCAAGTTTTGCCAGCGGATAGCTACCGCACCCATTGAAAAACAAGCAAAACTCCCAAGCAGCATCGGTCGATACGATGGCCTGCGAGACCCCACCGATCACCTACACGACTTCGAGTGCGCAGGAACCACAGTCCTCTGGCCCGTGCAAGTCTGGTGCCACCTGTTCGCACAGACCCTCACGGGCGCAGCCAGAGTCTGGTTCGACAACCTCCCGGTGGGAAGTATTCTGGATTTCGACGACCTCATCCAGAAATTCAAAGATCACTTCTCCCACCTCATGCGCCACAAAAGAGATAAATCCCACATCCTCCTATGTCAACGTACGGACAATGAATCGATTGAAGATTTCATTGTGCGTTACAACAAGGAGGCACTACAAATCGGCTGTGGAGAAGAGCTCATGCGCGCAGGCTTTATCAACGGGGTGCGCAGTGAGGACTTGATGAAAACATTGTCCGGAAAAACGGGCATCCCAGATTCCTGGGAGGAAGTCATCAAAGCCGCCAAGATTTACGCATCCTCGGAACGCTCCATCAAACAGCAGCGCGGCTACAGCCAAGCCAACAACTCCAACAGAAACAAGGGGAAACAGTCCGTCTGGTCGCGAATCTCAGGACCAACGGACGAAGGAAAGTACTCGCCCGCCAACGATGCTCGGCAGACAATCAACAACAAACAAAGGGACCAGAGACCCCAACCAAAAAAGAATACCGACTGGACCCAGCTCACAAAAACTCCGTCACAAGTGCTGAAGACGGAACAAATCACTTTCAAGGAGCCCAAAGTGTTGGGCAAAAGAAAGAACGTCGATCAAACCAAGTTCTGTGAATTCCACAACGACTATGGCCACTTGACAGACAACTGTTACAGTCTGAAACTAGAGATCGAGGCGGCCCTAAAGACAGGCCAGCTAGGTCACCTCGTCAAAAATGTCAACAAAGGCGGACGCAACACCAACCCAGAAGTCAAACGAGAAGACACCGGAGGTAAACAAATCCGAAACCTCCAAACAAGCTACATACAATACGCCCCGCGCCATCATTGTAACATGCTCTCCAACGCGGGAACACGTCAACACACTGGTAAGCGCCCAAGACAAACTGACGACTCCTGGAAGGAGGTGGACGTCCTACTCCCTCGAGTACGAGGCGGACCATCCGCAACAGCGCCTCTAATCATCACTGCCGTTCTAGGGCATTATCGAACGCAATCCATGTTCCTAGACGGCGGAAGCAGCACTGACATAATCTATGATCAGTGTTTTCAACAACTGGACGAGGATGACAAAGCCCGCCTCGTTCCAGTCAACGCACCAATCTCGGGCTTTATCGATGAAGTCATCATGCCCCGCGGCATAATCACCTTCCCGGTCACCTTGACAGACGGTACCCATGAGCGCACAGAAATGTGCGATTTCATGGTACTACCGGTAACTTCACACCACGACTTCCTACTAGGGCGGGAAGGCTTGGCAAAGTTTAACGCCAACGCCTCCACGCCTCACCAGATGGTAGGCTTCCCTACCCGCACCGGCGTCGCCATAATCCGAGTAAACAAACAATGCCACGCCATAGAGGTGGCAAAACCACAAAAAGCGCAGGCCCGTTCAGCGCCGGAAAACTGGGTACTGAACCCAAAATTCCCGGACCAAACGGTAATCATCGGCCATGAAATCTCCAACACCACAACGGCGCACCTCAAGCAACTACTGGTCAAAAACATAGACATATTCGCCTGGCAACCATCCGACATGATAGGTGTTCCAAGAGAAATCGCGGAACATAAGCTCAACACCTACAAATCTGTCGAGCCAGTCGCCCAAAAGATGCGCAAAATGGGGCCGGAGAAAACAAAGGCGATGAATGAACAGGTCAACGAGCTCCTCAACGCAGGCATCATCCGCCCAATCCGATACCAAACCTGGGTAGCCAACCCAGTCATGGTAGGGAAAGCAACCGGCGGATGGCGCATGTGCGTTGACTACAAGGATCTAAACAAAGCCTGCCCAAAAGATTGTTACCCTCTACCAGAAATTGACCTAAAAGTGGACTCCCTCGCGCCATATCGCTTCAAATGCTTCCTTGACGCCTACAAAGGCTATCACCAAATCCAAATGGCCAAAGAGGACGAAGACAAAACCGCTTTCCGCACAGACACGGGGATCTTTTGCTACACCAAAATGCCTTTTGGCCTCAAGAATGCGGGAGCATACCAGCGACTCATGGACAGCGCTTTCATCGACGAGATAGGCGTACGCTTGGAAGTGTACGTCGACGACCTCGTCATCAAAAGCAAGGACGAGGACCACATGTTAGAAGACATTCAGAAAACCTTCAACCAGCTTCGAAAGGTGCGCATGAAGCTCAACCCCAGCAAATGCTCCTTCGGCATGGAAGAAGGAAAGTTCCTAGGAGTTGTTGTCACAAGAGACGGATTCCGCGCAAATCCAGACAAAGTCCTAGCCATCGAACGAATGCTTCCCCAACATCCATAAAGGACGTCCAGACACTCATGGGGCGCCTTGTCGCTCTCAATCGCTTCCTGTCAAATTACGCTTCCAAGTCATTTCCTTTTGTAGACACTTTGAAAAACTGTCTGAAAAAAAGCAATTTCCGCTGGACCCCTGAGGCGGAGAAAGCTTTTCAAGAAATGAAAAAATGTCTTATGAATTTACCTACTCTCACCGCACCACTTCCCAAGGAACCGCTAACATTATACCTCTCTGTCACAGAAAGGGCAATCGGCGCGGTACTCCTTGTGGACCGCCAGGGTGTCCAAACACCCATCTACTATATAAGCAGAACCCTGCTAGATGCGGAAACTAGGTACTCCACAATGGAGAAACTAGTACTAGCTCTCATTCACGCATCGCGCAGACTACGCAGATATTTTCACGGTCACCCAATAAACGTCCTCACAGATTACAGAATCAGCGACGTGCTACGAAAGCCTGAAACCTCCGGACGCCTAGAGAAATGGGCAATTGAACTGGGTGAGCACACCATCCATTACAAACCCAGACCGGCAGTCAAAGGACAAGTCCTCGCTGACTTCGCTACCGAAATACCAACGGATAAAATCGCGGAATGCCTCGCCGAGCAAGATCCCGCGCCACCAACCTCCAATGAAAGTTGGAAACCCTACACCGACGGCGCCTCAAACAGCGACGGCGCAGGTGCGGGGCTACGCTTAATCAGCCCCAACAACAAAGAGCATACATATGCCATTCGCCTGGATTTCACCGCAACGAACAATGAGGCAGAGTACGAAGCGCTACTAGCAGGCCTGCGCATCGCACACCAACTGGGAGCCTCCCACCTTGAAGCGCATGTCGATTCACTGTTAGTGGCCGGCCACATCAACGGCACATACGACGCCAGAGACGCGACAATGGCCCTGTACTTGCAACAAGCCAAACTACTCATGCGCAAATTTGCCTCATGCACCATCACACACATCAACCGGAGTGAAAACAAACCCGCAGATGCGTTAAGTAAAATGGCTTCAACAGTTTTCGACCACATGGCCAAAAATGTTCGCATTGAGCTACAAGAAAAGCCATCGGTCCCGCCAAGACAAGTAAACATCATCCAGACCGGTACAATATCTTGGATGGCACCACTAAAGGCTTACTTGACATCCGGATCTCTACCCGACAACAAGGCCGAAGCAAGGAAACTACAACACAAGGCCCTTCACTATGAACTAACAGAGGGAATCCTCTATCGCCGATCATACCTGGGCCCCTTACTGCGGTGCGTCGACAAGGAGGAAGCCGCCTTCCTCATTAGAGATATTCACCAAGGCATTTGCGGACTGCATGCCGGCCCAAGAATGGTGGTGGCTAAGTTAATGAGCGCAGGTTATTATTGGCCTGGCATGCACCCAGACGCAGTGGCAGAACTACGCAAATGCGAATCCTGCCAACGCCATGCGCCAAACACTTTGCGCCCCAAAAACGACTTGGTACCCGTCACAGCGGCGTGGCCATTCCAAAAGTGGGCGATAGACCTCGTTGGCCCATTCCCCACCGCGCCAGGAAACGTCAAGTTCTTAATAGTGGCCATCGACTACTTCACAAAATGGATCGAAGCAAAGCCACTAGCAAAGATAGACGGCCCCCACATCAAGAAATTCATTTGGGAATTTATCATATGCAGATTCGGCCTACCGTACCAGATCATAAGCGATAACGGAACCCAATTCACAGACCAACACTTACAAGAGTGGTTGGCACAAATGGGGGTCCAACAGATCTTTACATCAGTCGCCCACCCCCAAGGGAACGGTCAAGTCGAAAGAGCAAATCGAAGCATAATCGAAGGGATCAAAAAACGACTAGGAACCAAACGAACTGGATGGGTGGATGAAGTCCCCCATGTCCTATGGGCAAACCGCATCCTCGAAAAATCCAGCAATGGCGAAACACCATTCAGCCTAACCTACGGATCCGAAGCCGTCATCCCAGCAGAAATTGGATGCCCCTCCGCCAGAGTACTTATGGCGGACAAGGGGCAAAACAACCAAGAACTGCGCTTGAACCTAGACCTACTTGAAGAGCGCCGAGAGCTTGCCGCCATCAAGGAGGCTAGATACAAAAATCAGTTGGAACGCTATTACAACAAACAAGTCAAACTCCACGAATTCGACATTGGTGACTACGTCCTACGCAACAACAGCGCTTCCAACGCAGAAAAGCCGGGCAAGCTTGCCCCAACCTGGGAGGGGCCTTACAGAATTCAAGAGATCCTAGGCAAAGGCGCTTATGCGCTGGAAAAGATTGATGGCACACCTGTACCGCGCTCATGGAACGCGGCTCAGTTACGCTTTTGTTACATGTAATGTACTTGTAAAACACTTGGGCTACACATGCCTAAGTCCTCTAAAAAGTTTTCTATAAAGTTGCTAAACGCTTATCTTTATGTGTGCGCTATCGGATCCTTGGGTCTTCAAGGCATAGATTTTAAACATAACTATCGCCGGACTCAATACTCAAATCCAAACACATCACACTACAAGATTAGGCAATATATAGAAAACAAACTTAGAAAATTTTCATATCAACCAAAAAGAGGCGTTCAAGCTGCCCCAAGCTTTACAAGTAAACAAAAACAAACATACGAAACACTTAGTCTCCGCCAGATCCCTCAAAATCAACAAGTTGCTCCTCCATACCCTCCGGACTCGTCCCAGATGTCCCTTCACCGGTTGCCTGCTTTGCTGTCTTCTGCGCCTCCGCACCCAAGCGGTCTGATTCTTCCATAAAGTAACGGAGGGCGCCAGCAGGGTCAGCATACTCATTACAGTCCGCCACTGTCTTGAGTATAGGGAATTCGATTTGCTCAAACTTGAGAAGTTCAGCTTCATACTCCTTCTCCCTGGGCTTACCATGATGCGCACCTTCAGTTATACGCCCTTGATTCAGCGCATGGTAAAACCCAGTCTCAAACCCCTCAGCTTCCCCAGCAGCGCGCGCAGCACCAGCAATAGCAGCAACCTGATCGCCAAGATTTGGCTCATTCCAGAACCTCTTAAAAATCTGCAAGCAAGGGACACAACAGTCAGAAAGGTAGCCTACACAAACAAATTAAACAGACTAAGGAGAATACTTACCCCGGCGATACCCTGGGTCATCACCCAACGAACAGAGTCCTGGGCCTTCTGCTGCGCGACGGAGGCTTCGTCAAACAGAGCCTTTGCATTCTCAGCCTCTGTCTGCGACACAGTTAAGGACTCCTCTAAGGAAGCCCTCTCCTCCGTTAACGCCGCCTTCTCCTTCAGCCAACCCTCTTTCTCACCCACTAGCTCAGACAACTGGGTAGACGCGCTCAAAAGCTCCTGATCTTTTGCGTTCAAATCAGAGCGCAAGCCTGCCACCACCGAATCCCTTTCGGCTAACACCTTCTGATGACCTTCAGCAGCCTCTTGCAACTTGGAATTTTCATGCCTCAGCACTTGGATCTGCTCTTCCAGCCTCATCATTTTTTGGTTGGTGACTTGGCAGGCTTCAGTCCACCTCTTCTGAGCTAGCGCATGATCGCGCTCCAGCGCCTTAACCCTGTCCTCAGACTTGTACGCCCTCTCCCGGTACCTCTCCATGTCAGCTTTTAGCTTATCCTCCCTCTGCGCCTGCGCAGACCGCCGGGAGTTAAAATCAGCAATATCACGGGCAAACGCTTCATCACGTCGCTTCAGCGACTCCACAGCAGCAATTTGAAGCGCCTGCCCAACACATATGTCACTGATAAGCTGAGAGCGAGGCAAGCTATCTTGGTACAACTTCTCTCTGGGAGGTACCACCTGGGACACAAACTCCTCCGCAGTAAGAGGATTTGCAAAGCGGGAGTTCTCCCGGATACTCCAGTGCGGGCGCCAGATCACATCGCCCGCGGAGTAACTCGAGTCACCCCGTTCAGCACTAACCCTTCCACTAGAAGGGTTATCACCCACCACCCCGGTATCACCACCACCACCTGGAGAACTTTCAAGCGCCACCTGTTTGGAGGCAGCCTGGGCAGCCTCAGCAGCCTTTGCTTTGGCTTCTGCCTCCGCCTTCTCCTTCTCTAAACGCAGCTTTTCAGTTGCCGCATCCTCCTCGACCTTCCGGGCCAACTCCTCCAGGCGCAGCTTTTCAGCTGCCACCCTCTCTTCCTCCAATCTCTTGGCAGCGGCCTCCTCAGCCCGTTTCTTTGCGGCAGCCTCATCGGCCCTCTTCTTGGCCTCAGCCGCCTCCTTCTCTAGACGGACCCTCTCCGCCTCCGCGGCCACCCTCTCCTCTTCCTGCCTTTTCTGAGTGGCCTCCATCTCAGAAGGGGTAGGACCAGCAGAGCCTTGTGTCTGCGGAGACACAACTGCAATAAAACAAAAAATCAGTCACCAATACTACAACAAAAAACAAACAAAGAGAGGCCAACTTACTGGTAACTTTCTTCAGAGTCTTTTGGAACAAGGGGCGACGCTCCGGAGGAGGACTGATCTCCAAAGAAAAGGGCCCCGCGCCACTTCCACCCGCACCGCCAGCTTTTGAAGACATTGCCTTCTTGCCCTGAACCTTCCCAAGCTTCCGCTTCTTTTTCAACGGGCTCTCAGGCGTCTCCACATCTTCAGGAGTGGAGGACGAAGACTCCAACGTCTTGTCGCGTTGCCCATAGTATGGCCCTTCACCACCTGCACTCAAAGGCGCAGATTTTACTTCGGTTTGCACCTTATGCTTATGCATTACCGGCACACTCTTCTTACGACCACGAGGTGGCGGCGGATGCACCAGTTCCACAGAAGACCCAGTTGATTCCTCATCAGAAGAAACAACAAAATAAGGGCTCTCTTCATGTGGAACTGAAGATAAAGGGTCAGGATTTATAGGGTGCTCACGTGAGATAATCATACCAGAGGGCTTGAACTCCAAGTATGGATAATAAAACCTATCCACCATCTGGTCAATCACAGACACACCACCCTGCGCAGGATCCCTCCACTCCAACGGCGCTTTATCGCGCAAAAGAAACGCAGCAAATTTCGACATCCCTGCGCCAACCAAGATAAAACTCAGTCAAACAAGAATTAGCATAAAAATCAAAGCAACACAAGGACAAATAAACTTACCAGCAACGGCAACCACAGGCTCTTTTCCTTCCACCAGCTGCACACGGCTCATACCCAACAGGGCCAACATGGCCTCCGAACAACTGCCCGTGTCAAACGGGGAAGCATGAGCCACCAAGTCCTTGAACCATGCTTGCTCTCGGAAACCCTCCATCACAGGATGATCAGGCACCTTCTGACGTTCAGCAATAACCTTCCAAGCAAAATCCACAGGTATGACCCCCCTCTTAACGTAGAAAAACTTCTCCTTCCAGTCATGAAGAGACTTAGGAGGGGTGGTTCCAACCGGTGGTATATGTGGCCTAGGAACAAAGCTAAACCAGGACTGCTCCATGGTCATCATATAAAAAACATTGAACCGTTCAAAAGACGGTTCAATGTCCAAGGCCCTGCAACAAGCCTCAAAGTGTACCAGACGAAGCATCCCAAACCCACTAACCTGGGTAACATGGACACCATGCTTCACCAACGTGTCCACTTGGAACTTGGTGGCAGGCAGACGGAACCCACAAAGAGCAAAGTGGGCCCAGTACAGGCTCATCTTCCCCGGAGGAGGAGCCAAAGCAGTGTTCTTCCCAGTGGGAAGTTCCACCTCCCATGAAGGATCAAACTCCATGGTCTTCACAAACCTAGCAAACGTCTTCTCACTCCATTTACAGGGAGTGTTGTGTATGAGTTTCTTTGACTTCTCAGCAACTTTCTCTGGGTTGCCCCCAACAGTGGATCCCTCAGACATGACGATATAAGAAAAATAGAAATTTCTTCAACAGGAACTCGCCGGAAAACTTGAAGGTCTACCGGAGAAGATGAAGTTTTGAGGAGGAGAAGTTGAGAGGATTTTTGAACGGTGAAATAATAAGAAATCCAAGGAGTCTCCTCGAGTATATATACCCATCGCATTTAATGCAATGGGCACAACTGGCAAGAAACTTTTCAGTCTCCCAGACGAGGGCAGATCTGGACGCTACACGTGGCAGACAGCTGGAAGCGAACAGTCGTCTGGAGGCACGTGAGTACACGCGTCTGCTGGAAGGACAACTCTTCACCTGCAACATGACAGCAGTTACTCTGACACTGCCCCACTCACGCGCGTGTACGGCTACTCGCCTGACACACGACGAAAAAACTGCCCACCCACGTGCTGACTTGACTGACAACTGTGCAGACATCCCCTCTGTACCCTGACACGTCCACCAACCGTCTCAGCTTCTTCAGCACGTTTCCTAAATTCAAGGAAACCTCTTCATTTTTCAAAATTCCACATTAAACACCTGGGCCTGCCACGTCAGCACTCGGCGCAAGGTTGACGTAAAATATGAAAGGACGTTCTCCGCCAGATTTTAATAAACCTGAGATTGCCACGTCAGCACTCGGCGCACGGTTGACGTAAAATCTGAAAAGACGTTCTCCGCCATATTTTACTAAAACCTTAGACTTGTCAAGTTTTCACTTGGCACTAGGTTGACGTAAAATCTGAAAAGACGTTCTCCGCCAGATTTTACTTTTCACAACTCAACTCGTCAAGTTTTCACTTGGCGCTAGGTTGACGTAAAATCTGAAAAGACGTTCTCCGCCAGATTTTACCTTCCACACCTCAACTTGTCAAGTTTTCACTTGGCGCTAGGTTGACGTAAAATCTGAAAAGACGTTCTCCGCCAGATTTTACCTTCCACACCTCAACTTGTCAAGTTTTCACTTGGCGCTAGGTTGACGTAAAATCTGAAAAGACGTTCTCCGCCAGATTTTACATTTTCACACCTAGACTTAAGTTTTCACTTGGCGCTAGGGTGACGTAAAATCTGAAAAGACGTTCTCCGCCAGAATTTACATTTTACACCTACACTTGTCAAGTTTTCACTTGGCGATAGGTTGACGTAAATTCTGAAAAGGCGCTCCTCACCAGATTTTTCTCTCATAAACCCTGGCTATCCACAACCGATGCAATGTACAAAGATAAAGGGACGCTTTTATCTTTCCACATGGCACCAAAGTGGCCAAACCCAAACTAATACCTGACTTCAACACAGGACACATTTTAGTCCAGCGCCCCACCAGCCCTCTAAGCAAGCACAGGAGACACCCTGGACTTGGGGGACTTGAAGGGGTAGGGTACCGCTTCTCAGCGCTATCAAAAGCGCACCCTACCCAGCGCCCAATAAACAGCGCCCACAGAAGGCCAACACAACACTAAAGGGGGAAAAGGCAGCAGCGCTTAAACAGCGCTGCTCACTCCGCGCAGTGTCACCAGTTGACAGCGCCGGATTCATCCCCCTTAGAGTTCAACTTGCCACCTCCTGTCACCTGTCAGCTGACAACTGGCCAGCCGCCTGACACAGCCTGACAGCAGGAGAAAAACAGACCCTCTGCAGATCCAGCCAGACGGCGCCACGTGTACCAAAGGCAGAGCACCGCCCAGCCATCCAATCACGAAGCGCCACGTGGCCCAATCAAAGTAAAGCCTCTCCAACTTGGACCACTTTATCCAACTGAGAATTGAGATCCAACTAAGTGGACTCCAAAAGCTCCCGGGCCCAAGCCCGTCAACACCTGAAATGGGCCTGGCTGTCCAGGCCCACTCATCCCCTATAAAAGGAGGCTTTCATCTCCTTTCTTAGGGTAATCAATTCTTGACCAATTAGAAACAATACACTTGTATCATTACTTGTACTTTGTATTTATAAAAGAACATCTCTTGTTAGTGGACGTAGATCTTACGAGATCGAACCACTTATATCGTTGTCTCTTACATTATTCTGCTTACTGTTTATGCATATAACCATAGATCGATCATCGTTGTGAGCCAAGTATTATATCCTGCAGCAAACACGAGTCGTACCACATACCTACTACCCCCCACATATACTCGTTGTTTCTTTACATGTGTTCGGGATGGTGAGTGGGGGATATGATGTAATGAGAAAGAGTCTGAGCTCGTTAATGGTTGCTCTAACATTGAATAAACCATTTAACATAGCTGGGATGATTCTGGATCATATGTTGGAGATGTTGAAAGGTCAGAAGTCGAAGAAATTTTTGTTGTATCCAAGATTCTTGATGATGATTTTTGATCACAAGTATCCGAAGTGGAAGAAGGATCCTACGATGGTTTTGGGACAAGATCACATGAACATCAGAACATTGGTTAGAATGAAGGGTTATAAGGGTATTCCTAATGATGAAAAGCCACCATACAAGAATCTGTTTGGTCATTTGATCAATCCGGGATACACTGACCTAGGGGAGAACAAGGCTAGACATGATAATAGTGAATCTGACTATGATGATCCACTAGTACATGCAGATGCTACTACTAAAAGAAAACGTCAAGTCAAAAATGCCGGAGCCAAAGGGAAGGGCAAGGCAAAGGCGGATGAAGCTGAACCTGCTAAGAAGCAGAAGATGAGAAAGAAGAGTACTGCAAAGAAAGGTACTAATTTGGTTGATGAAGAATCTTCTGTTGACTCTGAAGAAACAGAAGAAGATGAACAATGGGATTCGGATGCTGAATTGTTGAGGAAGAACTCCAAGCGCAAGGCCACTGCTGTTGGAGAGTCTGAATCTTTGAACAAAGCAGTTGAAGAACAATTACAAAAAGAGCCAATTGATCTTGAAGGTGAGTTAGGGGTTGATATTGAAGATTTGGATGGTTCTACAGTTGTTGTGAACCTGAAGAAGCCTAAACACAAGTCTATGGCTAAGAGAGATACGAAAGAGAGCACAAAGAAGTTGCGAGAGAAAGAGATTGAGATGCTACTGAAAGGGAAGAAAGTCCCAAATGCTGGCACATCTTCACAGGTTTCCTCACCAGCTACCACGAAGCAAAAGAAGTCACCAAAAGAACCTGAAGTAGTTCCTGATCTAGAAACTACTTTGGAAAATGTTTTCAATCTATTCAAGAAGAAAGAGAAAACTCCTGTTACTGAATCTTCCAAGACTAAAGTCACAGTTTCTGATGATATGATGAAGAAAGTGAACAAACAACTGGAAGATATGATGAAGATGTTGACTGCACAGCAAGCTCAGATAGAGAAATTCAAGAAAAATGAGGAAAAGATGTTGCAGATTGTTGTAGCTTCTAAGACAAATCAAGACGAACTTGAAAAGAAGCTGAAACAACTTGAGGAGGAAAAGAATGAGCTTGATGAGAAGTGTAACGGGAATAGGAGGATGATTAAGAGTGTAAGGAAAGACAATAAAGAGTTGAAGAAAGAAAACAAAAGAATGAGTGAGTTGCTTGACAAGTTATACGGTGAAGCTCCTAAGCTAAAAGAAGGAGAGGAAGATAAAGAAAAAGAAGAAGAAAAGGTTGATTATGAAGAGTCTTCTGATGATGAAGAAGGTGATGATGAAGAAGGTGATGATGAATCAGATGATGGATCTGATGATGATGATGATGCTGAGGGGAAATCAGGTAATAAGAAGAATGATGATAATGAGGAGAGTAGTGATGATGATGATGATGATAACGATGATACAAGCAAGTTTACATTTGAAGAGAGACAGACCAAGAAAGGCAGTTCTGGTCAGTCTAGTTCTAAGAAAGCAGGAGAGAATGTTGATGCTGATGATAACATATTCTGGATAGAGAAAATCAGATCATTATCAGATGATGAAAAGAATGTGTATAGAGAGATGCTGAACAAGAGAGAGTGGACCATTGAGTTTACTGGAAAGTTTGCTGATATATTCCAATCTGAAGATATGAGATTCGAATTGGAATATAATGATCTGGATTTAGAGGAAGGTGAAGTGTTAGCTGCTGCTTCAAAAGAAATTCTTGAAGGAATTGCGCAGCGTGTTGGTAAGACACTTGAAGAGATCATGGCTGATCAAATGATTCCAGACATTCCTGAAAAGGATGTTGGAAATCATTCTGATGATAAACAAAAACCAGAGGCTGAGGAGATTGAAATAGAGGATATAACACATGAAGAATATCCCCAATACTTCAGAGACACAGATGAAAATGAAGTTTTCCCAGACTTTACTGAAACACATATGAGAGAAGCTAAGAAGAAAGCTGAGCAAAAAAGTAAAGAATTTGTGAAGAATGTGTTTGGAGATGATAAGCAGAAACCATCGTCTGAACAAAGTGATGAATTGAAGACATTGTTGCAGAAGCTGAAAGAGAATGATGAGAAAAGACCGAAACCAGAAGCACAAGGAGGTTTCTATAGATATCACAACCAGAAGTTCAAAGGCAGAGCACTGGGTTGGAAATATCTGAGAAGTCTCAAGTGTATTGCTGTGAAGTGGGAAACTGGAATTTTGTACTTCTACAGATTCTATGATTTGCTTACTCTACCGTACTGGGCGGTGAGAGATATCTGTCGGTTCAGGATGATTGGTGCTTCGGTGAATAATACTGCAGTCGGATGGTTTGCTGATAAGCTTGTCTGGGAGAGCAGAACGAAATAGGATATGTTCAAGCCTCAGTACCCGAAAAGGAAGGTTCATAGAGATATTGATCCAAAGACGGGTAGAAAAAAGTGACATTGATTTACAAAGCTCCTGTGGTGATGAAGAAAATACCGCTAATGCCAATACAACAACATTTCAGTGAAGATTTTATTGTTTGGTATTATGATTGGAGGAATGCTGAAGCGGTGATAGTGTTGAGAGACGGGAAGGATGCATACAAGAAAATACATGTTTTTGACCCAATGTGGCTCATAAACTGTACTTTTGAAGACATCATCATGTTGTACTACAATCCGATCTATAGTGACCCCACTGATGCATATCAAGCAAAGAAATATCAACAGGTGGTTGGAGTGTGCTTTGCGTATGATATCAACTTTGGTAGCAACCTTGAGAAGAAGCTTGGTGAGAAGGTGAAGGTTAATGAAGTGCCAAAGCGTTCGATGAAGAGGAAACTGGAACCAGAAATGACTAAAGATCAACGTACACAACTTCGTCTGAAGATTATGAACAAATGTATGGATGAAGATCGAAGGCAATCTGAGCAATAGTCGAGGGGGAGTTTGTTGATTCATTTTGTGCGACTAATGCATCGGATTGTAATCATAAACATGTTTTGGAGAAATCGTAAGGGCAAAAGTGGATCTGATATGGGACGAAGGTAGAGAATTTAGGGCAAATGTAGAGTTAGATGGTCAAAGTAGAAAGGTACTGAAGAATGTTCCAGGTTCGAGCTGTGAAGAAGGGCGAATGTGGAAAACTTCCACATTCGACCTCCCGCTATGGGCGAACCTGCAGAGTATATAAGCTTGAAGTTTGTTTTAATTGTTAACTTTGATCATTTTGAGTCAAATAGGTCTGAGTAGAGCTCTCTAGTGTGTGTGTTATTGAAGTGTTGATCAGATTTACTTGTAATCGTTATTGTAAACACTTTTCTAAAAGTAATTAATGAAAATGTCGTTTGAAAAGCTTAATCCGTGTGTTTAATTCATTGATTATCATTTTGTATTTGTTCTAGAGTTTCCGCACCTGGAATAGAGACTTGTATGATCATATTCACTGTTTTTACATAAAACGATCCTTTAAAACCTAGGCACAACCAGGATATCTTAAAAGAGCAAAATCCAAAGGAAAATGCCAAATCCCTCTATGCTAAAAGGCTACCTCAAAAACCCCAACGCTAAAAATTCGTACCTAATGGTATTTGTCCTAACCCTGGTTGAGAACACACCTGTCAGTTTGCTGCATCCAGAAAAATGTTGACCTGTACACCCGTGTGTCTCCTACCTTGTAGTTCCTACAGTCTAACGCTTATAATCGTAATCAGTAAAGTTAGGCTTTGAAGACATTGTTGTAAGTTTGTTTACGTGGATCCATACACTGGTTATCGCCTTGGACTGCGGCTGTGCTTTTAATAATTTCCCTTTAACAATTCTAACTCGTGTGTTCAGTCTAATTCTAGCTGATATGATCCTTTCACCGGTGACCGCTCAACAAAAATAGAGTGTTTGCATTTTGAATCTATTTTACTTTATTTTTCACTTTATTGTTGTTTTTATTTCTTTTATTTGTTTATAGAAATTCTCTAATGACAAAAAGATTTTCTATTTTTCACTTCAGGTCATAATGCACGGGAAATGGTCATTCTATGGAAGTACTCATACTGTTCAGGAAAACATTTCGTTTTTGTACCGACAAATTTTTCTAAAAAAGCCAAGTCTAAGTTTCTTCTAAAATCCACTAAGATAATCGAATTCGGGCTCGTTTGTAATTGAGAGGCAATATGTGAATGATATTATTAAGTTGTTAGATTGCACAGGCCCATCATTCATTAATAAACTTGGGCTCGGCCCAAAGTAAATAAGGAAGATAGGGTAGACGAAGATGCCAAACGACATCTTCGTTGGGCATATTTGCCCTAGGGTGGGTGTATGTTGGATCAGTTTCTCTATTTAACAGTTCTTATTCATGAACACTTATGTGTTGAAAGTTTTATCAAAGCAGTTTGCACAACAAAATAAGTAAAGTGTTCAAGTTAAAGCATCACTTTTTAACAGGAGTTATTACTCCCCCTCAATCAATGAACTAAGTAGTAAAGAAGAGAATCAATAACAGTAAATGAATATAACAGTAAATGCAGAATGATTCTCAGATATATATTGAAATGGTTAACTACAAAGTATTTGAAGGAAGTGTTCAAGCCTTGGATGAATGTCTAAAATAGGGGTTTAACCCCTCTATGTATAGACGAACAATTACATACAAAATAAGTTACCAAAAGATTATAATAAGGTAAGATAATACTACAACAGGCTATAGTATTGAAACTTGAACAAAGACTTTAAGAAAACTAATATAATACTAAACTACTGAGATTAAGGGCGGTTAGAAGCTTCTAATCAAAGTGCTGATGAGTTACAAACTTCTGCTGAGTGATTTTCAGGAGTTTGTCTTCAGCAGTTGTTCTTCAGATGTTTATCTGGTTCATCTTCAGAACCTCTGTTTCATTACTCTTTAGAACTTTGGTAATCTTTTACTTCAGCAGTTTCACAAAATGTTAAGAGGATATAAGACTAAGGTTTATACTGGCTTGCCAATCCTCTTTGACCCTACAATCTCCCCCTGGATTGATGAAGCCAAAACCTTTATCTATCTTTATTTATAAGATCCTCTCTTCCTTGAATCAAGAACTCTCCAAATTTCCATGATCATTTGATATTTGAGCTCTCTGACCTCTGGTTCTGAAAGTAGTCCGTTTTCTGGTAAAATATTCTGAATGGTTAGAAGACCTTCATCAGATAATTTTCCCAATTCAGTAGTGTCATGAAGGACTTTCATTGTGTAGTCTTTTCTTTCCAGAACCATGGAACTTGACTTGCGGGTAAAGTACCATTTGACAATTGGAGATTTGGAATTAAAGAAGTCGTCTTTATATGGTACTATTTGTAGGTTTGAAGATAGGTCTGATGTTGGTGGTTTTTCTTTTTCAGTATTGATCAGATTGGATCTCCTTCTTCTTTCAACTAGTACAGTACCAGGTGTATCAAATGAAATTGGAATGTGATGTTTAGAGATCAACTTGGTATGTTTTTGTTCTTTGATGGTCTGCTTCTTTTGATATGCAAATGTTGCAGGATCCCTATCTTGTGTTATCAGAGGCTTTTCATCAAAAGTGAAATCATCTTCAACAATGGTGTTCTTCTCAATCAGAAACATCTTAAAGTCTGTTTTTGTGTGTTCCTCTGTCTTTTTATTGGTAGCAGGCTGTGTTGGTTTGAACTTCTCCGGATTTGCAAGTCTTTCAGCCTTGAACTTTTTGTAAGTGTCATAAAGTACATCTCCTTTCCATTTGCACACTTGTTGTTTTGAACCATAATTGTTCTCTACCAATTGTTCAATGATTTGGGCTCTTTTCAACTTTCTTTCTTTTTCTGTGGCTAGCCTGTCTGATACAAGTTGTGCCTGAATTGTAAGTTCTTCAGTTGAGAGTCCCTTAAGTGAGTATTTCCTTGTCTTGTTGTGTTTGCTGATATAGTTTATCAGCTGTTGTCTTTTATCTTCTTCAGCAACAAGGAGTTTTTGCTCAGCAAGTCTTTCTAGTGCTTCTAACTCACTTAACTTGTCTTCATAGCTTAAGTCATCCCTTGCTTCTAAGCTGTTCCATATCTCATCTTCCATTGCCTTTGTTTTTGCTTCTTTTAAGTCTTCTTTTGTTTGTTCTTCTGATACTGGTATAGGAGAAGAGTTTAAATCAGTTGTAGGAATGGGAACAGGCTTTGGAATTTCACCTTGAGTTGTTTCTGTTGCTTTAGAAGACTGTTCTGGATCAGTGCAGGAAATGTCAACTACTGAAGTGTTGATCTGAGCATCAACTACCGAAGGATTGTCTTCAGTACTTTTGGCCTTGTCTTTAGAAGCTTCTTCACTAATGCCTTGGGCAGACTTTTCAGCTTTTTCTCTAGGGATTCTCTCTTGTTTCTCATACTATTCTTCTCTTTCTTTCTGTGCTTTTCTTGTCTTGTCATGGTAGTTAGCTTTTGAGATCCCTGGAGATTTTGTGCTTCTCTAGCTCTTTTTGAAGCTTCAAGTGACATAGTTTCAGGTTCCTTTGACATCTCCCCCTTTATGGCTTCATCCACTTCTGGAAACCAAGGAGGTGGAGGTGTTACACAAGATAGATGGGCTAATTGTCTTCTATTGTCTTCCATCTTTCTTGACAATTCACCAAGCTTGTGATCAATTGCATTATTTATCATCTCCAATTGAGCTTTGGTCTTTAACTCCATATCAGTCATAAAGGTTTGGAGATGAACAGAAATAAGCTGTTGTACCATCTGGTGTAGGGGACCATCTGGGCTGCATAGTTGGTTAAATTCTATGCTTGAGGACCCAGAGAATTGGGTAGGCTTTTGTGATTGTGGAGGGTGTGTTGGGGTGATCCTCAGTGTGATCTAGGGATGCCACTTTTGGGGAATTGGGGTTTAAGTGGTCTTTAACCTGTTCTTCTGTGACTGTCTTCTTGAGTACAGATACATTAGAATCAGGACCTTCACAGTCAGCCGTCAATTCATTTTGTGGAGATTTTGATCCATCATCCAAATTAATGGAATCATCTGAATCACTGACATAGTCCTCAATGAGAACATTATCAGTTGTATCATGAGCTAGGCCCAACCTAGTTGTCTCATGAACCACGTTTTCTTGGTACTGAGGTTTTCCTACTTCAGGCACAGGGCCTTCATCAGCAGTTGCCACATTTGAGGTCTTAGCTATGGCACTACTGTCCTCAAATCCATCACTGGATGGTATAAGAGTAGTAGCAGCCTTAAATATACCAAAGGATTCTAAGTTTGGGCTTACAGTCCTAGGTTCCTCCTCATCTCTTTGGTTAGAGCTGATCACATTCTCATCAATGTCCATTTCTTTGTTTTCAACCCCCTGTATTATGTGGTGATTGGGGATTGACATTTTCAAATGGAGTGTGTTGTTTCAGCTCAGAGAGAATATTAGCTATCTCAACTGTTGGTGATGTTTCTTGTTCAGCAGTTATGGGATCAGCAGTTGGGGTATGTTTAGTTGAATCAATTGTTTTGAAAGAAGGGTCAGTAGTTTTGTCTTTTTGAGTTTCTTTCTAGAAAACAGAATGGATATAGGTGCTTTGGGGTTGTTTGAGATGGATGAGACTGAGAGGAAGTTTCAGTCAAATCTTTTAAAAGTGCAGATTGTACATCAGCAGCTTCAGGCATCTCATCTTCCTGAATTGCTTTTCTTTTTGGGTTGGTGGGTTTGGATTTTTGTAGTTTGGTTTGGTTAGGCTTTTTGGGAATGGGTTTTGAGGATGTTGTTTCCTTAGGGACCGTGACATGTTCCCCTTGGTCATCCTCTGGCAGAAGTGTTGGTTTGTTAAGCCTAGAGTATGCTTGTGAGGATAAAGCGTTTAAAATTGTTGTTTTACCCACAAGCACCTCTTCTCCAAGTTCTTTAATAAGACATTTCATGATGAACCTTATATACAACAAAAATTTCTTTTTATCATTTTGGTGATGCAACACCAACTCATTGAAAAAGTATGAAGATGCCCTATATTTAGTTTCATTAACAATGGAATGAAAAATTTGTTGTAAGGTTGAGGACATCTGATCAGACGATCCAGTTTTTGGACTTCAACAGATGATAATGTAGTGAAACAAAAGTTTATATTTTGCATCAAAATATTTCTTGTAAATATTAGCATGTGATAATGTACATTGGTAACCACACTCAATTATGGTTGATTAGATTGTTCCAATAGGAATTTGATCAGGCGCTTCAGCATCATCAAGACCTAGTCTGTTTCCCAGGGTAGCCGGTGTGATTGCCATTTCATTCCCTTTGATCTTCGTCTTCAAGGAAATGACTTTAACATCTTCGGTAACAGTCTGAGCGTTTGCCCAGAACTCATTTAGAGTGTTAGTATGGATTGGTGGGTCAATGGTGAACGCCGTGTAATATTGAGATTTTACGATCAAATAAATGATTTCATCGTATTGGGATTAGGCTTCATCTTTTTCAAAGTAGCCTCTTTGATTATGTTCCTGTTTAAGAACTAGAGCCATTGTGTTTTTGATAGAATAGTTGAAGGATTCAGAGAGGGTTTTGAGAGAGGGAAGTTTTGTTTTTTTTACGATAATAATGAAAAGAGGGGTTTGAGAAGTTTAATAGCCATTTTAGGTCAAACTTCTGAAAAATAGGAAATGACTGATTTGCCCTTTTTATTTAAAACTTCTGATGAATAATTCAGGAGTTTCATATTTTGTTCTTCAGTAGTTTTAACTACTGAAAAGATTTTCTTGAAAATACCCCCAAAATCAATATTTGATGATATTATCATCTGCAGATTTTTCTTTTCAGAAATTTTCCCATAAAATTGTTTTTGTACATCAGTAGTTTTTCTCTCTTTTTGTTGATCAACAGAAGTTTGGGACAGAATTAGTAAGCAGGTAAGTGAAAGTAAAATATGTAAAGAAAAATGAAAACACTTACAGAGTTTACTCAAAATTTAGAATTCCAAATATGGATACTAACCTAAGACTTGAATAATTTAAGTTTTGCAATGAATTGTGATTGCATGTTCCAATATTAGGAATAATTATTTTGGGTAATAAACCTAAGACTTGAATAATTTAAGTAATTAGAATGGTTATTTTCACAAAAAAACGTTTTCCAAAAGTATACATAGATTACAACAAACCGTCATTTCATGTGAAAAAATTACGTTTTAGAAATACATGTCTTATAGGAGTTACTATATTTTTAACTTAAAAAAATATATTTTGAAACAATTTGGACACAAATATATTTCGTTTTTAAGCATAAAATATGCATGTATATGAGATATGCAAACGTGCTAAGGCTGTATGTTTTGCATCGCGGTGAGCACCGTCACGAGCCACCGACGTGACTCTCAAGTAACCCAGTCACGCCAAGCTGTTGTGGCGAGCGGTGAGCAACGACATGACACAACCTAGAAATCCAACACAAATTCCTTTCTTCGCGTCATGAGCCTGCTCGTATTGGCACACTCGCGTCAGTTAGCATGGGGCTGTTGTTCCTACTCTCGCCTCGTCGCTCGCGTATCCACAACCACTACGCCAAAATATGTCTACGGCCACATAAAAAAAGTGTGACCATATGCCTTTCGCCACACTTTTTTTTTCCAGCTCAAGTGTGACCATAGGTCGAGTCATCGTAGATATCATACGGCCACATTCACATTTAGTGGTCGTAGCTACTAAAAAGTGTGGCTAAAGGGTATTAGCATATCTTGCTCAAATCAAGCATTCCCTCCATTAAGTATGGCTAAAGGGTGGAAACGGCCACATGAAATTACTTTAAGCGTGACTGTTTCTGTTATATAGTCACATAAATTTACTAAAAGAATTGTTTTAGCCACATCAAATAAAAAAAAAGTGTGACAAAAGGGTGGTTGTAATCAAGTATTTTGTCCATTAAGTGTGGCTAAAGAATAGTAACGGCCACGTGAATTTCTTTTATATGTGGCCAGTTCTACTATATAATCACACCAATTAATTGTAAGTGTGGCTATTGTCTTAACTTTTGGTCACACTTAATTTTTTTTAATCACGTTTGTTATTATTTGGTCACACAACATAAAACTAACTAAAGATAGTGTAGCAAATGAGTATCTAAAGCCACATAACATTTGTTAATTTTAAGTGTGCCTAATTGGTAACCTTTGTCCACACATTTTGATTTTTCAATGACGTTTGGTATCATTTCGTCACACAAACAAAATAAAGTGATAATGGTGTGGCTAATGGGTATTTAAACCGACACAAAATTTTGCAATTTTAAGCGTGGCTATTCTCTGACTTTGGTCACACATAACTTTGTTTACTCGTGACGTTTATTATCATTCCGTCACACAGCACAAAACAAACTAAAAATGGTGTGACTAACAGGTATGTAAAGCCACATGAAATTTGTTAATTGTAAGTGTAGCTACTGAGTAACCTTTGGTTACACATTATTTTTCTCCATTGCGATTGCTATCATTTCGTCACACAACACAAAACAAAGTGGTGATTGTGTGGCAAATGTGTACGTAGAGCCACATGAAATTTGTAATGTTTAAGTGTGGCTAGCGTCCTACTTTTGGTCACACAATTTAATGTAGTTTTATGTGGCCATTTTTATATAATTAGTCATTTCATTAATTTTTTGTAAAATAAAAACGACAGTAGGCATGAGAACTTAAAACCAAATGATATTAACAATAAACCAATATGTATACATAAGTTTTCAACTTAAATACTAAATACATAAACTTCTAATCAAAAGCTATATACCAAAGTCGTAAAGGGAAATTACAGTAAACATAAACTAAGAAATATTTCTAGGCTTTTTTCCTTCAAGTCTATATACTTCCTGCTTTTATACCTGAAAGCATTGCAAACTACTCTTCATTAAATTTGATGCAAACTTCTATTGACCCGTTTGGACAATCTTCACAGCCAACTCTTGAGTAATTATTGCATGCTCATTTAGTTTTCCATGTTCCACCAATAAAGCTCACCAAAAATAACCATTTACCTATAATGAATCAATATAAAACATCTGGATACAAACTTCAATGACAACTAGTGGTTTGCAGCATGCTTGCACAAACAAGGATTTCATTGATCACCTTGCTTTGAGTTTTAGGATCCTCGCAATGCTTGAGCATCCTCTGAAAGATGACAAAATGTGAAAATGGTAAGAGAGAATTACACAGATTGTCCTTTAGTTTTACCTGAAATTGCATCCTTTGTCCTTTTTTTGAATTTTTAACTCCCTATGTCCTTTGTTTTATCAACTTGTTACACCCTATGTCCTTTAGACCCAACCCCGTTAAAAAACTCAGTTAAGTTGGTCATGTGCCCCTCATGTGAGGGGCAAACCTGTCTTTTCACCCTCAAAAGGACAATATGTGTAATAATAATAATAATAATAATAATAATAATAATAATAATAATAATAATCAACATTCAACCCATGGCTATTGATTCCATCACTCAAACCCTACCTCCAGACTCCCCAACAAACAACCCCCAATATCTCTGTTCTGAAACCACCTCACCGTTACTCACTCCACACCCTTACATGACCTTCGACGCAAGAATTGAACAAGCCTGGACTCACTGGAAGAACATCGGTGAGCCCAAACTAATTGTAGCACCAATGGTTGAGAAACGTAGAGGAGATAGAGAGAAAGAGGAACCGATAGAGAGAGAGAGAGAGAGCTGGAGAAGAGAAATCGAAGGAGAGAGAAAGAGAGATCAGAGATGAGAGAGAAGGAAGAGAGAACCGACCGTTGTAAAGGGTCGGGTCTGTGACAGTGAAGGGTCGGGTCTGTGACAGTGAAGGGTTTGGGTTGGAAGGTGGTACGATGACATAGGCGGCGGTGATTGAGGTCTGGTTTTGGTTAAGGGTGTTAGGGTTTGGGGTTGGGTCGGATCTGTGTGGTGGTGTGTGGCTGGTGGTCGGGTGACGTGAAGGCGGCAGAGGTGGGGGTCAGTCAGGTAGGTGGTTCGTTGGGACGGTGGTTCAGGTCTGTGAGGCGGCGGAGGTTTGTGTGACGGTGGTGGTTGGTGGAGGGTGGTAGAGAGGCGGTCGTTGGATGCGTCACTGAGTATAGCCACATTAGGTTCCACAGTTTCTTTGCATTAATAAAGATCCTTTCTGATGGTTCTTTGTGATTCTGCACTTGAGCAGCTTTGTGGAACGGTTAGGTGGAACGGTTAGGTGCAGTTTCCGTTACTAAACATAGTTTGTTTTGGTCTGAGAGGTTTACATTTGTGTCTGCTGTGAAAAACTAAAAGCAGTATACCAAAAATCACATATTTGTTCTTTATTAATAATCACTAAAAGCAGTATCTAAATGAGGGGTTTGGTGGTGGTTGATGGTTCGACGGTGGGGAGGTGGTGGTGGTCCGGCAATGGTTCGACGGTGGGGAGGTGGTGGTGGTTACGGCGGCGGTGGTGGAGATAGGTATGTTGGTGATGAATTAATGGTGGTTTAGGGTTTGAGTTGTTGAAGGGGTAAAGATGAAGATGAAGATGATGATGTTTGTCTGATTTGGTTTTTTTTTTAAAGTTTTATCATGTTTTAAGGTGAAAAGACAGGTTTGCCCCTCACATGAGTGGCACATGACCAACTTAACTGAGTTTTTTAACGGGGTTGGGTCTAAAGGACATAGGGTGTAACAAGTTGATAAAACAAAGGACATAGGGAGTTAAAAATTCAAAAAAAGGACAAAGGATGCAATTTCAGGTAAAACTAAAGGACAATCTGTGTAATTCTCTCAAATGGTAATTTTAGTGTCATTTGAAAATATAGATATTTTCATAAGTTTTTTTATTACCTGAATGAAAAGACAGCCATGGCGATGGGTAGAAAGGGTCAGAACTTGATCAAAGAAAGTTGCGATGACAAAGAAAGTGCGTATCTCTATCTACCCACTTACTGTGACTACAAGCAGGCAACACGCCAACATGGGCTGCATGTATACAAAACAAAAGTTAAGATCAAGCTATGACCTATGTTAATTATAGGAGCATGTAAGAGCAGCTCTCAAGTATTTATATTGCTAACTTAATAACCAATTATTTGTTTTGCCATTTTTTGGCACGTAAAGTGGATGGGTTGATTGACAATTTGTCAACCAAGCATATCTTACTGGAGGATCTAATATATAGTAAGGTTGTCATGTAAGAAATTGATTAAGTGCATCAGATAAAAATTTGAAAAAATCATAGTTACATAAAAGTTAAAACACTATATAGTTTGAAGTTAAACAAGATTAGAAAGAAAATATAAGTAACTATACAGTTACAGAGCGTCATCATGTTGTCTGATTGTTCCTATGAGTATATGACCACATGTAAACTATAATAGAGTAGTTTAACTTTACATGAAAACAGTCCTGGTAAATAAAATTCTATTAGGAAGCTAGTTTCAAGTAATGAGAAACAAAAGAAAATTGTTGATATATTCTTTTAAACATGTATTATAGTCATCTTTTATAAAATATAGTGAAAGATGAAGCAAGAGAGGTGCACAATATAAGTACTTTGACCCCTTGATCAACCAGCCCAAATTTCCCATTACCTTAATAGTAGATTCATGCTCCCTAAGTCCCTAACAACCTAACATATGTGTGGGCTAAAGTGTCATTTGCAAAAGGGATATTAGCAGCAGTCATCCTTTGAATATCTTTTCTATTGCCACCATTAGCATTTCACATACAAGTGTAAGATAGCCCATCCAAGCATCCTTCAAAACAACTAATGAACATACATAAAAAATAAAAGATTAAAATTACGTAAACACAATTAAGAGAATGGGATAATAATAATAAATCAAACGTATCTTACAACTACATATGTGTTTACTAATAAAGTAAACCAATTTTGCAGCAATGGTAGACCATCTATGTACGTGAATAAAATTCTTATAGTATGTGGATTCACTGCTAATAAACTGAGCAAGCTGATGATCTTTATAATACAGAAACATCTTCTCAACATTACATATAATAAAACTTGAAGACTCTGCAACTCATATAAAATGATGAAACAAATCAAACTATTGGTGTCAATTTAAGAAAGATAATCAGCCTATCTAACAAACCACCACCAGAGGGCAAACCGTTTTTAATAAAACTTAAATGGAAACATATATGTAAGCAATAAAATAGAAATCTCACCATCATCTTCATTGGCTTTAACCGGAAGTAACAGATCTGAAATAACATAGATATTCATATATTTTTAGCTTTTACAAACTGAAATGCAAAGAAAAAATAGCCATGCATATAAATTAAGCCTAGTTTTTTAGCCAGTACAAATTAAGCCAAGAAAACACAACTATATGGATTCGCTCGCATATAATGCTACAAAGGTGTTGGAGTTGGACCAACCGACCAACATCTTTATCAAAATAAGACAAAGATGATGTTGACGAATTATGACCCTAGTATAATTCAGCATTGAACGATATTAGTAAATGCTCCCTACTTTTGAAAAATTCAACATGATTACTTTAAATGTATCCTAAATAATAAAGAAGACGATCCTTGGACAATCTTGAAGTTGAAAGATGCTCTATTTGGCTCGAAAATATTAAATATTGTATGGTATTACTTGTGACATATAATAAGATTAACCTAGTCTTTAAGGCGGTCCAAATTCAATCTACAATCAAACCATGAAAATGATGTACAAACAATAAACATACAAATTTAGTCACTAAACTCTCCATATTATGAGCACAATGCCCATTTGTGAGGTTGCAGCGACTGCCTAAAGAAAATTTAGCCTAATTAGAAATCAAATTCAAGAATAAAATACTAAATCACAAAAAAAAAAAACAGTTGCACAAACCTTTGCCAGTGGCTTCCCTTTTTCAATTACAACAACATTAAGATTTGGAGTAAATGTTTAAGCCCTAAGTGTAGTATATATTCTAGCACCACCACTGTCTTTATGTCGCCAACCTGATTCATCAAATTATACACATAAATAAGGTTAAAAAACAATACAATTGAGCGAATTTTAAATTTAGGGAGAAGAATGAACAACTTTAGGCTAAAATTATCAAACAATTTATTTGTGTTCGTTTCTTGCATTGAAATCATATGGCTGAATATAGCTTTAATCAAGAATCCAACCTTTGCAATGGAGAACCCCAACCTCAAAGCAAAAAGAAGAAAACCACTACGAACAAAAAAAAAAGATTATAATAGTTTAATAGTAAATTCAAATCATATCACCACAAAAACCATAAATACTCACCCATTATGACATCATGAAGTGAATTTATGTAAAGTATCACTACAAAAACCAACAATAAAAAGCACTTCCTCTGGCTAGGCAACTCCGATTGTGGTGCCGTTGATACTCCCTCCGACAAAGAATCGCAGCAGAAACTCGAGGACGATTTCGATGTGATATGAAGGAGCGCTTGTGTTTGGAGATTAGGCAGAGGCTATGGAGCGTGAGTGATTATTGTTGGTCATAACTTTTTAGGGTTAAGAAGAGATTGAGAGAAGCGGGAGAAGGAAAGTGGGAAAGTGAAATTGGAATTTTCAGGGGTTAGGGGAGGGAAATATAATTTTGAGGAAATAGCATTAAAAACATAATTAAAATTTAATGTAACCGTAAAATCGATATATTTTTTTATATTAAATGTCCGCGCGTTGTGACGGGCATGACCGGCTCTTAATATGGGTGGTGCGAGCGATGGCCCTAGGCCGAAAATCTTAAGGGCCCGAATTTTTTATTTTAAGTTTTTATATATGTATATATATATATATATATATTTGGGTTGTGGACTATTGTGATCATTTTTTTTTAACATTTACCCATCTAATAAGACCAAAAATCACTAAATTTTTAAACTTATTAAAGAAAACCCAACCCAAAACAAGGGTTCAAAAGGCAAAAGGGTTTACCGTTTACACAACCGACGCCAAACATTACAGACTTCCAGCCGTAAGCCCATATTTTTTTAGTGAATTTTTATATATCATCATTGGGTTTAAACTATATGAGCCCGATTTAATAGTTGTGGCCCCAAGCCCTTTTTTTTACATTTTTCGAATACGGCCCTGGCGGCGGGTGTCCCGATTGATACCCGATTCAATTATGATTTATATTACGATGTGATCTACAATTGTCCATTGTGATCCATTAAGGTCTATATGGTCTATTAAGACATATATAATCTACTATTGTCCGTTGTGATCCATTAGGATCCCAATATGGTCCATTAGGACATCTACGGTCAATATTGTTCAGTGTGATCCATTAAGTCCCAGCATGATCCATTAAGACATATATGATCTACTATTTTTTCACTGTGATCCATTAAGGCCCAATATGGCCCACTAAGACATATATGAAGGACTATTGTATACTTGAGCCGAGTGATCACAGGTCAGGGCTTGACTTGAAAAAAAAAGTTTAAAGGATTCTCCATTGTGATCCACTAAGCCCCAATATAGTCCATTTGGACTTATGTGATCTACAATTGTCCATTGTGACCCATTAAGGCCTTATATGGTCCATTAAGACATACATGATCTACTACTATCCATAGGGATCTATTAAGGCCCAACATGGTCAATTAAGACATATATGATCTAATGTTGTTCATTGTGTTCCATTAAGGCCCAACATGGTCCATTTAGACATATGTGATCCACTGTTGTCCACCGTGATCCATTAAGGCCCAATATAGTTCATTAAGAATATATGATCTACCATTGCCACTTGTGGGTCCGCCATGGTCCATTAAGACAAATATGATCTACTATTGTCCGTAGTAATCCATTAAGGCCTAAATTGATCCACTAAGAGACATATATGATTACTATTGTCCATTGTGATATATTAAGGCCTAGTATGATCTATTAAGACATATCGGATTGACTATTGTTCATTGTGATCCATTAAGGCCTAACTTGATCCATTAAGACATATATAACTTACTATTCTCCATTGTAATTCATTAAAACCTACTATGGTCAGTTAAGACATGTATGATCTGTTATTGCCCATTGTGACTTATTAAGGCCCAACATGGTCGATTGATAAATGATTACTTTGATGAAAACCCGACCTACTGATTGTTAGAGATACAAAATGCCGGTTAATGATTTATCGTAACCATTTATAACCCAAAATTGTTGTTGAATACCCTAATTGAGCACCATTTACCCTTTATGGTTGTTACTGATACAAGTGGTAGTCAATGACTTTACGCGAATATCTATAACCTAAAACGACCATCAATAACCCTATAAGACCATCAAATTAAAGGAATCAAAAAGTTCGCTAGATCAAGAAACTTACGATCAGCTCGGTTCGTTTATACTCATATATCTCAAAATAAATTTGTTTAATATATTACTTTATATTTTCTATAATTTTTATTTAAAATTTGTATCAAAATTGTATATATGTTTTTTTTTTTCTTTTACTAGTTCCCTCTCATTTTCACCAAAAAGTTAAAACTTCCCTCCTAGCAATTTTTTATTTCCCCCGAAACTTCCACCTAATTGTTTTAGTTTCCCCCTCAAAACTTCCCTGAAACCTCCCAAAGCAATAATCGTGATAACCCTATTCAATAACCGTTTCCCCCTTAACCACTAGAACCTCTCTATGTGTATACAACCTGATGCCTCTATCTCTTTGATTCAATAATCGTTCTCAACTTGCTGTGGAAGGTCGACAACAGAAATTGGTTTCGAAGGTCGATCTAATGCTCAAAATTGCTATGGTATGATGCTTTAATTTGTAGTTCTTTACCCCTAATTTTGTTGTGTGTACCTTATGTGTGACCTTGTCTTACTATAATTTATGGTATATCATATAGCAAACAATTGGAACTGATTGTTTCAATTAGTAAAGATATCACACAGAAAAAAAAAATCAAGTTTTTAATTTGAAATCAATGATTATGAAGAATTAAAACAATATTGAATGTTTATGATTGGTTTGTTATGTATACTCGTGTATTGAAAGATGCTTGAGTCAATGGATTTGAGTCAGGGATGATTTGGGTTCATTCGCAAAATTTGTTAGCCACGGAATATAAAGATAGGAGAGAGATAGGTATGATGTGAGTGTGTTCCAAAAGACCCTTTATTCAGTTAATGAAGAGTTCGGTGGGTGATGGGGTGACGACTAGATTATGGTTAGATAACTGGGTCGGGGACAGAATTAGATGGACAGATACAGGTCAGCAGCTGTGTTGGGATTGGAATGCGAAACTGGAGACACAGACTCAGCTGCAAGAGCTGCACCAGATTGAAGCAACTGTGCAGCAGTTAGCTGAGCGATTGAGGTCTGATTCGTGTAACTGGGAAGGCGCAAAAGATGGAATGTTAGTAAAATACATTAGAGCTTGGAAGAGATTAAGTGATTGATTATGTGTGTCATGTCATTTCTATTTTGTTATTGCTTTGTTTTAGGATTAGAAGATAACTAATTACTGACAATTAACCATTTAAAAAAAACATATCACATACAGATAGATACAGATTCAAATGCCATTATAAAAATAATTTTTTTTTTAGTAATAAAAACTTATTGCTAAAGTTTTAGTATATAAAATAGGTTACAGTTTGAACTTGGCTAACTATAACAATAATTTGACAAAGTATTGCAATTATGTAAATTATGGTGTTTCTTTTAGAATCAGGTGAACTTGGCTAACTATAACAATAATTTGACAACATTTATACCCCAAATCAGCAACTAACAAGGACTAAAGTTTTGACCTCTTTTAGGCTTTTAGCCAAGTGCACCTTATCTTTTTCCAAGTTTGTTTCTTTATGAGCTTAATTTTCTGATTATTCCTACTTGTGTTTATGCGGATGGATGTTTGGTTTATTCTAAATGTATTAATTTAATTTTCATATCAGCTTTTATATTTGCTGCTGATGTTATATTCTTCTCCAAGGAAAATGCAAAACAATCACATATTTGTGACATGTTCTAACAAATATTAGGGTCAAATGTTCGAGTTGAAATGGAAAAAGAACATACAAATGAAAAGGACACTAGACACGAGTTGGAGCAAATAATGCAACAAATGGAAAAATAAATGAAAGAAAATGAAGAAAGGAGGCAAAAAACAAGCTTGAGGAGTTTATGAGAAATTCCATCCTCCCGTTAGTGGCAGTTTTTGAAGTATTCCGATAGTGGTAGTTTTTGAAGCATTCCGGATATCTTTGTTTGACAATGGTGGTTTTTGTAAATAAATTTGGTTTCGAATGTATGCTTTTTGTTTTGGGCCTTTTGGCTAAATTTATAAAAAAGGTTCAACCATATTTTGCATTTTTAGTAGGATAAAAATGTGGTAGTTTTTGTTTCCATACAAATTGTGTATCTGTATCTATATGACCATCTTTTACATTGATAGATTCTTATCCTTTAGCCACACATAAAAACTTGAACCGTGACTGTTTATTTCTTTTAGTCACACATAATATGTTTCAATGTCACAATTTGTTACTTTTAGCCACATAAATACAAACAAATATCAATATGACATTTGCTAACATTTGGCCACATGAAGCTATTTAAGCGTGACAATAAATTATTAACAGTCATATGTTTATTGTTTTTTAATCGCTACTGATAACTTTTAGCCACACATAAAAACTTAAACCGTGTCCATAAAATATTTACACTTATTAATATTTTTTTGTTTAACTAAGTGGGTAATAAACAAAGATCTTTCATCACACAAACTCGTAAGTGGCTTTATGTTTTAGCTTTTGGCCACATCATTAAAAAATTATGTGGCAGTTGGTCACATGTTGCCACACTTTTCTACTGTGGCTAGTAAATGTCACAGTTTATTCTTAAAGTGTGGCTAATGGTTTTAAAAAGATGTATTTTCCGTCACATGAAACAAATACTATGGCCAAAGATCACATTTGGCTACACTTTTGCTACTGTGGCTACTAAATGTCACAATTTCTTCTTTAAGTGTGGCTAAAGGTTTTGAACTATTATACAATGGTCACATGAGCAATTAGGATGTGTGACTAAAAGTAGGCTGGAAGGTTTTGAAATATGAAAAATGACATTTAGCCACACATTTAAGCGAAAGTGTGGCAGAGCATTTTTTGAAAAAGTGTGACCGTAGGCCTATTTTGGCGTAGTGAACAAACAGTTTAAGTGTATAATATAAAAGTAATCGGACCAAAAATGTATAAAATTGAGCACTGTCATTTGGTCCCTTATAATTCTGTGAGAGAAAACCCTATAATTTTTTATGGGTTTCAAAGTAGTTGTAACTGAAAAAATGGGGAATCTACTGTTTATCGGTATATTTGAGGTTATTTTGGAATCTTTTGAGAAAAACTGGAAACTGTATTTATTTTTTTATATTTGTTGAAAGTGGTTGTGAATAGAAAAGAGAGAAATTATAATGATTTTTAATATAATATGTGGTTGTGATTGTTGTGAGTGAATACGGTATTAAGAATGTACCATTAATGCTCATAGAAAACCGAGAACAATTATTTAGTTTTTGTACTGCGCTCCAACATTTGAAGGATAAAAAAGAAGTTAAATCTTATAGTTGGTATTTACAGTATACAACCCCATACACGGTCTATTGACGGTGTATGCATTTTGTGTGTGCATGTGTCGCATGTATGCATGTACAGATTTGACCTGAAAAATTGACGGGTGTCACAATATGGTTAAAAATTGAATTATTTTAGTGTTACTTTGTTGTTTAAACTTAAACTTTTAGAACTCGCTCAACGTTGCGGAGTTTTGCATGTATGTTAGACTGTTTTGCAGATTCAATTTTTTATTAGTGTATCTTGGCTACCGGAAGAGATTATTCGTGATAGCATGGAAGGCACTCGCTTCGTTTAAGATTAATACTCCGATTGTGTTTTAAAATACTTGTTACTGTTTTTGTTAAATTTCCATTGTGTATTTATAAAAGAACTATATGTTTTCAAATGGTACACTGTAATGAGACCTGACTGTGGGGTTCCCGAGTTTGGGACATTACATGTTGTATCATCATTTGAGAGAGTCACGGTAAGGGCACCATAGCTTTGTGATCTCCCTGAATCAACAGTTTATCGGTGTCAGAGTAGGTTGCAGGGTCGGGGTTAACATCACCAACATCATTGGTTCTCTTAAGGATATGTGGTCCAACTTTAATTGAATTTCATTAAGTGTAATCATTGAGAAAATAGAAGCATTTTAACCTGTTTTTCCAAATCCTAAAGTCTTGAGCACCCTTCAATTTTGGTGAAAGTATAGTAAAATCAACTTTAGATTTTGTTTAATGTAAGTAGCAAGACATATTTTAAAATTCAAATACTTATACTCTCCTTTTCTTTAATATGAACCCTCTTATTTGATTGGGCCGAAATAATTTCTTGAACGCCCGACCCAATCTAAACATGTAATAAATTTTGTTGACCAAAATCAATTTCATGAGACCCAAAGTTTCAATACTTTTGGTATTCACCTAGGCACATGGTTTTGTTTATTTCAATAACCTTCCTTTTTGTGTAACAATGTGTCTACAAAGCATAGAATTCATTTGTAATTTATTATTAGTTCACTTTTTTTTATTCGCGCTCATCTGTTAATAGTTTACTTATTTTTCAACGTCTATTTCATTAGTTAGGTAGTTTTACATAGTTTAGTTTATTTAAATTTTTTATTATATATATATATATATATTTTTTTTAATTATAAATAATTATAAAGTTTTGGATATGGGTTATCTTTCGCTGCATCGTCAATACATTGAATTTGATTTTGTTATAGGCGATATCACCTACCGGTACCGTGTACAGGCCCTAATAAACCTAATCGATACCAACTGAAACTGAGTTTCCGTTAGGGATGAGATCGGTATCGTACCGTACCGTACCGTACCCGTATCAAAAATAACGGTACCGAATATATAGGTACGGTATGGGTATCGGTACCGGTATTTCGGTACGGTTGCCGTTTTGATACCACTTTATTATTTTTCTTTTTTGAGCACTTGTACAGATATCAAGTAAGTAAACCATTACGAGTAACAATACTAAACAGGTACAAAATTGATAAAATTGGTACGTCATCCACGTTCTGTCTATGATGGACTCCAAGTCACTATTTAACCAAAATATGTATAAAGATCTCCTACAACGCCGGCGTCCAGACCCTACTCTCCACAAACCACATAGCTGGCCACCTACTCGATTAAGTTAGGCGAAAATGGATGTTTTGGTTCCAACTAGCTTTTCCGGCGAAAGGTTTCCTACCTGACAGCCACCACCACACCGCTCGCCTCTCCCGACTCATTTCTTTCTCTTCCTCTTCAAATCGACTCCTCTCCTCTTGTTTATGACGACGTAATTCGTCAACTGCTCGGTCACCTGTAACTTTGAGGCGGCACCTCTAGTTGTCGATCTTACCCATCAATTTTGGCTTTGAGTTGGATTTTTATAGCTTTTAAGAACGCTAAACTTTAATCATGATTTTGTGTATCTCGCCTCCGGGGTTGCTTTTGTTCGGTCTGTGTTAATTGACCGCCTCCGGTATACACCGTCGTTTAATCTCCCAAAAGGATGGTTCACCGACCACGTATGGACACCTTTGTTTACCTTCTGCTACTCCTCTCCACACTAACCCTCTTCCTTTATGTTAGATAGAGTTATGAACATCCCCACAATCATTATATCCTCCTCGAATAAATCAAACCCCAACTCATAAACACAAAAATGAAATTTCGATAATGAAATACTTGAAGATGGTTCTTGCGTGTTTTGCTGGATTGTTACCTGGATTACTTGCTGGGTATATTACCAATTTCTTCTTAATTAACTCTGAATGATCTCGCATTTCTTGAAAAGGACGACATCGTTGCTACACTGACAGCCCTTGGAAGAAGAGGCGGTTGTGGATAGGTATACAAAGCCGACATACTAAAGGGGAGAATTGAATCCATCAATATTAAAAAAGTTATACAACCTTTAAGCCAACCCGGAGAGCCAAATGAGAAACAAAGAAAGAACTTCAAAGAACAAATGCGTCAAATCCAAGCAGAAACACAAATTGTTGGCAAAATCCGTCACAGGAATATCGCACGCTTACTCGCCTCCATTCCTACGAATTTGTGAGTAATGGAAGCTTAGATGACATACTGAAGCAAGTTGAGGATGATACACGATAGCTATATTTGCATGACAGATATAAGATTGCAATCGGAGTAGCATCTGCTCTCGACTATCTCCACACAAGTGTTACCCCACGTGTAGTCCACCGGGACATAAAGCAGGCTAACGTACTCTTTGACAGTGACATGGAGCCCCACATCACCGATTTCGGTCTTTCAAAACAAATCGCCGATGCTGACTCACACGTGACATTTTATGGAGTAGGGGGATCTCGTGGTGTTGGGTTGCTATCGAACCCTTTGAAGAACAGATGATTGGAAAGCCAAAACAAGACTATCTTACTTGATCCATAATAATAATAAGTATATACACAGTTCCTAACTACTACAAGAAAGACATCAGCAGTTACTAAAGTACTGAAGATCTAACAACTGCTGAAGAGTCAAACAGCTGATAGCCAAAGTACTGAAGACCAAACAGCTGTTGATCATACAACTGTTGAAGCAAACCTCTGATGCAGTAAAGTACTGAAGACCAAACAGCTGTTGATCAAACAGCTGTTGAGCAAACCACTGATGAGCAACTACTGATGAGCAAACAGCTGATGGTTGAACAGCTGATGAGCAAAGGTCTGCTGAGGAAACCACTGCTAAGGAAACCACTGCTGAGAAGATCTGTTGGAGTCAAACAACTGTTAGGATCCAACAGAGTTTTACAACTACTGAAGAACAACAGAGGTTACAACAACTGAAGACTATCAGAGTTTTACAACAACTGATGAAGAACTTAACAGCAGTTTCAGCAACAGCAGTTTCACCAACAGACTTTATTATAATAGAACAGTAGTGCTCTGTGTCAGTACTTTATCAGTCATTGTCTAGTATGGCTTAGTGCGATTGGTTAGCTGTATTTTGTAATAGTTTATTGGCTACTTGATCACGCTCCTAATATCCTGAAACCCTATAAATAGAACAGTTTCACAACTGTTCTATCCATCGCTTAGATCAATATTCATTAAAGGATATTACTAAGTGATCAAGGGCTGAGGGGGAGCTGTGTACATAGCCAAAGTACTGAAGACCAAACAGCTGTTGATCAAACAGCTGTTGAAGCAAACCTCTGATGAAGTAAAGTACTGAAGACCAAACAGCTGTTGATCAAACAGCTGTTGAGCAAACCACTGATGAGCAACTACTAATGAGCAAACAGCTGATGGTTGAACAGCTGATGAGCAAAGGTCTGCTGAGGAAACCACTGCTAAGGAAACCACTGCTGAGAAGATCTGTTGGAGTCAAACAGCTGTTAGGATCCAACAGAGTTTTACAACTACTGAAGAACAACAGAGGTTACAACAACTGAAGACTATCAGAGTTTTACAACAACTGATGAAGAACTTAACAGCAGTTTCAGCAACAGCAGTTTCACCAACAGACTTTATTATAATAGAACAGTAGTGCTCTGTGTCAGTACTTTATCAGTCATTGTCTAGTATGGCTTAGTGCGATTGGTTAGCTGTATTTTGTAATAGTTTATTGGCTACTTGATCACGCTCCTAATATCCTGAAACCCTATAAATAGAACAGTTTCACAACTGTTCTATCCATCGCTTAGATCAATATTCATTAAAGGATATTACTAAGTGATCAATGGCTGAGGGGGAGCTGTGTACTTGTACTGTTTAATCTTATAAGTTTAATAAAAAGTATTTTAGTCATCAAAACAGTATTCCCCTTTGTTGTGATAATTTCCGCTGCATGTTCATTAATACTTCATCCATTTCACTGTTACATTAATCATACATCACAACAATCAAGCCCTCTGATCCTAACAATTGGTATCAGAGCATGGTCAGTTAAATTTGATCTAACAATCAATTTAACGTAAAAGATCAGCTCACAATTATTGATACTCAGTTGTAGGTTGATTGCCTGGTAAAAGTTTTTTATTCTAAAAATAAATTTTCAAAAACCTTGTCTTAAAATCAACCTAACATGTCTCAAGTTAATGACATGAGTAACACTGGCACAACAAACAAGCCACCTATGCTTGTCAGATCTGAATACAATATCTGGCAACGTAGGATGGGACATGTTCTTGCTGAACAAAACACTGGGTGCTGGAAATCTGTTATCTTTGGCCCTCATGTTCCAACAGTCCCAAGTGCTGAGGACCCAAAAGTTCTAGTGAAAAAGAATCCTGAAAACTATTCTGAGCAGGATTTTCAAAAATTTGAGTTAGATGCCAAAGCTTTCAGCATTGTAGCAATGGCTCTACCAAATGATATCTATGCTGGACTATTACACTGTAATAGTGCAAAAGAATTGTGGGATGCTTTAAAAGAACAATTTGGAGGAACAGAGGAGGTGATTGAAAACAATCGTGAAATTTTAAATCAACAATATGAAACTTTCAGTCATGTAAAAGGGGAGTCATTAACCCAACAATTTGAGAGGTTCAGTTGCCTCATAAGTGAACTAAAACTGGTAGATCTGACATTTCCTAACTCAACATTAAACCATAGGTTTTTAAGATCACTACCTGATAAATGGGACACTATAGCAATTGTAACCAGAAACTCAATTGGTTTCAAAGATTTAAGTTTGACCCAGCTTCATGGCAAGCTCTTAACTTATGAAAGAGAGCTTAACCAGAAAAAGAAGCTCCAGGATTCTGGAAAGGTGACTGATGACTACACTTTTGGTAGCACAGCACTTTTTGGTCAAGAAGAGACCTCTAGTAGTGGAAAGGACCAAGGGTATGATCATTATATTGACATAACCACTGGTTTCAACACTGATCATAACTCACCAAGTTATGCTCTTGCAGCTAATAATGAGATCTCTTCCATTGACAACACATCTTTTGTGTACAATGACTTACAATACATTGACCCCTTAGACCTAGAGGAAATGGACATCATGCATCAACTGGCCCTTCTGAGCATTAGAACTAATAAGTTCTACCAGAAATCTGGAAGAAGATTTCAAGGGCTGCATGGGGGATCAAGGGTAGGGTTGGATAAATCCAAAATAAAATGTTACAAGTGTTCAAAACTTGGTCATTTTGCTAGGGAATGCAGGAGCCAAATTGGTAATCCTATGATTTCCTATCCAAATCAGAGACCTCAACATTCTTATACCCCTACTCCAAATGTGCAGAACACTGCTCATTTTGCTCAATCCTCAAACACTGTCCCAATCCAATATGTCCAGACTACTGTCCCTCAGATTCAGTATGTTCAAGCTCCTGTTGCTCAGGCACAAATGCCTCAAGCTGCACCTGCAGAACCCATTCAACAGAGTCTCTTCACACAAGGCTTTGTTGATTGGAGCAGCTTACCAGATGAGCTAACAGATGAGAACTTTGCTCTAGTTGCCACAAATGAACCAGGAAACTCCTGTCTTATGGCACTAGAGACAATAGTTGAAGAAACTGAAACTGAGGAAGTGGTGCATACTGACATTATAAATAATGTTGTTGATGAAAAGATTTCAGGTACAAAGATAGAGGAAGGAGTTGCAAATACCTCCGATCCATGGAACCCCAGTGAGTGTGAGTGCAAGTGTGATTGTGCATTAATGGCTGCTACTAAGGTAACTTCTCAAGTTCTACAGAACTTATGTTCAGACAAATGTATTATAGCTTTTGCTAACATAAAAGAAGTAAATGAAAACCTTAGACAAAAGATCTTAGATTCTGAAAATCAGTTTGAAAAGCTTTCTAAAGAGTTAAAATTTAAACTTACTGAAAAAGAATCTGAGATCAGCAACCTAAAACATGAGGCAAGCATAACCAAAGACCAGCTCCAAACTATGGTATCAAAATATCAAGTTTGTAAAAAGGAGCTAAAATCTACCTAGGTCACTTGTGCAAAATGGGTAGAATCTTGCAAAGGTTATGAAATACTACTCAACCAACAGACCAAAAGCCATATTAAATTTGGTATTGGATTTGCCAAGACTATTGATGAATCCATTGAAAAGGAATCTGATTTGGTTGAGATAGTTCCCACAAATCTGGTTGGTCAAGAAGTATAAGTCACTGAACCAAATGGTAAAAAGATTCTTCTTACAAAACCTGAAGGTTCCTCATCTAAAACTGATATTAAAAAATATGAGTTTAAACCTACATGGTCAGATGAGTGTGATGTTCTTGATAACTTCAAACCAGTAGATTTTTCCACCCCTGATGGTGTTAAAGCTCCACAGGCCATCATCATTCCTGATGGTGCTAAAACACCACAGCCAATCATCATTCCCTTTACAAATCTTCAGACAGATGTTACAACATCTGTTGGAAAGAAGACAGTCAAAGGGAGAAGGAGAGAAGAGGACCTAGGCTTGTTTTGTAGTTTCTGTGAAAGGAAGAATCATGTTACTAAAAACTGTTGTCTTCTATAAATAGAACAGTTTCACAACTGTTCTATCCATCGCTTAGATCAATATTCATTAAAGGATATTACTAAGTGATCAAGGGCTGAGGGGGAGCTGTGTACTTGTACTGTTTAATCTTATAAGTTTAATAAAAAGTATTTTATTCATCAAAACAGTATTCCCCTTTGTTGTGATAATTTCCGCTGCATGTTCATTAATACTTCATCCATTTCACTGTTACATTAATCATACATCACAACAATCAAGCCCTCTGATCCTAAAACAACTGTTCATCAGATAAAACAACTGTTGTTTAAAACAACTGTTCATCAGATAAAACAACTGTTGCCTAAACATCTGTTTGACTACAGTCAACCAGATGTTCCACCAAGAGGTTAAAAAATCTGTTTCTCAGATAAAACACCTGTTGTTTAAACATCTGTTTGACTACAGTCAAACAGATGTTACAACAACTGTCACCCACCATACACTAACCTCCATCAGATGTTTGCCACGTCTGTTCTACAAACAGACTTTTGGCCACATCAGCGGTTACTTTTTCAAAACCCTATATAAACCCCTGTTATTACAATAACAGAGCTTTCACCATCTCTTCGTCTTCAACCTTCTAAAATCCCATAACTGCCACCCATTTCAATCTTCCGACTTCAATAATACCCTAATTCCATTAAAATGGATCTTCAATTCAAATCCCCACATAATTACAAGCCATTTCTTGAAAAATCAGATGACAACAGTCAATTCCACACCATCATCGATCTCCTCAATAACTGCAAATACAAAAACGCCCTAACCTTTGATGCACCCATCTATGAAGACACCCTGCAAGCCTTTTGGCTAAAAGCAGAGGTCCAATACATAGACAAAAAGCCAACCTCCATCACATCCACCATTGGTAAAACCAATATAACCATTACCCCACAAACCATTGCCACTACCTTCTCAATGAATGATCTTACAGGTAGTGACTCTTTCCCTAAAACTGAACTCCACACAGAGTTCCAAGAGAGAGGCTATGAAGGCCAATTCACTGGGGCTACAATGTTTAAAAAGTTTTTCCCCCCAGAAATGAAATTTCTTTTTCATACATTACTGGTATGCCTCTCTCCTAAAACCACATCTTTCAATGAAATACCACTGAAAGTCCAGTACTTGGGATTTGCAATTTTAACAAACACTGATTATAACCTATCCCAAGCACTATTTTTGGACTTGGCAAACAATGTGAAGGGGGTTCAGGCTGGGTCAAATAATGCTTTCTTGCTATATCCAAGAATTTTAAGTGTTATCCTACAAAAACTTTTACCTGCAGAAGAGTTTAAACTAGGTGAACCACTTCAAATGAATAGCTTGACTACTGAAACTTTTACAAGGATGTTAGGTCCTACTTATGAAAAATCTGTACAAACAAAAGTTTCTAAAACACAAACAAAGAGGGTTAGGACAATAACTGCTGTCCAAACCTCTGTTGCTGGGCCCACTGCCCCTGGTGATCATAGCACTACCACCAGTGCTGTGAAACCCACACCAGCCACCTCCAAAAAGACCACTCCATCCAAAACACACCCCAAAAAGAAAACTAAAAAGGTGACTCTGGAGGTTGAGATACCAGAGGATATTCCTGTTGTAACACAAATGCAACAAACAACCACTGTTGATACTTCCTCTCAACAGTTGGAAAAGTCTCCCACAAGCCAAACTCCTCATGCATCCTCTCCAAAGGATCATGTTGTAAGCCCAGGGGTCACACATCATGTTGCAGATATTTCCTTTGAATGTCTGTTGACAAGCTCATCTCCCGGGGCTACTACACTCATCACTTCACAATCCACACCATCAATTCCCCCAACTATCATACCATTGTTTGAAGCAATTGACAAAACTCTGGCTGAAACCAGTTCCACTCAACCACCCATCACTGAGTGCATACCTCAACATGTGACTGGGCCAGAGAAAAGTCAATCTGCTATCCCACAAACAGAGGAGGCTACACCCCTTGAGTTACATGTAACTCAAGGTGGTTTGTCAGGTAAAGCAGCCACTACTACTGTAGAGACCATAGTCTCACAGCAGGACAGTGGTTACATCCATAAGCCTTTCTTGATGGCAACAACTGAGATGGCCACTAAAGTGACATCTACACCAGTTGGAAGTCCCCAGTACCAAGAACCAGGGGCATCTGGTGGTTTATTCATGGACTCACCTCCTAGAACCCAACCAGATAAAACTACCACTTCTGGTAGGGACTCAGCTGATCCTATTAACTTAGGTGATGGGTTAAGATACAAGGAATTGACGGACAGGGTGGATAAAATTGAATCATCAGTCTCTGACATCAAGACTGATCTCAAAACAATCATGCACACCCTGCAAGAGCTTACAAAGAAGCAACCCTCCACAGAAGACATCTCCTCTGAGCTCTGGAAGTCAGTGAGTCCTATCATAATAGCTCACAGAAAACTGGCTGACCAGACTCATGAAACTTACATGAAGGAAATCAGAACCATGGTTGATGCCAGATTCAATGACACAAAGGCAGACATCAAAGCTATTAAAGAGCACCTTCTCAAAACTACTGGCTCATTTCCCACCACCATACTCAGTGATGATGATGATCATGAGTTCACAAGGGATGATGCCAAAAAGGGGGAGAGTGGAAGGGATCATCTCAAGAAGCTTAATCCCTTTGGAACTAAGCCTTCTGAAAAAGGTCAAGACAAAAAGTCTGTTGATAAAATGTCTGTTCCAGCTGAAACCAAGCCTTCACAAAAAGGTCAAGACAAAGAAAAGTCTGCTTCAGCATCCCAAACTCCCACCTCCACATCCATTGCCTCTTCACACAAACCTGACAAAGCCAAAGGAATTGATGAATCCGCTAATGTCATGGCTGAAGAGGCTGCCCAACACAAATCAACAAGACTGCTGGCTAAAGAAGCCAAAGCTGAAAAGTTGATTGAACAAAGAGAGGTTGAGCAACAAGAAAAGGAGGATGTGGGATCTTCTAAAAGGAAGAAAAGGCCTGCACAACATGTCATGGTACCACCCTCTGTCCTTAAAACCAAAAGGCTCACCTCTGAACCATTCATCACCACAAAACCACAAGAACCATCCATCCCTACTCCATCATCTGGACCACCATCTCCCACACTGTTTTACAAAAGAAGAAAGACTACTTTTGTTATTCAAGAAGATGAGTCTGATGATGACACAGCTAAACATCCTTCATCAACCCAACCACCCATTGAAGCTGTTCCCATCTCTTCACATCCACCAAAACCACCATCACCAACCACTCCCATTACCATTACCCTAGCAACTCAATATCCTCTTGAGATTAATGCAATCAAAGGAGAGATTGAGTTGTTTTTCACCTCAGATGATATATCTTCAGTCACCTTCCCTTCCATTCCTAAAACCCTTGAGAAGCCCAAAAACCTTGAAAAGTATTTGGAGATTAAGGCTCAACAGGCAGACATGATCATAAAGGAAAGGTGCTTAGGGAAGGATGACAGGGTAGCCTCAAGCATCACATCTGCTGTGCTCAGCCAATTGAGAAGAATTGAAGACTATGCAAAAGAGCTGAGCAACAGTATGTCTGATCAACCAATGACAGAAGATGCTGAAAAGGAAGTCAAGGAAGCCTGCATTGACCACATCATGGCTCACAAGCCATACAAAGCCACCAGACAACAATTTGTTGCCTGGACCACACAAGCCCTCAAGGCTGAGATTGATAGAATTGAACAGATGTCAAAGAATCCAGTCAACAAGCCAACTCCTCCAAACTGGTCCAAAAGCAAGACAAATCCAAGAATGGCTCTGAAGTTAAAGAGGATGAGGGCAGAAATTGTGGAAGCTAAGTATGGTGAGATGAAGTTTGTGGCAAGGTGGAAAGAGCTTAGACTGGTTGAGACCTACAAAAAGCTTGAACAGGCTAGGCTCACAGACCCTACACTTCCTAAGAAGCCTGTGTACCCTGAAGATATTCAGGTGACCAAACAGACTTTGACAATGGAAAGTCTGGTGTCTACTTCAGACATCAACATTGGTGCTATCAAACATCTGAAGAGACATAGGGAAATGGCTGCTGCTGACACTGAAGAAAGTGCTAAAGAAAGTCATGACATATACAGAAAAGAAGGTCTGAAGAATCAAATTCTATATCATCTAGACCCATTCAGTGTCAAGCTAAGGGAAATGATTGGTAGGCCTCCCTCACCCAACTCATCATCAATAAATCTTCAACCTAGGAAACCATCAGATTCAAAAATTCTAAAGTGGAAGTGCAACAAAGTCACCCACGAATTGACTCTGCTCAGGTCTGATGGAGATGTTCAACATATCAGCATGAATGATGCTTATGGGCTTAATGATAAAGATTTAGAAGATCTGCTGAGTCTTGAACTCGAAAGGGATGCTGAAGACCAATACTCTCTGAACTTTGAACTACAATTCAAAGGCCAAATCAGAGAGAAATTGATGAGGAATAAAGATCAACAATAAAGTCTAGATTTTGGCATCATCTGTTCTAGGGGGAGATTGTTGGGTTGCTATCGAACCCTTTGAAGAACAGATGATTGGAAAGCCAAAACAAGACTATCTTACTTGATCCATAATAATAATAAGTATATACACAGTTCCTAACTACTACAAGAAAGACATCAGCAGTTACTAAAGTACTGAAGATCTAACAACTGCTGAAGAGTCAAACAGCTGATAGCCAAAGTACTGAAGACCAAACAGCTGTTGATCAAACAGCTGTTGAAGCAAACCTCTGATGAAGTAAAGTACTGAAGACCAAACAGCTGTTGATCAAACAGCTGTTGAGCAAACCACTGATGAGCAACTACTGATGAGCAAACAACTGATGGTTGAACAGCTGATGAGCAAAGGTCTGCTGAGGAAACCACTGCTAAGGAAACCACTGCTGAGAAGATCTGTTGGAGTCAAACAGCTGTTAGGATCCAACAGAGTTTTACAACTACTGAAGAACAACAGAGGTTACAACAACTGAAGACTATCAGAGTTTTACAACAACTGATGAAGAACTTAACAGCAGTTTCAGCAACAGCAGTTTCACCAACAGACTTTATTATAATAGAACAGTAGTGCTCTGTGTCAGTACTTTATCAGTCATTGTCTAGTATGGCTTAGTTCGATTGGTTAGCTGTATTTTGTAATAGTTTATTGGCTACTTGATCACGCTCCTAATATCCTGAAACCCTATAAATAGAACAGTTTCACAACTGTTCTATCCATCGCTTAGATCAATATTCATTAAAGGATATTACTAAGTGATCAAGGGCTGAGGGGGAGCTGTGTACTTGTACTGTTTAATCTTATAAGTTTAATAAAAAGTATTTTAGTCATCAAAACAGTATTCCCCTTTGTTGTGATAATTTCCGCTGCATGTTCATTAATACTTCATCCATTTCACTGTTACATTAATCATACATCACAACAATCAAGCCCTCTGATCCTAACACGTGGTTTCATTGCGCCAGAATATTCTAGCACTGGAATATATACCGAAAAGTGTGGCATTTACAGTTTTTGGGGTTTTGCTAGCAGTATTGGTTAACGAAAAGCTACCAACGGATAAATTTTTCAGTGACATCGTAGGAATGGATATGATGCTATGGATAACAAAGATGATGAATTCTGATGATCGGATCGAAGCAATTCATCCAAGTCTTTTGGGCAACGGGGACGAGCAAAAAATGCTTAATGTTATTGAGACTGCTTGCTTGTGTACTAGTTTAGATTCTAAAATTAGACCCACTAGTAAAGAGTGTATGGCCCTTTTAAACAAAAGTCAACAATCATACAGTCAATAGACCGTGTATGGGGTTGTATACTGTAAATACCACCTATAAGATTTAACTAGTTTTGTATCCTTCAAGCGTTAGAGCGCAGTACACAAAACTAAATAATTGTTCTAGGTTTTCTAATAGCATTAATGGTACATTCTTTATCCCGTATTCACTCAGAACAATCACAACCACATATTATATTAAAAATCATTATAATTTCTCTCTTTTCTATTCACAACCACTTTCAACAAATATTAAAAAATAAATACGGTTTCCAGTTTTTCTCAAAAGATTCCAAAACAACCTCAAATATACTGAGGTTGTTCTTTGTGTTTTAGTTCTTTACATACTTGTTCCTTGAATCTGTCGACAGTTACATCCTCAGGATACAACTGTCCATCCCGAACATAGTTGTCATATATTTATTTCTTTTGCATCCCGATTAACCATTTTCAAAATATAACTAGATTACAAACTTGATTCACACTTATAGCACTCTACCTCACTATTTCTAATTTGGAAAACAAAATTATTTCTACTTAGTAATTTTTTACCAAAACAATTTGGCGCCCACCGTGGGGCAAGTGGTGCTATTTTGACAAAAGGCTTTGTTAAAAACTTGTTTTCCAAAAACAACTCACTTTACAAAATCTTGACAACTATGTCTTCTTCCTAGAAAACTGTTTCCTCATCCATGCCATCTTCAACCTCTACCAGAAATGCTACACTGCCACCCCCACCTGTGGTTCATCAAATCTCAGAAAATGACCATCAAACACCATCGGTTATCTAAAAATAACGCAGAAATGTAAAACTTTTGGTTTTTCTGAAGTTTATATTAAAACACACCTAATTTTTTTTTTTTGAGTTTTGTATCTTTTTGTCAAACAAAAATAAAATGCACAAATGTAAACAAAAACAGAAAATATTTTGTGATTTCCGGTAAGAGAATCATATCAGTTTTTGAGAAATCTGATCACATCGTTGATCTGATTTTTATATTATCATTAGAAACAATGTGTGATTCGGCAACTGCTGATATTGTTGTCCACATAAACTCACATGCTGATTGTTATGCAGTGCTTTAAAATGATATGTTATTAGGTGTTTTATACTAACACGTTGTGGTTCCCACACACACGACATACTCCCGTATCAAGAAATTGTACAAAGCTTCCTCGTAACGCGTGATTATGCCAATGTTATCCATTTAGTTACAAGATATATAGCACAGAGGTGTACAGGTCAGCAAGCGAATGCAGCAAAGTAACATGTGCATATATACCAGGTTGAGGCTCATATCAATTACTGATTTGCATCAGTAAATTGACACGATGCAATTAATGATCTTTGATCAATAATAAACATGAAGTTCCTCAATTCGGTAACTTTTGGTTTTGGCATTAAAGCTCTTTTAGCAAATATTCTGATTGAAACTAGATCCGTAAATTAATACAACAAAAGTTCAATCAGAATATCCCAGATAACAATAACATAACGACCCAAAACCTCAGATTTTGGCAACTCTATCAAACGAAATTACGGTACTAAGACCATATGCCCATGAGATGTTCAGCCACGAACGAGTAGTTAGTTATGTTTGTATCACTAAGGCACGCAGTAATAAGTCTACGAAGCCTATCAGCACATCACACAAAATCAACACACGCCTCATATTGCATTACATATCTTTAGCCTGTGTCAGATCCCCACTGATGTACTATCATTTCCTCTTTTTATCCTGGAAATCATTTTGGGTTTTTCTATTTTTATGGCTTTTTGAATTTTTCAATGTGTTTCGTTTTTCTGAATAAAGACTCCCCCTAAAATGTAAAACATATTTTTGGGTTTTTGAAATTTTCTGAAAAACTATAAAAACTTACAGAAAATTTGAAAACTAAAAGCGATAAAACAAGGTGATGATCAGTCTTGTTTTTCTTTTATACCGTTTACTTTTAAGAGATAATCGAATCTGGATTTATCAAAAGCTTTTGTGAAAAGATCCGCTCTCTGATAATCAGTATGGATTTTGACCATATCGATCAACTCTTTTGCATAGCAATCACGGATAAAGTGATACTTAATCCGGATATGCTTAGCTTTCGAGTGATTGACCGTGTCTTTAGTTAATGCAATTGCGGCTTCATTATCACAGTGAATAGGGGTTTAAAGAAATTGCAAACCGTAATCCACCATCTGCTGCTGAATCCAGAGAACCTGTGAGCAACAACTCGAGGCTGCTACATACTCTGCTTCGCAAGTAGATAATGCGACCGAAGTCTGCTTCTTACACTGCCAGGTCACGAGCCTGCTCCCTAAAAATGACATCCAGCCGTTGTGGATTTGCTTTCTTTGTCACAGCCGCCCCAATCTGCATCACTAAAAGCGATAAAGTCAAAATTATCGTCATTAGGGTACCATAGTCCTGTCGACGGACAACCCTTCAGATATCTAAGGATACGCTTGACCGCTGTCAGATGACTTTGTTTCGGCTTCGATTGGAAACGTGCGCAGAGGCATGTAGCAAACATTATGTCTGGCCTTGATGCAGTGAGATACATCAGAGATCCGACGATTGCTCTGTATGTAAATGGGTCTGTCAGCTCCCCCTTAGCGTCAACACCAATCCCGTGATTAGGTTGTATCGGGGTGTCCATCGGCTTGGAATCTTCCATCTGGAACCGGCTCAAGACTTCAGATACGTATTTGGTTTGATGAATAAAGATCCCCGTTGGTCTTTGATCCACCTGCAAGCCGAGGAAAAACTGCATTTCTCCCATCGCACTCATCTCGAACTTTTCCTGCATTACACGTTCAAATTCTCTGCAAAGAAGTTCGTTAGTTGAGCCAAAAATAATATCGTCTACATAAATCTGGACAAGAAGCAAATCATCCCCTGTTTTCTTCGTGAACAGTGTGCAGTCGACCAATCCGCGTTTAAATCCATTGGACATCAGGTACGTGCTTAGCTCCTCATACCATTGGCGTGGAGCCTGGTTCAACCCGTATAGTGCTTTGTTGAGAACGTAAACCTTATCCCGATGGATAGGATCTTCGAAGCCCGGAGGTTGACCGACGTAGACCTCTTCCTTGACCACACCGTAGAGAAACGCGCTTTTGACATCCATTTGATACACCTTGAATTTCTTGTACGAGGCAAACGCTAGAAACATTCGGATAGCTTCTATGCGTGTCACCGGTGCATATATCTCGTTGTAGTCAATTCCTTCAACTTGATGAAAACCTTGAACTACCAATCTGGCTTTGTTTCTCACGATCACGCCTCTGTCATCTTTCTTACATTTGAATACCCATTTGGTACCAATCTTCTTCCTATTGGTACAATCACTCCCGTCTGAGTAGTCAAGTTTTTACTGCATCCAGATCATGACCCGTGTTGGATGATGAAGCAACATCTGGATTTGGGTTCATTGGCGGTGCCTCTGTTGCATGATCAAGAATAGCTTCATCAAAATTCCATCATCTTCCGATTCTGAAGTATCAAGTGTAGTTGAAGCTTCTTGAAAAATCTCTTCTTCTGCTACATGAGCATTGGTATCATTAGAAGCTGTTGGAGGAGTTACGGTGATTGGACGCACCAATGGTGAAGTCGCTGCATTTTCACACTCGTAAAGTAATCGTATAACAGCCTCTTCAACCAAGCTATCTAGATTGAATGATTCAAAGAAATCTTTGTAATCAAACATCCAATCAGGACCATTTCCTTGCACGTTTTGAGTATACCGTTGAACCTCAACATTTGCCCAATCCTCCACCTGTCGAGTTCTTTTGTTGAAAACCCGTTTGAGCGGGTTTGCATATCCAACAAAATATCCCTCTTCAGCTTTCGGACTAAACTTTTCTCCTGGATTCAACATCATACACGGAGCCCCAATTTGTTTTAGATACTCCAAGTTCGGCTTTCTTCGGTTCAACAGCTCATAAGAAGTTTTGCCAAACTTCTTCACTGTTAAGACCCGATTTAGTGTATAATTAGCTGCATAGATCGCTTCGTTCCAGAACATTACCGGAAGATTTGAGTCTGCGAGCATTGTCCTTGCCGTTTCAATGAGAGTCCTGGTTTTCCGTTCAGCGACACCGTTCTGTTGAGGGGTATACGGAGCAGAATATTCATGATGAATTCCTTTGTCTTCACAAAGAGCATCCATCTGCGCATTTTTGAACTCCGTCCCATTGTCACTCCGAATTCTTTTGATCTTTAGACCATAAACATTCTCCAATCAAGTGAACAGAACTTTCAGATTGTTAAAAGTGTCACTTTTATGGTGCAAACACATCACCCATGAGAATCGTGAAAAGTCGTCAGTAACTACTAAACAATAAAGCTCTCCAAGATGACTTTTACGTTTGACAGGTCCGAATAGGTCCATGTGCAACTGCTCAAGTGGCATCTCAGCAGAGTTTACTTTCTTCAGTTTATGGGATTGTTTGTGTTGCTTGCCTTTCTTACAGCTCACACACTTGTCGTTCAAATGGAAATGTTTGACATTGACACCTTCGACAAGCCCGTTCTTCACCAAATGGTTCATTTTCCTGCGGTGAATATGTCCCATTCTTCTATGCCACATAATTGATTCTTTCTCTGTAGCCTTCGATAGAAAACATGTCACTTGACCCTGAGTTGTCATCGCCTTTGACATATCAAGAATATAGAGATTTTTGACACTCGGTGTCTTCAACATTACCCACTCTTTTGGAATCTTAAAGCATGGTTTGAGGATATAGCAATATTTGTCATCGAAATACACAGAAAATTGCTTGTCACATATCTGACTGACACTTAGCAGATTGTAGTCGATTTGCTTCACAGAGGAAATTCTCTCGAAACTCACTACCCGTTACTCACACTTCCCTGTATTGTGATGTAACCTCCTTTGTTTCCCGCAAATGCAACATACCCTCCATTAATATTCTTCACGTCGAACAATAGTGCTAAATCACCTGTCATGTGGCCTGAAGCTCCACTGTCAACAATCCAAAGATTGCTAACAGGGCCAGCTAAAGCTCCCTGCACACATCAAGTAAACGAATTAGTTCTTTCGAGGGACCCAAGCCTGTGTGGTCTTGGATCTTTGAATATTACCCTTCAAAGATTCATTGACATTAACATTTGGTTTTGAATTGATCGGTTTCTGTTCATTCAAAACTTTCACATCCTGAGAATTACCACTTGATTTTGAGGTAGAAGCACCTGAAGAACCGGTAGGTGACCAAGACTGTTCTGAATGTTTCAGAATTCGAATCTGAGATTTTGGAGTCTCAGTCGATTTCTTAGTATCGTTCTTAAAAGAAACATGCTTAGTTACCTTTTCTGACTTAACAGAAACATGTCCAACAGTTGATTTGACAGCCGGTTTTTGTGGAACCTTTTGTCTATCACCCATTGTGTTCACCATAGGCTTCTTCAAAGGTTTTTCCATTGCAATCCGGTTTCGACGATCATAATTGTATTGACAATTATCCCTCTTTTGATAAAAATTTTTTTGATTATAAAATGATCCTGGTTGAGGAACAAATCGTCTTTGAGGATAATAATGATTGTCAACCGGTTTTCTAATGGATTGCCTCATCTCAACCTCGTGCCTTTTGTGCCTCACGTATGGGCAGTGAGCAAGTAAATGCCCTCTCTCCCCGCACTTGAAACATGCACGGTATTCTTCAAACACGTTCTGAGCATGCGGCTTAGCAAATGTATTGATGGGATATTGATCATCAACACATCTGCGCCTTAAACTCTCAGGAGCTGGGTCCCTAGAGTATGCTGGCTCAAGAAAACCGTTTGCTTTTTGTTTCGGTTTGATGAATTCAGTGACATGAACTTTTGGTTCTTTTGGAGTATCCAAATACAATTTCCTTAAAATTTCTGGTGGTACTTCATTGGTCCTTTCATGTTTAGGAAACCATATGGTACTCTCTTGCCAGAGTTTCTCAACTTTAGAGTAGTTTGCAAATTTGATTGGATATTCCTCGTCAGAGATAATCTTATTGGATCCTTCCATCCGATAAAATACCTTGACGGGTTTGTCACCTGAATCCTTCTTAACCTCTTTCTTATCTGATTGTTTGACATGATGTGCGTTAGCCATCGGATGAGAAAGCTGAGAAGGTGACACCGGTTCATTCGTGATAATGTGATTTTCCTTTGGAATATCACTCACGTTCTCAGATTTCTCACTTTCAGTGTCAGAATCATCAGTTACAGAAGTAACTCCTTCATCATTCAAACCTAAAATTGGTCGTACATCGGAATTTGGATCTCCAACACTAGAAGTGTTGGATTTATCTTCTGATGCAGAATCAGATTTTACTGAGCTCTCCGTTGTCACTTGATGACAGTTGTGGTTTTCAAACAACACTGGAGATGGCACAGATTTATAATTTGTGGTTTGTGATGGTTCATCAATGATGTGGTCAACTACATATGCAATGTGCTTGTAGCTTTCAAGCTTTTTGTTGACCTTTTCTGCAAAGCACTTGATGGTGGCCATTTCTAACTTAGTATTTTCAAGTTCATTAATATAGCTGTTAATAGCCAATTGTTTTAAAGAAAGTGTTTTCTTTAAATCAGAAATGTCCTTTTTGTAACCATCAAGCACTTTGTTGAATGCTATAACTTCCTTGCGAGAAGCTTGACACTTAATTATAGCACTCTCAAGTTGTACCCTGAGTTACTTATTCTCATCTGTCAATCTGTCACAAGTACCACAATACTTATCACTATGAATGTTAGTTGTAGATTGAGAACTTACCTGCTTCGAAGGATCGGTCATAGCCATGAGAGCGAAATGAGATTCCTTCCCAGCAAAGAACTTGGAATAGTCGATTCTGGTAAAGGCATCATCCACTATACACGACTTCCTTGTCTTCAGAAAATCAGCTTCAGCCAGCAATTGATCAATGTCATCATCTAAAGAATTCACACTGGCTGCTGAGTGTGATTCACTCTCCGAATCTGAATACACTGATTCACTTTCTTCAGGAATATCTGCGACTGAGTCAATAATGATTCCCGAACTCTTCTCTTCATTGTGATCTTCAACTGAATCAGTCATCTCAACATTCATCTCATTAATTGATTCCTCAATCTCATTCTCAGTTTCTTCAACTTTCTCAACTATCTTCGACTCCTCAATATCAACCTGCTGAGCAACACAAGCTACATTCCCACCGGGTCTTATCTCTTCAACACCAATTTGAATATCAATCCAGTCAAATCCCACATCATTTTGAATCACCAAAGCTTGATTTTGATTGGTATTCTGTGGTTGCTCATTTGGTGTTGTGATAGGAATGACAGTTCTATTTGGGTTATTTGGTGTTTGAGTTTGATTCTCGTTGGGTGAATTTGGTTGTCTATTAGATTTGTTCTGAGAGGTGTTTTGTCGATTTTGGTAATTGTTTTGGTTTTGATAGTTGTTGTTGTTTTGATTTTGATAAGAAACTTGGTTTTGAGATTGACGATTCTGGTAGTTTGAGTTGAATGGGTTTCTATTACCTTGTTTTGCAGGCTGTGTACACTCTCTCTTGAAGTGACCTTTACCACCACAATTGAAACAATTGACTTTTTCTTTGTTGAAGCCATATGTTGTATTTGGTGTAGTGGCCAAATCAGTTCTCCCGGTCTTTTTAATGAACTCAGTTGCTCGCCTCATGATGCTTGCGAAAGCCCACTGTATGTCGATAAGCTCCATTTAGCTACTAAACCGTTATATGAGGCAACCATTGCTGAAACCAATGCAATGTGCTGTTGAGCAACTTCCACAGTGACATTATTCATGTTGGATGTGTCCAACACTACTGGTCTCTGATTAGCCTGATTCATCTGAGAAATGTATTGTTGTTGTTGAGGTTGTGGTTGGTTTGCAGAATAACATACTGCTTGTTGCATTGGAGAAAATAGTGAAACGAAAGAATTTGGGTATGATTGTTGTGGTGGTTGTGTGTATGATGGTGGTGTATAAGATGAAGTTTTAGCTAAATAGTTGATCGGTTGTTTTGGTGGTTCTATCACACTTGAGACACATGCTATATGAGGAGCAACTGTTCCAATTTCTGGATAAACTCATTGATGGTCCAGTACTTGTAAGCATCTTTCTCCTTAAGTACCTCAATGTGTTGATCCCAGTATGGTGGTAAAGAATCAGCAAATTTATCCACCAAATCTGACATAGGAATAGGAATGTCATAACTTGACAATTCAGTTAACAAGTGACAGTATCTGGGAGTCAACTCTTTTAGTGTTTCATTCCCAACATAACTGAAGTTCTCGAATTCTTTCCTCAGTTCCTCCATTCTTAGCCTTCTCGTCTTATCATTACCATCATGACGATTCTTCAACATATCCCCTAGTTGTTTGGAAGTAGTACACGATCCAAACTGATGTAACAGATCATTGGTGATCGCTTGTGTAGATGAAGAATTTTAACTAAAACAAGATATTATGATCATACAAGTCACAATTCCAGGTGCGGAAACCCTAGAATTGAACAAAATGATAATACGCAAATCAAAACACGTAAGACACCTTTTCAATCATCATTTTTATAGATAACGTGTTCAAAATATGTTTACAATCACCTTACAAGTTAATCTAAATCAACTTAACACACTTTCAATCTAGAGAGAAACCTGACCACAAAACACACACTCTCAAAAACTATTCTTACATTCAAAATGACCAAAACATATATATACAGCCTGCACATTCGCCCGTTTGTATGGTGTGAATGTGCACAAAGTCCACATTCGCCCAGTCACTTAGTACGAATGTAACTTCTGTTCTTCAGCATTCTACCTTCACCCAGTCCAAAACTTCCTTCGCCCATACATAAACACCTTCGCCCACAAGAACTCACCTTCGCCCCTTCAGAATATCAAACTAACATATGTTAAAAGTCTAATCCAATCATTAGTCGCAAAACGTGCATCTACAAACTCCCCGTCGACTATTGATTGGATTGTCTTCTTTCTTCATCCATTATCTTGTTCAACAACTTGAGTCTCAGCTGCTTTTTCTGATTTTTTGTCATCTCAGGCTCAAGTTTACGTTTTACTGAACGTTCCGGCACATCAGTCATCTTCACCTTCTTACCCAACTTAGTATCCAAGTTGCTTCCAGAGTTTATATCATATGCAAAGCAAATTCCAACAACTTGCTGATACTTCTTTGCCTGCTCTGCATCATTGGGATCACTGGATATTGGATTATAGTAAAGCATGATTATATCCTCAAAAGTAAAATTGATAAGCCACATTGGATCAAACACGTAGATCTTCTTGTACTTATCCTTTCCATCTCTTAACACAATCACTGCCTCTGCATTCCTCCAATCATAGTACCAGAAGATAAAGTCTGCACTGAAGTGTTTTTGTAAAGGAATCAAAGGAATTTTCTTCATCACTTCAGGCGCTTTATAAATAAAAGTAACCCTCTTCTTTCTAGTTCTCGGAACAACATCCCTATGAACCTTTCTCCTAGGGTACTGAGGCTTAAACATATTCCATTTTGTTCTGCTTTCCCAGACTAACCGATCAGCAAACCATCCTACAGCCGTGTTGTTCACAGAAGCTCCAGTCATAGGGAATCGACAAATGTCTCTAACCGCCCAGTACGGTAGAGTTAATAAATCATGAAATCTGTAAAAGTACAAGATTTCTGATTCCCATTTAACTGCTATACATTTCAATCTCCCAAGATGCTTCCAACCAAGAGCTCTGCCTTTGAACTTCTGGTTGTGATACCTGTAAAATCCACCTTGAGCTTTCGGCTTAGGTCGTTTATCATCAGCTTCTTTCAATTTCTGTAATAATGTCTTCAAATCATCATTCTGATTAGATGGTTTCTGCTGATCTTCACCAAACACTTTCTCTACGAACTCCTCACTTCGCTTTTCAGCTTTCTTTCTAGCTTTTCTCTGTCTGAGTTCAGTAAAGTCTGGGAATACCTCATCTTCATTGTTCTCCCTGAAGTATTGTGGATATTCTTCATGAGTAATATCCTCAATTTCAATCTCTTCCATCTCAGGTGTATGTTTGTCATCAGAATGATTTACAATATCCTTTTCAGGAATATCTGGAATCATTTGATCCATCATGATCTCCTCCAATGTCTTTCCTACTCGCTGTGCTATACCTTCTAAAATCTCCTTGGCAACAGCAGCAGGTACTTCACCCTCTTCCAAATCAGGGTCATTATATTCAAGTTCAAACCTCATATCCTCCGTTTGAAAGATTTCAGCGAACTTTCCTGTAAACTCTATCGTCCATTCTCTTTTCTCAAGCATCTCCCGATACACATTCTTTGCATCGTCAGATAGAGATTTAACCTTCTCATTCCAAAAGATAGTTTCATCTGAATCAACGTTCTCACTACCTTTCTTCTTCTTTGAGCTCGATTCTCCAGCATCAGTTTTCTTTGTCTTTCTCTTTTCAAATGAAAACTTGCTAGAGTGGTCTCCACCATCATCATCACTGTCATCACTCTTATCATCATCATCCTTACTTCCAGATCCCTCAGCATCATCATCATCCTTATCATTCTTATCACCTTCTTCATCAGAACTTTCCTCTGATTCATCATCTTCATCATCCTCTTTTTCTTCATCAGAAGGCTCAAAATCAACTTGCTCCTCATCTCTCTCCTTATCCTCTTCTCCTTCTTTTAATTTTGGAGCTTCACCATAAAGTTTGTCTAACAAATCACTCAAACGTTTGTTCTCTTTCTTTAGTTCTTTGTTATCAACCTTCACAATCTTAATCATCCTTCTATTTCTGTTGCACTTAACCTCAAGATCTTTATTCTCTTCTTCAAGTTGTTTAACCTTCTTCTCGATCTCATCTTGGTTAGCTTTTGATGCTACTACAATCTGGAGCATCTTTTCTTCATTCTTTTTAAACTTACTGATTTCAGCTTGCTGTGCAACTATCATCTTCATCATGTCATCCATCTTCCTGTTAACTTGTTTCATAACATCATCTGAAACAGTAACTTTGGATGCCTTGGATGATTCAACTTCCTTAGCCTTCTCTTTCTCAGGATTCTTAAACATATTCAACACAGTCTCTAAAGCAATCTCAAAATCAGGAACTAGTACTGCTTCAGATTCTTTGCTCTTCTTCTTCTTCTTTGCTACAGGTGAAGATAACTTCGATGATGTACCTGCTTCAGGTATCTTCTTTCCCTTCAGCAACTGTTCTATCTCCTTTTCTCTCAGTTTCTTAGTGCTAGACTTCGTGGCCATCGACTTATGCTTTGGTTTCTTCAAATTCACAACCACTGTCGACCCTTCAAAATCGTCAATATCAACACTTAAGCCTTCATCAACATCAATCGGCTTTTTCTGTAATACCTCTTCAACAGTCTTGTTCAGTAATTCAGACTCCCCAACTGCAGTGGCCTTGCGTTTGGTAGTCTTAACACGTTCTTCTTCCGAATCCCACTATTCTTCAACTTCAGTTTCTTCTGAGTCAACAGAATCCTCGTCTACCAAACTTGTACCTTTCTTACCAGTTGTCTTCTTACGTGCACCTTGTTTCTTAGAAGCACCCTGATCAACCTTCGCCTTGCCCTTCCCTTTGGCTCCAGCGTTTACAACTTGCCTCTTCCTTTTAGTGTTTGCTTCAACGTATACTAGAGGATCATCGTTACCTGAATCACTGTTATCATGCCTTGCTTTGTTCAATCCTGGGTCAGTGTAACCCGGATTAACTAAAGCACCAAACAATCTTCTATGAGGTGGCTTTTCATTATCTGGCACTCCTTTGTAACCCTTCATTCTCACAAGTGTTCTAATGTTCATATGATCTTGACCCAAAATCATCGTTGGATCCTTCCTCAAGTCAGGATACTTATTGTCGAAGATCATCATCAGAAACCTTGGATATAACATGAACTTCTTGCTCTTTAAACCTTTTAGCATCTCGAGCATATGATCCAAAATCATTCCAGAAACATTAAATGGTTTGTTGAGAGTCAACGCAACCATTAATGAACTTAGACTTTTCCTCATCACATCATACCCACCGCTAACACAACCAAACACATGAATGATCACGTGTGCAAAATACTTAAACTGCACACTGAGCTTTCCTTTGTGCATTGCTCCATCTGTGATCGGACCTTTATACTTCATCCTAAGAATGCAAGCCCTCTGCTCGGTCCACGATAGTTCTCTGGGATCAGTACTCACTTCAAACTTAATCTTTAACGCCTCTCTGATGTCCTCTTCTGTTATGAACATCTCCATCCCCTGAATAACGCTTCGGATAATAGTTTGATTTTCCCAGAAATCATATCTTGCGTTCTTATAAAAATCCTCCACGATGTCTTTATAGATGATGGCTGGTGTAGCTATGGCATGTATGATTCGGCTTCGCCTTAGAAAGTCCACAATCCCAGAAAATTAAGTATTCTTCAACACGTCACCAACATACGCACAACAGTTATGCGTTGCTTCAAACGGCCAAGCTTGTGGAACATTCTCGACTACTGGAACTGGATCCTGGATAATATTCTCCACTGGAATTTCAACGTTCTCGGGTTGTTCAGCCATCTGCAAATAAAACATCAGAAAAATACGTCAAAAACACGAAAACGACAAACTTAGAAATTTTAGGTTTTGAAAGAATTCCACTTTCGCCCACTTTTACTTGTCGAATGTGGTTTTTAATGGTTCGAAGGTAGATAATTAGGTTCGAATGTAAAAATGATTAAGTTAAAAATCACATTCGCCTGGTTAAGATCACCTTCGTCCTCAGTTTTCTACATTCGCCCGTTTTTATATGGACGAATGTAAAACTGTTCTTCCCCAAAATTCAAGAATTTACCAGTTGTGATTTTAACCTCTGATTTTGATTGATTCATGTCCTAATATGGCAGACTAAGATTATTACATCATCAATTGATATGAACATTCAATTTTTATTAGTTTTATAAAGGAATTAGGGTTTAAAACCTATAGACAATCGATTAAACATCACAAACACCTAATTAACCTAATTCCTGTTATCTTCTCCCCCTAAAACTAATAACAATTGAATCCATGTCAACAAATCACAATGAAACAGTCCAAATAGGTCCATTGTAAGCAAACTAGGGTTCGAAGAAGAAAACCCCAATTACAGCTTCGTTAATGGTCCATTACCTGTATAAATCATTGGAATAGAGTCAACAAAGATCAGGGAACAAACTTATAAGGCAAAAAGAATCAGGGCAACAAGTTCTTGTACTTTGAAAAATTTTTCAAAAACTCAGAATGAGGAGGACGAACCTGTGAGATGGCTTTATATAAAGGCTACATTCGCCCGTCTGAGTTGGACGAATGTGGGATATTTCTACATTCGTCCAAATTAATGGCCGAATGTAAAACTTTGTTACCGGAATGTGAAATATGAGATACATATCCACCTTCGTCCAAACTAAAAGGTACGAATGTACTAAAAATTTCCACATTGGACCCATTTAAGGGGCGAATGTGAAATGGAAATTTCTGAAAATTTTTGCCAAATCACGAATTCGAATCCCGTTCAACATTTTTCAACCCGGGTTAAGTCACAAATACTCATCATTTCAGTTTAGAATGATACAAAGCCCAGATGGTTTCATCAAATCTCAGAAATTGACCATCAAACACCGTCGGTTATCTAAAAATAAAGCAGAAATGCAAAACTTTTGGTTATTCTAAAATTTATATCAAAACACACCTAAAATCTTTTTGAGTTTTGTATCTTTTTGACAATGAAACTAAAATGCATCAATGTAAATAAAGCAGTAAACATTTTGTGATGTCCGGTAAGAGAATCATATCAGTTGTTTGAGAAATCTGATCACAGCGTTGATCTTTTTGTTTAATATTATCATTAGAAACAGTATGTGACACGGCAACTGCTGATATTGTGATCCACATAAGCTCACATGCAGACTATTACGCAATGCTTTAAAATGATACGAGTTAGGTGTATTATACTAACACGTTGTGGTTCCCACACACACGACATACTCCCGTATCAAGAAATTGCACAAAGCTTCCTCGTAACGCGTGATTATACCAGAGTTATCCGTTGAGTTACAAGATATATAGCACAGAGGTGTACAGGTCAGCAAACGAATGCAGCAGAGTAACATGTGCATATATACCAGGTTGAGGCTGATATCAACTACTGATTTGCATCAGTAAATTGATACGATGTAATTATGATCTTTGATCAGTAAAAACATGAAGTTCCTCAATTCTGTAACTTTTGGTTTTGGCATTTAAGCTCTTTTAGCAAATATTCTGATGAAACTTGGTCCATAAACCAATACGACAAAAGTTTAATCAGAATATCCCGGATAACAATAACATAACGACCCGAAACCTCAGATTTGGCAATCCTATCAAACGAAATTACGGTACTAAGACCATATGCCCATGAGGTGTTCAGCCACGAACGCGTAGTTCGTTATGTTTGTATCACTAATGCACGCAGTTTTTAGTCTACGAAGCCTATCAGCACATCACTCGTAATCAACACACGCCTCATATTACTATACATATCTTTAGCCTGTGTCAGATCCCCACTGATGTACTATCATTTCCTCTTTTTATCCTGGAAATCATTTTTGGTTTTTCTATTTTTATGGATTTTTGAATTTTTCAATGTTTTTGGTTTTTCTGATAAAACGACACCCCCTAAAATGTAAAACATATTTTTGGGTTTTTGAATTTCTCTGAAAAACTGTAAAAACTTTAAAGAAAATTTTAAAACTAAAAAGCGATAAACCGAGGTGCTGATTAGTCTTGTTTTTCTTTTATGTTGTTAACTTTTAAAAGATACTCAAATCGGGATCTGTCAAAAGCTTTCGTGAACAAATCTGCACGTTGATAGTCAGTATGGATTTTGACCATATCTATCAATTCTTTAGCATAACAATCACGGATAAAATGGTATTTAATCCGGATATGTTTCGCCTTAGAATGATTGCCCGTATCTTTAGTTAATGCAATCGCGGCTTCATTATCACAGTGTATAGGGGTTTTAAGAAACTGCAAACCGTAATCCACCATCTGCTGCTGTATCCAGAGCACTTGCGAACAGCAACTCGAGGCTGCAATGTACTCGGCTTCACAGGTAAACAGCGCGACCGAAGTCTGCTTCTTACATAGCCAGGTGACTAATCTGCTCCCTAAAAACTGGCATCCAGCTGTCGTGGATTTGCTATCCTTGTCACAGCCGCCCCAATCTGCATCACTAAAAGCGATAAAATCAAAATCATCATCATTAGGGTACCAAAGTCCTCTCGAGGGATAACCCTTCAGATATCTAAGGATACGCTTAACCGCCGTCAGATGACTTTGTTCGGCTTCGACTGGTAACGAGCGCAGAGACATGTTGCCAACATAATGTCTGGCCGAGATGCGGTAAGATACATCAGAGATCCGTTGATTGCTCTGTATGTAAACGGGTCCGTCAGCTCCCCCTTAGCGTCAACTCCAATCCCGTGAATGGGCTGAATCGGGTATCCATCGGCTTGGAATCCTCCATCTGGAACCGGCTCAAGACTTCGGATACGTATTTCGTCTGGTGAATGAAGATCCCCGTTGGTCTTTGATCCACCTGCAAGCCGAGGAAAAACTGCATCTCCCCCATCGCACTCATTTCGAACTTTTCCTCCATAACACATTCAAACTCCCTGCACAAAAGTTCGTTAGTTGAGCCAAAAATTATATCGTCAACATATATCTGAACTAGAAGCAAATCATCTCCTGTTTTCTTCGTGAACAGGGTGCAGTCGACGAGTCCGCGCTTAAATCCCTTCGAGATGAGGTACGTGCTCAGCTCCTCGTACCACTGGCGTGGAGCCTGGTGCAGACCATACAGTGCTTTGTTCAAGACGTACACCTTATCCCGGTGGATAGGGTCTTCAAAGCCCGGTGGTTGCCCGACGTAAACCTCCTCTTTGACTTTCCCATACAGAAATGCACTTTTGACGTCCATCTGATACACCTTAAATTTCTTGTAGGAGGCAAACGCTAGAAATATTCGAATTGCCTCTATGCATGCCACAGGTGCATTGATTTCATTATAATCAATCCCCTCGATCTGATTAAAACCTTGTACGACCAATCTGGCTTTGTTCCGTACAATCACTCCTCGATCATCTTTCTTACACTTAAACACCCACATGGTTCCAATCTTCTTCCGCCCTGGAGGTAAATCAGTGAGCGTCCAGACTCCCAACTTCTGAAATTGTAATAACTCCTCTTGCATCGCTTCAACCCAGGCGTCATCCAAAAGAGCATCTTTATATGTCCGCGGCTCGACCTGCGAAACATAACATGCAAACGACCAATCATTCTGACTACCCGATTTTTGTATTTTTGCATATAAAGCTAAAGCACCAAAACTCTCTGGTAAATTGACACTTCTCAGCTGTCCTCTCGTCATCACACTGCTTCCAGGGTCACCGATAACTTTCTCCAGCGGGTGAATATGGTGAATCCGAGATTCCGGATGTTCAGGTACAGTAACTCCCGTCTGAATAGTCAAGTTTTCTAATGCATCCAGATCATGACCCGTGTTAGACGATGAAGCAACATCTGGATTTGGGTTCACTGGCGGTGCCTCTGTCTCTGTTGCATTTTCAAAAATAGCTTCTTCAAATTCTCCATCATCCTCCGATTCTAAAGTATCCAAAGTTGTGGAAGCCTCTTGAAACACTTCTTCCTCCGGTACAGGAACATTGGTATCATTAGAAGCTGTTGGAGGAGTTACGGTGATCGGACGCACCAACGGTGAAGTTGCCGCGTTTTCACACTCGTAAAGTAATCGAATAACAGCCTCTTCAACCAAGTTATCTAGATTGAATGATTCAAAGAAATCTTTGTAATCAAACATCCAATCACGACCAATCCCTTGCACATTCTGAGTATACCGTTGAACTTCTACGTTAGCCCAATCCTCCACCTGACGAGTTCTTTTGTTGTATACCCGTTTGAGCGGGGTTGCATATCCAACAAAGTATCCCTCTTCAGCTTTCGGACTAAACTTCTCGCTAGGATTCAACATCGTGCACGGAGCCCCAAAAGGTTCTAGATACTCCAAGTTCGGCTTTCTTCGGTGTAACAGCTCATAAGAAGTTTTGCCAAACTTCTTCACCATTAAAACCCGATTAAGTGTATAATTTGCTGCATAAATCGCCTCGTTCCAGAAAATTACTGGAAGATTCGAGTCTGCGAGCATTGTTCTTGCCGCCTCTATTATAGTCCTGTTCTTATGTTCAGCAACACTGTTCTATTGTGGGGTATACAGAGCCGAATATTCATGATGAATTCCTTTACTTTCACAAAGTTCATCCATCTTGGCATTTTTGAACTCCGTCCCATTATCACTCCTAATTCTCTTGATCTTGAGATTATAGATGTTTTCCAATCGAGTGAACAGAACTTTCAAGTTATTAAAAGTGTCACTTTTATGCTGCAAACACATCACCCATGAAAATCTTGAGTAGTCGTCAGTGACAACTAAACAATAAAGCTCTCCAAGATGACTTTTGCATTTGACAGGTCCGAATAGGTCCATGTGCAATCGCTTAAGTGGCATCTCAACAGAGTTAACTTTCTTCACTTTGTGGGACTGTCTGTGTTGCTTTCCCTTCTTACAGCTCACGCACTTGTCATTCAAATGAATGTGTTTAACATTCACTCCCTCGACAAGTCCATTCTTTACTAGATGATTCATTTTCCTCAAATGAATGTGCCACATTATCGATTCCTTCTCGGTCGCCTTTGATAGAAAACATGTTACTTGCCCCTGCGTTGTCATTGCCTTGGACATATCAAGAATATAAAGATTGTTGACGCGAGGTGCCTTCAACATTACCCACTCTTTTGGAATTTCGAAGCCCGGTTTGAGAATGTAGCAAGATTTGTCATCAAAAGAAACAGTGAATTGTTTGTCACAAATTTGACTGACACTCAACAGATTATAGTATATCTGTTTCACATACGATATCCTCTCAATGCTTACAATCCCATTACTCACACTTCCTTCCATCATGATATATCCGCCCTTGTTTCCGGCAAATGCAACGTACCCTCCGTTAATGTTCTTCACATCAAACAATAAAGCTAAATCCCCGGTCATGTGGCCTGAAGATCCACTATCAACAATCCAAAGACTGCTAATAGGGCCAGCTAAAGCTCCCTGCACACATCAAGTAAAACAGTTAGTTCTTTCGGGGGACCCAAGCCTGAGTGGTCTTGGGTCTTTGAATATCATTGTTCAAAGAATCATTCACTTCAACAGTTTGTTTTGGATCGATCTTTTTAGAATCATTCAAAACTTGGTCAACTTTTTCACTTGACTTTGAAGTTGAGGCTCCCGGAGTACCATTTGGTGTCCAAGACTGTTCCGAACGTTTCAAGATACGAATCTGAGATTTTGGGGTCTCAGTCATTTTCTTAACATCATTCGCAAACGAAACATTCTTGGGTACCCTCTCTGATTTAACAGATTTAGGTCCAACATTTGACTTGACAATAGGTTTATGTGGAACCCTTTGTCTATCATTTGTTGGGTTCACCATTGGTTTTCTCCACGGTCTCTCCATGGCTATCCGGTTATGAAGATCATACTGAAATGGATGATCATTCCTCTTTTGATAAAAATTGTTTTGGTTATAAAATTGTTGTGGTTGAGGAACAAAACGCCTTTGTTGTGGATAGTAATGATTATCAACCGGTTTCCTCATGGATTGCCTAACTTCAACTTCGTGCCTCTTGTGGCTTACGTACGGACAGTGAGCAAGTAAATGCCCTCTCTCCCCGCATTTAAAGCATGCACGGTATTCTTCAAAAACATTTCGAGCATTTGGTTGAGCAAATGTTCTGACAGGATATTGATCATTATAATGTCTATGCCTTACACTCTCAGGAAGTGGACCCTTCGAGTAGGCTGGCTCATGAAAACCGTTTGCTTTGTTTTTCGGTTTAATGAATTGGGTGACATGAACCTTTGGTTCTTTCGGAACATCCAAATATAATTTCTTTAGAATTTCCGGTGGAATCTCATTTGTTCACTCATGTTTTGGAAACCAAATAGTGCTTTCTTGTCAAATTTTATCAATTTTTGAATAGTTAGCAAACTTAATTGGATATTCCTCGTCAAAGATGATCATATCGGATCCTTCCATCCGATAAAACACCTTGACTGGTTTGTCACTCATTTCTTTCTTAACTTCTTTTTTTTCAGACTTTTTCTCACGATGTGCGTTAGCCATCGGATGCACATGCTGAGACGATGACACTGGTTCAGTAGTAATGATGTGATTTTCTTTTGGAATATCACACGCATTAGCACTTTTGTCACTCTCAGTGTCACTCTCAGAGTCTGAATCAGCATTTTCAACTGTTACCCCTACATCGTTCAAACCTAAAATCGGCCTCACATCGGAATGAGGATCACCAACACTTGAGGTATTGGATTCATTTTCCGATGATGAGTCTGATTTTACTGAGCTCTCCGGTGTCACTTGATGACAATTGTGATTTTCAAAAAGCACCGGAGATGGCACAGACTTATAATTTGTGGTTTGATCATCAATGATGTGGTCAACAACATAAGCAATATGCTTATAACTTTCCAATTTCTTGTTGACCTTTTCAGCAAAACACTTAATGGTGGCCATTTCCAACTTTGTGTTCTCAAGTTCATTAATATAGTTGTTAATTGCTAATTGTTTTAATGAAAGAGTTTTCTTTAGGTCGGAAATGTCCTTTTTATACCCATCAAGTACTTTGTTAAAAGCAATCACCTCTTTGCGAGCAGATTGACAGTTAATCACAGCACTATCACGTTGAACGCGAAGTTCTTTGTTTTCTTCTGTCAATCTGTCACAAGTTCCACAGTACTTGTCACTTGTAACATGAGTGCTAGATTCAGAACTTACCTGTTTAGGAGGATCTGTCATGGCCATCAAAGAGAAATGAGCTTCCTTCCCAGCGAAAAACTTTGAATAATCGATTCTGGTGAAAGCGTCATCCACTATGCACGACTTCCTCGTCTTCAGAAAATCTGCTTCTGCCAGCAACTGATCAATCTCGTCATCCAAAGATGTAACACTAGCCTCTGAGTCTAATTCACTGTCTGAATCTGAATAAACTGACTCACTCTCCTCAGGAACATCAGAAACTGTGTCAATCACCACTCCTGAACTTGCTTCCTCAGCCTGAACTTCAACAGTCTCAGTCTCCACATTCATCTCTTCAACAGATTCATCAACCTCACTCTCAGTTTCTTCATTTTGATTAACTATCACCGACTCCTCGATATCAACCTGTCGGGCAACACAAGCCAAATTCCCACCAGTAGTTATCTCCTCAACACCAATTTGCATCCCAGACCAGTCAAACCTTTCATCCAGCTGGATCACCAAAGCTTGATTCTGATTTGTATTCTGTGGCTGTTCATTTGGTGTAGTGATCGGTATAACTGTTCTGTTTGTGTTATTTGGTGAGTGGTTTTGATTCTGGTTGGTTGTGTTTGGTTGTCTGTTTTGGTTGTTGTTTGAGGTGTTTTGTCGGTTTTGGTAGTTATTTTGGTTTTGATAGTTGTTGTTACTTTGGAAAGAAATTTGGTTTTGGTTTTGTTGTTGACGGTTCTGGTAGTTTGAGTTGAAAGGGTTTCTATTACCTTGCTTAGGTGGCTGAGTGCATTCTCTTTTGAAGTGACCCTTACTTCCACAGTTAAAGCATGTAACTTTCTCCTTGTTGAAACCATAGGTTGTGTTCGGAGAAGTAACCAAATCAGTCCTCCCGGTCTTTTCAATAAACTCAGTTGCCCTTCTCATAATGCTAGCAAAGGCCCACTGGATGTCAATGAGTTCCATCTCCTCTTTGTCGATTTGTGCATAGTCTTCATTGGTCAAGTTGTTATTACCAATTTGACTTGCAACTAAACCGTTATATGAAGAAACCATTGCTGAGACTAAAGCAATGTGCTGCTGAGCAACCTCCACAGTCACATTACCCAAATTGGATGTCTCCAATACCACCGGTTGCTGATTGGTTTGGTTCACTTGATTCAAGTATTGTGGTTGTTGAGGTTGTTGTTGTGGTTGGCTAGCAGTATAAAATGCTGCTTGCTGCATCGGAGAAAATGGTGAAATGTAAGAATTTGTGCATTGTTGTGGTGGTGGTGTATATGATGGTTGTGAATAGGATGAGGTTTGTGCTAGATAGTTGATTGGTTGTTCCGGTGGTTCCATGACACTTGAAATACAGGCTATGTGAGGTGCCACTATTCCACCAACACTCGAGTTTCCAACGGTTGCTGAAGTACCACCATGATATAACTCTGGGTTCTGAGGAATCTGAGATCTCTTAGCTTTCCTCTTCTCCTCGAGTTCTTTATTCTCCAGCTTCTGAATGAACTTGTTGATAGTCCAATACTTGTAAGCATCCTTCTCTTTTAGTACCTCGACATGTTGATCCCAGTACGGTGGTAATGCATCTGCAAACTTGTCCACCAGATCTGTCATAGGAATCTGTATATCATAACTAGACAATTCAGTTAGTAAATGACAATATATAGGAGTCAACTCTTTTAATGTCTCGTTCCCGACATAAGTAAAGTTCTCAAATTCTTTTCTCAACTCCTCCATCCTCAACCTTCTCGTCTTTTCGTTACCATCATGACGATTCTTAAGCACATCCCATAACTGCTTCGAAGTAGTGCACGATCCAAACTGATGAAGCAAGTCATTTGTGATCGCCTGAGTTAACTGAGAATATGCCTTCTTTTCCACAACAAATTTCTTCTTCTCATCATCCGACAAACTCTCCAAAGGAACAGGTTCACCGGTGTTCTCCAGAACTGGTGCAACATAACCTTTTGCTATCATCTGCCACGCCTCTATACCTTCAAACCCCATGCCTTCCAGATGAATCTTGAATTTCTTTTGCCACTGGTTATACACGTTCATCTCCATTAGCTTGGGAGGCCGATTCCCGCTACCTGAAGATAAGTCATTTATTAGTGTGGAAATAGCATTGGTAGTTTGAGTATTTACCACCGCGGCTGCTACTCCCCAATAGTCTGTCACAGGTTGTTGTGGCGAAGACGCAACACTATGTACCTTACAACCCCATGCCTTCCAGATGAATCTTGAATTTCTTCTGCCACTGGTTATACTCCTGCATCTCCATTAGCTTGGGTGGCCGATTCCGGCTACCTGAAGATAAGTCATTTATTAGTGTAGAAATAGCATTAGTAGTTTGTGTGTTTACCACTGCCGCTGCTACTCCCCAATAATCTGTCGCAGGTTGTTGTGGTGAAGGTGCAACGCTCTGAGGCATCGAACTAGTCATCGCTAAGTAATTGATCGGTTGCGAAGACTGAGTGCTCGATTTCTGGGCTGCCACTATCCATGGGTCCATAGTCACTTGCTGCTGTTGTTGTGTCGTTGCTGGTCTCAGTGTAGTTGGAAAATTCCACAAGATGTTCACGAACTTCGAAATTCACCAAACTTAGAAAATTTCCAAAAATCCTTTCTACTTTCGCCCTTCTGGAACTACTTTCGTCCAAAAATCCTACTTTCGTCCACTTATGATCACCCGAATGTAGAATGATAACCAGAAAGTAGAATATCCACAATCCTTTTCCACGTTCGTCCAGAAGTATTCACTTTCGTCTTCTCTAGTTCCACATTCGCCCGCCCGTAAAACCGAATGTGGAAATTATCACCCGAATGTGGAAAACTCAAACACAACAACCTAGGTTCGACCTGAAATAAGCTACGTTCGTCCAAAAACAACTCAGGTTCGCCCACTCTCTCTAGATTCGACCGAAACATCTTTGAAAAACGGTTACAGTTTGAAAAACGGTTATTTTGATCTGAGATTTTCAAAAGTTTGTGGATTTTGATGATCTTAATCAGGTTATGATTCGGAATTGATTTGGAACAACTTTAATTCTTGGAAAACTTGATTTTAACCACAAATTCAATGAAAAACCTTCAAAATCAATCAAAAACCATGTTCATTCAAAAACAGATGAATTTTGATCAAAAATAAGTCCAAATCAGCTCTGATATTATCAATTTTGTTGTTGTATGATCCGTATAGCTCTGATACCACTTTGTAGATGAAGAATTTTAACTAAAACAAGATATTATGATCATACAAGTCACAATTCCTGGTGCGGAAACCCTAGAATTGAACAAAATGATAATACGCAAATCAAAACACGTAAGACACCTTTTCAATCATCATTTTTATAGATAACTTGTTCAAAATATGTTTACAATCACCTTACAAGTTAATCTAAATCAACTTAACACACTTTCAATCTAGAGAGAAACCTGACCACAAAACACACACTCTCAAAAACTATTCTTACATTCAAAATGACCAAAACATATATATACAGCCTGCACATTCGCCCGTTTGTATGGCCCAGTCACTTAGTACGAATGTAACTTCTGTTCTTCAGCATTCTACCTTCGCCCAGTCCAAAACTTCCTTCGCCCATACATAAACACCTTCGCCCACAAGAACTCACCTTCGCCCCTTCAGAATATCAAACTAACATATGTTAAAAGCCTAATCCAATCATTAGTCGCAAAACGTGCATCTACAGCTTGGGTTAGCTGAGAATACGCCTTCTTTTCCACCGCAAATTTCTTCTTCTCGTCATCAGTCAAACTCTCAAGTGGAATCTGTTCACCGGTATTTTCTAACACTGGTGCCACATATCCTTTTGCAATCATCTGCCACGCCTCAGTTCCTTCAAGTCCCATTCCTTCCAGATGAATCTTGAATTTCTTCTGCCATTGGTTGTACTCTTGCATCTCCATCAGCTTGGGTGGTCTGTTCCGGCTACCTGAAGACAAATCATTGATTAGAGTAGAAATAGCATTAGTAGTTTGAGTGTGTAACGCTGCGGCTGCTACACCCCAGTAATCAGCTGATGGTTGTTGAGAAGATGAAGCAACACTCTGAGGAATCGAACTCGTCATAGCTAAGTAGTTGATTGGTTGCGACGACTTAGTATTCGACTTCTGAGCAGCTACAGTCCACGGGTCCATGGCAACTTGCTGTTGTTGTGTTGTACCCGGCCTCGGTGTAGTCGGAAATCCCCACATGTTGTTCTTGAAGTTGGAAATACGACACACTTGAAAATTTCACCAAACAACTTCTACGTTCGCCCTTGTCTAAGAAAACGTGAGTACGAAGGTAGAAAAATCTCACTTTCGTCCTCTAAAATTGACCCGAATGTAGAAATCTAATGACCAAATGCACTTTCGTCCTGAATATTTTCACTTTCGACCTCGCGACGACCCGAAAGTGGAAACTCAACACAACACAGACCTAGGTTTGACCAACAAAGCTACTTTCAGCCTCTGAAAAACCTTGGTTCGACCTAAAATCCCACGTTCGACCCTGAGCTCTCTAGGTTCGACCCATTCATTTTGAAAAACAGTTATTCTTTGAAAAACGGTTATTTTGATCTGAATTTTTCAAAAGTTAATGAAGTTTGATGATCTTAATCAGGTTTTGATTCAGAATTGATTTGGAACAACTTTAATACTTCGAATTCTCGATTTTATCCATGAAATCTAATCCAAATCCTTCAAATTGCATCAAAAACCATTGTTCTTCGAAAACAGAAAAAGTTTGATCAAATTTGCGTCCAAATCAATTCAAGAACTATCAATTTGTTGTTGTATGATCTCTATTGGCTCTGATACCACTTTGTAAAGGATCGTTTTATGTTAAAACAGTGAATATGATCATACAAGTCTCTATTCCAGGTGCGGGAACCCTAGAACAGATACAAAATGATAATCAATGAATTAAACACACGGATTAAGCTTTTCAAACGACATTTTCATTAATTACTTTTAGAAAAGTGTTCACAATAACGATTACAAGTAATTCTGATCAACACTTCAATAACACACACACTAGAGAGCTCTACTCAGACCTATTCGACTCAAAATGATCAAAGTTAACAATTAAAACAAACTTCAAGCTTATATACTCTGCAGGTTCGCCCATAGCGGGAGGTTGAATGTGGAAGTTTTCCACATTCGCCCTTCTTCACAGCTTGAACCTGGAACCTCCTTTAGTACCTTTCTACCTTCGACCATATAACTCTACATTTGCCCCAAATTCTCTACCTTCGTCCCATATCAGATCCACTTTCGCCCTTACGATTTCTCCAAAACATGTTTATGATTACAATCCAAAGCATTAAGTTTTCCACATTCGCCCTTCTTCACAGCTCGAACCTGGAACATTCTTCAGTACCTTTCTATTTTCGACCATCTAACTCTACATTCGCCCCAAATTCTCTACCTTCGTCCCATATCAGATCCACTTTCGCCCTTACGATTTCTCCAAAACATGTTTATGATTACAATCCGAAGCATTAGTCGCACAAAATGCATCAACATAGGTCAACATATATCTAGATGCAGTAGAAGGACAACCAGGTTATTCCCAAATAGGTCAGCAATATAAAGACCCGAAACCTCTGATTTTGGCAATCCATCAACGCAAAAATTAAGACCATAAAATCACACACCGATGTTAGGATCCCCACATGTACCACAGTCCTTTTTATTATTATTATTATTATTGTTATTATTATTATTATTATTATTATTATTATTATTATTATTATTATTTATGGGCTGAGTACGCGTTGTAAGTTTGCCTACTGGTATATCACATGATGGAGTTGCAGTTGCACTTAGCGGTTTAGATTCTTGGTTATGTTTTAAGTGCGACAGTCGAGCAGCTGGTGTACTATCATTTCCTCTCTTTTACACAGTGACGGCTCGTTTTTTTCGTCAAAAGAAAAACTAAGTAAATAAAACTATTTACAAAAATACTTTAGTTACTTATGGGATCATGACCACTGGAAGTCTTAGGTAGCTTGGTGATGAAGTCAATGGATATCTGTTCCCATTTCTAGACTAGGATCTCGGGTTGCTGAAGCACACCAGACGGCTTCTGATATTCTGCCTTGACTTTCGAACACGTGAGGCATCGACTTCCTTGACTTTTGGACTTGTGATCCTCCTCAAGAATCAATTCTTGCAATTCACCAAAACGGGGCACCTAAATCTGATTTGCAAAGTACAACGTACCATCCGACCTAGGTTTTAACAATGCAACCATCTTGAACAGGTATTCATCCTTCAAATGCTTTCTCTGGAGTGCTCCCTGATGGGCTTCACGAATACGGGTTGTGAGATTGCTGTAGATTGTTAAACCTAGCTCGTGAATACGCAGGGTTTTGACACATTCCTTCCGGCTTAAGGAATCTGCCATGACATTTGCATTGTCCGGATGATATTTGATTTCATAGTCATAATCGTGTTGCAGTTCTACCCGTTCGCGTTGCCTCATATTTAGGTCCTTCTGGTTGAAGATATGTTGTAGGCTCTTGTGATTCTTGATGATAGTGCACTTGGTACCATACAGATAATGTCTCCAAATCTTGAGGGCAAAGATTACCGCCCCTAGCTCCAAATCATGCGTCATGTAATTCTTCTGATGAACCTTGGGCTGACGAGAAGCATAGGCGATAACCTTATACCTCTGCATAAGTACACACCCAAAGTCCTTGGTGTGAAGTGTCTTAATATACCACAAAATCATCCGTACCCTCCAGAAGTGAAAAAATTGGTGCGCTACAGAGCTTGTGCTTCAAGGAATGGAATGCTTCTTCTTGCTTGACTCCCTAATCATACTTATCCTTCTGAGTGAAAATGGTGAGGGGTTGAGCAAGCTTCGAGAAATTCTAAATGAATCGATGATAATAACCGGCTAATCCCAGAAATTGGCGTACTGCTGTTGGTGTCGTAGACACTTCCCACTCGTTGATCGCATCTATGTTAGCTTGGTCGACCTGTATGCCCTTCTCGTTCACAACGTGACTAAGTAAGTGAACTTCTCGTATCCAAAACTCGCACTTCAAGAACTTGGCAAACAATTTCTTGCGCAATTCCACTATCAACTTGAGATGATGTTCTTGCTCGTCCTTTATTCGTGAGTATACCATGATGTCGTTGTAGATGAAGAATTTTAGCTAAAACAGGATAATATGATCATACAAGTCACAAATCTAGGTGCGGAAACCCTAGAGATGAACAAAACGATAATACGCAAATCACAACACGGAAAATACCTTTTCAATCACCATTTTTATAGATAACTTGTTCAAAATATCTTTACAATGACCTTACAAGTTAATCTAAATCAACTTAACACACTTTCAATCTAGAGAGAAACCTGACCAAAATTAAGTCTAAATCAGCTCTGATAATATCAATTTTGTTGTTGTATGATCCGTATGGCTCTAATACCAATTTGTAGATGAAGAATTTTAGCTAAAACAGGATAATATGATCATACAAGTCACAAATCTAGGTGCGGAAACCCTAGAGATGAACAAAACGATAATACGCAAATCACAACACGGAAAATACCTTTTCAATCACCATTTTTATAGATAACTTGTTCAAAATATCTTTACAATGACCTTACAAGTTAATCTAAATCAACTTAACACACTTTCAATCTAGAGAGAAACCTGACCACAAAAAACACACTCTCAAAAACTACTCTAACTTACAAAATCACCAAAACCTATTTATACTATCTGCAGATTCGCCCAGTTTCATGGTGCGAATGTGGACTTTGTCCACATTCGCCCACTTCTTTGGTACGAATCTACACATATACATTTCAGCTTCCACATTCGCCCTCTGTAAATCTTCATTCGCCCATCCACAAACACATTCGCCTACTAAGAATCCACATTCGCCCCTTCTGAATATCTACTAACATATGTTAAATGTACAATCCAAATCATTAGTCGCAAAACGTGCATCTACAAATTCCCCTCGACTATTGATTGGATTGCCTTCTTTCTTCATCCATTATCTTGTTCAATAACTTGAGTCTCAGCTGCTTTTTCTATTCTCTCGTCATCTCAGGCTCAAGCTTTCGTTTCACTGAACGTTTTGGCACATCAGTCATCTTCACCTTCTTACCCAACTTAGTATCCAAGTTGCTTCCAGAGTTGATATCGTATGCAAAACAAACTCCAACAACTTGCTGATACTTCTTCGCCTGCTCTGCATCATTGGGATCACTTAATATCGGATTGTAGTAAAGCATGATTATATCCTCGAAAGTACAGTTGATAAGCCACATTGGATCAAACACGTGGATCTTCTTGTACTTATCCTTTCCATCTCTTAACACAATCACAACCTCTGCATTCCTCCAATCATAGTACCAGAAGATAGAGTCTGCACTGAAGTGTTGTTGTAAAGGCATCAAAGGAATCTTCTTCATCACTTCAGGCGCTTTATAAATCAAAGTAACCCTCTTCTTTCCAGTTCTCGGATCAACATCCCTATGAACCTTTCTCCTTGGGTACTGAGGCTTAAACATGTTCCATTTAGTTCTGCTCTCCCAGACTAACCGATCAGCAAACCAACCTACCGCCGTGTTATTCACAGAAGCTCCAGTCATAGGGAATCGACAAATGTCTCTAACCGCCCAATACGGTAGAGTTAATAGATCATGAAATCTGTAAAAGTACAAGATTTCTGATTCCCATTTAACTGCTATACACTTCAATCTCCCAATATACTTCCAACCAAGAGCTCTGCCTTTGAACTTTTGATTGTGATACCTGTAAAATCCACCTTGAGCTTCCGGCTTGGGTCGTTTATCATCAGCTTCTTTCAACTTCCTTAACAACATCTTCAAATCATCATTTTGATCAGACGGTTTCTGCTGATTTTCACCAAATACTTTCTCTACAAATTCCTCACTTCGCTTTTCAGCTTTCTTTCTAGCTTCTCTTTGTCAGAGTTCTGTAAAGTCTGGGAATACCTCATCTTCATTGTTCTTCCTGAAATATTGTGGATACTCTTCATAAGTAATATCCTCGATTTCAATTTCCTCCATCTCCGGTGTATGTTTGTCATCAGAATGATTTCCAATATCCTTTTCAGGAATATCTGGAATCATCTGATCCATCATGATCTCCTCCAAAGTCTTTCCTACTCGCTACGCTATACCATCTAAGATCTCTTTAGCTACAGCAGCAGATACTTCACCCTCTTCCAAATCAGGGTCATTATACTCAAGTTCAAATCTCATATCCTCCGTTTGAAAGATTTCAGCGAACTTTCCTGTAAACTCTATCGTCCATTCTCTTTTCTCGAGCATTTCTCGATACACATTCTTTGCGTCGTCAGACAAAGATCTCACCTTCTCATTCCAAAAGATAGTTTCATCTGAATCAACGTTCTCACCAGCTTTCTTCTTAGAGCTCGACTCTCCAGCATCACTTTTCTTTGTCTTTCTCTTTTCAAATGAAAACTTACTAGAGTCGTCTCCACCATCATCATCACTATCGTCACTCTTATCACCTTCTTCATCAGAACTTTCCTCTGATTCATCTTCTTCATCATCTTCTTTTTCTTCATCAGAAGGCTCAAAATCTACTTGCTCTTCATCTTTCTCTTTATCCTCTTCTCCCTACTTCAACTTTGGAGCTTCACCATAAAGTTTGTCAAGTAGATCACTCAATCTTTTGTTCTCTTTCTTTAGTTCTTTGTTATCAACCTTCACTATCTTTATCATCCTTCTGTTTCTGTTGCACTTAACCTCAAGATCTTTATTCTCTTCTTCAAGTTGTTTTACCTTCTTCTCAATCTCATCTTGGTTAGCTTTTGATGCAACTACAATCTAGAGCATCTTCTCTTCATTCTTTTTAAAGTTACTGATTTCAGCTTGCTGTGCAACTATCATCTTCATCATATCATCCATCTTTTTGTTAACTTGTTTCATAACATCATCAGAAACAGTAACTTTAGATGCTTTGGATGATTCAACCTCTTTAGCCTTTTCTTTCTCAGGATTCTTAAACATATTCAACACATTCTCTAATGCAGCTTCAAAATCAGAAACTGGTACTGCTTCAGGTTCAGGTTCTTTGGTCTTTTTCTGCTTCTTAGATACTGGTGAAGATAACTTTGATGATGTACCTACTTCAGGTATCTTCTTACCCTTCAGCAACTGTTCGATCTCTTTCTCTCTTAGTTTCTAAGTGCTTGTCTTCTTAGCCATCGACTTATGTTTTGGCTTCTTCAGGTTTACAACCACTGTCGAACCTTAAAAATCATCAATATCAACACTTAAGCCTTCATCAACATCAATCTGCTTTTTCTGTAACACTTCTTCAACTTTCTTATTCAATAATTCAGACTCCCCAACCGCAGTGGCGTTGCGTTTGGTAGTCTTAACAAGTTCTTCTTCCGAATCCCACTGTTCTTCAACTTCAGTTTCTTCTGAATCAACAGACTCTTCGTCTACCAAACTTGTACCCTTCTTAGCAGTCGTCTTCTTTCGTGCACCTTGTTTCTTTGAAGCACCCTGATCAACCTTCGCCTTGCCCTTCCCTTTGGCTCCAGCGTTTACAACCTGCCTCTTCCTCTTAGTATTTGCATCAGCGTACACTAGAGGATCATCGTTGTCTGAATCACTGTTATCTTGCCTTGCTTTGTTCAATTATGGGTCAGTGTAACCCGGATTAACTAAAGCTCCAAACAACCTTTTATGAGGTGGCTTCTCATTATTTGGCACACCTTTGTAACCCTTCATCCTCACAAGTGTTCTAATGTCCATATGATCTTGTCCTAAAACCATCGTCGGATCTTTCCTCAAGTTAGGATATTTGTTGTCGAAAATCATCATCAAGAACCTTGGATACAACATAAACTTCTTGTTCTTTAAACCTTTCAGCATCTCTAGCATATGATCCAAAATCATTCCGGAAACATTAAATGGTTTGTTGAGAGTCAACGCAACCATTAATGAGCTAAGACTTTTCCTCATCACATCATAGCCACCACTAACACACCCAAACACATGAATGATTACGTGTGCGAAATACTTAAACTGCACACTGAGCTTTCCTTTGTGCATTGCTCCATCTGTAATCGGACCTTTATACTTCATTCTAAGAAAGCACGCCTTCTGCTCGGTCCATGACAATACTCTGGGATCAGTACTCACTTCAAACTTGATCTTTAAAGCCTCTCTGATGTCATCTTCAGTAATGAACATCTCCATCCCTTGAATAACACTTCGAATGATCGTCTTGTGTTCCCAGAAATCATATCTCGCATTCTTATAAAAATCCTCCACGATGTCTTTATAAATGATGGCTGGCGTAGCTATGGCATGTATGATTCGGCTTCGCCTTAGAAAGTCCACAATCCCAGAAAATTAAGTATTCTTTAACACGTCACCAACATACGCACAACAGTTATGCGATGCTTCAAACGGCCAAGCTTGTGGAACATTCTCGGCTTCTGGAACTGGATCCTGGATAATATTCTCAACTGGTATCTCAACATTCTCCGGTTGTTCAGCCATCTGCAAATCAAAAATCAGAAAAATACGTCAAAAACACAAAAACGACAAACTTAGAAAATTTAGGTTTTTCAAAATTTCCACTTTCGCCCGTTCTGATAGGTACGAAAGTGAGTTTTAAGGTTCGAAGGTGGAGATTTAGGTACGAATGTGCAAATAATTGAGTTACAGATCACATTCGCCCGTTTATTATCACCTTCGTCCCTGTTTTTCCACATTCGCGCGTTTTCGCAGGACGAATGTAGAACTGTTCTTACCCAAAATTTGAAAATTTTCCAGTTGTGATTTTAACCTCTAATTTTGATTCACACTTTCCCTAACATGACCGACTAAGACTACTACTCCATCAATTGATATTATCATTCAATTTTTATTAGTTTTCACGAAGAATTAGGGTTTAATACTTTTTAACAATCGATTAACATGATTAAACATTGTAATTGTTGGTGCAAGTTTGTGACAGATACTCAAACGGACAAACAAACGCTCGAGATTATTGACAAAAGACTTTATATTGTTCGTGTCGTTAGAAGAACTTGTCTAAGTTAGTTCTAGAATATGTAATTAAGCTAGTATTGTAAAAGCCCAACACAAGCCCAGTTAAAAGCCCATGAGGATGCATGTATATAAGCAAATGATACATGGGGTTTTAGGGGTTGGTTGGTTAGTTGGTGAAAACACATAGAGAGTTGAGAGAGCTAGCTAGGATTACAAGTTCGGTGTAGTTCTTATTAATTGTTATCTGTGATTCGATTAATAAGAAAAGCATTAAAAGTAATCTTGTGTTCTTTGTGTGATATCCACGGATCAAAGATATTCCGCGTCTAGGATTCGTGTTTGGTTTGATTGCAGAGAAGATCTCAAGGGCAAGGGACCTACAAGTGGTATCAGAGCTTTCGGGCTAGATATCATTCAAGGAACTAGTTCGTGGTGCTTAAAAAAAATCGGTTTGCTTTTTGTTTCGGTTCTTATTTTTATTTATAATATCACGGATTTGATTTTTTTTGTTTCTGATTTGGCGATATTAAGGTAGTTCGGTTCACAATAATATTAGTTATGGTGGTGATTGAAATCTCATGATATTATAATCAAAAAGTTCAAATCCAGTATTTGTTTGTTTTAACAATTTCGGTGATAGTGCCACATTAAAAATTTTGGTTCTTAACAAAAAAAGGTTTGCATACTCACTTTTGGTTTAGAATTTTATTCGTTTTTGCTTTTTTTTTGGTTATTTTGCTTCGGACTTCGCATCTTGTTTCATAAAGCTTCTGGTAGTTTCAGTTCATAGATTTTTTATTGCTATTGTTTGTTCATATGTCACGATCAGTTTCTAAGAATTTTGCAGGTTAAAGAATTTTCGGGTTTGAAGGTTCATCCAAGAACTCAAGAACATCAAGAACCCTATTTTTTTAAAAATAATATTGTGTGTTTTGATCTTATTTTCTGATAAATTGTTTAGAGATTGTGTTTGTGCAGGATCTTCAAAGATAAGGAAATGATTAGGTTGATTTTGAAATTCAAATCAAATCTTAATCAATTCCTAAATTAGTGGGATCTCTATCTTGTTGACCAAGGAGTTCATAGTTCTCAAACAACTAGTTCTCGGATTGGTTCTCAGCTATATAGTGGTTCTCGGACACAAGCTTCAATTCGGAAACAAGGTTTTCGGACAAAAAAAAAATAAGGTTCTCGGATACTTAGTTCTCAGACCCAAGAGTTCTTGAATTCAGTCTAGATCTCGGTTATTCTCTTAGTTCTCAGACTCAACCTTTAGTTCTCGGATATTTGATCTAGTTTTTATTTCTCGGATTGAGTTTAGTTCTCGGACACTAAAGTTCTCGGACATAAGTTATAGTTCTCGGAAACCAACATAAGTTCTCGGAAACCAACACAAGTTCTCGGAAACACACATTAGTTCTCGGACACCATTTTTTTTCGTTTGGACTCTGGGCTTCATTAATTAAAAAAATTGTTAATTAAATCTAAAATCTATTAAAACAAATGGCGTTATTAAACAAAATGGTGGAGATGGATCACGAAGTGGGAAAAGCTAATTCCCCGCCTAAAATGATAAGTGTTGATAACTATTTCTGGTGGAGAGGACGGTTCGAGGAATGGGCTCGTTTTTACCAGTTAAGAATGTGGATTTGCATCTCAGATGGGTACATACAACCATTCAAACAAGGTGAAGATATGAGCGGGCAAAGACTACTCGCTTTTAGTGAGATGAACGAAGAACAGAAACTGATGCACGAAGCTGAAAATAAAGCTAGAGCTGCTATTACCATTTGTTTGCCACAAGAAATCCTCCACACATTCAGCAGAAACAGAACAGCTAAAGACTTATGGGAGGCGTTGGAAAAACGATACATGGGCAGTGCTGAAGTGCAAAAGAACAAGAAGGAACAACTAAAGAAGCAGTTTGCAGTCTTCAAGCATTTCAAAGATGAGAGCTTAGAGGACATCATTACAAGATTCTATCATCTGCTCACTGAGTTGGGAAACTATGAGATACAGTACACTGACAATGAGCTTAACGACAAGCTGCTGGATGCACTTCCTACGAAATGGGATGTGTATTCTCTAATGATCAGAAATGGAACTGACTACGATACCATGACTCTGGATACCGTGGTAGGGAAGCTTAGAGCTTACAGTTTCAACATGATGAGGAGGGAAGCAGGATCTGAACAGGTACAGGATCCAGGGATTTATCACGGAAAGCCTGCAGCTAAAACCTCATCAAGCAGCAGCAGCGGTGTCTCGGCATTCTTCTCTGGTGACACATCTGGTAATATTATTCTTGATTCTGATGGTGAGTGTTGTTTTCTGTCAACATCAGGTGAGACAACTAAAGTCAAGGATATCCCTTCTGGCGGGAATGGAAAGAGTACAGGTGGATCATCAACTGGAACAAGCAAGTCCATGCCGATGAGTGTTAAATCGGCCGAACAACAACTTGCTGTGTTATCTTCCTTCATTGCTTCGTACGAGAATTACATTCAAGGGAAGATCAACGATCCAGCACTCTTTGATGAAGATTATGACCAGATTGACCCTGATGATCTAGAGGAGATGGATTTACAATGGAACTTGGCCATGCTCTCACGCAAGGCAAAGAAGTATATGGAAAGGACTAGAAGGAAGCTCGTTGGTGGAAGAGCTGGCTTTGACAAAAGCAAGGTGAAATGTTACAACTGCCACGCCTTTGGCCACTTTGCAAGAGAATGTTCAAGACAAGGGTCAAGCAACAACTCCAACACCACGCGACAAAGTTCTTCTGTTGCCCCACCTTCAAGTTCAAACAATTCAAGTTCTAGAGCACTCATGGTTGCCAAACCTGACGGCAGATATGACTGGAGTTCTATGATAGATGGTGATCAGGCTCTTATGGCAGAGATAAAAGAAGATAGTGTGAAGTCAGAAGCATCTAATTCTGACAATGAGACCGTGTCTGATACTGTCAAGACTGAAGAACATGTGACTGAAGCTGAATCGGTCAAAGCTGAAGAAGTTAAAGTTGATGAAAGTGCAGTGAAATCTGAGGTAGCTGCTACTGAAAAATCTGAGGAAGTGGAAGAAATCATCAGAGAGAAGAAGCCAACTGAAGAGATTCTGGATCTGACAACAGTTACAAAAGGGATGTCAACAGCGGAGTTCATTGCATTCATGACTGAACTGGACTCTGACGCCAAAAAGGTACATATTTCTTTATCTACTGTTGTTGATGCTTGCAAAAAATGTTTTGATTTTGTTGAGAAACTAGATTTCATAAATAAAGAACATGATAAGCAAGTAGACCAGAATAAACAACTCATAGTGCTCTTAGATGAGCAAAAGGAGTTAAATTTCGGTAACAAAAATAGAGAGTCTGGCCTTAAGAAAAAGTTAGAAAGCACCCAAAAAGATGTTAAGGAAGTTAATAGGTTGCTTTGTATTAAAACTGGTGATTGTGAATTCCAGTGCAAGGGTCTAGCTGAGAAAGATGAAACAATTGTGAAAATGCAGCTAGAAATCTTAGAGAAACAAAAGACCATTACTGAGCTGCGAAAGAAACTAGATCAATGTAGGAGCACTAAATACATGTATAATCAGATCAAGACTTCCAGAACTGAAACAGCTGAGAAACATGAGAATTCAGGTCTAGGTTATAATGATGTTCCTCCTCCTTTTAATGGTAATTACTCATTTTTACCAAATGAAGAGGAAGTGTCTGAAGCTGTCTATGGCCCTCAGCTAGTAGACACCAAAGCAACTGAGAAAGCAACAGAAAATGCTGATAAAAAGGTTCAGCAGGATGTAGTTATTGAACCAAAAGACCTCAAGCCTACTGTAGAGGTCAAAACTGTGACTCAAACAACTGATGGGTCGGGGGGTAAAACTAAGAAGGTAAATGATAAAATCAAGAAGTTTTATAGACTCAAGGGATCTGATAAGATTTACTCTGACTCAGATTTCCCTATTTCGAAAGTTAACCCTGATTCCATTGAATCTGTTTTCGCGGAGATCGAATCTCCTAAAGTTTCAAATGACAAATCTGATGATAAAACGGATGCTGGTTCCGAGTCAGCTTCAACCAAATCTGAGACTGGTGAAGGATCCAACTCAAAGGGGCCACAAAAAAAGCCCTTAGAGAAACGATCGTGCTTCAAATGTCACAACAAAGGCCACGTGGCTAGTTGTTGTCCCCTCAAAAAGACAGGAGCACCTACGGACTCAGATAGGGGAAAGCAAAAGTCGTCTGTTAAGTCAGACGATAAAAACAAGTTGAGCAACTCGCAGAAGAAAAATTTGCAGAATAAGTTAGAGAATGCTCAGGGTAGTGGTAATGGGGTTGGACCGAGCAACACTGAAAATGCTCGTTTTCAAAGAACCCAACCTAAGTTCGTCCCTAGGCAGGTAAATACTGGGAACGCTGGCACATCTGGTGCTCCAGCTGCCAAACAGGCAAACCCAAGTCCCAGTAAGTACCAACCACCACACATGCAAAATCGTCACCAATCTCCAAATGGTGATAGAAATTTTTCAAAACCCAATAACCAAGGTTTTCCTAATAACAACGACCATAGGGATAGAAATTATTCGAATGGTCAACAGTTTTCAAGAAACAATAACAATTATGGATACTCCAACTGAGGGAGATATCCTCAACGGTTTTCTCAGTCTCCAAATGGGAGACGTTACAACCAACCTAACCATTTTGAACAAAACCAACGTCATAGTCCTCAACGGTCCTACACATCTAAACAGTGTGATGGATATTTGAAGGAATTTACGTTTGTAGAAAATGGTGTACCCAAGACCGTGATGGCTTGGGTTCCCCTAAACTAATTCCCTTTATTTGCGAGTGCAGGAGCTGCTAAGGAGGATTATCAACTGGTGCTCTAGGCACATGACAGGGGAGTTGAAGTTGTTGATTGATTTTATTAAAATTGATGGCGGTTATGTTAACTTTGCGGGAGCCAAGGGTGGTCGAATAACTGGAAAAGGAACGGTCACCAATGGCAAAATTACTTTGGATGGTGTGAATTACGTGGAGCAGTTGAAGCACAACCTAATGAGTGTTTCTCAAATCTGCGACAAAGGACATTCTGTCCATTTTACTAAGTCCGAAGCATTAGTGTTGAAATCGGGAGTAAAGATTCCTGAAGAATGGATAATCATGAGGGCTCCAAGAAGAAATGATACATACATCATGGACATGAGTGTTCAAGATGATGCAAAAGAAGAGCTGACATGTTTGTTATCAAAAGCATCAGAGTCTGATTCGATGCTGTGGCACAGGAGAATGGCACACTTACATTTCAGGAAGATGAATTACATCACAAAGCATGGACTGGTGCAAGGAGTTCCATTGAAGAGCTTTGGCGTGGAGGATAAGTGTCTGCCATGCGAGAAGGGCAAGCAACACAAGAAGCCTCATAAACCAAAGACTAAGAATTCCCTTAACTCTCCTTTTGATTTATTGCATATGGATTTGTTCGGTCCAGTAAATGTTAGGAGTTTAGGTGGAAAGTATTATTGTCTTGTGATCACAGATGATTATTCACGTTTTTCATGGGTGTTTTTCCTAGGTTCGAAGGATGAAATAGGGGAGACCTTGATGGACTTCTTCAACAAAACGGAGAACATCTTTGGAACCACAATAAAGAGAATCAGAAGTGACAATGGCTCGGAGTTCAAAAATAGTTGTTTTTCCATTTTCTGCATAAGAAAAGGGATTGAGCATCAATTCAGTGCGCCCTATGAGCTACAACAAAACGGGGTTGCTGAAAGGAAGAACAGGACACTGATTGAAGCAGCAAGGACAATGCTCGCTGATTCTAAGCTACCTGTCATATTTTGGGCAGAAGCTGTGAATACAGCATGTTATGTTTTGAATAGGGTGTTGACCGTCAAGAAGCACAATAAAACGTGCTATGAACTCTTGAAGGGCAACAAGCCTAATCTTCATGGTTTTGAACCATTCGGGATGCCATGCACTATCTTGAAAAACAGAAACCAACCAAAATTCGGTGAAGTGGCTGACGAAGGATTTTTTCTTGGTTATGTGCCAGGTGCACCAAATAAAAGGGTTTTTAATAAAACAACGGGTCGTGTAGAAGTCGTTTTCAATGTTGACATAACTAGTTACACACCACAAGATACTGCACAGGCTACTGATCCCGACTGGCTCTTTGACTATGATTCTGTCTTTAAATCATTTAATGTTCCATATACCTTTAATGCAGATCCAAATGAGGCAGATGAAGAATTGATACTTGGAATGCAAGATGATGATGATGAAATATCACCAAGATCGATCATTCCAATCTCTGCAGATAAAAAAAAGAATGATGCTGATTCAAGAACCTCCACGTCAAGAGACAAATCTCCTGTTGTCAATGAAACCGAAGAGGAAGAATTCGTTAATCCGTACGGTACTGTACACACTTCGGGGGAGATAGGTTCAAATTTGGAGGAGAATATACCGGTTGATGCTATTGCTCAAACTCGCACAAATAAAGATCATCCAGTGGAGAATATCTTAGGAGATCCTAATGCGGGTGTAAGGACAAGAAGTAGTATTTCTAAGTCGACGTGTTTATATGTCAGTATTAAAGATTCAGGCATCATCAACAAATGCCTAAAATGCTTCATCTCGCAAGTTGAACCGAAGAATCACCAGATAGCTCTTCGTGATAATGCATGGGTGGAAGCTATGCAAGAGGAACTGGCACAATTCAGGAAGCTCAAAGTTTGGGAGTTAGTCGATTTACCCAAGGGTGCTCAAGAAATCGGTACCAAATGGGTGTTCAGAAATATAACTGATGATAATGGTATTGTAGTGAGAAACAAGGCTCGCTTGGTAGTCAAAGGGTTCAACCAACAAGAAGGGATTGATTTTAATGAAGTGTTTGCACCAGTGGCAAGGCTCGAAGCAATTCGACTTTTTCTAGCCTTCGCTTCCTACAAGGGCTTTAAAGTTTATCAGTTAGACGTCAAAAGCGCCTTTCTATATGGGAAAGTCCAGGAGCTGGTGTATGTCTCACAACCTCCAGGGTTTACTGATCCAGATTATCCAGACCGTGTCTACAAACTTGATAAGGCACTGTACGGATTACATCAGGCACCAAGGGCATGGTATGAGACACTGTCAACTCATCTCTTAGAAAATGGATTTGAGAGAGGTAAAATAGACAGTACACTTTTCATAAAGAGAAATGGAGCAGATTTCCTACTGGTTCAGGTGTACGTTGATGACATCATCTTCGGATCGCCTAACAAAGACATGTGTATTGAATTTGAGAAGGTTATGAAGAAGAAGTTCGAGATGAGTGCTATGGGGGAGCTGAAATTCTTTCTTGGTTTACAAGTAGATCAGAAGGAAGATGGGATGTTCATACATCAGACTAAGTACGTACATGACATTTTGACTCGTTTCATGATGAATGAGTGTTCTACTTATGCTACTCCTCTACCCGTGAATCATGGACTTCATCCTGATGCAGAAAGCGACAAAAATGTCGATCCAACTGAGTATCGCGCCATGATAGGTTCGCTTATGTATCTAACTGCTTCTCGACCTGACATTATGTTTGCAGTTTGTCTTTGTGCCAGGTTTCAGGCTAATCCAAAGGAGTCACATATGATCTCTTTGAAACGGATTCTTAGATACCTAAAGGGGAAACCCAAATTGGGAATCTGGTATCCAGCTGATGGCGAATTGGATCTTGTAGCATATACAGATTCGGACTACGGAGGATGTAACCAAAATTGGAAGTCTACTACTGGTGGATGTCAATTTTTAGGAGGAAGAATCGTTTCCTGGCAGTGCAAAAAGCAGACTTCGGTGGCTGTTTCCTCATGTGAAGCAGAATACGTTGCTGCTGGTAGCTTTTGTTCACAGGTTTTGTGGATACAACAACAAATGCGGGATTACGGTTTGAATTTCACTCATACTCCTATACTTATTGATAATCAGGCCACCATTTCAATCACAGAGAATCCCAAAAACTTTCCCAAAACAAAACATATAGACATAAGGCATCATTTCCTCATGTGAAGCAGAATACGTTGCTGCTGGTAGCTGTTGTTCACAGGTTTTGTGGATACAACAACAAATGCGGGATTACGGTTTGAATTTCACTCATACTCCTATACTTATTGATAATCAGGCCACCATTTCAATCACAGAGAATCCCAAAAACTTTCCCAAAACAAAACATATAGACATAAGGCATCATTTCATAAGGGATTGTTTTGAGAAAAGGATGATTTATTTGAAAAAGGTTGATACTTTAGATAACCCAGCTGATTTGTTCACAAAAGCTTTCGATAGAGCTTGGTTTGAACTGTTAGTGCAGCTGAACGGGATGAGAAACCCGGAATAACTTTTCGTTTTCTCATTAGTGCTGAAGCTTTTAGTTTTTAAGTTTTTTTGTTAGTTTTTACTTTGTTTTTATTTGCTTCTGCTTGGTTTCACAAAAAAAAAAAAAAAAAACTATAGCAAATCTAGTACCTAATTGGAAATGATAGCACATTAGTAGTTGAGTTTGTAACAGTCAATAAAACTAAGCAGAAAATTAAAGCTAAGTGTGGCTGCATCTTCATTATATGATGTACTGGTAGACAATTGACACACGAATCCGGTCTGTTAATTGAAATAGAATTCTTAATGACTGTTGATTCTGTGGGATACATGTCATTGGCGTATGATTTTATAGTCTTAAATCTTGCGTTGACAGCGTGTTACAAAATTCTGAGGTTTCAGGTCTTTAAATTGTTAAATTTATCTGGGATGATCTGACTTGTCTTTTGCTGCATCCAGATACATGCTGACCTAGACTTTGTCAGACATCTTAAAAGAGCATACGATAAATGCCAAAACCCTCAAAGGCTAAAAGGCAATCACTCAAAAATGCCTAAAGCTGAAAATTCGTACCGCATAAAATGGTATTTGTCTTAACCCTGGTTGAGTACACGTTTGGTCACGTTGTTGCATCCAGATATATGCAGACCTGTACACCTTCGTGACTCGTACCTTGTAAACAATACGGATAATGGCAATTTACTCACCTGTTACGATGAACCTTTGTGCATGACTTGATCGCGGGGGTATGTCATGTCGTGGGTAACATAGATGATTCAGTTTGATACACTTAAATGCTAATATGGATTTGGAATCGTTAAGTGTTATATTGTTTATGTGGATACATAATACTGGTAATCGTCTTGGAATGCAGTGTTACATTTTAAGAAGTTGTTAAGAACATTAACTCACTGTGACATCTCAATCTAGCTGATATGATCCTTTTAACCAGTGTTTGCTATAACAAAAATAGAGTGTTTTTATGTTTGTACATAGTTTACTTAATTTGTCTTTACGTTCATTTACTTTACTTGTTAAAAAAAAAACCAAAAATCCAAAAAGATTTTATTTTGCTTCAGGATTTAACGCACGAGAAACGGTTGTTCTATGGTGGATCTGACTGTTTAGAAAATTTTGAATGTTGTTTTTCTAAAACACTTAAAAATTTTGCAAAACAGCATATCTTTTGAAAGCTTATGAATTTTAACCGCAAAACAATTTTTTGTCACATGTGGTTTATATACTTTGTAAGTTTATATTTGTTATGATGGTTTACTTACAAGTTTGTTGAGTGTTACAGGTTTTATATTTTGATGATAATGATGGACGTGATGAGGTCTGAACCTCCTTTTGGACAAATTCATGTGATTCAAGAAATTGTTTTTGAAGAAACAGAGACAAGAAGACGACAAAACACTGAAGTTCTAAACAACAGTTGCTGATTTTAGAAGACTTAGCAGCTCAGGGGGAGAAATATACATATAGGAAGAAATATTCTGTGTTTCAGTGGGAGTAAAAAGACTTCAGATTGAGTAATGCATTCGTGTAGAGCTCAAGGGGAAGTTTTTACAATCCAAGCTTGTTCTCAGGGGGAGTTACTTAATTCTCAAGAGATGCTGAACATAAGAGAGTTGTTAAAGACTCAAGATCACAAGTTAAAGAAAAGAAGAGAAGTGATCTGCCAAGTTCTTCTAAATTACTTTGGTAGACAATCTCAAGATCAAGATGTTGAAGATTAAAGACTTCAAGTGGAAGACAATTGAAGATACTTTGAGATTTGAAAAATAATCTTAAAGAGCATCTGTCAAGAGGGAGTTTGTTGGTGCAAGTTTGTGACAGATACTCAAACGGACAAACAAACGCTCAAGATTATTGATAAAAGACTTTATATTGTTCGTGTCATTAGAAGAACTTGTCTAAGTTAGTTCTAGAATATGTAATTAAGCTAGTATTGTAAAAGCCCAACACAAGCCCAGTTAAAAGCCCATGAGGATGCATGTATATAAGCAAATGATACATGGGGTTTTAGGGGTTGGTTGGTTAGTTGGTGAAAACACATAGAGAGTTGAGAGAGCTAGCTAGGATTACAAGTTCGGTGTAGTTCTTATTAATTGTTATCTGTGATTCGATTAATAAGAAAAGCATTAAAAGTAATCTTGTGTTCTTTGTGTGATATCCACGGATCAAAGATATTCCGCGTCTAGGATTCGTGTTTGGTTTGATTGGAGAGAAGATCTCAAGGGCAAGGGACCTACAGTAATATCCTAATTCTTTAAACATTCTCCCCCTAAAACTAATAAGGATTGAATCCTTTTCAAAAATTCATATTAAAACAGTCTAAATTGTTCCAGATTAAACAGGCTAGGGTTCGTAACATAAAACCCCAATCACAGCTTCATTAATTGTCCATTACCAGTAAAAATCACTGGAATAGAATCAGCAAAGATCAAGGAACAAGATTATAAGGTAAAAAGAATCAGGGCAACAAGTTCTTGCACGTTAGAAAATTTTTGAAAAAATTTCAGAATGAGGATCGAACTTGTGATTGGCATTTATATAGATGGTACATTCGCCCGTTTCACTTGGACGAATGTGGTTTAGTTCTACATTCGTCCAAATTAATGGCCCGAAAGTAAAACTGTGTAACCCGAAAGTGAAATAATAACTACACATCCACCTTCGTCCAAACCAAAAGGTACGAATGTATAAAAATTTCCACATTCGACCCATTTAAGGGGCGAATGTGAAATGGAAATTTCTGAAAATTTTGCCAAATCACGAAATCGAATCCCGTTCAACATTTTTCAACACATTAAGTCTCAAACACTCATGTTTCAACACATTAAGTCTCAAACACTCATCATTTTTCTGAAATTTATATCAAAACACACTTAAAATCTTTTTGAGTTTTGTATCTTTTTGATAATGAAACTAAAATGCATCAAAGTAAATAAAGCAGTAAACATTTTGTGATGTCCGGTAAGAGGATCATATCAGTTGTTTGAGAAATCTGATCACAACGTTGATCTTTTTGTTTAATATTATCATTAGAAACAATATGTGTCACAACAACTGCTGATATTGTGGTCCATATAAGCTCACATGCAGACTATTACGCAATGCTTTAAAATGATACGATTTAGGTGTATTATACTAACACGTTGTGGTTCCCACACACACGACATACTCCCGTATCAAGAAATTGCACAAAGCTTCCTCGTAACGCGTGATTATGCCAGAGTTATCCGTTTAGTTACAAGATATATAGCACAGAGGTGTACAGGTCAGCAAACGAATGCAGCAAAGTAACATGTGCATATATACCAGGTTGAGGCTGATATCAACTACTGATCTGCATCAGTAAATTGATACGATGTTATTATGATCTTTGATCAGTAAAACATAAAGTTCCTCAATTCGATAACTTTCGGTTTTGGCATTTAAGCTCTTTTAGCAAATATTATGATAAAACTAGGTCCGTAAATCAATAAGACAGAAGTTTAATCAAAATATCCCGGATAACAATAACATAACGACCCGAAACCTCAGATTTTGGCAACTCTATCAAACGAAATTACGGTACTAAGACCATATGCCCATGAGGTGTTCAGCCACGAACGCGTAGTTCGTTATGTTTGTATCACTAATTCACACAGTTTTTAGTCTACGAAGCCTATCAGCACATCACACGTAATCAACACACGCCTCATATTACTATTCATATCTTTAGCCTGTGTCAGATCCCCACTGATGTACTATCATTTCCTCTTTTTATCCTGGAAATCATTTTTGGTTTTTCTATTTTATATGAATTTTTGAATTTTTCAATGTTTTTGGTTTTTCTGATAAAAGACTCCGCCTAAAATGTAAAACATATTTTTGGGTTTTTGAATTTTTCTGAAAAACGATAAAAACTTTTAAAAACTAAAAAGCGATAAACCGAGGTGCTCATTAGTCCTGTTTTTCTTTTATGTTGTTAACTTTTAAAAGATACTCAAATCGGGTTCTGTCAAAAGCTTTCGTGAACAAATCTGCACGTTGATAGTCAGTATGTATTTTGACCATATTTATCAATTCTTTAGCGTAACAATCACGGATAAAATGGTATTTAATCCGGATATGTTTAGCCTTAGAATGATTGCCCGTATCTTTAGTTAATGCGACCGCGGCTTCATTATCACAGTGTATAGGGGTTTTAAGAAACTGCAAACCGTAATCCACCATCTGCTGTTGGATCCAGAGCACTTGCGAACAGCAACTCGAGGCTGCAATGTACTCGGCTTCACAGGTAGACAGCGCGACCGAATTCTGCTTCTTACATTGCCAGGTGACTAACCTGCTCCCTAAAAACTGGCATCCAGCTGTCGTGGATTTGTTGTCCTTGTCACAGCCACCCCAATCTACATCACTAAACGCGATAAAGTCAAAATCATCGTCATTAGGGTACCAAAGTCCTCTCGAGGGACAACCCTTCAGATATCTAAGGATACGCATGATCGCCGTCAGATGACTTTGTTTCGGCTTCGACTGGTAACGAGCACAGAGACATGGTGCGAACATAATGTCTGGCCGAGATGCGGTAAGATAGATCAGAGATCCGATGATTGCTCTGTATGTAAACGGGTCCGTCAGCTCCCCCTTAGCGTCATCTCCAATCCCGTGATTGGGCTGAATCGGGGTATCCATCGGCTTGGAATCCTCCATCTGGAACCGGCTCAAGACTTCAGATACGTATTTCGTCTGGTGAATGAAGATCCCCGTTGGTCTTTGATCCACCTGCAAGCCGAGGAAAAACTGCATCTCCCCCATCGCACTCATTTCGAACTTTTCCTGCATAACACGTTCAAACTCCCTGCACAAAAGTTCGTTAGTTGAGCCAAAAATTATATCGTCAACATATATCTGAACTAGAAGCAAATCATCTCCTGTTTTCTTCGTGAACAGGGTGCAGTCGACCAGTCCGCGTTTAAATCCCTTCGACATGAGGTACGTGCTCAGCTCCTCGTACCACTGGCGTGGAGCCTGGTGCAAACCATACAGTGCTTTGTTCAATACGTACACCTTATCCCGGTGGATAGGGTCTTCAAAGCCCGGTGGTTGACCGACGTAAACCTCCTCTTTGACTTTTCCGTACAGAAATGAACTTTTGACGTCCATCTGATACACCTTAAATTTCTTGTAGGAGGCAAACGCTAGAAACATTCGAATTGCTTCTATGCGTGCCACAGGTGCATAGATTTCATTATAATCAATCCCCTCGATCTGATGAAAACCTTGTACGACCAATCTGGCTTTGTTCCGTACAATCACTCCCCGATCATCTTTCTTACACTTAAACACCCACTTGGTTCCAATCTTCTTCCGTCCTGAAGGTAAATCAGTGAGCGTCCAAACTCCCAACTTCTGAAATTGTAACAACTCCTCTTGCATCGCTTCAACCCAGGCGTCATCCAAAAGAGCTTCTTTATATGTCCGCGGCTCGACCTGCGAAACATAACATGCAAACGACCAATCATTCTGACAACCTGATTTTTGTATTTTTGCATATAAAGCTAAAGCACCAAAACTTTCTGGTGAATTGGCACTTCTCAGTTGTCCTCTCGTCATTACACTGCTTCCAGGGTCACCGATAACTTGCTCCAACGGGTGAATACGGTGAATCCGAGATTCCGGATGTTCAGGTACAGGAACTCCCGTCTGAATAGTCAAGTTCTCTACTGCATCCAGATCATGACCCGTGTTAGACGATGAAGCAACATCTGGATTTGGGTTCCCTGGCGGTGCCTCTGACTCTGTTGCATTTTCAAGAATAACTTCTTCAAATTCTCCATCATCTTCCGATTTTGAAGTATCTAAAGTTGTGGAAGCCTCTTGAAACACTTATTCCTCCAGTACAGGAACATTGGTATCAATAGAAGCTGTTGGAGGATTTACGGTGATCGGACGCACCAACGGTGAAGTTGCCGCGTTTTCACACTCCTAAAGTAATCGAATAACAGCCTCTTCAACGAAGTTATCTAGGTTGAATGATTCAAAGAAATCTTTGTAATCAAACATCCAATCAGGACCAATCCCTTGCACATTCTGAGTATACCGTTGAACTTCTATGTTAGCCCAATCCTCCACCTGACGAGTTCTTTTGTTGTATACCCGTTTGAGCGGGGTTTCATATCCAACAAAGTATCCCTCTTTAGCTTTCGGACTAAACTTCTCGCTTGGATTCAACATCGTGCACGGTGCCCCAAAAGGTTCTAGATACTCCAAGTTCGGAATTCTTCGGTGTAACAGCTCATAAGAAGTTTTGCCAAACTTCTTCACCGTTAAAACCCGATTAAGTGTATAATTTGCCGCATAAATCGCCTCGTTCCAGAACATTACTGGAAGATTAGAGTCTGCTAGCATTGTTCTAGCCGCCTCTATTAGAGTCCTGTTTTTACGTTCAGCAACACCGTTCTGTTGTGGGGTATACGGTGCCGAGTATTCATGATGAATTCCTTTGCTTTCACAAAGTTCATCCATCTTTGCATTTTTGAACTCCGTCCCATTATCACTCCGAATTCTCTTGATCTTGAGATTGTAAATATTTTCGAATCGAGTGAACAGAACTTTCAGGTTATTAAAGGTGTCACTTTTATGCTGCAAACACATCACCCATGAAAATCTTGAGTAGTCGTCAGTGACAACTAAACAATAAAGCTCCCCAAGATGACTTTTGCGTTTGACAGGTCCAAATAGGTCCATGTGCAATCGCTCAAGTGGCATCTCAACAGAGTTAACTTTCTTCACTTTGTGGGACTGTCTGTGTTGCTTTCTCTTCTTACTGCTCACACATTTGTCATTCAAATGGAAATGTTTAACATTCACTCCCTCGATAAGTCCATTCTTCACTAGATGATTCATTTTCCTCAAATGAATGTGCCCCCTTCTTCGGTGCCACATTATCGATTCCTTCTCGGTCGCCTTCGATAGAAAACATGTTACTTGCCCCTGAGATGTCATTGCCTTGGACATATAGAGAATATAGAGATTGTTGACGCGAGGTGCCTTCAACATAACCCACTCTTTTGGAATTTCGAAGCCCAGTTTGAGAATGTAGCAAGATTTGTCATCAAAATAAACAGTGAATTGTTTGTCACAAATTTGACTGACACTCAACAGATTATAATCTATCTGCTTCACATACGATATCCTCTCAAAGCTCATAATCCCATTACTCACACTTCCTTCCATCGTGATATATCCTCCCTTGTTTCCGGCAAATGCAACGTACCCTCCATTAATGTTCTTCACATCAAACAATAAAGCTAAATCCCCGGTCATGTGGCCTGAAGCTCCACTATCAACAATCCAGAGACTGCTAATAGGGCCAGCTGAAGCTCCCTGCACACATCAAGTAAAACAGTTAGTTCTTTCGGGGGACCCAAGCCTGAGTGGTCTTGGGTCTTTGAATATCATTGTTCAAATAATCATTCACTTCAACACTTTGCTTTGGATGGATCTTTTTAGGATCATTCAAAACATTTTCAACTTTTTCACTTGACTTTGAAGTTGAGGCTCCCGGAGTACCATTTGGTGTCCAAGACTGTTCCGAACGTTTCAAAATACGAATCTGAGATTTTGGGGTCTCAGTCGTTTTCTTAACATCGTTCGCAAAAGAAACCTTCTTGGGTACCCTCTCTGATTTAACAGATTTAGGTCCAACATTTGACCTGACAATAGGTTTTTGTGGAACCCTTTGTCTATCATTTGTTGTGTTCACCATTGGTTTTCTCCACGGTCTCTCCATGGCTATTCGGTTACGACGATCATACTGATTTGGACGATCATTCCTCTTTTGATAAAAATTGTTTTGGTTATAAAATTGTTGTGGTTGAGGAACAAAACGCCTTTGTGGATAGTAATGATTGTCTACCGGTTTCCTCATAGATTGCCTAACTTAAACTTCGTGCCTCTTGTGCCTTACGTACGGGCAGTGAGCAAGTAAATGCCCTCTCTCCTCGCATTTAAAGCATGCACGGTATTCTCCAAAAACATTTGGAGCATTCGGTTGAGCAAATGTTCTGACAGGATATTGATCATTATACTGTCTATGCCTTACACTCTCAGGAAGTGGACCCTTCGAGTAGGCTGGCTCATGAAAACCGTTTGCTTTGTTTTTCGGTTTAATGAACTGGGTGACATGAACCTTTGGTTCTTTCAGAACCTCCAAATACAATTTCTTTAGAATTTCCGGTGGAATTTCATTTGTTCTCTCATGTTTTGGAAACCAAATAGTGCTTTCTTGCCAAAGTTTATCAATTTTGGAATAGTTAGCAAACTTAATTGGATATTCCTCGTCAGAGATTGTAGAGGGAATGATTTGACACGAAAACAGGATTATATGATCATACAAGTTACAAAACCAGGTGCGGAAACCCTAGCTTTGAACAAACTGATATAAACTCAATTCAAAACACAATCAAAGTCATTTTCAAATGTTTTCATAGATTAACTTGATCATAAACTTGATTACAATGTGAATACAGTTAATCTAGATCACACACACACTATTTCAAACTACTCTGGAACAACACCTCAAAACACACACACCTAATGACTCTCTTAACATTACAAAAACACAAATTCTATATATAGGCACTGCACATTCGCCCCTTTCTCCTGGTCGAATGTGAGTATTTTCCACATTCGCCCATCACAATGGTCGAATGTGTCTTCCTGTGTAGTTCCATTCTTAGTTTCGTCCAGTACACTTCTACCTTCACCCACTGCTTTTCTTCCTTCGCCCAAATCATTCTTCATTCGCCCATCTCAGCCTTCTAACACATGTTAACTATCCAATCACTAGTCGCAAAACGCATCTACAAACTCCCCCTCGACTATTGATTGGATCGTTTTCTGTCCTCGTCCATGGCTTTGTTCAGCCACTTGATTCTGAGCTGTTTCTTCTGCTCTTTTGTCATCTCAGGCTCTAATCTTCTCTTCACCGGTTTTGACACGTTTGCCATTTTCACCATCTTGCCAAGTTTTCCATCCAAGTTACTACCCGCATTTATATCATATGCAAAGCAAACACCAACTACTTGAGTGTATTTCTTTGCCTGATCAGCGTCGTTCGGCTCATGATGAATCGGATTGTAAAAGAGCATGATGATGTCTTCGAAGGTACAGTTTATCAACCACATAGGATCAAATACATGCACATGTTTGTATTTATCCTTTCCATCTCTCAACACAATCACCGCTTCTGCCTTTCTCCAATCATAATACCAGAAGATAAAATCAGCACTGAAATGTTGAGGCATGGGCATTAAAGGTATTTTTCTCATTACTTCAGGTGCTTTATATATCAAAGTAACTCGTTTCAGCTTGGTTCTAGGATCAATATCCCTGTGAACTTTCCTCCGGGGATATTGTGGCTTGAATCTATTCCATCTCGTTCTACTCTCCCAAACCAGCTTGTCTGCGCACCAACCGACATGTGTGTTATTAACTGAAGCACCCGACATAGGAAATCTGCATAAATCTCTAACCGCCCAGTACGGTAGAGTTAGCAAGTCAATGAATCTGTAAAAGTACAAGATCCCTGATTCCCATTTGGCAACTAGACACTTCAGCCTGCCTAAATATGTCCACCCGAGAGCTCTGCCTCTGAATTTAGCATTATGAAATCTATAAAAGTTTCCTTGAGCTTCAGGCTTCGGTCGGTTCTTATCCATTTCTCTCAGTTTATTCAAATAACTCTTCAATTCATCAGATTTATTTGAAGATTCTGGCTTATCAGCACCAAATACTTTCTCTACAAACTCTGCACTTCTCTGCTTAGCTTTCTTCTTCGCAGAAGTGTTTCGAATTTCAGTAAAGTCAGGAAACACCACATCTTCATCAGTTTGTCTGAAATATTGTGGGTATTCCTCATGAGTTATGTCCTCAATTTCCACTTCTTCAAATTCAGGGGTATCTTTATCATCAGAGTGACTTCCAATATCCTTTTCAGGAATATGTGGAATCGACTCATCAACAATAAACTCTTCAAATGTTTTCCCTACCCTCTGTGCAACTCCATCTAAAATCTCCTTTGCCACAGATGTAGGTACTTCCCCTTCTTCTAAATCAGGATCGTTATATTCCAATTCATATCTCATGTCATCAGTTTGGAATATTTCAGCAAAACGACCTGTGAACTCAATGGTCCATTCTCTTCTTTCTAACATGTCCTTATAGACTTGTTTAGCATCATCAGTCAAGGACCTCACATTCTCATTCCAGAAAACAGTTTCATCTGAATCAACATTCTCACCCTTCTTCTTCTTCGAACTTGATTCACCAGTGTCTTTCTTCTTTGAAGGTGGTCTCTTCTCAAATGTAAACTTCGATGTATCATCTCCTCCATCATTATCATCATCACTGCTACTCTCATCCTCCTTCTGACTTCCCGAACCCTCTGCATCATCATCATCATCATTATCATCACCCTCATCATCACTCTTTTCCGATTCTTCATCATCTTCATCATCTTCTTTCTCTTTATCAGACTCAGATGGCTCATAATCAACCTGTTCAACTTCTTTTTCTTTATCTTCTTCACCCTCCTTCAATTTGGGTGCAACATTGTACAAGTTATCAATCAGCTCACTCAGACGCTTATTCTCAGCCTTCAGTTCTTTATTATCTTCTTTGATAGCCTTAAACCTGTTTTTGTTCCTCAAACACTTTCCTTCAAGCTTTCTGTTCTTTGCTTCTAGCTTCTTTACTTTCTCATCAATCTCATCCTGATTTGACTTTGAAGCTACAACTATCTGAAGCATCTTTTCCTCATTCTGCTTGAACTTGGCTATTTCAGCTTGCTGAGCCACAATCATTTTCATCATATCATCCATCATCTTATTCACTTGCTTCAAAACATCATCATCCACAGTGACTTTCTTTGACTTGGATTTTGATCTTGATGGCTCAACTTCAGCTTCTTTCTCTTTCTGAGGCTTTCTAAACATGTCAAGTACATTATCCAGGGCTACATTGAACTCATCCACTGGTAATGTTGCTGCCTCTTTAGTCTTTTGCTTCTTTATGACTGGTGAAGATTGTTTTGATGACGTTCCAGCTTCAGGAACTCTTTTGCCTCTTAAGAGTTGAGCTAACTCTTTTTCTCTTAGTTGCTTTGTACTTGTTTTCTTGGCCATGGTTTTGTGTTTAGGCTTGGGCAAGTTGACAACCACAGTTTCTCCTACATTCAACTCATCCAAATTTATACTTAACCCTTCATCTTCAGCACCAACAGACTTCTTGCTCTTCTCAGCTTCTGCAATCGATCTGTTTAATGATTCAGACTCACCAACCATAGTGGCCTTACGTTTGGTGGCCCGGACATTTTCAGCATCAGAATCCTACTGTTCGTCCTCCTCAGTCTCTTCTGAATCTACTGACTCTTCATCCACAAAACCAGTACCTTTCTTAGCAGTTGATTTCTTTCTAGCAACCTGTTGCTTTGAGCTTCCCTGTTCAGTCTTCCCTTTGCCCTTCCCTTTGGCTCCAGGATTGACTACTTGCCTCTTCCTCTTAGTACTAGCATCAACATATACTAAGGGATCATCATTATCAGAATCACTATTAGGATGCCTAGCTGTATTCTTTCCTGGATCAGTGTAATCCTCTCTAGCTAAGGCTCCAAACAACCTTCTATACGGTGGCCTTTCATTGTCTGGCACGCCCTTATATCCTTTCATTCTTGCCAAAGTACGAATGTTCATGTGATCCTGAGCTAGTATCTGGGTTGGATCTTTCTTCAAATCAGGATACTTGTGATCAAAGATCATCATCAGGAATCTAGGGTAAAGCATGAACTTCTTAACCTTCAACCCCTTCAGCATCTCCAGCATATGATCCAAAATCATTCCAGCAACGTTAAACGGTTTGTTGAGAGTCAACGCAACCATTAACGAGCTCAAACTCTTTCTCATCACGTCATATCCTCCACTAACACATCCAAACACATGTATGATGACGTGAGCAAAATACTTAAACTGCACGCTTAGTTTCCCTTTGTACATTGAACCATCAGTGATAGGTCCTTTGTATTTCATCCTAAGGAAACAAGCTTTCTGCTCAGTCCATGAAAATTCTCTTGGATCTTCTCTAACTTCAAACTTGATCTGGAGAGCTTCTCTGATATCAGACTCAGTAATAAACATCTCCATTCCTTGAATCTTGCTCTTTATGGTCGTCTGATTATCAAAGTAATCATACTTAGCATTGTTGTAGAAATCTTCAACTATATCCGTGTAGATAATAGTCGGTGTAGCCAAAGCATAAACTACTCTGCTTCTCTTCAGAAACTTGATTATGTCAGCAAACTCCACGTTCTTTTCTACATCCCCCAGATAAGCACAACAGTTATGATTCTTCTCGAACGGCCATTTGCTTCCACTTGACGATTCACCTTCCTGAACAGGCTCTGGGACTATATCAGGAACAACAGTCTCAACAGGAATCTCAACATTCTCTTGTTCTTCAGCCATCTGTATTACAAAATCAGAAACAAACGTTAAAACACAAAATCGACAAAATACAAAATTTTAAAGGTTTTATAATTCCACATTCGCCCGTTTAATCCTGGTCGAATGTAGATTATTCTGGTCGAATATAAAGTATGTTGGTCGAAAGTAGAATGGTTTTGAGTAAAACATCACATTCGTCCGTTTTTTATGTTCATTCGCCCACAAATTCCACCTTCGTCCATTCTATGACCCGAATGTGAAATATTCAAAAATTTTCTAAACATGTTTTAAACACTTTGTTTTGATCAGAAATTGTACTAAACTGGTCGACTAACACTCGTGTAGCATCAATTGCTCTTATTTTCATTATATGTCAGTTTTAATAGAAAAATTAGGGTTTATATTCAAAAATCAATCGATTACTCAATTACAAACTGTAATAACCCTAATTTGTTATCCATTCTCCCCCTAAAACTATCATAGAATGAAATGCACTCATAAAGAAGCATTAACAAACACTCTAAGTCCATGAAATCCTAAACCCTAGGTCCGGTTTAAAAACGAATTATGCTGGTCTCGTTTCAGCTCCTTTACCTGTGATTTTGATATGGAAAAGATCAGTGAAACACAGGGAATCAAATGCACAAACAAACGAAATCAAAGCAACAAGGTCTGGTACTTGGTAAAAATTTTGAAAAATTTCGAATGATGGGTCGAATCTGCTGTTGGCTTTAAATAGGAATCCACCTTCGACCGTTTTCAGTGGACGAATGTAAAGGATTTCTACATTCGCCCCAAATGAATGGCACGAATGTAAGAATAGGTTACCCGAATGTGGATTTTGATTAAAGGCCCACATTCGTCCGTTTTGAAATGACCGAAAGTAAAGAATATTCCACAATCGACCCATTTAAGGGGCGAATGTGAAATGGAAAATTCTGAAAATTTTGCCAAATCACGAATTCGAATCCCGTTCATCATTTTTCAATCCGTTAAGCTTCCAAAAACTCATATTTTGACATTTAGAATGATACAAAGCCCAGATGGTGTTGTCAAATCTCAGAAATTGACCATCAAGCATCCCCGGTTATCAAAAATAAAGCAGAAATGCAAAAATTTTGGATTTTTCTGAAATTTTATCAAAACACACCTAAAATCTTTTTGGATTTTGTATCTTTTTGACAAGAAAAGTAAATTGCAACAAAATAAAATGCATCAAAGTAAATGAAAACAGTAAACATTTTGTGAAATCCGGTCAGAGGATCATATCAGTTTTCTGAGAAATCTGATCACAGCGTTGATCTATTTGTTTAATATTATCATTAGAAACAGTATGTGACACGGCAATTGCTGATATTGTGGTCCACGTAAGCTCACATGCAGACAATTACGCAATGCTTTAAAATGATACGAGTTAGGTGTATTAGACTAACACGATGTGGTGCCCACACACACGACATACTCCCGTATCAAGTAATTGCACAAAGCTTCGTCGTAACGCGTGATTATGCCAGAGTTATCCGTAAAAGTTACAAAGTATATAGCACAGAGGTGTACAGGTCAGCAACTGAATGCAGCAGAGTAACATGTGCGTATACACTAGGTTGAGGCTGATATTAATTACTGATTTGCATCAGATAATCAATACGATGTAATAATGATCTATGATCAATTAAAACATAAAGTTCCTCAATTCGGTAACTTCCGGTTTTGGCAATTAAGCTCTTTTAGCAAATATTCTGATAAAACTAGGTCCGTAAATCAATAGGACAAAATTTTAATCAGAATATCCCGGATAACCATAACATAACGACCCGAAACCTCAGATTTTGGCAATCCTATCAAACGAAATTACGGTACTAAGACCATATGCCCATGAGGTGTTCAGCCACGAACGCATAGTTCGTTATGTTTGTATCACTAATGCACGCACTATTTAGTCTACGAAGCCTATCAGCATATCACACGTAATCAACACACGCCTCATTATACTATACAATTCTTTAGCCTGTGTCAGATCCCCACTGATGTACTATCATTTCCTCTATATACCAGGAAATCATTTTTGATTTTCTAATTTTTAGGTCTTTTTGAATTTTATAATGTTTTTGGTTTTTCTGATAAAATAGCTCCCCCTAAAATAAAGAACATATTTTTTGGGTTTTCTGAAAAACAATAAAAACAAAATTTGAAAGAAACAATCCACTCGAAAGCATCAACTTCTTTGAGGATTAGACAATCCCCTCGAAAGCATCAACTTCTTTGAGGATTACGATAGTAAAGAGAAATTCCCAATTAGCAAAGAGAAATTTCCAATTAGCAAAATATAAAAACTAAAAACTAAAAAGCGATAAACCGAGGTGCCGATTAGTCCTGTTTTTCCTTTATATTGTTTACTTTTAAAAGATAGTCAAAGCGCGATTTGTCAAAAGCTTTTGTAAACAAATCTGCACGTTGGTAGTCAGTATGAATTTTGATCATATCTACCAATTCTTTAGCGTAACAATCACGGATAAAATGATATTTGATCCGGATATGTTTAGCTTTAGAATGATTTTCAGAATTTTTAGTTAATGCGATAGCGGCTTCGTTGTCACAGTATATAGGGGTTTTAAGAAACTGCAAACCGTAATCCACCATCTGCTGTTGGATCCAGAGCACTTGCGAACAGCAACTCGAGGCTGCAATGTACTCGGCTTCACAGGTAGATAGCGCCACGGAAGTCTGCTTCTTGCATTGCCAGGTGATTAACCTGCTCCCTAAAAACTGGCAACCAGCTATAGTAGATTTGCTATCTTTGTCACAGCCGCCCCAATCTGCATCACTAAAAGATATGAAATCAAAATTATCATCATTAGGGTACCAAAGTTCTTTTGAGGGACAACCCTTCAGATATCGAAGGATACGCTTGACCGCCGTTAGATGACTTTGTTTCGGCTTCGATTGATAGCGGGCACAGAGACACGTCGCGTACATAATATCTGGTCGAGACGCCGTTAGATACATCAGAGATCCGATGATTGCTCTGTATGTAAATGGGTCAATCAGCTCCCCCTTAGCGTCCACTCCAATCCCGTGATTGGGTTGAATCGGGGTATCCATCGGCTTAGAGTCCTCCATCTGGAACCGGCTCAAGATGTCGGAGACATATTTTGTCTGGTGAATGAAGATCCCGTCGGGTCTTTGGTCCACCTGCAAGCCTAGGAAAAACTGCATCTCCCCCATTGCGCTCATCTCGAACTTTTCCTGCATGACAGTTTCGAACTCCCTGCATAAAAGCTCGTTAGTTGAACCAAATATTATATCATCAACGTAAATCTGCACTAGAAGCAAGTCATCTCCCGTCTTCTTCGTAAAGAGGGTGCAATCGACGAGGCCGCGCTTAAATCCTTTGGTGATGAGGTATGTACTTAGCTCCTCGTACCACTGCCTCGGAGCCTGGTGCAAGCCATATAGAGCTTTGTTCAACACGTAGACCTTATCCCGGTGGATTGGGTCCTCAAAGCCTGGTGGCTGCCCGACATAAACCTCTTCCTTGACTTTCCCGTACAGAAATGCGCTCTTAACATCCATTTGATAAACTTTGAATTTCTTGTATGAAGCAAACGCAAGGAACATCCGAATAGCTTCGATTCGTGCTACCGGTGCATAGATTTCATTATAATCAATTCCTTCGATTTGATGGAAACCCTGCACGACCAATCTGGCTTTGTTACGAACAATAACCCCATGATCATCTTTCTTGCACTTAAACACCCATTTAGTGCCTATTTTCTTCCTCTCTGGCGGCAAATCTGTGAGCGTCCACACTCCCAATTTCTGGAATTGTAATAACTCCTCCTGCATAGCTTCCACCCAGGCATCATCCTTTAAAGCGTCCTTGTATGTCCTTGGCTCTACCTGCGACACATAACACGCAAACGACCAATCATTTTGACTACAAGATTGTTGAATTTTGGCATATAAAGCTAAAGCACCAAAACTCTCTTGCGAGTTAACACTTTTCAGCTGCCCTCTGGTCATAACGCTGCTTCCAGGATCACCAATAATTTGCTCCAGCGGGTGAATACGATGAATCCGAGATTCCGGATATTCAGGTACAGTAACTCCCGTCTGAGCAGTTAGATTCTCTGCAGCATCCAGATCATGACCCGTATTTGATGATGAAGCCACATCTGAAGTTGGAGTTGGGTTCACTGGCAGTGCCTCCTGTTCTTCTGCTTGTTCAAGAATAGCTTCTTCAAATTGTTCATCTTCAGATTCTGAAGTATCTAATGAAGTTGAAGCCTCTTGAAACACTTCTTCTTCTTGTATAGGAGCATTGGTATCATTAGAAGCTGGTAGGGGGTTCACGGTGATCGGACGCACCAACGGTGAAGTCGTTGCATTTTCACACTCGTAAAGTAATCTAATAACAGCTTCTTCAACCAAGCTATCTAGATTGAATGATTCAAAGAAATCTTTGTAATCAAACATCCAATCAGGACCCGTGCCTTGTAGATTTTGAGTATATCGTTGAACTTCCACGTTAGCCCAATCCTCCACTCGACGAGTTCGCTTGTTGTATACCCGTTTGAGCGGGGTTGCATATCCAACAAAGTATCCCTCCTCGGCTTTAGGACTAAACTTCTCGCTTGGATTCAACATAGTGCATGGCGCCCCAAAAGGTTCTAGATACTCTAAGTTCGGCTTTCTTCGGTGTAACAGCTCATAAGATGTTTTACCAAACTTCTTCACTGTTAGAACCCGATTTAATGTGTAGTTTGCTGCATAAATCGCCTCATTCCAGAACATTACCGGAAGATTTGAATCAGCGAGCATTGTTCTAGCCGCTTCAATTAGAGTCCTATTCTTTCGTTCAGCAACACTGTTCTGTTGTGGGGTGTACGGAGCCGAATATTCATGATGTATCCCTTTGCTTTCACAAAGTTCATCCATCTTGGCGTTTTTGAACTCCGTCCCATTGTCACTCCGAATTCTCTTAATTTTCACATTGTAGAGATTCTCTAATCGAGTGAACAGAACTTTCAGGTTGTTAAAGGTGTCACTTTTATTCTGCAAACACATCACCCATGAAAATCTTGAGTAATCGTCAGTGACGACTAAACAATATAACTCCCCAAGATGACTTTTGCGCTTGACCGGTCCGAAAAGATCCATGTGCAATCGCTCAAGTGGCATCTCTACAGAATTAACCTTCTTCACTTTGTGGGATTGTTTGTGTTGCTTCCCCTTTTTACAACTCACGCACTTGTCATTAAGATGGAAATGTTTCACGTTTACTCCATCGACAAGTCCATTTCTCACAAGTTGATTCATTTTCCTCAGATGAATGTGCCCCATTCTTCGGTGCCACATTATCGATTCTTTCTCTGTCGCCTTGGATAAAAAGCATGTTATCTGCCCTTGTGATGTCATCGCCTTGGACATATCAAGAATGTATAGATTGTTGACGCGAGGTGCCTTCAACATTATCCACTCTTTAGGAATTGTAAAGCCCGGTTTCAAGATATAGCAGGATTTGTCATCAAAATGCACAGTAAATTGCTTGTCACATATTTGACTGACACTCAACAGATTATAATCAATCTGCTTCACATATGAAATCCGCTCAAAGCTCACTATCCCATTGCTCACGCTTCCTTCCATTGTTATATATCCACCTTTGTTTCCTGCAAAAGCGACATACCCTCCATTGATGTTCTTCACGTCGAACAGCAACGCTAAATCCCCTGTCATGTGGCCTGAAGCTCCACTATCAACAATCCAAAGACTGCTAATAGGGCCAGCTGAAGCTCCCTGCACACAAAATGTAAATCATTTAGTTCTTTCGGGGGACCCAAGCCTGAGTCTTGGGTCTTTGAACATCAGGTTTCAATGTAACATTTTCACAAACATTTTCAACAACTTTTTGATCAATCTTTTTCTGATTGTTCAAAACAGTTTCCTTTTTCTCATTAACTCTTGAAGTTGAGGCTCCTGGAGTACCGTTGGGTGACCAAGATTGTTCAGACCTTTTCAATATGTGAATCTGAGACTTTGGGTTCTCAGTCGGTTTATGAACATTGTTAGCAAATGTAACTTTCTTGGTTACCTTATCTGATTTAACAGACTTAGGTCCAACATTTGATTTGACAATCGGTTTCGGTGGAACCTTTTTCCTATCAATTGTTGCGTTCACCACAGGCTTCCTCCATGATTGTTCCATTGCAATCCGATTCCTTTGATCATATTGGATTGGACGATTGTTCCTCATTTGATAAAACTTGTTTTGATTGTAAAACTGTTGTTGTTGAGGAACAACTCTCCTATGTGGTGGCACATAATGATCAATCGGTTTACGCATGGAATTCCTCACTTCAACCTCGTGCCTTTTGTGCCTTACATATGGGCACTGAGCAAGTAAATGCCCTCGTTCCCCACATTTAAAACACGCACGGTACTCTTCAAAAACATTCGGAGCATTTGGTTGAGCAAATGATCTAACAGGGTATTGATCATTATACTGTTGCTTCCTTAAACTCTCAGGGAGTGGCCCTTTTGAGTAAGTAGGCTCATTAAAACCATTAGCTCTGTTTTTGGGTCGAACAAACTCTGTGACATGGACCTTTGGTTCTTGAGGAACTTCCAAAAACAATTTCTTTAATAATGCCGGTGGGATCTCATTTGTTCTCTCATGTTTTGGGAACCAAATGGTACTTTCTTGCCATATTTTGTCAATTTTAGCATAGTTAACATCTTTGATTGGAAAGTCCTCATCAGAGATGATCTTATCGGATCCTTCCATCCGATAGAACACCTTGACCGGTTTGTCACACGATTCATTCTTAACACTTTTTTCAAGATCTTTCTTTACCACATTTTTCTCAAGATCTTTCTTCACAACATTCTTTTCAGACTTATTCACACGATGAACATTTTTCATCGGAATCTCAATCTGAGATGGTGAAACTGGTTCATTTGTAATGATGTGATTTTCTTTTGGAATTTCACATGCATTAACAGTTTGATTACAACCAGTGTCATCACTCTCAGTGTCTGAATCCACACTTTCAGCAGTAACACCTTCATCATTGATACCCAAAATCGGTCTAACATCGGAATGTGGATCACCAATACTCGAGGTATTAGATTCATTTTCCGATGCTGTGTCTGATTTTACCGAACTCTCCGGTGTCACTTGGTGACAATTATGGTTTTCAAAAAGAACCGGAGATGGTACAGACCGATAATTGGTGGTTTGATCATCTATGATGTGGTCTACTACATAAGCAATATGCTTATAGCTTTCCAGCTTTTTATTTACTTTCTCAGCAAAGCATTTGATGGCGGCCATTTCCAACTTGGTATTTTCAATTTCATTGATATAGTTGTTAATTGCAAGTTGTTTTAATGACAAAGTGTTTTTCAAGTCGGAAATGTCCTTTTTGTAGCCATCTAATACTTTGTTAAAAGCATTCAACTCTTTGCGAGTAGATTGACTGTTCATGATAGCACTATCACGTTGAACTCGGAGTTGTTTATTCTCCTCAGTCAATCTATCACATGTACCACAATATTTATCACTTGTGTTATCAGTACTACACTCAGAACTTACAGATTTTGGCGGGTCAGTCATGGCCATTAATGCGAAATGAGCTTCCTTTCCAGCAAAGAATCTTGAATAGTCAATCTTGGTGAAAGCATCATCTGCAATGCACGACTTCCTTGTCATCAGAAAATCTGCCTCTGCTAGCAACTGCTCAATGTCATCATCTAGAGAATTAACACTTGCTTCTGTATCTGATTCACTGTCTGAATCAGAATAAACCGATTCACACTCCTCAGGAATATCAGAAACAGTATCAATCACAACTCCAGAATTTGTCTCTTCAGCTTTAACCTCAACATTAACCTCAGCATTAACCTTAACAGGTTCAGTCTCCACATCCATCTCAGCCTCAGACTCATCACTTTTACACTCAGTTTCTACCTTCTCATCAACATTCACCGAATCTTCAATATCAACCCGATATGCAACACAAGCCACATTGCCACCAGTAGTAATTTCTTCAACACCTATCTGCATACTCGACCAGTCAAACCTCTCATCTTGTTGAGTCACCAATGCTTGATTCTGATTGGTATTCTGATGTGTTTCATTTGGTGTAGTTATTGGTATGACTGTTCGGTTAGCATTGTTTGGTGTTTGATTTTGTGTCTGGTTTGGTGTGTTTGGTTGTCTGTTTTGGTTGTTATTAAAGTTGTTCTGACGGTTTTGGTAATTGTTGTTGTTTTGGTAAGAAACTTGGCTTTCGTTTTGTTGTTGACGATTCTGATAGCTTGCATTGAATGGGTTTCTATTGCCTTGTTTTGGTGGTTGGGTACATTCTCTTTTAAAGTGACCTTTCCCTCCACAGTTAAAACAAGTCACTTTCTCCTTGTTGAACCCGTAAGTTGTGTTAGGAGATGTTCCCAAATCTGTTCTACCGGTCTTTTCAATGAACTCTGTTGCTCTTCTCATGATGCTTGCAAAAGCCCACTGGATATCAATGAGTTCTATCTCTTCCTTGTCAATCTGTGCATAGTCTTCATTGGTTAGGTTTTTGTTTCCAATTTGACTAGCAACCAGGCCATTATAAGATGAAACCATTGCAGAGACTAGAGCAATGTGTTGTTGAGCAACTTCAACCGTCACATTCCCCAAGTTAGATGTCTCTAAAACCACCGGTTGTTGTTGATTAGGTTGAGGAACTTGGTTCATTGGTTGTTGAGATTGGCTAGCAGTGTAAAAAGCAGCTTGTTGCATTGGGGAAAATGGTGAAATGTATGAATTGTTGTATTGTTGTTGTGGTGGTTGGTTTGATGGTTGTGAAAAGGATGATGTTGGTTGATGGTAGTTGATGGTAGGTGATTCCATAACATTGGAAATACATGCCACATGTGGTGCCACTAGCCCTCCTGAGCTTGATGTACTAGCTGGAACTGGATTTCCTCCCAAATATAAGTTGGGATTCTGAGGAATCTGTGCTCTTCTAGCTTTCCTCCTCTCTTCCAATTCTTTGTTTTCCAGCTTCTCTATGAACTCTTGAATAGACCAGTATTGATAAGCATCCTTCTCCCTAAGGACTTCCACATGCTGATCCCAATTTGGTGGTAATGCATCTGCAAACTTATCCACCTGCTTTGCCATAGGAATCTGTATACCATAGCTAGACAATTCAGATAACAAATGACTATATCTAGGAGTTAGTTCTTTCAAAGTTTCATTTCCAATATACGAAAAATTCTCAAACTCCTTTCTCAGTTCTTCCATCCTTAGACCTCTAGTCTTCTCATTGTAATCATGCCTTCTTTTAAGTGCTTCCCATAGTGCCTTAGATGTTGTGCAAGTCCCAAACTGATGCAATAGATCGTTTGTGATTGCCTGTGTCAATTGGGAAAACGCCTTCTTTTCCACAGCAAACTTCTTTTTCTCATCCTCAGCCATGCTCTCCAATGGAACTGGTTCACCTGTATTCTCCAAGATTGGTGTTGTGTAACCTTTAGCAATCATATTCCATGCCTCTGCACCCTCCACTCCCATGCCTTCCAAATGTATTTTGAACTTTTTCTGCCACTGATTGTATTCTTGAATCTCCATAAGCTTCGGTGGCCGATTCCCGCTACCTGAAGACAAATCATTAATCAGTGTGGAAATAGCATTTGTAGTTTGAGTGTTTACCACCGCTGCTGCTACTCCCCAGTAGTCAGATTGTGGTGCTGGAGGTGCACTTTGAGTCATATAGTTAACCGGCTGCGAAGACTGTGTGCTCGTCTTCTGTGCTGCCACCGTCCATGGGTCCATCACTTGCTGTTGTGGTTGTGTAGTTGCTGGTGTCGGAGTAGTCGGAAAATTCCACATGATCACGAACTTCTAAAAATTCAACACTTAGAAAAATTTTCCAAAAACTTGTCTAGGTTCGCCCAAATGAACTTCACCTTCGTCCCTTCTGATGCACCTTCGTCCCAAAACACTCACCCGAATGTAAATGTTCACCAGAAAGTAAAAACACACTAACACTTTTCCACGTTCGTCCAAAATAACCTAGGTTCGCCCGTTTTAGTTCTAGGTTCGTACCCCCGATCAACCGAATGTGAAAAATGTGACCCGAAAGTGAAAAATTCAACAGAAAATTTCCAGGTTCGCCCAAAATATCCTAGGTTCGCCCAAAAATCTCTCAGGTTCGCCCAAAACACTACACGTTCGACCACTCAGTTCCAGATTCGCCCATTTTAGGTTTGAAAAACGGTTACACTTTGAAAAACGGTTATTTTGATCTCTGATTTTCAAAAGTTTGTGAATTTGAATGATCTTGATCAGGTTTTGCTTCGGAGATGATTTGGAACAAGTTTAATTCTTGGAATTTTGAATTTTAACCACAAAATCAACTCTAAATCCTTCAAAAACACTCAAAAACCATTTTTATACAAAAACAGATGTGAATTGATCAAAATAATGTCCAAATCAGCTCTGAGTTTATCAATTTGTTGTTGTATGATCCTCTATGCTCTGATACCACTTTGTAGAGGGAATGATTTGACACGAAAACAGGATTATATGATCATACAAGTTACAAAACCAGGTGCGGAAACCCTAGCTTTGAACAAACTGATATAAACTCAATTCAAAACACAATCAAAGTCATTTTCAAATGTTTTCATAGATTAACTTGATCATAAACTTGATTACAATGTGAATACAGTTAATCTAGATCACACACACACTATTTCAAACTACTCTGGAACAACACCTCAAAACACACACACCTAATGACTCTCTTAACATTACAAAAACACAAATTCTATATATAGGCACTGCACATTCGCCCCTTTCTCCTGGTCGAATGTGAGTATTTTCCACATTCGCCCATCACAATGGTCGAATGTGTCTTCCTGTGTAGTTCCATTCTTAGTTTCGTCCAGTACACTTCTACCTTCGCCCACCGCTTTTCTTCCTTCGCCCAAATCATTCTTCATTCGCCCATCTCAGCCTTCTAACACATGTTAACTATCCAATCACTAGTCGCAAAACGCATCTACAGAGATGATCTTATCGGATCCTTCCATCCGATAAAACACCTTGACAGGTTTGTCACTCATTTCTTTCTTAACCTCTTTCTTTTCAGACTTTATCTCACGATTTGCGTTAGCCATCGGATGCACATGATGAGACAGTGACACTGGTTCAGTAGTAATGATGTGATTTTCTTTTGGAATATCGCACGCATTAGCACTTTTGTTACTTTCAGAGTCACTCTCAGAGTGTGAATCATCATTTTCCACAGTTACTCCCTCATCATTCATGCCTAAAATCGGTCTCACATCGGAATGAGGATCACCAACACTTGAAGTATTGGACTCATTTTCCGATGCCGAGTCTGATTTTACTGAACTCTCCAGTGTCACTTGATGACAATTGTGATTTTCAAAAAGCACCGGAGATGGCACAGACTTATAATTTGTGGTTTGATCATCAATGATGTGGTCAACAACATAAGCAATATGCTTATAACTTTCCAATTTCTTGTTGACCTTTTCAGCAAAACACTTGATGGTGGCCATTTCCAACTTTGTGTTCTCAAGTTCATTAATATAGTTATTAATTGCTAATTGTTTTAATGAAAGAGTTTTCTTTAGGTCGGAAATGTCCTTTTTATACCCATCAAGTACTTTGTTAAAAGCAATCACTTCTTTGCGAGCAGATTGACAGTTGATTATAGCACTATCGCGTTGAATGCGAAGTTCTTTGTTTTCATCAGTCAATCTGTCACAAGTTCCACAGTACTTATCACTTGTAACATCAGTGCTAGATTCAGAACTTACCTGTTTTGGAGGATCTGTCATGGCCATTAGAGCAAAATGAGCTTCCTTCCCAGCGAAAAACTTTGAATAATCGATTCTGGTGAAAGCATCATCCACAATGCACGACTTCCTCGTCTTCAGAAAATCTGCTTCTGCCAGCAACTGATCAATCTCGTCATCCAAAGATGTAACGCTTGCTTCTAAGTCTGATTCACTGTCTGAATCTGAATAAACAGACTCACACTCCTCATGAACATCAGAAACTGTGTCAATCACCACTCCTGAACTTGCTTCCTCAGCCTGAACTTCAACTGTCTCAATCCCCTCCTTCATCTCTTCCACCGACACCTCAGCCTCACTATCAGTTTCTTCGGTTTGATCAACTATCGCCGACTCCTCGATATCAACCTGTCGGGCAACACACGCCACATTCCCACCAGTAGTTATCTCCTCAACCCCAATTTGCATCCCAGACCAGTCAAACATTTCATCATTCTGGATCACCAGAGCTTGATTCTGATTTGTATTCTGTGGATGCTCATTTGGTGTAGTGATAGGTATAACAGTTCTGTTTGTGTTATGTTGTGGTTGGGTTTGAGTGTGGTTGGTTGTGTTTGGTTATCTGTTTTGGTTGTTGTTTGAGGTGTTTTGTCGGTTTTCGTAATTGTTTTGGTTTTGATAGTTGTTGTTACTTTGGCAAGAAACTTGGTTTTGGTTTTGTTGTTGACGGTTCTGGTAGTTTGAGTTGAAAGGGTTTCTGTTACCTTGCTTAGGTGGCTGAGTGCATTCTCTTTTGAAGTGTCCTTTACCTCCACAGTTAAAGCATGTCACTTTCTCCTTGTTGAAACCATAGGTTGTGTTTGGAGAAGTACCCAAATCAGTTCTCCCGGTCTTTTCAATAAACTCAGTTGCCCTTCTCATAATACTCGCAAAAGCCCACTGAATGTCTATCAGCTCCATCTCCTCTTTGTCGATTTGTGCATAGTCTTCATTGGTCAAGTTGTTATTCCCAATTTGACTTGCAACTAAACCGTTATATGAAGAAACCATTGCTGAGACTAACGCAATATGTTGCTGAGCAACCTCCACAGTCACATTACCCATATTGGATGTTTCCAATACCACCGGTTGCTGATTGGTTTGGTTCACTTGATTCATGAATTGTGGTTGTTGAGGTTGTTGTTGTGGTTGGCTAGCAGTATAGAATGTAGCTTGCTGCATTGGAGAAAATGGTGAAATGAAAGAATTTGTGTATTGTTGTGGTGGTGGTGTATATGATGGTTGTGAATAGGATGAAGTTTGTGCTAGGTAGTTGATTGGTTGTTTCGGTGGTTCCATAACACTTGAAATACAAGCTATGTGAGGTGCCACTGTTCCACCAACACTTGAGTTTCCCACGGTTGCAGAAGTACCACCATGATATAACTCTGGGTTCTGAGGAATCTGAGATCTTTTAGCTTTCCTCTTCTCCTCGAGTTCTTTGTTCTCCAGCTTCTAAATGAACTCGTTGATAGTCCAATACTTATAAGCATCCTTTTTCTTTGAGTACTTCAACATGTTGATCCCAGTACGGTGGTAATGCATCTGCAAACTTGTCCACCAGATCTGTCATAGGAATCTGTATATCATAACTAGACAATTCAGTTAGTAAATGACAATATCTAGGAGTCAACTCTTTTAATGTCTCGTTCCCGACATAACTAAAGTTCTCAAATTCTTTTCTCAACTCCTCCATTCTCAACCTTCTCGTCTTTTCATTACCATCATGACGATTCTTTAGCACATCCCATAACTGCTTTGAAGTAGTGCACGACCCAAACTGATGTAGCAAGTCGTTTGTGATCGCCTGAGTTAACTGAGAATATGCCTTCTTTTCTACAGCAAATTTCTTCTTCTCATTGTCTGTTAAACTCTCCAAAGGAACAGGTTCACCAGTGTTCTCCAGAATTGGTGCAACATATCCTTTGGCTATCATCTGCCACGCCTCTGTACCTTCCAACCCCATGCCTTCCAGATGAATCTTGAATTTCTTCTGCCACTGGTTATACTCCTGCATCTCCATTAGCTTGGGTGGCCGATTCCGGCTACCTGAAGATAAGTCATTTATTAGTTTAGAAATAGCATTAGTAGTTTGTGTGTTTACCACTGCCGCTGCTACTCCCCAATAATCTGTCGCAGGTTGTTGTAGTGAAGGTGCAACGCTCTGAGGCATCGAACTAGTCATCGCTAAGTAATTGATCGGTTGCGAAGACTGAGTGCTCGATTTCTGAGCTGCCACTATCCATGGATCCATAGTCACTTGCTGCTGTTGTTGTGTCGTTGCTGGTCTCGGTGTAGTTGGAAAATTCCACATGATGTTCACGAACTTATAAATTTATCAAACTTAGAAAATTTTCCAAAATCCTTTCTACTTTCGCCCTTAACACTCCTACTTTCGTCCACTCCTGTTCACCCGAATGTAGAATAATGACCAGAAAGTAGAATAACAACTAACACTTTCCACGTTCGTCCACAAATTATCACTTTCGTCCACTCTTTTTCCACTTTCGCCCGCCCGTAAAACCGAAGGTGGAAAAATAGACCCGAATGTGGAAAAATCAACACAACACTCCTAGGTTCGACCTGAAATAAGCTACGTTCGTCCAAAAACAGCTCAGGTTCGCCCTAAAATGGTCCAGGTTCGCCCACTCTCTCTAGATTCGACCCATTCATCTTTGAAAAACGGTTACACTTTGAAGAATGGTTATTTTGATCTGAGATTTTCAACAGTTTGTGGATCTTTGTAGATGAAGAATTTTAGCTAAAACAGGATAATATGATCATACAAGTCACAAATCTAGGTGCGGAAACCCTAGAGATGAACAAAACGATAATACACAAATCACAACACGGAAAATACCTTTTCAATCACCATTTTTATAGATAACTTGTTCAAAATATCTTTACAATGACCTTACAAGTTAATCTAAATCAGCTTAACACACTTTCAATCTAGAGAGAAACCTGACAACAAAACACACACTCTCAAAAACTACTCTAACTTACAAAATCACCAAAACCTATTTATACTATCTGCAGATTCGCCCAGTTTCATGGTGTGAATGTGGACTTTGTCCACATTCGCCCACTTCTTTGGTACGAATCTACACATATACATTTCAGCTTCCACATTCGCTCTCTGTAAATCTTCATTCGCCCATCCACAAACATATTCGCCCACTAAGAATCCACATTCGCCCCATCTGAATATCTACTAACATATGTTAAATGTACAATCCAAATCATTAGTCGCAAAACGTGCATCTACAGTCGTCAATGAAAACGATCACAAATTTGTCCAAATAGGCCTTGCAGACGTGATTCATCAAATCCATATACACAGCTAGTGCATTGGTCAATCCAAAAGGCATAACCAAAAAGTCATAATGTCCATAGCGGGTTCTGAATGCAGTCTTGGTTATATCTTCCTCTTGAACGCGCAACTTGTGGTATCCCGATCTCAGATCAATCTTGGAGAAGTGACTGGAACCTTGTAATTGGTGGAAAAGGTTGTCGATTCTGGGCATAAGATACTTGTTCTTGATGGTCAGCTTGTTCAACTCTCGGTAATCGATGCACATCCAGAAACTACCATCCTTCTTCTTCATGAACAGCACTCGGGCTCCCCCCGGGGAAAAGCTCGGTCCAATGAAACCTTTGTCTAACAGTTCCTGCAACTAGTTAGACAATTCCTGCATCTCGGATTGTGCAAGGAAATACAGGGTACCAGCTATAGGGGCAGCTCCTAGGACTAAGTCAATGTGAAACTCAACCAGACGTGGCGGCGAAAATCCTGGCAAGTCTTTGAGAAAATCTTCTGGACAGTCTCGCAATACGGGTATGTCTTCGAGTTTTGGAACCTTAGTCTTTTTCTAGACGATGTGTGCTAGGAATGCAATACAACCCTTCCTCAAGCACTTCTACGCCTTCATGCTTCAAATGATTCGACATATAGATCTACTGCGATCGCCTTTGACTGAAAGGGTCTCGCCATTGGACAAGGGGATTCAAACCATCTTCTCATGGCAAATAATCTCAGCGTGGTTTTTGGAAAACTAATCCATGCTGACTATGATATCGAATCTACCAAGCTGAATCAACAGTAAATTGATGTGAAACGCATGATCACCAAGATTCTAGGTGCAGCCATGAACAACTTCCTCGGATGAAATCGAGTTACCATTGGCCAATTCTATAGAATAAGGTATGTGGAAACCTTTGGTTTGCAATCCAATGGATCGTTTGCAATTGGTTGACACAAAACTTAAATCGGCGCCAGTATTGAATAGCACAGATGCATAATGGTTGTTAACAAGGAACGTACCGGTAACCACATTCAGATCCTCACGAGCATCCTCAGCACCTATGACAAAAGCTCTTCCACGAACCTGACCCTTGAGCTTCAGGTAGTCCTTCTTATAGTGGTTTGTGGCACCACTTTGAAATTCGACCACTTCCGCTTCTCAGCACCTATGACAAAAGCTCTTCCTCCCTGAATTCTTACCCATTTTAAAATTCGACCACTTCCGCTTCTCACCAGATGTCCCACGTTTCTCGGATTACTTTTGTGTCAAGGAACCCATTCGCACAACGTCGTCTGTAAGACTATGTGCTAAGGTAACAACATTCTGGATCGATGTCGGGGCAGCAACAGTGAGCATGCTTCGGATTTTAGGTGAGAGTCCCCATATGTGCCTCTCGATCCACTTGAATTCAGAAGTAACAATATGCAGAACCAATTGGGAAAGCTCATGGAATCGAGTTGTATAGGTTGAGACTTCAGCACCACTAATGGACAAAGTCCAGAATTCTGCCTCCAGCTTTTGTAACTCATTACGAGGGCAGTATTTTTCCATCAGCATTTCCTTAAGTTCACCCCAGGAGAGACTTATGGAACATCTCTCTCAAGAGTCTGCACTTGGAGGTTCCACCAGGTCAGAGCCTCGTCCTGAAACGCGCATGTGACATACTTGATTTTCTGGTCTTCTACACAACCATTGATATCAACTACTTATTTTGTCTTTTTAATACAACGAACAATCTCCACTGCTCCTTCTGATACGCGGAAGTTCCATGGCTTGCTTAGTATTTTAAGATCCCGGTTCCACACCAGTTCCATAGCCATTAGAAGATTATCATTCATGTGTAGGATTCTAACCTAGGTAGTGCCTTCCCATCACCTTATCCGAATTCTAGTTCCCAGCTTGTGTCCTCAATTATTTTAGAAAACCCCCCTTTAAGCAACAAAGCATTATTAACTCAGTTTGTAGATAAGTAATCGAGTCTAGTTTACGTTTTCCAATGGAGTCTCGTGGGTTCGATACTCGGACTTACTTTAGCTATACTGCACTGACACGTACACTTGCCGGTTGTGTGGTTTAGGTTTAGAGAGTCTTAGGTTATAAATTTAAAACTTAGGGTGTCTAGTTTAATTTAGTTATTTTTTTCTAAACCACTTTAAGCACATCAAGTTTTTGGCGCCGTTGCCGGGGACTCTTAGGCGATTGCGTTTATTAGCTTCGATTACACTTATTTGCTATATCCGTGCTACTTGTTGGTTGTTTTGAGTCTGTCTTTTATTTTTATTATATGATTATATTTATTTTTTTGTATTTAATCTGTGGAGGACCCCATTTTACCGTGAAATGCCCAAATGCATCGAGGTATCCCCCAGGTTACCGTGCGAATACGTATACCACGCCGTATTTCCTGCAGTATCATTGGACAGAACTGAACACAAAAGAGGAATTTGATGAATGGCTTGGATCATACAGGGACGGGCGAGATAGGGAACGTAAGGCCATAATCGAGCGTCTAAATAGACCAAATCCCATAGTTCTAAAGTTTCCTTGCTATGATAAAAATGGGAACTTAGTTGGTCATCAAGTTGGCTCCAGCCCGTTAATCCCACTTCCCCCAGGAACAAAGCCGCCTCCAGTGGAGATGGAAACTGTTTATCTGCACCCAGTTTGTAGCGCTCACCCTGAATCACAGTTAGAGCCGGAGACGAAAATGGACGTTGAAGTCCCACCTTCGGTGCCACATGTTTCTATATATGATTTTGGGTGTGACTCTGACGGTGAAGACGATGAAGAAGAATGGGTGGCGTATCGGAGGTCATTTATGAAGAAAGAAGTTATTGAAGAAGAAGTGGAATTAGGAGATTCCATTGATGTGATGTTTGGTGGAGAGGAAGACAACGAGGTTAGTGAAAAGTTGTTGTCTGAGGAGGATGACTTTTTAGATATGGAGTTAGAGGGTTTATCTGCTTATGAAGAAGTAGGGGAGTTTGATAGTGATGGAGATATGGCATACCTGGATGCCCAACTCGAAGGTGAACTGGCAGACATAATTGAACCTCCACCAGATGAAAGAACTAAGTGTGGGGATCATCCCATGGAAATGGAGGCAGAAGAAGCACACCATAGCTGGCTCGTGGTATTAGTGATAGATGGAACTTCAAAATCAACAACACCACGGGAGAGGGCAAGGAAGAGAAAAAGAAAGGATAGATACCGGAAGAGGATCAACGGCTGGCACGATGTGGAGAAGAAAAAGCTAGTGAAAGTCACACATGATCAGTCTTCTTGTTACGTGTCACGTATCCGGTTTATTCCAGGTAAGTTTAAATTTTGGTGGTTTGACCCGTTATACATGGTTAAATTATTTCTCAGTTCCACTAATAAATCTTCAATTGTTAATGAGGACCGGGTGGAATTAAATGAGTTGGATCGGGTCCAGATAAAAGAGAAGCCCCCTGATTAAGTTTAAATGTGGGGAGGCTCTGTAGAGTTTGTATTAGTTGCGATTAGTCCATCATTCGGTAGTGGTTCATAGGTTTTTATCTTTCTATTTTATTTTTTGTTTTTGTGTCTTTGAGTCTGTTTGCAGGTTTGCGTGTTTTCTTGGGTAGAGGAAATTTCACTATGAGCGGATCCCATGTATTATCTTTATATATATATTTTATAAGTGGGAATTTTGGTAGAGGTTTGGGTAATAAAAGATAATTTTTTTTCATAAAAAAATAAAATTATTAACTTTCTATGAAAAAAGACTTTTCACATAATGTGAGGAGTCTGGGCTGACCTGTTCGCCTCATGCGACCAGCAATTACCCCGAAAAGTTATATTTTTGTTTGTTTGCAACACGTGTTGTGATCACCAGTGTCCTTCACGTTGAGCGAGAATCAGATTTTTTTTCTACCTATTTGGTTCTACCACCATTCACCGCCATTTTGCCAAGTAGGTACGTCTTCTTGTTTGTTGTTATATTATGAGTCTAAGTTAGTAGTTTGAGTCTTTTTATTTTTGTGTGGTTCGGTATTATGCTCGGGTTTTGTTTGTTTCGTTTTGCGCAGGTTTGGATTGCACCGCCCGTACTCAATCTCCATTCGGGTGATTCCAGAGCTGTTATCATTTATCAAGGCAAGCTCAGAGTTTACCATTGTGTCAGAGCCGGTCGCGAATGAAAAGCTATACGATCGAGCTGGATTGGACTAGAGCTTACAAAGAAAAATTAACCAGCTAAGTCCTTTCTAATTTGCCCTTGTTTTTTTATTTCTATAATTTTTGTATTCGGAATTTATTTTGTTTTGAGTAGTTTTCTATTCCTACATTGAGGGCAATGTAGAGTTTAAGCGTGGGGATAGGAAACTGTCGTTTAGTTTGTATACAGAGTCATTTCGAGTCCAAAAAAAAACCAAAAAAATAAATAAAAAATTCGAAAAATTTGAGAAAAGGTCCCTGATTTTGAAGTTTGCATTATAAAATATAAGAAATGATAGAAAAAATCAAGTGTCTGGTTTTCAAATATTATATGTATTAGTAGAATAAATAATCAAAAGCGTGTTGACTTAGGATGTGTAGGTAGGCCCAGCCGGTAGAAAAGTTTCCTTTGAGCTAATACACCTAAATATATTAGGATACCTTGTGGGTTCTCATCTAGGAAAAAATGGGGAATATGAAACCGCCAATAATAGTATAAGGAATGTCGTTATAAGTTTAAAACCGTTAGAATTTCTAATCAAAAGTTGAAGAAAAAAGAGCTGGATATAAAATAAGGACAAGGCCAATGGTGTCGTTTCTAGGGATAGTGACTCCGGACACGACTCCCTCTAGGATTGTCTGGAAATAAATATCTAAAAAGGCTCATGAATTAATTAGAAATCAAAGCGAAAATGCTGAAGCTTAAGGTGCCTGGCCACCGGGATAGCGACTTGGATTGGTCACACCCTCTGAGTTAAGTATGCTGAGATGAAAATGAAAAAAAAAAACAAATGATTTTAAATTCTCTTGGTTTTCTACATAAAACGGTTATGAATAGTCAATTGGTTGTTCCTTTTGTTTCATAAGCTTAAGGTGGGATTAGGTGAAACTGTGGCTTCTTTAGTGTGAGACTCTAGGTAGACTTAATGAACCTCAAATTAAAGAACATGATAAGGGGCTTAGAAACCGGCGGTTGGGTTTAAGAGGACAAGCATACCTGCAATCGCAGTTGGCACGTGATTAGATTTTTAAAAATAAAGTAACCTATGTTTTGAGGCCAGATTATTTGATTGTGATTCCATTGCATAATTCTTTTTCAGGGATGAAAAAGAGATAAGTGTGAGGATATTTGATGTATTGTAAAATACATCTATTTCCAGTGTAAAGTTTGTATAATTTTCAAGTCGTTTATATAGTGTTTTTATTAGTTTTAGGCTTGTACTGGTCTATTTTATTTATTATAGGGTTTTATAGATTTTTATTAGTTTTGTGTCATTTTTATTACTTATGTATTTATTTATTTTATTTTGTAGGTGTTCATGGACTTTGGAGCATAAACGAGCAACTGTGGTCAAGTCAAGAACACCCGAGTCTAGAGCGCCGAGTCATAATACTAAATAATAATAATAATGACAATAATAATAGGGTGGTATTATTTAAACCCCCCACCTTCTATTTTAACCCCCTCAAAGCGCCTCGCTTAGGCCTAAGCGAGGCGCTTTGATCTAAATTCGAGACGGTCAGTACGAGGATCAGAAAAAGCTGATTTTTAAATTCGAAGCGCCTCGCTTAGGCCTAAGCGAGGCGCTTCGAGGGGGTAATTTATTTTGGTAGTTGTTTTGATATTTTGAGTTGGTTTTTTTATTTTTTTTTTAATTTAATAATTATAAAAAATTAAAAAAAATTTAAAAAACAAAGTAATAACCCTAATCATTGTCAATGACTTAAACTTGACATCATCAACCAACTTCAAAATTTCAACTTCCCGTTCAGGTGCTTAAAATTTAAAAAACAAAGTAATAACCCTAATCATTGTCAATGACTTAAACTTGACATCATCAACCAACTTCAAAATTTCAACTTCCCGTTCAGGTGCTTAATACCAGATTGGTGATACCTTGTTCCACCCAAATCAAGGGATCCGCTTGGAGTCTAAAGCTTCGTGTGTCATTTTGGTCGAACTCATGTTGCAACATTCGTCTTGTGTGTGTTAGGGTCCGAAATTTTAGGCTTTTTAGTGGGTTTTTCCATCTTTGTGTCTCTAATTGTTTTTTAATTAGCTTAAATTTCTCTGATCCATGGTACCTTGAAGACTAGATTCGGTGCAGTCAACGAACATCATTCAAAATTTCAACTTCCCGTTCAGGTGCTTAAGTCCACCTTGAAGACTGGATTCGGTGCAATCAGACTCCGAATGCGGTATGCGCGTTAAATTTCATTAAATGCGGCTCGCTCAAGGTGCAGTCGACGAACATCATTCAAAATTTCAACTTCCCTTTCAGGTGCTTAAGTCCACCTTGAAGACTGGATTCGGTGCAATCAGACTCCGAATGCGGTATGCGCGTTAAATTTCATTAAATGCGGCAATCAAGGGATCCGCTTGGAGTCTAAAGCTTCGTGTGTCATCCTTGTGTTTTCAAGACACAGGCAAGTCCTCGTCTGATATACAAAACAAAACAATAATCTTGAAGTTTTTTAATATAGCCATTTTCCCCTCGGTTTACCAGGAATGGGTTGAAGGTGTGTGTTGCACCGGCTTGAGATATGAGTTTGATTAGCTTAAATCTCTCTGATCCATGGTATCCACTATCAGGTTGTCTTCATCGTTGACCGCTATCTCTCGGATAACAACTGAAAAAGTTGTAGTTACAAGAAGATTATCAAAGATGCTACAACATAACTTGCACCGGCTTGAGATATGAGTTTGATTAGCTTAAATCTCTCTGATCCATGGTATCCACTTTCAGGTTGTCTTCATCGTTGACCGCTATCTCTTGGATAACAACTGAAATAGTTGTAATTACAAGAAGATGATCAAAGATGCTACAACATAACTTGCACCGGCTTGAGATATGAGTTTAATTAGCTTAAATCTTTCTGATCCATGGAATCCACTTTCAGGTTGTCTTCATCGTTGACCGCTATCTCTCGGATAACAACTGAAAAAGTTGTAATTACAAGAAGATGATCAAGGATTCTACAACATAACTTGCACCGGCTTGAGATATGAGTTTGATTAGCTTAAATCTCTCTGATCCATGGTATCTGTTAGGATCTGAGTATTGGATTGTTTTGATTAAGTATGAAAGATGAATGAAGTATAAATGGAAAGTGCAGCGGAATAACAATAAATCAAAACATAGAGAATAATTGTTTTTAATCGAAAGCTTTCATTAATGGAAAGGTTACAATTGTACAATTAAACTCCCCCTCAGCCTGATCACTCAGAGAATGTTTGTCTGAAAGAGAATGACGAGTGATGAATAGAACAGTACAAGTACTGTTCTATTTATAGAGAAACTCAAAACTCTGATGATCAGTTTCTGACGTCACCTAGATAGCGACCCCTAACTGTCTAACTAACTCTAACAACTGTTAAGCTATAAACTACTGTTACATTGAAACTACTGAGAATACAAAACTCTGTTAACTAAAACTCTGATGTCTTCTTATCATCTGTTGAACCAAAGTGCTGTTGGTTCAACAGACCTTTGTTCTTCAGTTCTTTAATCAGCAGTTGTTCTTCATCAGACTTTTAACCTTCAGACTTTGTCCATCAGACCTTTCATCAACAGCAGTTATCTCTAGCAGTTGATTCAAGCAGTAGCAGTAGTTTAGGAATCAACAGATCTTTGGAGGAAGCTTTATTGAAACAACTGTTCTTTATTCAGGATCAAACACTTAGTATATTTTGGCTTTTAATCATCTGTTCTTCTCCAGGTCAGCAGACCCAACAATCTCCCCTAGAACAGATGATGCCAAAACTCTGTTTTATTCTTGATCTTTATTCCTCATCAGACTTTCTCTTATTTGCCCTTTTAGTTGTAATTCAAAGCTTAGAGAGAAGAGGTCTTCAGCATCTCTATCCAGTGTCAAGTTCAGAAGTGTCTGGAGATCTTCAGCACTTAGGCCAGGTGCATCATCCATACTTAACTTCTGAACACTACCATCTGATCTGAGCAGTGTCAATTCATGGGTCTCTTTATCAGACTTCCATTTTAGAATTTTAGAATCAGAGGAGTGACTGGGATGCATCTTTATTTTAGATGAGTTAGGAGATGGAGGCCTGCCAATGAGTTCTCTGAACTTCTCTGTGACAGGGTCAGAGAAGAATCTGATTTGGTTCAAGAGACCCTCTTTTACATAGGTTTCAGTGAACTTTCTTGTATCCTCTTCAGACATTTCCTTCTGCTTCTTGTATTGTCTTCTAGCAGCAATAGAAAGATCAGAGGTTTCAAGTAAACTGTCTAGTGTAAAGGCCTGTGAGGGTTTCTTGGGTGCATCATCATAGACTGGTTTTCTTGGTAGTTTGGGAAGTGTCTTTCTTTCTTGTTCAAGCTTCTTGTATGTTTCAATTAACCTGATCTCAGACCATCTAGCAACAGATCTCATCTCTCCATACTTGGCTGCTACAAGCTCTTGTCTCATTGTCTTGAATTTCAAGGCTCTAGCTTGATCTCTCCCTTTACTGAAGTTAGGGACAGAGGCCTTAGTAGGAGGATTTTTGGCCATGCTCTCAATTCTAATGAGTTCTTCCCTGAGAGCATGTGTGGTCTAGCCTGTGAATTGATTCTTTGTTTCTTTGTAAGGCTTGGTTGCCAAGATCTATTCTAGCAGTGAATCCCTAACTTCCATTTCCAAATCTCTGCTGAGAGGCATGGAAGACATGGAATTGCTCAGGGTCTTAGCATAGTCTTCAATCCTTCGAACTTTGCTAAGCTCTGCTGAATGGATGCCTTGAGCAGTCCTGTCATCCTTCCCTTTGCATTTCTCTTTGATGACAGCATCAGCCTGTTCACCCTTGTATTTAAGATAGGTGTCAATGTTGAGTGGAACAGGGAAGCCTTTGAGAGATGGGAAGGTTCTTTCTGATGGCTGATCAGTATTGTAGAAGGATTGAAGTTCCCCCTTGATTAAATCCAACTCAAGGGGATACTTCTCAGCCAATGGGGTGATGGTGAGTGGTGGTCTATGGGATCTGAATTGAGAGGTGTGTGGTGAGAAAGATGAAAGTGGAATGGCATTGACTGGTGTGGATTGTGAGATTGGGGTGTTAGGTGGTGTGTTGTGGATGTTTTCATCTTGTATAACAAAGGTGGATTTCCTTTTCCTGCTATACAAGATTTTGGATGAAGGTGAGGATGAGGCAGTAGTTTGGTGAACATCTGTTGGTCCTTTTGTGGAACCAGCAGTTGTTTGGGTTTTTGGTTGTGTTCTGGTAGGTTTGGTAGTTGTTTGAGTTGTGGCTGGTTTAGTGGTTGATGGTGTGGTGATTGGTTTGGTTACTGGTTTGGGTTGAGCAGATGTTTTAGTGGCAGTTGTTTTGGTTTCAGTGGTTTGGGTAGCAGAGGTTGTGGTGGCAGTGGTTTTAGGATCAGTGGTTGTGACAACAGGTGTTTCAACAGCAGAGGTTTCAGCAGATAGTTTGGAAGGTGGTTTTCTAGTGTGTTTTGCTGGCATTTTCCTTCTTTTAGAAGTATTCACATCTTCCACTTCTTGCTGTTGTTCCTTTTTCAGCTGCACCAACAACTCTGCCTTTGCTTCCAAAGTATCAGCCCTTTTCATTTTATCCTGAGCAGCTTTCTCAGCCTTTTCATTGGCTGAAGTGTCAACTTCTTTTGCCTTGGATGCTTGAGCTGGTTCAGTGAAAGGGATTTGAACATTTGGTTGCTGTGATTGTGGAGCTGATTTTGGTGACTCTGGTTTGTCAGCAGCTGGCTTCCCTTTTTGTGAGGGTGGTGCACCAAATGGATTTAGCTTTGGCAGCCTATCTCTGCTACTCTCCCCCTTTTTGGCATCATCAGCTGTAAACTCATTGTCGTTTTCTTCTCTGAGAATGGTGGTAGGGGCAGAGCCAGTAGTCTTCAGCAGGTGTTCCTTGATCACTTTGATGTCAGCCTTTGTGTCATTGAATCTGGCATCCACCATGTTTCTAATCAAGGTCATGTATGTTTCCTAGGTCTGATCTGCAAGTTTTCTGTGAGCTATGATGATGGGTGAAACTGATTTCCATAGCTCACTGGCAATATCAGAGGTTGAGGGTTGACTTTTGGTAAAGTTGTTCAATGTCTCCAATATTGACTTGACATCTGTTTTGATGTCAGCAACAGAGGATTCAAGGTTTTGAACCTTAACCGTCAATTCTTGAAGTTTTGACTCATCACCTAAGTTAATAGAATCATCTGAATCCCTACCAGAGGTAGTTTTAGCTGGTTCAGTTCTAAGAGGTGAATCCATAGAATGAGAACCTGCTGCCCCTTTTTCTTGGTACTGGGGACTTCCAATTGATTTTGGGGACACAATGGTGGCCTCATCAGTTGTTGCCTTCAAGGAAGTCTTATCAATGGAACCACTGTCCTGTTGTGAGACAATGGTCTCAACAGCAGTAGTGGCTGCTTCTCTTGAAACCTCATCAAAGGTAACATTGACTTCTGGGAGTATAACCTCCTCTTCTGTTTGTGGGATAGCTAATTGACTTTCCTCAGCCCCAGTCACTGGTGGTGGTGTACTCTCAGTGACAGGTGAAGGAGAGGAACTGGGGTTGTCCTGAGTTTTGTCAATAGCTTCAAACAGGGGTTGCATGGTTTGTGGGACATGTTGTGGTGATGTAGGTGGAGTAAGAAGCTGATTAGCCCTGGGAGATGGACTTGTAAACATATGGTCAAGTGACTCATATTCCTCAGTATGAGGTTCCCTTTGGCTTACAACAAGATCCTTTTGTGAGGAGTCTTGAGGAGTTTGCTAGGGTTGAGATATCTCCAACTGTTGTGAGGAAGTAACAACAGTGGTTTCATGTTGCTTTGGTGATGCAACAGGGTTAGCTTCTGGTATCTCAGCTTCCAGAAGTCCCTTTTTGGGTTTAGAGGTGGTTTTTGAGGATGGACGTTTTCTTTTGGTGGCTGGTGTGGGTTTTACAGCACTGGATGAAGTGCCATGATCACCAAGAGCAGTGGGCTCACCAACAGAGGTTTCAACAACAGTTGTTGTCTTTGTCCTCTTTGGTTGTGTTTTTGAAACCTTTGTTACTTTTGATACTTTTTCTTGGGTTGAAGAACCCAGCATTCTAGTAAAAGTTTCATCAGTTATACTTTTCATTTTGAATGACTCTCCCTTTTGAAAATCTTTTTCAGGTAAAATCTTTTGTAGAATTACACTTAGAATTCTAGGGTAGAGCAGAAAAGCATTATTTGATCCAGATTTTATGGCTTTCACATTTGAGACCAAGTCTAAGAACAATCCATGAGACAGATTGAAGTCAGAGTCTAACAACATTGCATATCCCAAGTATTGTATCCTCAATGGGATTTCATTGAAGGATGTAGTCTTGGCTGAGGCACAGAGGAGTAGGGTATGGAAGAAAAATTTCATGACTGGAGGAAAAAACTTTTTATACAATGTGGAACCAGTCATTTGTGCATCATACCCTCTCTCTTGAAACTCAGTGTGAAGCTCTGTTTTAGGAAAAGTTTCCATACCTGACAAGTCGTTTAATGAGAAGGTAGTGGAGATGATTTCAGGGGTTATGGCGATACTGGTGGCTCCAATTTTAGAAATTATGGAAGTGGGCTTTTTGTCTTGATACAAGACTGCACTTGCCCAGAATTCTTGGAGTGTTTCCAGGTATATGGGAGCATCAGCAGTGAGAATATTTTTGTATTTTGAATTATTTATGATGTCGATGGTGGAATGAAATGGAGTGTTATCTTCGGTTTTTACCAAATAGGTAAGGAAATTATGAGTGGCTTTTGTTTGGAGATCCATTTTAATGGATTTTGTTTGTGAAAGTAATGATCTTTTGATTGAGGGTTATGAGGAAGACGAAGGCGGTTTTCAGTATTTTGAATACAATGAGACAGTAAAACTGCTGTTGGGGGAAAAACAGGGTTTTATAGGCTCTGGTGAAACCGCTGATGTGGCAAAACTCTGCTTTTGAGAGCAGACGTGGCAAACATCTGATGGTTGAAACATCTGGTGACATACAGCTGTTTTGTTAAACATCTGTTGCCAACCTCTATTGTTTAACCAAAAGACTGATGAAAACAGTTGTTTTATCTGATCAGATGTTTGAAACAGATTTTTCAACCAACAGTGGTTGTTTTATCTGATCAGTTGTTTGAAACAGATTTTTCAACTATCAGTGGTTTGAATGAAACAGTGGTTGTTTTATCTGATCAGTGGTTTAAAGCAGATTTTTCAACCAAAGTGACATTTTAGCAAAATTTGATTTTTCTGAAAACATTTTAATGTTTTTATTGAAAACATTTTTGATGTTTTAATCCATGTTTAACATTCCAATTCGAGAGATCAGATTTGTGAAGGTAGATGTGTCTAAAGCTTTTGTCAACACATCTGCCAACTGATCCTCTGTTGGAACATGGTGCAGAGAAATCAAACCTTTCTCATAGCTATCTCTGACAAAATGATGTCTGATATCTATGTGCTTGGTGGTTGAATGAGAGACTGGATTCTTGATGATATTTTCAGCAGCTTGGCTATCCAACATGAGTTGAGTCCTTAGTGCAGTTATCCCAAAATCCAGTAGTTGATTTTGAAGCCACATGAGTTGGGCTGTACAGCTTGCAGCAGCAATGTATTCAGCTTCAGCAGTGGATGTTGAAACAGCTGCTTGCTTTTTGCTTTGCCAAGAGACCAAGGCATTCCCTAGAAACTGGCACCCTCAAGAGGTGGACTTCCTTGTGGTATGGCATCCAGCAAAGTCACTATCTGAATAAACTGAAAGCTCAATGTTTCCATTAGCAGGATACCAGATACCAAGTGTGGGAGCACCTTTTAGGTATCTGAATATCCGTTTCACAGCAATAAGGTTAGACTTTCTAGGAGAAGCCTGGGATCTAGCACACACACAGGTTGCAAACATAATGTCTGGCCTGGATGCTGTTAAGTACAATCAAGACCCAATCATGCATCTATAGTGTGTCTGATCAACCAGTTCATCCTTTTCATCAATAGTGAGTGGCTTGACAGTGCTCATGGGTGTACTGCATGGCTTACAATCATTCATCTCAAATTTTGTTAACAAGTTTTTCACATACTTGTTTTGATGAATGAAGGTGCCATTTTGCAGTTGCTTTACTTGAAGACCAAGAAAGCACTGAAGTTCACCCATAGCACTCATTTCAAACTCTGCTGTCATGAGTTCCCTAAACTCCTCACACATTTTATTACATGTGGATCCAAAAATGATGTCATCCACATATATTTGGACAATCATTAAATCTTTTCCTTTCCATTTTAAAAACAAGGTTTTATCAATTTTACCTCTTGTGAAACCAATGGATAAGAGAAAAGTAGAGAGAGTTTCATACAATGCTTTGTTAAGCTTGTGGACATGATCAGGATGAAATGTGTCTTCAAAACCAGGTGGTTGACAAACATAGACCTCCTCCTGAATTTTGCCATATAGGAAGGCACACTTGATGTCCATCTGATACACCTTGATGTTGTGGTTGACAGCAAAGGCTAGGAAAAGTCTGATAGCTTCTAACCTTGCTACAGGGGCAAAGGTTTCATCATAGTCAATTCCTTCTTCTTGTCTGAAGCCTTGAACCACTAACCTGGCCTTGTTCTTGACAACTATACCCCTTTCATCAGTTTTGTTTTTGAAGACCCACTTTGTGCCAACTGGACAGACATCCTTAGGCAGTGGTACAAGTTCCCATACTTGTTGTCTTTTGAACTGAAGGAGTTCTTCTTGCATGGCTTCTACCCAACTGTTGTCTTTCAGTGCCTCTTGGTACTTGACAGGTTGTGTAAGAGATAGAAAGCCTACAAAAAGACAGATGTTTGAAGATTGGCTCCTTGTGAGCACACCTTCTCTGATGTTGCCAATGATTTGGTCTGGTGGATGAGCTCTTAGGTAGATTAGATCTCCCTGATATGGTATGATGGCATTTTGTGGTGAAGGACAGAGGTTTGGAGACTCTGTTGACATAACATCTGTTGGCACTTTTGAAGAGTCAACAGATGTTTGAAATGGAGGTGGAGGAATGGGTCCAAGTGGTGTAAAGTTGGACTTACTGTTGTCAGCAGATGATTGATTTTTGTCAACAGATGATTGAGCAGTGGATTGGTTGGGTGAATCAGTGGTTTGGAGATAGGACTGGCCAACAGTGGCTGACTCAGCTATGACAGAGTTTTGACAGTTGTTTTGAACCACTGCTTCCTCTGATGCAGGATAGACTTTGTAGTGATCTGGAACCACAACATCTATTCTGTAATCTTGTTGTGAAGATTGTGAAGTACCTGCAGGGTTAGTTTTGACAGTAATATCTTCAAATTTGAATTTATCTAAATCAAACAATTCAGCAGGGTTTGCTGGGATTTTCAAAGATGAAAGTTCATTGAACTTCACATTCAGAGTTTCTTCTATTGTCTTAGTCCTTGTGTTAAACACTTTATAGGCCTTGGTAGTAGAAGAATACCCCAGAAAATATCCACAATCCACTTTGGCTGCAAATTTTGAAATGGAATCTCTAAGATTTAAAATGAAACATGGGCAGCCAAAGACTTTGAAAAATGATATCAGTGGTTTGATTTTAAACAGAATTTCATAAGCAGTCTTTTGATGTCTAGGGTTGATTAAAACTCTGTTTTGAACATAGCAAGCAATGTTTACAGCTTCTGCCCAAAAGCACAGAGGTAAACCAGAATCTGCTAACATTGTTCTTGCAGCCTCAATGAGAGTCCTGTTCTTCCTTTCAACCACCCCATTATGCTCTGGTGTTCTTGGGATACTGTATTGCCTTACAATCCCTTTTGACACACAGAAATCATCCAACTCCTTATTCTTAAACTCTGTTCCATTATCACTTCTAAAGACTTTTACTGGCAAGTCATATTGTTTTTCAACTTTGGTGACAAAGTCCTTCAAAATACCTGCAGTCTCATCCTTAGAGTGTAAAAAGTAAGTCCATGTAAACCTAGAAAAATCATCAACTATGACAAGACAAAATCTTTTTCTTCTTAGACTCATGATTTTTACAGGGCCAAACAAGTCCATGTGCAACATTTGTAAACACTGACTAGTTTTGGACTCATCAATGGATTTGTAAGAGCTTTTATGTTGTTTACCTTTTAGACAGGAAACACATTGCTCATCACATTTGAATTCTTTTGATGGCAAACCTCTAACAAGGTTTTGTTTGGAGAGTGAGTTGATAGTTTGAAGGTTGGTGTGACCAAGTCTCCTATGCCACAATTCTTTCTCTTTGGTAGAGGCAGCTGAGAACAGACAGACATTTGCCATAGGGTTATCCTTCAACATATCAACTACATACACATTGCCACTTCTGTGAGCAACAAGTTGTGCTTTGCTCTCAGCAATGATGGTGTTAATCTTTTCTACAGCCTCTGGGCCAACAATCTTACAAGTTTGCTTAGTGAAGAATGACCCAAAGCCTTTGTCACTCATTTGAGATACACTAAGTAGATTAAATTTTAGATTGTCTATCAGATTAACATTTTCAAACTTAAGCCTCCCTGCTTTGACAGTACCAGAACCCAACACTTTACCTTTAGAATCATTACCAAAGGATATATCACCCCCTCCATGTGCAAGAAAGTCCAGAAGAAGGGCTCTACATCCAGTCATGTGACTGGAGCCTCCACTATCTACATACCATAAACTGTCTAAACAAGTAGAAGCCCCCTGCACATCAGTAAGGATTTTAGTTTTGGTGAGTGTCCAAAGCCAAATTGGCTTTGGATGGGTCCTTAGCTGTCTCAGCCTTAAGTTGAGGAGAATGATCAGTGGTTTGGACTAGCTTTTGAACTAGGTTCAACAGCTGCAGTTGACCATTTGCCAGTGCTTGTATGTCAACACTTGGTCCAGCAGATGTTTGATCATTTCCTATCAGTTATTGAAAACCATGAGGGTGCCTGTTCACTTTTGGTTTTGAAGGCCTTTTGGGCTCTTCATAAACATGTGGCAGACGGTGACAAGTGGGTTGTCCATATCCTCTTGGTAATCTGTTAGCAGGTGGAGCATCTGTTACCTGAACATCTCTGGGAGCAGAGTTTTTGTTCAGACTTTTGGTGACAGATGTTTGGACTGAATCAAAAGTCTGTTTGGGTTTTCCTTTTGAAGTACTTACCACTTGACTTTCCATAGTTTTAGCCTTATACTCTTTTATCTTTTCATCAAAATTTTTGAGATATAGGCACTCTTTTGTTTTGTGATTCTTTTTCTTGCAGATTGAACATTCTTTAGTTTTAGAATCATTTAAACTTGTTGTTTTGTTGATGTCATATGCTTTTAGAAGAAAACAGTTTTTGGTGACATGGTTCTTCTTTTCACAAAAATCACAAAACAAGTTGTTCTTGGCTTTCCCTTTTTCTTTCTTCTTTTCAACGGATGTTTCATCATCTGTTGGAAGATTTACCAGAGGGATTACTTTGGCCTGTGGTGCCATGTTACCATCAGGGGTTTTGAAGGTCATTGGTTTGAAATTTTCAAGGACTTCACACTCATCTGACCATGTTGGTTTGAATTGATATTTCTCAATTTCATCAAATGAGGGTGTACCTTCCAACTTTTCAAGAATGATTTTCTTGCCATTGGGTTCAGTAACCTTGATTTCTTGACCTTTTGAGTTTGTAGGGATGACTTCAACCAACTGGGGTTCCTTTTTGTCAGTGGTTTGTGAACCTTGGTCAGTGGTTTTAAAACCAAACCCAAATTTCACATGACTTTTAGATTGTTGGTTGACAATCATCTCAAAACCCTTTGATGATTCCACCCATTTCTTACATTCAACTTGGGTGGACTCAAGCTCCTTCTTACAACTATGATATTTTGTTATCATAGTCTGAAGCTGGTCTTTGGTTATGCTTGCTTCATGTTTTAAACTGCTGATTTCATACTCTTTTTCAGATATTTTTGATTTTAACTCTTTTGTAAGTTTTTCAAACTGAATTTCAGAATCCAAAATTTTCTTTCTAAAGTTTTCATTCACCTCTTTTATCTTAGCAAATGCCACAATACATTTGTCTGAGCACAAGTCATTTAAGATTTGAGGAGATACCTTAGCAGCAGCCATCAAGGCACAGTTACACTGGCAGTCACAATCATCACTACCCCAGGGGTCTGAGAGATTCACAACCTCCACTTCAGATTCTTCAGCTGAAACAACTTCACCAACAACACTATTAGTCACATTTTCAGACAGAGATACCACATCCTCAGAATCAGTCTCTTCAAAAATTGTTTCTAGTGCCATAAAACAAAATTCCTTTTCTGAGTTGGTGACTAGAGCAATGTTGTCATCTGTTATATCATCTGGTAGACTGCTCCAATCAACAAAGCCCTGAGTAAAGAAACTCTGTTGACCTGGTTGACTGGTTTCTGCAGGAGCAGAGGGTGGAGTAACAGTCATTGGCACTGGTGCCTGAGTAACAGGTGTTTGGACATAGTGATACTGAGGAACAGTGGTTTGGACATAGTGCACAGGAACAGTGGTTTGGGTCTGTGCAAAGTGAGCAGTGTTTTGCACATTAGGTACATTAGGGATGGTTTGATAAGTGTTTGTCTGTGGTCTTTGGTTTGGATAGGTAATTGATGCGCTTAGCTATATATATATACAATTGAATAAAGTAACAATAAATACAATATACAAAAGGGACTCTTATGCGTACATAGAGTTTTCACTCCAAGGTTACAAACATAAGTCTTTCCCACTAATAAAGTTAATGACAATAATATAAATGTAAATTGCTGAAATTAAATAAAGCAGTAAATGTTAGAGTCAGTTGTTAATATAAACACAGCTCAGCTACAATGAGGGACGGTTAAGATTAACTCAGGTAAGCATGTGATTTCTACCGTAGTTTTCACCACATAGTCTTACACATAAGTTATTCCCACAATTATAGTGAATGAATCAAAAATAAATAATACGAACTGAAAATATATAAATAGATATATATATATATACACCGGCAAGTATACCGATCTATTATAATATAGTCCTTGTAAGTCCGAATATCGTTCCACGGGAATTCTAGTAGTCTTTGGTAATCTAATCAGTAGTTGAATTTATTAACAGTGTTTTGTCCTTTTGTCTTTTGGTACTGTTGTCTTTTGATTGGAAGTGGGGGGGGGGGGGTACTGAAATTGAAATTTATATTAATTCAAATAAACTTTTAAACTAGTTAAGCAGTAAATTACAAATATTAACGATGTTTTTGGTTTTTTTTCTTTTAAGATTTAGATTGTTCCTTTTTTATATAAAAGTGACTACTTAGGACAGAATCATACTAATAAATGATAATCTTTTCTTTCGGTTATGGAACTAGATATTTAATCAGGATCTAATAATGAACTAATAGTTTTTTCTCTAGATTATCCCTAATCATTCTTAAGGCGTCATCAAAGTAAAACTAAAAGTTATTAAGCTTACTGATTATTGGATTACTTCACAGTTTCTCCAAGCATGAAAAAGTACCTCTAAAGTAAGTCTACCTCACAGCGCGACAAACTCAATATATTTTTGAAATATAAAGAAGGTAACTTAAACAAGTTTAGTAAGACACAAGAAACAAAGTTTACTAAAACATTTAAGGAAATCTTTTCACAAAGTCTTTACACTTAATGGTTTAGTAAATAAGATAACTTGACAACTTTTCACTTCACAGGTATTAAAATTGATAGTGCGTTTAGAATCTTGAAAGTCTTGATTATTTGTATCTATGGAATTTTAGATCATTAAAACCATAAAGTAATTTAATTACTAACATGAAATTTTACATGAAAGACATTCACCAATTTACATGTGATACTAATAACCAATCCTAAATCAATTCATAACACACATTTATATCAAACCTTACATGTTTAAGCTTTTTACTTTAACACTAGATTGTAACCATAATTCCATAAACCGAAAGATTATAATTATCAAACAGTAGTAATCTTCATTACCTAAGTAGTTCAAATTATTTAGCTATTAAACATGATAACTAATACAAGAGTTTATTAAGTATGAAAACATTGAAAATGATAAAGAAAACTAAACCGAATGATGTTCAATGCGTTCTTGCTATCGAATCGTCAAAGTAGAACATGGGGGGACTTCGATCTTGATAACTTCCTATGAAATTGCTTCGTTCTCCGATCTCCCGACGTCTTTTGCGCTCGAAATTGTGTGTCATAACAGCTGCCACAGTCGTGGTATTTATAAGCTGATATTGAACATATTACGGTCCGTAATTTCCAATCTTACGGACCGTAAATCATGAAAATTATTTAAAATTTATAAAGCAGCCGCCCACTATAAGAGTTTATCCACTCATATTTTCCAGACCGTAAATTTGGAGCCTACGGACCGTAATTTGTTGATATGGATGATAATATCTCATGAGGGGGGGGGTTTCTTTATTTTTTCCGCTCGTTCGCGTCACGTTCGTTTCGTCGATTTTCTTGTTTTCTTCATTTGTTCAACTTTTGCAAGTCTTTCCTTTATTTTTATACAAACTCCTGAGAAAATACAAAATATCAAATACAAAGGTAAAACACACTAAAAATAAACATATATAATGCAAAATAGTACAGTAATTATACTAAAAATAAGTGTATTTTACAATGTATCAGTAATCATAGGAACTCCATTTTGACTCCTACATTCCCTAGCAAAATGACCCATTCTGTGATACTTGTAACACTTTATCTTTGATTTATCCAACCCAACCTTTGACCCACCATGTAAACCTGGGTACCTCCTGCCAGTTTTCTTATAGAAGTTATTGGTTCTAATACTGAGCAGGGCAACATGATGTAAGATGTCCATTTCTTCTAGGTCCAAAGGGTCAATATATTGCAAGTCATTGTACACAAAAGATGAATTATCAGAAGCCTGGATATCACCACTAGCTGTGAAAGCATAGTTGTTTGGTGATGAGTAAGAATCATTATTGAAACCAGTGGTTATGTCAATGTAATGATCATAACTCTGATCCTTACTACTTCCAGAACCATCATCCTGACCCAACAGTGCAGTATTCCCAAATACATAGTCATTTGACACTTTGCCAGAGTCCTGGAGCTTCTTTTTCTGGTTAAGCTCCCTTTCATAAGTCAGGAGCTTGCCATGAAGCTGGGTCAGGGTTAGGTCTTTGAATCCGATAGAGTTTCTCATAACTATGGCTATAGTGTCCCATTTGTCCTGAAGTGATCTAAGAAACCTATGATTCAGTGTTGAATTAGGAAAAGTTAGACCGACCAGTTTAAGTTCACTAATTAGACAGTTAAACCTTTCAAACTGTTGTGTTAATGACTCCCCTTTTATGTGACTAAACGTTTCATATTGTTGGTTAAGTATTTCACGGTTGTTTTCAATCACATCATCAGTTCCCCCGAATTGCTCTTTGAGAGCATCCCACGGTTCTTTAGCACTATTGCAGTGCAAGAGACCGGCATAGATATCATTCGGCAGTGCCATGGCTACTATGCTGAAAGCCTTGGCATCTAGCTCGATTTTTTGAAAATCTTGCTCTGAGTAGTTCTCAACACTCTTTGGTACTTGGATCCTTGGATCCTCGGCACTCGGTACCATTGGAACATGTGGTCCAAATACTACCGATTTCCAGCACCCTGTGTTCTGTTGTGCTAACACATGAGCCACTCGACGCTGCCAGATGTTGTATTCTGACCTGACAAGCATCGGAGGCTTGTTGTGTGTGCCAGTGTTGTGTGGATCTTGATTGAGTGAAGTCATTCTCTTGGTTTTTCAAACACAAAGTCTGTTTACTAACTGTTGAAATGAAAATAAACTATTACTCTGTTTTAACCCGACAAACAAACGATATCAATGATTATGAGCAGATCTGTGTATTAAATTGATTGATTAGATCAGATTTAATTGACCAAGCTCTGATACCAATTGTTAGGATCTGAGTATTGGATTGTTTTGATTAAGTATTTGAATGTAGTATAAATGGAAAGTGCAGCGGAATAACAATAAATCAAAACATAGAGAATAATTGTTTTTAATCGAAAGCTTTCATTAATGGAAAGGTTACAATTGTACAATTAAACTCCCCCTCAGCCTGATCACTCAGAGAATGTTTGTCTGAAAGAGAATGACGAGTGATGAATAGAACAGTACAAGTACTGTTCTATTTATAGACAAACTCAAAACTCTGATGATCAGTTGCTGACGTCACCTAGATAGCGACCCCTAACTGTCTAGCAAACTCTAACAACTGTTAAGCTATAAACTACTGTTACATTGAAACTACTAACAATACAAAACTCTGTTAACTAAAACTCTGATGTCTTCTTATCATCTGTTGAACCAAAGTGCTGTTGGTTCAACAGACCTTTGTTCTTCAGTTCTTTAATCAGCAGTTGTTCTTCATCAGACTTTTAACCTTCAGACTTTGTCCATCAGACCTTTCATCAACAGCAGTTATCTCTAACAGTTGATTCAAGCAGTAGCAGTAGTTTAGGAATCAACAGATCTTTGGAGGAAGCTTTATTGAAACAACTGTTCTTTATTCAGGATCAAACACTTAGTATATTTTGGCTTTTAATCATCTGTTCTTCTCCAGGTCAGCAGACCCAACAGTATCCACTATCAGGTTGTCTTCATCGTTGACCGCTATCTCTCGGATAACAACTGAAATGTTAGAAGAAGGTGATGAGATAGATGAAAAATGCTCCAACATAACTTGCACCGGCTTGAGATATGAGTTTGATTAGCTTAAATCTCTCTGATCCATGGTATCCACTATCAGGTTGTCTTCATCGTTGACCGCTATCTCTCGGATAACAACTGAAATGTTAGAAGAAGGTGATGAGATAGATGAAAAATGCTCCAACATAACTTGCACCGGCTTGAGATGTGAGTTTGATTAGCTTAAATCTCTCTGATCCATGGTATCCACTATCAGGTTGTCTTCATCGTTGACCGCTATCTCTCGGATAACAACTGAAAAGTTGTCTTCAATGATTCTAAGAAACTTGAAAGTAATTACAAGAAAATGATTTTACAGTCTAGTCAATGAATGTTATATTACAATAATATTTACGTTGAGCAAAAAGTTGTGTTTGACCAAAGCTAGGCGCTTTGGCCTTTTTTTTTAAAAACTTGAATTTCTTTTAATTCTTTAAAATTATCTGTTAATCACCAAAAAATAATTTTAATTCATTTTTGCTTCTTTTAAGTTGTTTCCAAGACAAGAAAATTATATCTCTCCGTTTCGCTTCGTTTATTGCTCGTTTTGGTTTTCCAGTAAAAACATCCAGCTTTGTACAACTTTGATGAATCATTGTAAGTGGTCCTCCGACTAAACCTAACTCGCAACAATTGTTTTTAATTCATTTTTAAGTGTTTTTAATTACTTTTCGAGAAATGATAATTTTCAAATATTACAGAGGTGTTACCAAGCATGTCAAGAAATGATAATTTTCAAATATTGCAAGTCCAAATCATTGTACGATGTCTTTTTTCAGAGGACCTCGACTCTTGAGATGTTGCAGGTGTTTGAAAAGTTTGAACTGAAATTAAACTGTTATTTAGAATGTTCCTGTTTTCATATATTGCAGATCAAGGTGTTACCAAGCATGTCAAGAAATGATAATTTTCAAATATTGCAAGCCAAATCATTGTACGATGTCTTTTTCAGAGGACCTCGACTCTTGAGATGTTGCAGGTGTTTGAAAAGTTTGAACTGAAATTGAACTGTTATTTGGAATGTTCCTGTTTTCATATATTGCAGATCAATGTGTTACCAAGCATGTCAAGAAATGATAATTTTCAAATATTGCAAGCCAAATCATTGTACGATGTCTTTTTCAGAGGACCTCGACTCTTGAGATGTTGCAGGTGTTTGAAAAGTTTGAACAGTTATTTGGAATGTTCCTGATATTTACAGTTTTGCTTTTTTTGGTGAAATGAACTTGAAGAAATGATTTGGTTGAAGAAATTCAGTTTGTTGGACAGTGAGTAACATAACTGGACAGTAAGATTGATAACTTCTCTATGGAAGTTGCTAAAATAGTTAAACAAAAGCTGAAATTGAACAGTTATTTGGAATGTTTCTGATCATTACAGTAAAATTCATTAGCCAGGCGTTTGTCAAAACGAATAATTAAAATAAACTTTTCATGCAAGCAAGTAAAATTCAGTTGTTGGACAGTGAGATTGATAACTGGACAGGTTAGCCAGACGTTTGTCAAAACGAACAATTAAAATAAACGTTTCATGCAAGCAAGTAAAATTCAGTTGTTGGACAGTGAGATTGATAACTGGACAGGTTAGCCAGACGTTTGTCAAACAAACAATTAAAATATACTTTTCATGCAAGCAAGTAAAATTCAGTTGTTGGACAGTGAGATTGATAACTGGACAGGTTAGCCAGATGTTTGTCAAACGAACAATTAAAATATACTTTTCATGCAAGCAAGTAAAATTCAGTTGTTCGGACAGTGAGATTGATAGGTGGCAGGAAAAAGCTGACATTTTGTTCCTTGTTGCAGAAAGAAATCAACAGCCGGATCGACGATTTTGTTTACCCTCCCATTGACATAAAAAATGTTCTTTTGAAAAACGTCTGACTGCAAAAAAAAAACTAACTCAAAAGACCAAAAAAAAATGTTAAACCTTAAACTCAAAAGACTAAAAAAAAAAAATTTATCCGAAGCTTAAGCGAGGCGCTTCGAGTCAAAAATCAGCTTTTTCTGACCTCGTACCGAGGTAGTTAAAAAGCAAAGAAAGCGCCTCGCTTAGGCCTAAGCGAGGCGCTTTCAGGGGGGTGAAAATAGAAGTGAGGGGTTGAAATAGACCAGGCCTAATAATAATAATATAATAAAAAGAAAAAAAAAAGAAACTGTGACTTTGATGTCACCTTTCACGGCCCAAGGCACGAGGGGGCCCAACTTGTGAGGTGTGGTATTTTTATTGAAGGCAGCGGAATTGTTTGAGAGAGAGGTTATTAAGCTGCCGCAAATATTATTTTTGGGGAGGCGCACAGAAAACTTTGGAGGGGATCACGACAGCAGCACCACTGCAGACTTATTAGAGTGGAGGTAAAGGTTGAATTCTAGGTGCGAGCACGGGTCAGGTATTTATTATTTATCTATTCAAACCCGTTGTGAACACTATGAATTTGTCGTGCTTTTATTGTTTTGATTTTATCATGACGATTAGAGACTAAACCTTTAGAACTACCTAGGTGAAGATGATTGCACTTGTTTGATTTATTTTCTTTTGGTTTTGGAACTTTTGGTTGTGGGTGAATTTTAAAGTAAAGAACTTTTTATTTTCTGGTTTGATGTGTATGCATATTTAGTTTTGTTTAATTAACTTTTATGAACTCCACTTGCGTTTTTGTGAATGTCTTTCATGTATGAATGCGGGTTAGGTTGCGGACTGGGTGTTAGCAACTAGTTTATGGTTAATTTCTGCAGGTTATCCATAGGAGTTGTAATTGTTAGTTAGGTAATTCTAAGTGTTCTACAAATTCTCAATAGCTGTAAGTGTGCGAGATTGTTGGTCTGTCTAGGGTGTTAAATTGCTAGATCTAGAGGCTTTGTGAGAAGATCTTCCTAGTTTCCCTAGCATTCCTTGTAGGCCAAGTCTTATCAGAAGTATTGTAGTTACCCCTTGCACTTTCAGGTGTATTGTGACTTTCGCGCTGTGAGGTAGACTGTCTAGCGGGTACTTTAAGATTCGAGTAGGTAAGCCTGTGAGGGTAACCTCTCAACCGGTGGTTTAACAGCTTTTAGGAATTCTGCGGGTTATATCTTGAGAAGGGTTAGGGTTCCCGTAGTTGACTTTAAGTTTAGTATTTTAAGATCCGGGTTCCACACCAGTTCCATAGCCATTAGAAGATTATCATTCATGTGTAGGATTCTAACCTAGGTAGTGCCTTCCCATCACCTTATCCGAATTCTAGTTCCCAGCTTGTGTCCTCAATTATTTTAGTTTTACTTATTTATTTGAAATTAGTTTGTTAGAAAACCCCCCTTTAAGCAACAAAGCATTATTAAGTCAGTTTGTAGATAAGTAATCGAGTCTAGTTTACGTTTTCCAGTGGAGTCTCGTGGGTTCGATACTCGGACTTACTTTAGCTATACTGCACTGACCGGTACACTTGCCGGTTGTGTGGTTTAGGTTTAGAGAGTCTTAGGTTATAAATTTAAAACTTAGGGTGTCTAGTTTAAGTTAATTTAGTTATTTTTTTCTAAACCACTTTAAGCACATCATTACTTCTCTGCGAAGGCCCTAGGATGATGATGTTGTGGGGTAGGGTCCCCGCCTATACGCTAGGAATTGGGACCCTACCCATTCAGATTCTGACAAGGTTTAAACTCCTGCAACTTTAGGTATGTTCTACTTAGCCCATATATGTTTTCTGATTATACACTTCAACCTCCCACCATTAATGACTTGTTACAGTAGTTTAGGATTAGTGAAGCTAATGGTGTAATGGTGAATTGGTTGTAATAGAAGGCTGATGAGGTAGTGGGTGGTCACTGGTCAAGACTTAAAGGTTTGGATTAAGCAGTGGGATGAATCGGGTCAAGGGCTCAAGGAACCACGTAGTGGTGGCACATGGCTGTGGGTGGCAGAAGAAAGTGAACTAGGAGGTTGAGGGTTTAAAAGTAAAAGGAGATGTAAAAGTGAAGTAAAATGACCATTTTGCCCTCACGTGGGGTGCACGTGACCAAAGTTAACAAAAAAAACAAACCAGGTTAGGCTTAATAGACAAGAGCTACAAGGTTTTACAACATAAAGGATGTGTCTTATCAATTTTAAACTTAAGGGCAACCACTGAAAAATGATGTAAACATAAAGGACGATTTCTTTAATTTTTCCTTTTTATATGTTTTCTAATTATTATTATTTTTGCAGCATTTTTTTGACCTTGAAAGTTGGATTGACTCGGAAGATTGGAACAAATAAGGCTTGACATTGATGATTACTGTCGACGAAGATACAAGGAAGCCTTTTAATGACGTTGGAGAGTATGATGATATTGAAATAGCATGGAAGCATCGCCACCAGTATGTAACCCAAGAGGTGTGGGATGAAGTTATTGATAAGTTGTTCCTCAACAAAAAAAAAAATATAAGCTACGCTCTGAAAAAAATAAGGCTAATAGACAAAAATAGCTTTATCCAAATCGAAGTGGAATCGGGTAATTTGCCCCATGGCGACACAAAGCGGTAAGAAAATTTCTAGTAATTCAAAATTGGATTCACATTTTATTCGGTGATGGTGGTACGACTATTTTTATTTACATGTGGAGAGATATGCATTTCCACCCGATGAATCGATGGGTAAACGAAAAGGCGGAAGAAGATTTGGTAAGTGTGAATGTGTGTATATATTAGTAACACGAAAACTACCCATTAGATGTGATTTAGTAGGTTCGACCCATCATTATCTTTTGTCGAATTTTAACAAATATATTGAAATTTTATATTTTTTAAATGAAAAAGATCCAGACACTCTTTTTTTTGATATATGTATGCATTCATACTGCATATACATATGATTTATCTTTTGGAGACACACCTTTTTGATTTATGTTTAAAAGATAATGATGGGTTGAATCGAGTTTTAAAAGATAATGATTTAGAACTTGAATTCTTGGTTGATTTAATAACATGAGATTCATGTTATTATATAACATGAGATTCATTTTTCTTGAACTAAGTTGTTAAACTTTAACAAAAAAAAAATATTGTTGTAATAGCACCATGCATGACTCACAGGTCCAATATTATTATACAATGGAAATTGGAATAATGGAATGTTGATGCTTTGGGCGTAAACTATTGGTGTTTTATAGCATATTAAATTGAATAGAGGAATTATGTTAATTTATGCTGCAATGCCCTGTAGAAGAATTATTAGACACTAGTGACTAGTGAGAATGCTCGCGCGTTAAGGCGGGATCTCTTTTCAAAATCAATGCTAAGATGATGAAAATTCAGTAAATATATTGTTCCAAAATAACTTTTGAAGTAAGAATGTAAGAAATATCCATACAAATATATAAACATGTATAGCAAACTGATTCTTAACCCAGTTAACTCATAAGAAAGGTCATTAGTTGGATAAGGTTATAGGGATAACACAACTAAATTAGCAAAATGGAGATAATTTGATTAAGTATATAATTTCTTTTGTTCATGAAGTAACCAGAAATGTACCAATATGATTCCAAATTGCAGATAATCTAAACTGTAAACATTCATTTGTTCATGCTTTGACAGTGAGTAAGCTAAATTACACTTAAGCTGATGTTAAATCCCTTTATATTGCACTTGATTATCTTGAATTACACAAAATATAAACTACACATTTTATGAGTAAGCTAAATTACACTTGGTCAGTTGATCACACCGGAATAATTACACGCGATTCAACAATTGTTGATGCACTTTCTGTGGACGTCACTGTCGAATAGACTAGGGTTGAGTCTTAGTATTGTATTACATGAGATTGTGGTGATCCATAAGGGCATTTTATGGATCTGACGCATTTGTAAAATATAGGACAAAGCATAAGCCAGGTTCGACCTATACACATGGGTCGAATGTGGAAGTTTTCCACATTCGACCAGTAAAAGTGGGCGAACGTGGAACTTGGGTTTTTGACTATAAATAGCAATCTCATGTGTTAATTTTCATTTGGTGATTTGAGTTTGTGCTTTGAATGCTCTCAAGGGGGAGGTCATGCCCGACCTCCCCCGGCCACGAGATAGATGTTTATCCTACTGATGACAGTGTCTGTAACCGTTTCTGTAGTAATACGAATCTGTGATGACGTTGTTATCGTTAATTTCTGTCTCGTCTCGAATCTCCCGTCTGAAACCGAGTTGTTTATGCGTATTCGATCCACGAGTTCGGTTCCTAACCGGATTCTCAATAATCTTGCTCAACTTCATTTCAGATTCTCACCATAATAGTATATCATGCAAAATTAAACAAGTCCAAAATACCCTACAACTATCTGATCATATAAAGTTAAAACAAGAACCTTGAATCTCTGGGCCATCTTTTTCTCCTTTTAATGGTCTTCATTGAGAGGCTTCAAGAATGTATGAAGGACGGACATAATTACTGAACTTTGTGCTCAACGCTAGGATTATTATCAATCTTGCTTTGGATCAAATAGTCAGCAACAATTACAACATTGCAAGTCTTATGTTGGACAATTATATGTTATAAAACAAAAGAAAAGATGTAGGAGCAAACTTTATAGTTCACATAGAGCAAGCACGATTTACAGTTGCAATTGTCAAGACAAAAAGTAGCTGAAAATACTGTAAAAACAATTCTTTTCAACACATATGCCATAATAGTTACACACATGGATAAGCAATACATAATCTAAAGTTGACTAATCATTTTACGGGTCAACTTAAACTAAAATCTAACAGCTATCATGTAATAACATACATAAACAATTTTTTTTTTGACAAAATCAACCAAATTATTATAGAATTCAGGCTTCTAGAAAACCAGCTTAATTTCCGCTTACCCTTATCCTTTGGTTCCTGGAAATAGCTTTTTCATTTCTAGAAATAACACATACATCATAGCCAAGGTCATCAATGAATCCCATGGTGTTGATGGCCATGCCTGTTTGTTATACAATGGAAATTGGAATAATCGAATGGTGATGCTTTGGACGTAAACTATTTGTGTTTTTATAACATATTGAATTGAATAGAGGAATTGTGTTAATTTATGTTGCAAGGCCCTGCACAAAAATTATTAGACATAATATAAGCTTGCCAAATAGATATTATTATCATTGTTGGCCCAGAAACAGTTTGCAGCGGATAATTGTCAACCAAACACACAATAACAATGAAGAATAATAGAACAAACAATCGAGTAAACTGAAATTGAATTAGAAATATGTTTTCAGATAGAACTTTTGAGTACAAGGACAATAGAACTTTGGAAATATTCTTGGTAACTTGAAATGTTATGCGACATCTTCTATTTATACGTTGTGAAGGGTCATGAGTCAATGACAGTTTTCTGTTGAAGCATTGAGTTGGTTAACTGTCGCCGGTTCATCTTTGCCGCCAAATAACTGTAGGGGTAGTTTGGTCTTTTCACATCTTGTCCGGCTTTCCTTTGAGTATGCTGCTACATTCTTTCTTCATGTTGTTTCTGTTCTTTGCAGCCTATTCCTTTAATCTTTGTGTCCGTATGTTGCAATCTTGATATTCTTGCCGTGACCTTTCTTGTTGCAGCCATGTTCTTATCCATCTTGACCCATATCCTAACTATTACAATTTAATAATGTCTAGAGTCTTTATCTACTAACATATATTTTTTTTTTTGAATAGCCGAACGGAGCGCCACCCTAAAGATCACCTCATCCGCACAAGTTCGATCCCCCAGCTGCAACGGTTGCCAGCCCACGTAAACACGCGTTGTGGGACTCGAACCCGCGACCACCCGAGCAGAAAACCCTAAGGAAAACCTTCTCACCTCTCCACAAACCAACTGGTCTGTGGGTCATTGGCATCTACTAACATATATACAAATACACAAATAATACGTTCAAATGTACTCTAATAAACAGAAATATAAAGTTATATTTATATTCTAACACCCTCCCTTAAATATAACTTGGCTCTGATACCAGTTTGTTGGCCCAGAAACAGTTTGCAGCGGATAATTGTCAACCAAACACACAATAACAATGAAGAATAATAGAACAAACAATCGAGTAAACTGAAATTGAATTAGAAATATGTTTTCGGATAGAACTTTTGAGTACAAGGACAATAGAACTTTGGAAATATTCTTGGTAGGGTGTCCATTGCTTCCTTTAATGCCTTTTCCATTTGAGAGAAGTCGAATTTGCACTTCTTTATTGATTGATTTGCTAATTCCCAATCTCCTCCCATGTAAAGAGCATAATCTTCATGCATTTTTGGTGAGTTTTGGTGAAGTAAATTCATAAGTTGTGCAACTAAACCGGTTTCTCTAACTTCACTACATCCAACACCATTCTTTTCTTCCTTATTTGCAATGTTTAGGGCTGCTTTGTATACTTGGTATTGCCACTCCAAAACATCCAAATACTTAGCATAAAGAATTCTTAGTATGTCCTTGTCTTCATAATTCATTCCTAATTCTTTTGCTATTACCACCCAAATATTATACTTTGACACTCTTTCGTGTCCACCTTCTCTCTTAACTAGTATGTATAGATCAAATAGATTCACTTTCTTTCCTTGTTCTATCACGGGTGGGATTGGACGGTTAGGAACTTTTAAATAAAAGTTCAAAAACCAATCCACCATTCGAAGGAAGTGATCCTTCAATAAATCCCTATGAGCCCATGGATACTTCAAGTGATCTATTATGTCCAAAAATTCAACCACTTTTCTATGGAATCTATTTCTAGATCATGAACCGATTCTTCCATTTGTTTTATATTTTGTTCGGAATTGAGGGATAGTTCTTCAAAGTACTCATTTAAGTACTCATTCTTTCTTTGTTTATGTTCATGATCATCTCCTAGTTCCCTCAACATAGATTCCTTATCATCTTTGTTGTCTTTTATCAACTTAAATTGCATACTTTCATTTTTGAACATATTTTGGACACTACATGTATTCTCATCAATCTTAACAATGAAACCTTGTAATCTTAATTGGGGTAGACTTAGTATGTTGTCTTCTAAGTCATTTGAGTAAAATACATTGGGTATTATCAAAGAGTTGTCTTCGGCTTCTATGTTAATTATACCCACACCCCTTATAAATACAAAATCGTTCTTAATTCTACTTTCTACACCAAAAGATTTCTTTAGTTTAAGAAAGTAATCAAGGTTTCCACTTATGTGATTCTGAACTTTGGGACTTACATACCAAACATCTCTCCATGTACCAAATCCGAATCCTTTAAGAATGTATTCCTCTTCACTGTGCAATCTTTCTTGAGGGTAGTAATTTATGCCTGTGTCTATGGCATCTTTTATTAGTTGTGCGCTTTCATCCCTCTCCCTTATGGGGCATGCACTAATGATGTGACCCGGTGTGTGGCAATAGAAGCAAGTTCTTATCTCTATTCCTCTCCTTCTTAATTCTGCCTTCTTTCCTTTTCGGTTCCTTTGTGTTACTTTGTAGTGGAATTCGGGATTATAATAAGAATTTTCTGATTTTTCAGACATGTTGAACAATCTGATTATAATAACCAGACTAAGAGTTTTTCTTGAGTGAATGTTTTTGACAGAAATGGTTCAACAGAAAGTTTTGAAACAGAAATGGTTTTAAAAGAAACTGCAGACTTCGAAAAACAGAAAGGGACAGACTCAAACAGATGATTTCGAAAGGAAATTGATTCGTTTAATTGACAAAGTCTGGCTCTGATACCAGTTTGTTGGCCCAGAAACAGTTTGCAGTGGATAATTGTCAACCAAACACACAATAACAATGAAGAATAATAGAACAAACAATCGAGTAAACTGGAATTGAATTAGAAATATGTTTTCGGATAGAACTTTTGAGTACAAGGACAATAGAACTTTGGAAATATTCTTGGTAACTTGAAATGTTATGCGACATCTTCTATTTATACGTTGTGAAGGGTCATGAGTCAATGACAGTTTTCTGTTGAAGCATTGTGTTGGTTAACTGCCACCGGTTCATTTTTGCCGCCAAATAACTGTAGGGGTAGTTTGGTCCTTTCACATCTTGTCCGGCTTTCCTTTGAGTATGCTGCTACATTCTTTCTTCATGTTGTTTCTGTTCTTTGAAGCCTATTCCTTTAATCTTTGTGTCCGTTTGTTGCAATCTTGATATTCTTGTCGTGACCTTTCTTGTTGCAGCCATGTTCTTATCCATCTTGACCCATATCCTAACTATTACAATTTAATAATGTCTAGAGTCTTTATCTACTAACATATATACAAATACACAAATAATATGTTCAAATGTACTTTAATAAACAGAAATATAAAGTTATATTTATATTCTAACAATCATATATATACACCCGATGGTTGACAAATTGTCCCGCCGGTTGATCCAGTTGTGGCGGTTATCGCTATAATCACATGTATACACATGTATATATACTCATAATATGTTTCATTTGAACGGTTATCAAGTTTGTTATCAAACCAAGAGAAACCGAAATAAACTCCTTGTATTCATTCAATCAATATATGCTTATGAATGCTATAACACAAAAATAATGAATTACTTTTAGTCAAAATATTTATGTGTTATTATTGTTTACTACAAGATCAGATTGAATTAGAGTGTGCCCGAATGCAAGAAAAAGGTGGTGGTGAGCCAATTGATGAGGAAAAGTGTCTCAAGCGCATCCTTGGCGAAAGAAGTGGATGGGTCCGTGGGATTGGACAGAAAGTAAGAAATATACGCCTCGATGTGTCGTGCATATACAACGACGCATCACAAGCGGAATACAATGCATTGAAAGAAAACATCTCCTAACTTAATGAGCACGTCCAATACTTGTCGGCCAAATTCAAGGATTTGGAAAAGGCAGGTCATCATCACAAGCCGAAGGCGATGGCGAAGACGATGCTAAATTGAATTAATCGGTTGTTACTTTAGCATGATAACTTGAATTTATGGTTTGATAGTTTGTTTTGATAGCTTGAATTAATGGTTTGTATGAGACCATAAACATCTGTATTTTTGTGATGATGGTTGATTTTTTAGTTGTGTTTCTCTAACGTTTTAATTTTAAGTGGCGATTTATATTACTATGATTGATGAGAAAATGTGGAGAAAAAATATATATAATATTATTAAAAAACAGCCTTTTAGCAAGACAACCTGTCGCGAAATTCCGTCATTACCATGTCATAAAATGTGAAAGTCCTAATCTCGTACTGAAGACCGGTCGTCGGTAGAAGGTAATCAAGTTAATCTTTTTGATTTATTTTTTAAATATAAAATTTTGTTTCGACGACCCTTTTAACAACCAGTGGTCGCAATAGCCAAATATTCTATATTCTTGTAGTGTTCAACTAGTGGAGATGCTCAATGTTGTCGAAATTATAGAGGGATTAAGCTACTAGGTAACTGGGGTGAGAAATAGAATAGAAACTTAGGTTATGATTAACCAATTTGGTGGTGGAATCAAACTTTGAGCTTCGTGTTCTTGAAGAACAAGGTCTTGAAGTGAGTTTTACATTCATGCACTATTTAGAGTCTACCATGTTTTTAACCGTCATAATTTTTTATGTTTTAATATTTTAAAAATAAACTAAATGGTATTCCTATAGTTTTTATAATTAAAAAGTAAATTTAAAAAGTTACGTAATTATCATAATGCCACACATTTCTAAGATGGTAAGAGGATAATAAGAAAACGAAATATTAGCATTATAGCAACGTGAATCGGACGTAAATATTTGTGGACATTATTTATATCTTTAGTAACTCAGAATAAACTTGATAAAGAAGGCTTGGGTGAATCAGATACCAGACAATGCTAAGACGCAAAAGAATGATTATAAAATGAAATAGATGCATTATCAGAAACGTGATTCGGACATTACGTACAGAATTTGGTTCTTACCCTCAAACTAGCAGCATATGGTGCGTTTTTCTGTACAGACTACGCATAATTTTAAGACTACTGCTTTTTAATTCATTCTTCTTATTATTTTGGTTTGAAATATTGATGAAATGATCATGTGGCCTCATAGTACGTCTTAGGGGACATAATTCTAGCATATTTAGTGTCGCCCATATTTAGTATCGCATCCTTGTTTCATTCTACCAGTGGAAATAGAATCCATGAACAAGAAAAGGGTTATTAGCGGATTGTAGTCGTCCCTTTATTGTCCGGCCAGCCTATTTTTCCATATCTCATCAAAACAGCATTGGATAACCACACATCCGCATCATACCATCTGCAGAATAGCACATAACTCATCAACAATAGATCTGATATGGTCTATGTTATAACATATTTTGGATGGATCAGTACAGAACTTTACGTGAAAGTGAAGAAATCTTTTCGACGTTCTTGAAAGGGGATATAAGTCCATCCTTGCTGGATTTGAAGCATCTTAACCATTTGGACTTGAGCTGCAACAATTTTGAAGGGATTCAAATTCCCAATTTTATTGGTTCGTTTCCAAACCTAAGGTATCTTAACCTTTCATATTGTCACTTTACTGGAAGTCTCCCTCCTCAATTAGGAAATCTTTCGGAATTGCGTGTCCTTAGTCTTTCAAATAATAATAAATTAACAAATACGGGGAGCATTAAATGGTTAAGAAGTCTACATTTGTTGCGTCACCTGAATATGAATATGAATTGTGTTAACCTTACCCTAGCAACCGATTGGTTTGACGTGATAAACAATTTGCCTTCTTTGGATCAATTACATGTGCATGGTTGTTGGTTCCCACATGAAGAACTCAAAGCTCCTAGCTCTAATCTTATGTCTCTTTATGTGCTTGATATAGGTTTTAACCACTTAGATAGTATGGTAGCACAATGGATATTCAGTATGGCTAGCCTAGTTTCACTGGATATTTCTCTGTGTACCTTCAATGGTATTACTCCTGGTAATACTTATAGCTTTCGGAATTTGACTTCTCTCAACTTTCTTAGTGCTGGATTCACTCGTCCTTCTATCAGGAATACTTCATTAGTATTAAAAGAGTTGTCACATAGCAAGATCATCTCTTTAGATATTTCTGATTGTCATATTTCAAGTTCACATTTGAATTCCCTACGCAACTTAACATCTCTTCGTATACTTGATTTAAGGTGGAATGAACTCACCGAAAGATTACCAAAATCATTAGGTAACCTTTGTAATCTAAGGTATCTTTATTTGTCTTATAACAATTTCGCTAATAGTAGTTTAACAGACCTTCTTGTAAGTTTCATGGGGTGTAAGTTTCCTGCCTTGAAGTCATTAATGTTAGCGGGAAGCCATATAAGTGGTCACATTCCGTACTCAATTGGTAATTTATCATCCTTGGAGTATTTATATCTATCAGATAATCAACTAAATGGTAGCCTCCCGATAAGCATCGGTCAGCTATCAAAGTTGATTGATTTAGATTTTTCTGAAAACTCTTTGACGGGTGTGGTGACACAAACTCACTTTCAGAAATTAGTGAGCTTAAAACATTTGGATGGAGATGGAAATAGGTTAGTCTTAAGGCTACAAGATGAAAAGTGGATTCCTCCATTCCAAATGGAATACTTGAATTTGAATTCTTGGGCTTTAGGGCAAAAATTCCATTATGGTTGCAATCACAAAAAAAATTAATGTAGTTGCATGTAGGGAACGCAGGTATCTCATCTCCCATGCCTAACTAGTTTGTTCGAGCTTTCCCCAAATTACATGTTTTACAAATGCCACAAAATAACATCAAAGGAGCATTAACAACGTTGTTGGGTTTCTGTTCAACACTTGAGGTACTCAACATCAGCTCTAACGACTTTTTCACACCCTTAGAACCCTTTTTGTGTTATGGTGGCGCGAATCAGATATTTTATCTGAATTTTGGAAACAAAAATTTATCAGGTGTGATTCCCGAGTGTTGGGATAACTGGCTGAGTTTGGAGATGCTATCATTGGAGAATAATAATGTGGTTGGTAGGGTTCCAAAGGCATTGTTTTCCTTGCCTAGTTTCGAACTATTGAACTTGTATGGGAATAAGTTGTCAGGAGAATTACTTGCTTTTCAAACGAACCAGACAATGTTAAAATTTCTTCAACTTGGTAGTAACGAACTTGTTGGAACAATTCCAACATGGATTGGAACAGCATTTCCTCTTTTGAAATCAATAACCTTAAAGATTTTAACTGCTGGAGGGACGTCAGCTAACTTGGAATATGCCCAACGAGATTGTTACATGAAAGGTCCAACAAAGTCATGTATTCAAGATTATCCAAATAAATGTCCACTCGTGCCTTTGTCACTAATGACTCTTGTGGCAAATTCACATACCTCTTATCAACGTAATAATCTATTGGAAAAGTAAAGAGCCAACTTTCTTCTCTACCGGAAAGGACGCTGAGGTTGTTGAAGCAACTTGGAATGTTTCTGGATAGGTTGTTTTGAGCAAGATCTATTATTTGAACATGCAATAGATAACAAAGTTCGTTAGGAATATTTCCGTCGAACTTGTTTCTTAAGGTTTTTTTTAAATTCCTAACGAACTTTGTTATCTATTGCATGTTCAAATAATAGATCTTGATCAAAACAACCTATCCGGAAATATTCCAAGATGCTTCAAGAACCTCAGCGTCCTTTCCGTTAAAGAAGAAAGTTGGCACTTTACTTTTCCAATAGATTAATACGTTGATAAGAGGTCTGTGAATTTGCCACAAGAGTCATTAGTGACAAAGGCACGAGTGGACATTTATTTGGATAATCTTGAATACATGACTTTGTTGGACCTTTCATGTAACAATCTCGTTGGGCATATTCCAAGTGAGCTGACGCCCCTCCAGTAGTTAAAATCTTTAAGTTTATTGATTTCAAATGAGGAAATGTTGTTCCAATCCATGTTGGAATTGTTCCAACAAGTTCGTTACTACCAAGTTGAAGAAATTTTAACATTGTCTGGTTTGTTACAGAAGCAAGTAATTCTCCTGACAACTTATTCCCATACAAGTTCAATAGTTCTAAACTAGGCAAGGAAAACAATGCCTTTGGAACCCTACCAGCCACATTATTATTCTCCAATGATAGCATCTCCAAACTCAGCCGGTTATCCCAACACTCGGGAATCACACCTGATAAATTGTTGTGTCCAAAATTCAGATACAATATCTGATTCGCGCCACCATAACACAAAAAGGGTTCTAAGGGTCCGAAAAGTCGTTAGAGCTGATGTTGAGTACCTCAAGTGTTGAACTGAAACCCAACAACGTTGTTAATGCTCCTTTGATGTTATTTTGTGGCATTTGTAAAACATGTAATTTGGGGAAAGCTCGAACAAACTAGTTAGGCATGGGAGATGAGATACCTGCGTTCCCTACATGCAACTACATTAATTTTTTTTGTGGTTGCAACCATAATGGAATTTTTTGCCCTAAAGCCCAAGAATTCAAATTCAAGTATTCCATTTGGAATGGAGGAATCCACTTTTCATCTTGTAGCCTTAAGACTAACCTATTTCCATCTCCATCCAAATGTTTTAAGCTCACTAATTTCTGAAAGTGAGTTTGTGTCACCACACCCGTCAAAGAGTTTTTAGAAAAATCTAAATCAATCAACTTTGATAGCAGACCGATGCTTACCGGGAGGCTACCATTTAGTTGATTATCTGATAGATATAAATACTCCAAGGATGATAAATTACCAATTGAGTACGGAATGGGACCACTTATATGGCTTCCCGCTAACGTTAATGACTTCAAGGCAGGAAACTTACACCCCATGAAACTTACAAGAAGGTCTGTTAAACTACTATTAGTGAAATTGTTATAAGACAAATAAAGATACCTTAGATTACAAAGGTTACCTAATGATTTTGGTAATCTTTCGGTGAGTTCATTCCACCTAAAATCAAGTATACGAAGAGATGTTAAGTTGCGTAGGGAATTCAAATGTGAACTTGAAATATGACAATCAGAAATATCTAAAGAGACGATCTTGCTATGTGACAACTCTTTTAATACTAATGAAGTATTCATGATAGAAGGACGAGTGAAACCAGCACTAAGAAACTTGTGAGAAGTCAAATTCTGGAAGCTATAAGTATTACCAGGAGTAATACCATTGAAGGTACACAGAGAAATATCCAATGAAACTAGGCTAGCCATACTGAATATCCATTGTGTTACCATACTATCTAAGTGGTTAGAACTTATATCGAGCACATAAAAAGACATAAGATTAGAGCTAGGAGCTTTGAGTTCTTCATGGGGGAAGCAACAACCATGCACATGTAATTGATCCAAAGAAGGCAGATTGTTTATCACATCAAACCAATCGTTTGCTAGGGTAAGGTTAACACGATTCATATTCGGGTGACGCAACAAACGTAGACTTCTTAACCATTTAATGCTCCCCATATTTGTTAATTTATTATTATTTGAAAGACTAAGGACACGCAATTCCGAAAGATTTCCTAATTGAGGAGGGAGACTTCCAGTAAAGTGACAGTATGAAAGGTTAAGATACCTTAGGTTTGGAAACTAACCAATAAAATTGGGAATTTGCATCCCTTCAAAATTGTTGCAGCTCAAGTCCAAATGGTTAAGATGCTTCAAATCCAGCAAGGATTGACTTATATCCCCTTTCAAGAACGTCGAAAAGATTTCTTCACTTTCACGTAAAGTTCTGTACTGATCGTTCCAAAATATTTTATAACATAGGCTATGAAACCCACGCAAATTAATACCATGAACATGGCCTGTAAGGTATCACAAGAAATCCCAACCCATGTGCAACAGTTTCTATTCTCTGCAACCCATGAAGCTAGTAGATTTCCTTCATCAATAAGACCTTTTTTTAAAATGAAGTAAAGCATTTCTCTCCATGTTCGAGCATCGTATTTCATTGTGGTGTTGTCTAGAAAAACAAAAACCAAACAATGCCAGGATCACAAAAGAAAAAAAAATGAGACGCGCGGCTTCATGGTTATTATAAAGCTTAGTATAAGCTGAGATGGGACTCTTAGATTTGGGAGCTACCTTTATAACGATGAAGGTTAGTTCAAAGCGTGTACTCTAATGCTTCAGTGGACCCTGCCAACTTCGAATCAGGAAGAATTCCTGCAAGTACTCAGATACAGAGTTTCAATTACTCATGCTTCATTGGCAACAAACTCTGTGGACTTCCTTTGACAAACGTTTATGACTGTGTGGCACCTAATGTTAATGTGACAGCTGCTGTTGAGAAGAAAAAAGATGATGGATCTGAAAGGGCCATTTTAATGTTTACTTTTTGGAGGATTTAGTACAGGATATATGATAATGTCGGCTCCACTGATCATAAGAAGGATAAAGATGAAGATTGCTTAAGATGTAATGCATAAGTATTGTTTCCTGATGTAATAAAATTAATGTTGTGGTGTTATAATAGTTTTTTTTTTTTGCATAGAAATCTCAATGACATTGTATTAATGTTGTCTTGTGTATGCTTGTAAATGTGGCTGTAAGTGTTAAAATAATAAAAGCCATGCTATGTTTCAGTTATTTTAAAATTTTGGCTGGAACTTAAATTCAATTCAAGTTTGATACATGGTTTGGAAATTTCATCTAGTTAATGTCTGAATACAAATACAATGAAATTGTTCATTTAGTCCATCATTAAATACAAAAATATTTAATTGGAGTTCTCATAACTTACATATTATTGGAGAAAAATTCAATCCTACCGTTGCTATGTTCATTGAAGTTGTTATGGTTTCGTACTAATAATATGCATGGGTCAAGAGTTTGTTCCTGGTCTCATGCATCATCCAGATTTTTTGTTATTTCTGTTAAGTTTGTTTCATTTGAATTTTGTTTACCTTATGTACTTCTCTATATAAGGCATTGACTTCTTTGAATAAGAATCATTCAAAAAGCATTGGTTATATTTTTGTAGTGGTTGTTCAAACCACACGACTGGACAAGAGTCATTGTTCTAAAACATTGATAGCACAAGCACAATGGAGTAAGAATGGGTAATGGAAAGAAGATTACTGTGAAAGGGGAAGGAACTCTCAATCTTGAAGTGGCTGGTGGAAGATATAAAATATTAGATGATGTGCAGTATGCACAAGATTTGGGATACAATCTTCTAACTTCTAGGTGTAGGGCAGTTAATGAAGGAAGGACACATGCTTGTTTTCGATGATGGTGCCTGCACCATAATTAAGAAAAATACTAGTGAGACAGTTTGCATAATTCCAGTAGCAAACATTAACACATTTCCCTTAGATGTTAACTCAAATCAAGTCTCATTTGCCACCATTATGGATGAATGATATGTGGCATTTAAGGTTCGGCCACTTGAATGAAAGGAGTTTACAAAACTTGTGTTCCAAACAATTAGTGTATGGTTAACCAAAGTTGAGGCATTGGAATGTGTGTAAAGGTTATGTGCATGGGAAACTAACCAGGGCTCCTTTTGCTAGTACATCTACAAGAGCAGTAGAAGTATTGGATCTAATACATGCTGATGTATGTGGTCCCATACCAACAAAATCCTTGGGTGGTAATAGGCTTTATGATCCAGATAAGAGGTGTGTTTTCACAAGCAGAAATGTAGTGTTTGATGAGCAGGCTAAGTGGAATATTAAACAAGATTGATAAATTTGGAATTCCATCTGAATTTATTACCATGTGGGAACTAAATGGCAATCAAGATGTTGTTGAGGTTGCTGATAAGAATGATGATTCATCAAACACTCAACAAACTACTGAAAAAAGTTCTAATCAGGTTGGAAATAATCATGTTTAAGTAAGTTGCAGCAGCAGTGACAGTAGAGAGAATCCCAGGATCCGGTCTTTGAATCAGGTTTATGACGATACCGTTTCTTTTGAACCACAACAGGTTCAAGAACTGTATGAATTAGGTGTATGAACCAACAACCATGCACATGTAATTGATCCAAAGAAGGCAGATTGTTTATCACGTCAAACCAATCGGTTGCTAGGGTAAGGTTAACACGATTCATATTCAGGTGACGCAACAAACATAGACTTCTCAACCATTTAATGCTCCTCGTATTTGTTAATTTATTATTATTTGAAAGAGTAAGGACACGCAATTCTGAAAGATTTCCTAATTGAGGAGGGAGACTTCCAGTAAAGTGACAGTATGAAAGGTTAAGATACCTTAGGTTTGGAAACGAACCAATAAAATTGGGAATTTGCATCCCTTCAAAATTGTTGCAGCTCAAGTCCAATTGGTTAAGATGCTTCAAATCCAACAAGGATGGACTTATATCCCTTTTCAAGAACGTCGAAAAGATTTATTCACTTTCACGTAAAGTTCTGTCACTACTACAAAATTGGGTCTTTTAGTCGCGGTATATAGACTTAAGGTCGCGGGCAGCAACCGCGTGTTAATAAGGCGCGTCTTTAGATTAATTGAGCAAAAGTCGCGGAGAGGCTACCGCGTCTTCTGATTTCCTCATCCGCGTCTTTAGACTTGTCCATATAAATATTAAATTTAATCATCACCGCGACTTCTGCTTCCTTTATTAAAAAAAACAACTGCGACTTTAGTTGAGTTACAAAAACATCTAATATTATTAATTAATTATTGTATCTACAACAAAGGACTGAGGATAGGATTGAGTTCAACCATCAAACCTGCACATAAATTATGTTGGGTATTTTTGCCTATGAGTAATAACCCAACTATTAGTTATCTCATTAGAAGAAAAAAAAATGATATGTTTGCTTCTCTTGTCTGAGAGTTGACCAAAGTCAACTTCCTTTGGCCAAACAATTCATACGAGAGGGTTGTTTTGTGGTGGGCCTCCATTTGACTAAAAGTCAACATGTCCACACATCTATTCTATCTATATAATAATTGAGGTTACTTGGGTTGAATCAAGCCTTCTTAGAGTGTCCACATAGGCTCCAATTGAATATGGAGCTCCAAACTACCCATCTAACATCTTATAACCTACCATGTAAAAGCCATTTATTCTCTCTTTCATTCTCAGTAGTCGACGATCCCATCTCACTACCTCTCATAAACCCTAATATTGTTTCTATCAAACAACATGATTGCAGTCTGCCTCTTCTCCACAATTGGTCATCTAGCTTTTCTTCCCTAATCGGTCATCTTCCTCTGCCGATTCTCTTAACCATCGTCCATCATCTAAAGGTAAAAATGTTCTTATGTTCTTATGTTCTTCTTTACACCTTCTGCTTCAGTTTAGGGTTTTTGAATCATCGATTTTATGTTGAAGGTACAATAACTCTTTCCAAATCATGGCTTCGCAGATCTGTTTGTTTGTGTGATTTTTTGTATGATTTGAGATTTTTTTACAAAGATTGTTTACAAGTAATTTTTTTCCCGTAATATGATTGCGCAATTCTGATGAACGGGTGATTCGTCATCTTAAATAAACTTGTAAGAGGTATTATTATTATTCTCCACACGTGTTGTTGTGCACACACACAAAATATTCCACAATTTTACTTTGTGATTTTTGATTCTGAATAAGTTTGGATTTTAGTATTAAATAGTCAATGCAACAGTTAGTGTTCGCAAATAAGAATGTGTCTGTTTACAAGATAGTGGAAGAGATAAATGAAGCTTCTTTTGATTGTGTGGCATATAGATCAAAGGTAGTTGGAGTAACATGGGATGAATGGAAAAGGTTTAATATACTAGCTTAGTTGTGTGTATAGCTGCTGATGTACTTTTGTTTGTTTGGAGGTTTATTGTTTGCTGTCTTGCTGTACTTTTTGATCTATTGTAGCTCCTTTCTATGATGATCAAGTTGGTTTTGATGAATAGATATACCATTACTGTTAAAAAAAATAAGGGGCCTTACTATAATTCAAAATATTTTTATACCACTCATTTCTAATCTCTATAAAGAATTCCAATTCTATACCAACCATTTCTAATTTCTGTTGTATCATACTCTCAAGGGCATTGCAATAATTCGAGTTATTTTCATTAATTTTAGTGTTCAGTAAGTAAGGGTAATGTTTTTGAAATAAATGTTATATGCTAATATTGTGTTTAGTTTACCTTACTGAATACAACTCAAATGTGTACATATTTCAGATAAACTCTTGGCGAGGCGATGAATTTTTAGGGTTGCGGTTTCAATTTGTATAACTCATGTTACCTCCACAAGCTCTACTGCCACAAGTTCAAGCATAATCAACCAATAGGAAACCAACTGTAACATTAGATGATCTTGTAGCTGAAGATCCGTTTCCATAAGCGCCTGTGGTTGAAAATTTTGATGGAAGAGCTGAAGGAATAGTGAGCGAAAATGGTGCATTTTGGGGGCTTAAGTACAAAGAATGGAGCCCATGTTGCCCATTTGTTCATAATGCATGATAAAATAATATTGACATGCTTGATTTTCAGGAGCTATTGGATGGAACTGATGAATATGTAAACATCCACAACAGGTTATAGAATCGGTTTAATTCCAAATTTTTTAATTGTACCCTATACTTGTATTTCTAATATTTAAGTATCAAATTTATATTAATTTATATGCATTTATTGGATGGACATAGGATGACTGATTATTTTAAAGGTTGTAAGTGCCTAGATGGATGACCACCAATGTAAAAAATATCCATGCTCATTGTCCATCAGCCACATATCTACAATGCTGAGGTATTAGTATGAATTTTAATTTGATTAAAGTTTTTTTATATAAATTGAGAAGATAACAATCAATCTCAATTTTAAGTTGGATAGTAACATTGTTGGCATCTAAAACCATGGTGCATGCTTTTATTATTCATATAATATATTGAAGTCATAACATCCAATCATAACTTGAGATAAACAGTGATGCTAGCATAATTGGCATAAATTACCATTATTTAGTTCATTTTTATTACAATCGTTCTTCATTTTCCATTTTAGGCGTATGGGTTGTTGCATATGTTTTGAATGGGGCACATGATGAAAGTGTGTGGCTTCAAGTCACCGACCAACATATGTTTGCTTTTACTTGTGGTATGTTTTATATCTTCCATTGAGTGGGTCAACTTTATTTTCAATTTGTCAAACAAGTAAAAGAATCACAAGTTAGCTTAAAAAAGAAATGTCTCAAATAGATGGAAAGTTTCCCAAATTTATTGCGTAAAAGCTCCTAATTACTTATATTTTGAAAATTAGATAATGTACTAATGAGATTGGGTAGGTTCGGACAAAAAAGTATGCTTTTAATTATGGGTCGAATGAGGTTCAGGGCAAAAAGTTGGTTTTAGTAATGGGTCGAATTAGGTTCGGGCCAAAAAGGTTGTTTTCAATAATAGGTGAAATCATGTTCGGGCAAAAAAGATTATTTTAGTAATGGGCTGGATCTCTTTCGGGCGAAAATGGTTTGTTTTATACTTTTAGTAATGGTCAAAACAGGTTCCAGCAAAAATGGTTATGATTAGTGAGTCAATACGGGCTGGGTCCCTCTATCTACCTCCACTTAACTTTTTTCACGACCCATTTTTTTATAGATGTTTACCTGGTCATTTTCTAATGTTTTTGGATGTATCCTTTTCATTGAGTAGTAGGTATTTTGCTTCTTGCAAATTCTTATGTTGTTGAGGGTGTAAGGTACATGGCTAAAGTTTGTTACAAGGTTGTGAATATCCTAAACGGTTTTATTGTTTCTATGTAGTTCTGTTGAGATGGTCATGTTGATGCTTTCGCTTGCACATGGCAATTGCTTATGAGAGATTTTCCTTTTCTCAGCCTTATTTTTGGTATGTTTGGTATTTGTTATTTTGCCTAACTTTGTGATGATTTTGTGGTAGTTGTCTACTTGTCTACCTGTATTTGTTTAAACTTTGACTGGATTTTTTGTTATCTAAGCCTTCTTAAACAATTTGTTTTTTTATTATTGGACCGTTCTTGAATGGACGTAAGATGCGACTACTGATATTCATTAAGACGCCTGTTATCACTTTCACATTTAATCTAGAATTCCATACATTGAAACCGTCCATTCAATGGCCCTAATCGATTGAATGCTCAGGCTAGCAGATCGCGGTTATAAATAGAGGAAGATAGAATTTTGATTCTGATCACAATCCCACTTCCTCATTCAGGTATCCAATCCATCCATTATAATTATTATTGCTTTCTGTCCATGGTTTGTTACTGATTATATATTTTGTATTCGATTCTCAAACTAATTTCACTATTGGGTTTATGTACTGTTAATGACATATATAATATGAACAAATCTGTTTTTACAGGATTTAGCTTTATGATGATGGAAAAGGTGCTGCAGAGGCTGTAAATGAATGTGTTTGTGTTGGTGACAACTGTTAAGGATTTAGCTTTATGATGATCGAAAAGGTGTTCCAATTTTAAAAACATGTTTCTGTTATTAACTGCAAGCTAGCCTATCTGTGCAGAGTTTTATCACATTATATATTACTTTTGTGCATAATAAGACAACTTTCTCAAGCTTGAGGATGAGGTACGTGTAAAATGAATTATGAATGTCGCATAGGTTTTTTAGGTCTTCATTTTATCTTTTCATTTAGAATGTGTTTCGCTTGATGCTCATTAATGTGCGTTATCTATCGTACTATTAACAGTCGTTACCGGTTTTCACTTTTACTCAGGTAATGCTTGCCCGAAAGCAGAGGAATTACAAACTGCTAGCTAATGATGACGGTGATGACAGTAGCGAACCTGGCAGATCTGTTAAGCCTAAGAAGACTGATAAAAAAGCAAAAAGTTATAGAAAGAAGGGAGAAATTAAAGAAGACGAAGATAATGAGGTATAGATGCTTGATTTTTATATTGTAAGCTGATGTATTGCTGTCCCGTGTGATATTTGGTTCTGATTATAACTGTACATGGTGCTGCGGGGAGCTGTAAATCTGAAAGAAGAAAGACGAGTTAAACAAAAAGTTACGTGTGATGATTATGAGGTATCTGGCATATTATTAGTTTTTTTTGGTGGCATTAAAAAACAAATTAGTTGTTAAAACCAATTCGTTGGTAAAATATTAATTCGTTCTTACAGTCTGAAGAAGAAAGACTGCGTGACCAGAAAGAACGAGAGGGGTTGGAGTGTCATCTAAGGGAAAAAGATGCTGCTAGGACGCCAAAGGCACTTAGGAGAACCAATACCTTGGCAGAAGACGATATTGAAGCTATACGGTTTGAACTGAATATTTGCTAATAGTTTTGGTTTTATTTTTCGTCACAAAGTACCACACATTCATATTCCAAAGTCCACTAAACCTTCAAACGGTAGTGACCGGCGTGTGTTGTTATATGGTGAGATGAATGTTTAAATGGGTGTCCTATCCTATTATGTGGTTTCATAATTAAGAGTCTTGATATACCCAAGTATATATACACACAATCATCGTTTCAACTATTTACTTATATAGTGAGATACTTGGGTTTTTATGTCAGTTTTTTGTTAAATTGACACGTTTACTGTACTGTTAATGTTGAATCCGAACTTATTTTGGATTTCCATTGCTATAAAGATCTTGGTTTTAAAAAGCGTGAAGCGCACAAAAGCGAGGTCTAAAACCGAGGCGCAAAGCGCAAAAGCGGTGGGCTTTTCATACGCGAGGCGCAAGACGATTATATAAATTTTTTTATGTATGCTATAGGTTTTTAACATTATTTACTCAAAATATAGATACAAATAAGGTATATATATGATTTAACTTAAATGTACAACCTTTTTAGCTACATGTATAACAAATTTAAGCACAAAAACATCATGTGTACGAAAAGCGCGCTTTTAGTGCGCTTTTTTGTTGCGCTTTTAGGGCACTTTTTGCGCTTTTCTTGCGCTTATTGTACACTGCTTGCCTTGGGTTACATAAGGCGCGCGGGGTTGCGCCTAGATGCGCTTTGCGCTTAAGCGCGCCTCGAGCGCGCTTTTTAAAACCAAGATAAAGATACACATTTATCGTGTAATTTTAGGGATACCGTGACTGGTGACCACTAGGCGACATGATACTGCATTCGCTTTCTGTACTGAAAATGTCTTATGGGAAAGAGAGAACTTTTTAGAGCAGTCTGTAGTCTTGAAAATTTCTGTCACATGCCCAGCTGCAAAGCTGCAGTAGTTTCATGTTTTTGCAATTCGAATCCTTAAGATGGCTGCTGCGTTTCTTGCACGATTCAATCAGTCTACTGTTAATCTAAATTCCCTATCAACCACTTTTGTTCTATGGTGCAGTTGAAGGCATTGACCCGGTTAGAAGAGAGAAGGTTGGTTGAACTGTTGGATATTGATCTACAATGACGCATAAAGTTTCTGATGGGCAAAGACGTAGAGTCCAAATCTGCTTAGGCCTCCTTCATCCTTTCCAGGTCACTTCTTGTTTAATATAATCTTGAACCTGGCCATAAATACAAATGTTTAGTTATGTTAGTTCATTTATTAAGTCCTCTTCTGTCTGGAGGATGTTAAAGTACACAATGGGGAGACAAGATCAATTTTTAGTACTAGGTGATGTATTGGGGAAGTTATATACTTAGGTTCATGTCTAGAATGGTATATGTTGCCGTTGTATGGGGACAACTACTAGCTGGTTTTGTCTATTGAATGGCCATTACCTTTTCAAGAAAAAATGAAAAATAAAATATTTTAGACACTTTGCAACTATGTGATGGAAAGAAATTGTGACTGCAAGATAATGATTATAAGTTATAAACTTATCGATTCTTGGGGGAGATAATGAATAATTTAAAATCTTAATGATTTTTTTAACTTGTGTTGCTTGTCAGCATGTGAGTGTCTTAGCATTGTGAAGTTTTGTTGAAGTTAATGTTTACTGATTCCACTTCTGGTCAAATACCTTAAGTCACTTCCCTCAGTTTTTTTTCTTTGAATCTTATTTGTGACATATACTAGAAGCTTATTGACATTTGTGATCTTAATTAGTGTACATACCATGTTTTCTGTTATAGCGAATGGTAACGGGCGCATTTAAAATACTTTCCTGATTCTTGAACTTGTCTGATCCGTTTACTTTTAAAGTTTTCTTACTTGACCCGTTAATCATGACCTAAATCTATCCATTTATAAGTGAATGCTTGAATTAGCTGGCCTTATATACTTAAGGTATTTTTTTATTTTTAGGCCAGCTTTTGGATATGTTTTCTTACTTGACCCGTTAATCATGACCTAAATCTATCCATTATAAGTGAATGCTTGAAAAAGCTAGTGTTTGACTTTTGAGTGTCAAATTAACCTTATAATTTCGTAAAGTTTTTAATTAAAAATGCTTTTGACACTTTATAGTTGATATAATTATTCGAGCTTATGCTTTATATGTTTTTGATACTTGGACATTTTTTAGGTTTTTTCAATGCACCCTCCAACTCAAGAACTTATTGCGCTCTCCAAAAAGAGAGTGTGATCTTCCTAACCCACCATTTACTTCCCTTCAACTATTCAAGGTGCGTTTGACATCAAGGTATTGTCTACATTCTGTATTCTATTTCTCTGCATTTAAAATTCTCTTACTACTTTTAAATGTTGATTAATAACCTATATTACTTTGTTTCTGATGTTGAAAAACCTTTGGCATTACCATCAATCACAAGTACCGCATGAGCAGTTCACATTCCACCAATGACACCAACAAAATGACTGCACGACAGTGGCAAAGATAATCTTTCAAACTATAACCCGAACAAGATTTAGGGTATTAGAATTCTTTGCCATAACTAGGCTGAATTGTGCACTGCTTACATTCAATATTAGCAGCTACGAAATACCCTTTTTTTAAAACCACTTTTGGTAATAAATGTGATGAACAACATGATGCCATGTAGGAATCTTTACTAAAGTCAAAATTTTACATAAATGAAATAATGATATCCAAATTTGTTACAGGCTCTTTGTTCTGTTTCTCTTAATGTGTTGGTGATTTGTGCAAATCCTGAAGTATATAAAACGTGGAACAAAGTGTTTGGCTTCAAGCCACTTGAGGAATTGTTGGGGCAGACAAATAGAGACTTAAGGGAATGAGTTTGATAGTGTTTCCTCGTACAAATAGTATTCGCAAACCTTTCCTGAAGAATCAGTTTGCTGCTAAAATCACATTTATAATTTAGAGGGTGTTTGGATGTGTCTATAAATTACTAACTGTAACATTCCACAAACATAAGTGATAGAAATTGTATACAAGTGTTTACCATGTGCTTTTTTAATGGCTTCTAGGTTGTGTGGGTGTGTGTATAGCGCCTACAAGTGGGAGGAAGCGATGAATGGGTAAATTATTCAATCTTTTTTTTTCACACATACACACACATATTATACCCTTTGCAAATATGAGCCATCATCTAACGCCATTAAATTTTACTTACTCGATATATCATCATTTAGTTACATTAACTGTTACATGACATTTTGTATTTAACATCAAAATTCATACATATTGCATTATCAAATGTTTAGTAACCAAAATAAATTGCATAATACAATTCTTATTTTCTTACTTTTTTTCATTTTACTTTCGGGTGAACCGTGGGTCCTCACGGGACTCTAACCTAGTATATATATATATATATATATGGGAAAATGGCCAAAATAGCGTGTTGACCGTGTGTTTTGCAAGAATAACACTCTCTCCTCTCTTTGGAGAGACGGGTCACGGCTCCCAACGAGCCTGAACCGTCTCCGAGAAGAGCCGTGACCCGTCTCCGAGAGCCTTTGGTTTTACATCCAATGGCCAACCAACACGTGGCTTCTCTAATCCCGAGGCCTGTCAACCGTCTCTCTCCAGACGGGGCACATTTCCCCATGCCGGCTCGCTTTGGTTCAACCGTCTCTCCAGACGGGTCACATTTCCCCATGAGGACTCGCCGTCTCCCGAGACATCTCGGGTATCGTCGTCTCCGGTGAGTCCCGATGACTAGTCCGACGGTTCAGTTGTCCACCTCAACCCTATAAATACCATTCTCCGTCACAAACTCCGTCCCATTCCCGTCCGACTCTCCACTACCACTAACACTATCACCACCACCAGTCCACCAGCGTCTAATTCATTCAAATGGCACCTGAACGATGGACCGAGGAACAGGAAATTGCACTAATTTCAGCATGGAAACATGTCGAAGAAAGCCCACACCAAACCAATAAGTGGTACCGTATCTTGCATGAGTACAATCGGTTGGTTGGAGGCTCAGACCGAACCATCGAGTCTCTTAGCCGTAAGTTGACCGATTTGACCATGAAGTGTCAGATCTTCAACGGGTACCACAATCGGACACTTGAAGTGGTACCCTCATACATGCCCGAAGACGCGGCAATTAGATATACAAAAAGACAGTATCAATCCAGGGAGCACAAAGAATTTAAACATGTGTCTGTCTGGCAAATGATGAGGGACCGTCTTAACGTGTAGCTTATAAAATCTTTGTAATCGAATTAATTTTATTAATGGAATGAATCTTATGTTTTTTTTATATAAAAGTAAATATTTCATTAAACAAACTATACTATTACAGGAACAATAAACAAACTATACTATTACAACAACAATAAACAAACTATACTATTACAATGACGGACGTAGGGTTGATTGGATATTACTTCCTAAATTTACTTGCTAAGAACTTTGTTTGAATGGTGTATGTGCGTTACATAGACAAAGAACTCTTCTTGCAAATAAAATAGACCACCACATCATCGAGGCATTCTACACGGGTTAACCCACGCGCAGATGCAACAACAATCCAAGTAGCTGTACGCAGATGTAACAACAATCCAAGTAATCGGACAATATTTTCGTAAGCCGGTAGGCTTCGATTGGGAAAGTAAAAAACGTCATTGGTTGGAAAGATGAAAGGTTTGGGAAGGGGGGTGGGTGCAAATTTTGTGAAGTGAATTGGGGTATTTATATACACTCGTGAGACGGTTCAGACGGTTCAAACGATAGCCGAAAACGGCTTGAGACGACTCGGGGGTTCTGATCCGTCTGGAGAGAGACGGCTGACAGGCCTCGGGATCAGAGACGCCACGTGTTGGTTGGCTATTGGATGTAAAACTAAAGGTTCTCGGAGACGGTTCAGGCTCGTTGGGAGCCGTGACCCGTCTCTCCAAAGAGGGGGGAGAGGATTATTTTTGCAAATCACTCTGTCAACGGACCATTTTGACCATTTTCCCTATATATATACTAAAGTTTGTAGGGTTTGCTGTAGATGGTTTTTTTGTGCGCCTCTTTTTTCAGTGAATCAAGAAAAATTCCTTTTGTTCCTGTGGTGTTCTTTTGGGGCTAACTTCACGCCACCTTTCAAAGACAAAAGAAGATTGATTAATTTGGGGCATTTGTTGTAGATAAGAGAAGTTCCAAGATTTGAAGATTCCTTTTGGTGGTACCTCTTATTCACTTATTTTTGTGCTATTTCATATACTTGAAGTTATTATACCAAGTGTATGATGATTTGTGTATACCTCTAGTTTTACCTAGAGAAGACTTTGTATTGCTATATTTTGGTGATAGTGGATTTTAAGCGGCTCTAGTAGTCCCGTGGTTTTTACTCTCCCTTTTGAGAGGTTTTCCACGCTAAAATTTTTGTGTCTCTTTATTGTTTTTAGTATACCCTATTTGTTTGCATCCTCATAGGTTCATTCGGGTCGGGAAATATTTGGTCAAACGAAGATAATTCCGCACTTATTTATTTACCGTTTGTACCGGTCTCGCATTTTCCCCATCAAATTATTGCCGGGTTTCATAGTATATCAACACTAGATAACAAGGGTAAATCTTTAGAACGGGTCAAAACAAATAGGATTGAGTTGGGCTGAGTGGTTGACTCACCAACACATTTTCATCCTTTCTTATCTAATAAATAGCCATCACATTAGATTATGGTTACAAAACTACTATTACACTAATGATTCAAAACAATTTAATAAATGTGTTTTTTGTCTGTTTTGTATGACGTTTAAATCATTCATCTGTTTGACATATTTCATATATATTTAACTTCATTAAATTTATCATCTAGTCACCTTATGAACAATTAATAACCCCTGTTCACCCATTTTCACAAACATGGGTTAAAATTACCCCCTCAACTAAAGAAGATGATGCATAATCTTTTTTAATATAGTTTAAAGTCACACGACTACTTTATAACAGGGCACTCAATCCTCGACATGAGATCTATTTGAGAGATGGGTATACAAATAAGTTAAAATAATCCATGGGTTTATACTTTATATAGAATAGAGGCTTTAACTATGCAACCAAACATGAGGATTAATGAAGGAATCGATCAAACTTAGGGATGAGGATGGTTGGATGCCCAAGAGCACAGCTAACGCTTAAAGCTTAAATTTATACATCCACGGGATCATATGAGAAATTGATATTGAATCATGCAGTAAAGATCATATGAAAGTGTGAGACACATGATATTCAAAGGTAAAAGACAAATTTTGAATATATTAGTACCGAAAGACAGAAAACATACCGATTTCCATCCATCTGGATCTAAACAGGCTGTTATCTTTGTGTTTATGACCGGAAGGGGCCCAGGCTGAAGTCTTATACACATCATCGGTCCCGATTGCAATCTGAATTACATAAATTGTTAAAAATAAAGTTCTCTTAGACACTTGGTTGTTGAAAGAACTCAAGAAGTGAATAAAAATTGGTTATAACATAAGTGTTTAACGACTCACCTGTCCCTAACCATTTCTCTTGCCATATTCAGTAATGCGATAGTTGTATGTCAATTCCAAAACTGCAGTTTCATCTTCAAACCCATAACCCATTATGGCTTTTGTGCACTGAAAAACCATTGCACCAATATGCAGACATCAAAACTCTCACTGACAGATAGATATCAGGAAAATCTTTATTGAGAAAAAAAAAAGTGGGAAAACGAACATGAATGTAAAAAGAAGCTGTAAATTTCAGACCATGAGCCGTGTTTGTATTTTCTTGAAAAGAATACAATGTTTATGTTGGCAAATTATATATGACTGCAAGTAGGAACAACAACTGCATATGGGTACATCCAAGACACTCAACCACCAACTTTTTTTATCTAGTTGAAAGATCTTCTTTAAGTGAAAAAATGTAAGGCAATATATCCGAAGGTATCGTTAGATTCTTAATTTCTATACATTCTTTAGTAAAAAAGGTAAAAATAAGTACAACTTTGGATAGGTGATGAACGAGTATCTAAGATTATAATATGAGTGTTGTGTGTAGAGAGAGTATCAGGTATCTACGAAGTGTTAAGTTAGTGAGAAGTGTAAAGGCAACAGATTGGACCATTTTTTTCTTGAATTGTGTGATGATGATGATGAAGTTGATGGTAGATGATGATGATCTGATGTAGTAGTGAATCTTGATGGCCTATGATTAGGGTTTAAGAGACTCATAATTAATTATTGAGGAAAATGAAGTGAATAATAATAATAACTAGCATTTTGCCAGCGGGCATTGCCCCGCGAACTTGTGCGTATCAAGCAGAAAAAAATATCAATGTGATTACATGAGATGATGACAATCATGACATTATATTAAACGTTTTTAACCTTTCATTAAGGTATTTATCATATATTTAATATTTGGCACTTATTAAGTAGTTTAGGCAACAATTAAAACCAATCGAAACTCATTTACATACATACAAACATTAAGTCATAAACCATTACATATTAGTTGTTGTCATGAGTCATAAATGAGTATGGACAAAGCAAACCAAACACCCATCTACAAATTTAGCTGACTAAAATGTTCAAATATTTCTTTATTTAATTTTATTGTCATAATTTGTATTAAAGGGACATTAAACAACCGCAAATGAAAGTGTATCAACCAAGAATTAGTGAGGTGATCATGTAAAAACACTTTATTTAAAAATAAATTCTATTTACAGCAAAAAAAAAAAAAACACTCTCAGATCTATATATCAGCAAAAAGTTTGGGTTTATCAGAAATCAAAAGAAGCCGAAAGAAAAAAAAATAAAACCAATATATTCAGATCTACATATCATCAAAAGAAAGGGGCTCACGCTCATATGCGAAATTCGTCATTGCCAACAAAGAACGACTCAACACCGCCAAAGCTGCAGCCGAAGCTGCCATGCCAAGTAGCAGCCACCATCATCGCCGGCTAAAACCCTCAGCACAAAGAGACAAAAAATCCAACATAAGACACCACCTCACCGGGTTAATCAAAACCGGTCTCTGCCATGGCTCCGGCAGCGTCATCATCAACCCGTATTTATTTCCAGGCGGCTAGGTGGTGTAGATGGACAGTCTTGTTGGTGGCTCTTGACGATTTATTGAAAGAAGGCATGTGATAACGTTTTAGAGAGAGAATGGAGTAATAAAGATGTGGATATGTGTATGTGGTGGGGTAAAAATGAAGGAAACATAAATGCAGAGAAGATAACATGTGTCCACAAAGAATATAGCAGGCAACTTTAAGTGCTTTATACACTTGGACCTTTGTAAACCCTTCTTCGATGTGATGTACTATTTGCAATACTGTCACTACACTCACATATAACATTTGGTAAATATAGTATTAATAATAATATTAGAAGTGATGTAGGGGAGAAGCAAATTGAAGAGGAGGATTATTATTAGGGTTAAAGGAAAGTATGTATGTATCATGTATGTATGAAGATTGAAGAAGAAGAATGAATGAATGAAAGTGTAGGTCTATGCCATGCTTTCTTTTTTCAGTTTTTGGTTGGTTCACTGAGCCGTATGGTTCAAAAACGACAATCATACCCTAAACCACATATACAATCATAAATGACAATCATACGGACCACAACCATACCCTAAACCACGTATACAATCATACCATAAGCCACATATACAATCATACCCTAAACCACATATACAATCATACCGTGTGTCTGTGTCACAGATTGTTTAAATCTGTTTGAATTAACACGCATACAACGTCATAGAAGATGAAATAACTCAAACTAATGGTTCAAAACGAAATTAACCATACCCTAAACGTCGGTGAACAGCTGCAAAAGGACAGGGAGCGGCCGTCAAAGGGCGGGAGCTGCTGTGCTGTGAAAGGGTGGGAGTAGGGTTTATTTTGGAGTTGCAAATTTGTTCCTGTTTTTCATCTTCGATATATAATAGCAGTAAGCATTTTTTACAAGTAAAAACAACAAAAGTCGAGGTCACATGATCATAAGTCGCCGTTGATGCTAACTTCGAATCAGAATTAGTTCAAAGCGTAAAGCGTGTACTCTAAAGCATCTCGAATCATAATTAAACCATGTGTACTTTAAGTTGGAATTAAAGGTCGAGTGGGACCCAATTATATTATGAGAATTTCTAGTTTTCTTCATTTTGGAGTATAATTAGAGTTCAGGTATAGTTTGGTGGGTCACTTTTCAAAAAAAAAAGGTATAGTTAGGTGGGTCGTGGCGCTTGGTGATTGATTTTTTGGGTTCGTCCTGATGGGCGCTTGCGTGGTGGATTGTATCTTGTATTGGCCAGCTCGATGCTGGTCGTTTTGGGTATATATAAAAGTTTCGTTTGGCTTGTCAAAAAAAAATTAGAGTTCGTATTATAACACATGTACAAGACAAGGTAAGATCTGTTAACTAAAAAGTATACTATGTGATTTTTTTTTAGATACTTAGAATTAAGAGGCAAACATCCTTCATTTCCCTTTTCTGGTACATAAAACATAAAATCGTGTTATAAACGAGTTAAACAAGTTGTGTTGATGTTTAGAACTTGATTTGTTCGCGTCGTTAAAGACCTATTAAACCTGTTAATACACGATTTATGAGCCGTACTAGAACATAACATGCTTTTACTTTTAGCAATCTCGGTATAAATGATTGAGGAATACAAGAATTAAAGTCAAGTGCTCATTTAAAAATTTTATATTATTTTGGTTTTAACTTTTTATTTAACAGTGTAGCTTCATAGTTAGTTAACTTGGAAGTTTCTCCGTGCTACGCTGCGGGTATTCGGTAAGCATTGCTTCGGTTCATTACAGTACTGTCACTCTATATAGCAACCGAAATAGAGTCCATGAAATAAAATCATTATATACCCAAAAGATATCGACACATGTTTTATATCGTAAAAACTATAAACACAATAAGTTTTACCAATTCTGACGTTATTGATATCAGTACGCTGAGTGTGTTAATAAAGTTGATTAGTTAATTAAATTATTAACTTTGAATCATAATTATTGTTTGTTAATTATCTTATTAGCGTTGGATCATAACCATAAAAAGTTAACTTTGATTTAACTAACTTATGAATTAAATTTACAATATTCTAACTTAGAATCAATTACTATTAATAATATGATATATTTAAGAGCCATTCATATATTAGAATGGTAGAAGATAAATTCTAAAAGAAAAAAACATTTGAGTTGTAGCGTGAGAATCCAAACGGTCAACATGAGTTCCAATTATATTACTATTTACGTTTTGAATTGTTAAGTGTATAGAACTAGTAAATAACCCCGCGCGGCGGGTTTTAGTAGAACGATTTGCATGCAACAGCAAGTATACACAATTTATTATTTATATATATTTTGTTTTAGTTGAGTAAAAAGATGTTATTTTTGAAGTTATATTTTTTTAGTAAAGGTATACATTCAGTTAGAATAATTAATGTAAAGGTAGATAGCACAAAAGTGCTCTGCCACAAACAAACAATATAATACAAAATTTATAAATAATTTTTGCTTTGAATATGATCTATAGTTCTAAATGGTTTCATTTACTTTATTTTATAACTAATAAGTTATCGTAGTTAAAGTGTGTATACAAGGAAGCTATAAATACATATTATATTTTACATATTCTAGTTTCATGTGTATGCTTGCCACCTAACTCTTCTATAACAATAAGCAAACTAAATTAGTAAAATAAACAATATTGTGGCTAATGTCAGACCAATTTTCAGACCAATAAGAAAACCCAAATTAACTTTTAAGTGACAACTACTAAAGGTATGTATAAAAGTAGAATGTTTTATGTTTTAGTATACCCGTTTAGCTCATGCTAATAGTGAGATGTTTTAATCCTATTAGTTTGTACTAAAGTAGCAAGCATTTTGAGCTCAGGATAGGCTAAAACCAAAAACAACCTAAGCAAGTTTGAATAAAGTAACGAAAAAACAACACAACTAATGAATCTACACATAACTAATTTAAAGTAATTTATAAAAATGATCATTATGCAAAGAAACAACCTAGTAAAAATCTGTATTCATACATAACACTGCAACTTCTTAAAGTAAAATTTTAACCCAAAAGAGACAAAATTCTTATGTATTTTGCGCTAAATAAAAAAGCATGTAAAATTAGTAACTAAGCAATAAGGTCAGGGGATTTTAGCATTACCTTGGCTTTATGTTGGCCCCACTCGTTATGTACTCAGTGGTTTATAGTATGGTTGTTCAGATTCACCATAGATTAGCCTCTCAATAAGCAATCCTGCACATGTGTCTTCCTAAAAAGTATAATTCGTCGGATCATGTGAGTGATTATTATCCAAGAAAAAAGACTTAATAAAAACAAACATGTTCCATATTAGATTGTTTTATGATCCATCACTAATAAAAACAAACATACATGGCATAACTATAACTAATATCATGATGTGAGAAATCCACCTTCCAGTGTTCTCTAGTGGTTGATCGTTTCACCGGTGTAAAAAAAACCCCAAACATGCACTGAAATCATATCAAGAAATTAGTTAATGGGGTATTGAACTATCCATATCAAAACCAAAAAATTAAAGAACCGGATTATGAAATACGGGAAAAATGACGATAACCATAATCCGATGATTAAATAAACTATGTTTTGCTTCCTTAATAAACTGCAATTGATAGAAGAACAAAGTCACCAAGTTTTTATAATAATCGTCATAAATAAGTTTTTATACATTGACCAGCTCCAATCACATAAATAGGCTCTATGAAATGTTAAATAACAAATGACATAAATAAAAAGATAGTTATTTAGAATCGACTATTTGCCAAGATTATGAGGATGTTTAACCAACGTCGCAAACTACTTACTAAAACCACATCACTGAATTACAAGTTCAATCATTACAATGACAATCCAATTCCATCAATCAAAGCAAGACCCAACAGAATGAGTCAAAATTAACCTCATACCAAGTTTTGTAAGACTTTTTTACCTTTAGAAAAAGATTTACAAATTTCCAACCATTTAAAACTAAACAGTTGGTGATCTTACTTGATACTCGGTCACCCGGTGAGGTTGTATACTTGGTCATCTTCTAGTAGCCCGTTTCCAGATTCACCACCAACAACAATCATTTTCACTGCACGGCTATGAAAAATTGTGTATTCATTATTAAAACACCCAAAAAAACCTAAGATTGTATGATGAAAATCATATACCTTTTTTCTGCATACGTATGCGTAAGGTCTTTGACCCACCGTTGACCATAACCAAATTCCCCAAAGCATCCTTTACGTGCCACCACCACATCTTTCACACGCCGGCGCTTGGGCTTTCTTTCTCTAGTCACGCGCCACCACCACCATCACCACTCCTTCTCACTACAAAAACCACCAAGGCAGACGCCAGCAACCCACTTGTAGCTTCGGATTCAGATATCATACATCGTTGGAAGACCCCTCAGTCGCTCCGGAATAACTATCGGAACCTTAATCTGACAGATTTGTGACGGTGCGACGATGATGATGATGATGATGAAGGGTGCGTTACACCGGTTACTTTTTCACTCTCTTTCTCTATTATCTTTCTGTCTGTGCTTGGTGATGATGGCGCGAAGGTCGTCAAGGGGATCTTTGATGGTGGTGAAGGTTTTTTCTCCAGGAGAGGACAACGGTTGTTTGTGCGAGAGAGAAAGAGTAGAGGGAGATGAGCAAGGGTAACTTTAGATCGTGATGACTGATGAGGGAAGAAAGGAAAGACATAGAGTTGATAATAGAGGAGAGAGAGATGAGTAGGGGTGCATAGATAGTTAGATACTGCCACTGGCTGAATAAATTGATGTAGCACTTCTTTAATTTATATAGAAATGAAAAATAACTAAAGCAAAAGAGAAAGCAATAACAAAAATAATAATACGATAAAATTGCAAGAATACCTTTGATCGAGTGGATTTGCGAAAATAGCCTCCTCAGCTGTTTTCGGAAAGACGGCTCACACTTCCCGAAACATCTCAGGCGACTTTAGCTTCAAAGTTACTACGGACCAATTAAATTGCGCCACGTGTCCAACAACCTACGAGACGACTTAAAGTCGTCTCGGGAAATGGAAGGTCTCTTTAAGTCGTCTCGGGCTGAGGGAATGGGACGAGTGAGAGACGACTGTAAGTCGTCTCGCGGACGAGTGAGACGACTTTAAATCGTCTCGCAGGTTGTCGGACACGTGGCGAATGTAATTGGTCCGTAGTAACTTTGAAGCTAAAGTCGCCTGAGATGCTTCGGGAAGTGTGAACCGTCTTTCCGAATACGGCTCAGGGGACTATTTTCGCAAATCCCTTCAGTCAAAGGCTAGATTCGCAATTTTCCCTAATAATATACTAAAAACATCTCCTTTTGCTTTTCTCCATTCCACATCAATATCAATATAAATAAAGATATAGATTCTCCATTTAAAAACAAATAACAAAATAATCTCTCAGCTTTCTAACCTCTCTTGGAGTCTTTGTTTAAAACAGAGACCATTGTCAAGTGTCAATATGAATGACCGCCACCATCCCTAAACCATTACCACAAAACCCTCATCTAATCGCCACAGCCACCACCACATAACCAGAGTAGTTGTACACACCAAAGAAAGCCGTAACACGCATCTCAACCGTCGCAGCCAACCGCAACAATGTTCGTTTGCCCTCTATGATTTTACAGAGAGAGAAGTTGGTGAAAGAATTAAGGCGACAACCCAGAAAGAATACAATCGATCACCAGATTTTGGTCACCGTCTCACCAACGCCCTTCTTTAATCTTATTATTGATCAGTATATATTTATCCAAATTATTGCCTTTAATCTTTTGACATTGGTTGTTCTTGATATGACTAGATAGTCAAGATTGGCATGAAGTGCATAAAGCAAGTCATTAGAATATTTTGAAAATTAACATACTTTTGTCTTTTCTATGCTAATCCTATTTAGAGAGTTACAATCCTCAGATTCAAAGCAATGTGCAACTTTCACTGCATAATGTACAAGCTACTGATGCATCATTTTTCTTAGATAGTTGTACACTTGTACAAACTATATTATGAACAAAATTTTAATACACTTGTACAAACTATAAAAATGACAACAACCATAATCGGATGATTAAATAAACTATGTTTTGCTTCCTAAACTGCAATTGATAGAAGAACAAAGTCACCAAGTTTTATAATAATCATCATAAGTAAGTTTTTATACATTGACCAGTTCCAATCACATAAATAGGCTCTATGAAATGTTAAATAACAAATGACATAAATAAAAAGATAGTTATTTAGAATCGACTATTTGCCAAGATTATGAGGATGTTTAACCAACGTCGCAAGCTACTTACTAAAACCACATCACTGAATTACAACTTCAATCATTACAATGACAATCCAATTCCATCAATCAAAGCAAGACACAACAGAATGAGTCAAAATTAACCTCATACCAAGTTTTGTAAGATTTACAAATTTCCAACCATTTAAAACTAAACAGTTGGTGATCTTACTTGATACTCGGTCACCCGGTGAGGTTGTATACTTGGTCATCTTCTAGTAGCCCGTTTCCAGATTCACCACCAACAACAATCATTTTCACTGCACGGCTATGAAAAATTGTGTATTCATTATTAAAACACCCCAAAAAAGAAGCCTAAGATTGTATGATGAAAATCATATACCTTTTTTCTGCATACGTATGCGTAAGGTCTTTGACCCACCGTTGACCATAACCAAATTCCCCAAAGCATCCTTTACGCGCCACCACCACATCTTTCACAAGCCGGCGCTTGGGCTTTCTTTCTCTAGTCACGCGCCACCACCACCATCACCACTCCTTCTCACTACAAAAACCACCAAGGCAGACGCCAGCAACCCACTTGTAGCTTCGGATTCAGATATCATACATCGTTGGAAGACCCCTCAGTCGCTCCGGAATAACTATCGGAACCTTAATCTGACAGATTTGTGACGGTGCGACGATGATGATGATGATGATGATGATGATGATGATGAAGGGTGCGTTACACCGGTTACTTTTTCACTCTCTTTCTCTATTATCTTTCTGTCTGTGCTTGGTGATGATGGCGCGAAGGTCGTCAAGGGGATCTTTGATGGTGGTGAAGGTTTTTTCTCCAAGAGAGGACAACGGTTGTTTGTGCGAGAGAGAAAGAGTAGAGGGAGATGAGCAAGGGTAACTTTAGATCGTGATGACTGATGAGGGAAGAAAGGAAAGACATAGAGTTGATAATAGAGGAGAGAGAGATGAGTAGGGGTGCATAGATAGTTAGATACTGCCACTGGCTGAATAAATTGATGTAGCACTTCTTTAATTTATATAGAAATGAAAAATAACTAAAGCAAAAGAGAAAGCAATAACAAAAATAATAATACGAGAAAATTGCAAGAATACCTTTGATCGAGTGGATTTGCGAAAATAGCCTCCTCAGCTGTTTTCGGAAAGACGGCTCACACTTCCCGAAACATCTCAGGCGACTTTAGCTTCAAAGTTACTACGGACCAATTAAATTGCGCCACGTGTCCAACAACCTGCGAGACGACTTAAAGTCGTCTCGGGAAATGGAAGGTCTCTTTAAGTCGTCTCGGGCTGAGGGAATGGGACGAGTGAGAGACGACTGTAAGTCGTCTCGCGGACGAGTGAGACGACTTTAAATCGTCTCGCAGGTTGTCGGACACGTGGCGAATGTAATTGGTCCGTAGTAACTTTGAAGCTAAAGTCGCCTGAGATGCTTCGGGAAGTGTGAACCGTCTTTCCGAATACGGCTGAGGGGACTATTTTCGCAAATCCCTTCAGTCAAAGGCTAGATTCGCAATTTTCCCTAATAATATACTAAAAACATCTCCTTTTGCTTTTCTCCATTCCACATCAATATCAATATAAATAAAGATATAGATTCTCCATTTAAAAACAAATAACAAAATAATCTCTCAGCTTTCTAACCTCTCTTGGAGTCTTTGTTTAAAACAGAGACCATTGTCAAGTGTCAATATGAATGACCGCCACCATCCCTAAACCATTACCACAAAACCCTCATCTAATCGCCACAGCCACCACCACATAACCAGAGTAGTTGTACACACCAAAGAAAGCCGTAACACGCATCTCAACCGTCGCAGCCAACCACAACAATGTTCGTTTGCCCTCTATGATTTTACAGAGAGAGAAGTTGGTGAAAGAATTAAGGCGACAACCCAGAAAGAATACAATCGATCACCAGATTTTGGTCACCGTCTCACCAACGCCCTTCTTTAATCTTATTATTGATCAGTATATATTTATCCAAATTCTTGCCTTTAATCTTTTGACATTGGTTGTTCTTGATATGACTAGATAGTCAAGATTGGCATGAAGTGCATAAAGCAAGTCATTAGAATATTTTGAAAATTAACATACTTTTGTATCCTTTTCTATGCTAATCCTATTTAGAGAGTTACAATCCTCAGATTCAAAGCAATGTGCAACTTTCACTGCATAATGTACAAGCTACTGATGCATCATTTTTCTTAGATAGTTGTACACTTGTACAAACTATATTATGAACAAAATTTTAATACACTTGTACAAACTATAAAAATGACGACAACCATAATCGGATGATTAAATAAACTATGTTTTGCTTCCTAAACTGCAATTGATAGAAGAACAAAGTCACCAAGTTTTATAATAATCATCATAAGTAAGTTTTTATACATTGACCAGTTCCAATCACATAAATAGGCTCTATGAAATGTTAAATAACAAATGACATAAATAAAAAGATAGTTATTTAGAATCGACTATTTGCCAAGATTATGAGGATGTTTAACCAACGTCGCAAGCTACTTACTAAAACCACATCACTGAATTACAACTTCAATCATTACAATGACAATCCAATTCCATCAATCAAAGCAAGACACAACAGAATGAGTCAAAATTAACCTCATACCAAGTTTTGTAAGATTTACAAATTTCCAACCATTTAAAACTAAACAGTTGGTGATCTTACTTGATACTCGGTCACCCGGTGAGGTTGTATACTTGGTCATCTTCTAGTAGCCCGTTTCCAGATTCACCACCAACAACAATCATTTTCACTGCACGGCTATGAAAAATTGTGTATTCATTATTAAAACACCCCAAAAAAGAAGCCTAAGATTGTATGATGAAAATCATATACCTTTTTTCTGCATACGTATTCGTAAGGTCTTTGACCCACCGTTGACCATAACCAAATTCCCCAAAGCATCCTTTACGCGCCACCACCACATCTTTCACACGCCGGCGCTTGGGCTTTCTTTCTCTAGTCACGCGCCACCACCACCATCACCACTTCTTCTCACTACAAAAACCACCAAGGCAGACGCCAGCAACCCACTTGTAGCTTCGGATTCAGATATCATACATCGTTGGAAGACCCCTCAGTCGCTCCGGAATAACTATCGGAACCTTAATCTGACATATTTGTGACGGTGCGACGATGATGATGATGATGAAGGGTGCGTTACACCGGTTACTTTTTCACTCTCTTTCTCTATTATCTTTCTGTCTGTGCTTGGTGATGATGGCGCGAAGGTCGTCAAGGGGATCTTTGATGGTGGTGAAGGTTTTTTCTCCAGGAGAGGACAACGGTTGTTTGTGCGAGAGAGAAAGAGTAGAGGGAGATGAGCAAGGGTAACTTTAGATCGTGATGACTGATGAGGGAAGAAAGGAAAGACATAGAGTTGATAATAGAGGAGAGAGAGAGATGAGTAGGGGTGCATAGATAGTTAGATACTGCCACTGGCTGAATAAATTGATGTAGCACTTCTTTAATTTATATAGAAATGAAAAATAACTAAAGCAAAAGAGAAAGCAATAACAAAAATAATAATACGGGAAAATTGCAAGAATAACTTTGATCGAGTGGATTTGCGAAAATAGTGTAGCAACCAGAAAATTTTCTCTCGTTTTACCTCTTACGTCTTCGTTTGTCTTCACTTTTACTGAATTTCGGGACGAAATTCTTTTCAACTTGGGGATAATGTGACACCCTGCATTTTCAGGTTATTACAAACTCTAGTAACTTTAATTACACGTTCATATCATTTCACTTGACTAGGAATAGTTAAGACGGTTGCACGATATATTACGGTGTGTTAAGATTAGAACAATTAGTAATTCGGAGAATTACTAGGTTTACCAGATTATATATACGCGTCATAGAACCCGAAACGTTGGTGAAATATTAACTATGAATATACTACGTGATAATTATGTGCTTATACGTGAGTTTGCGAAGTTATGCTTATATGTGATTATCTGAAACTATGCGTTGTTACGTGAAGTAATATACCGAGTCCGGCCGGACCGGGACTCGGAATTATATACAAAAAAACTTTTATTAATAATTATATTATTAATAATTATAAAATTAATATAATAAAAATTATATTTTATATAAAAGATGTTAATCATTGAAAATAAAATATTAAATCTGCTTTACACTACGCCGCGGGCCGCGGAGAGAGCCTCATCAGCTCCCGCGCCACGCGGGCAAGTTAATGGAAAACAGTCTGTCAGAGGTTTGCCCCGCGGTACGCGGAAGGGATACCCTTCCTTTTCCGCGACCCGCGGGAGCGTGTATTACGATCACTTTTCATTTCTTTATAACCAAACCAATCTGATCGCATTTTTCATTTTCACAACACTCCTGCTCGATTTTAATCATCACAACACTGATTTCCAAACCTCTTAATCAACCTTAATCCATAGTTGAAGTATTATTGAAGCTTGTGAAGATCTTAGCTTATTTTCCTAGAAGTTTAAGTGAAATCTTGAGGTATAAACTTATAACTTGTTATTTTTATTATGTTAAGAGCATGATAAAGTTTCAATCTGATTTCTATATATATTACCATGATTAAAATGAATCCATACATGATATATATGTTTAGATGAAGTTGTTATGATCAAAATACTAGGAAGCATGATTAGTATTGTTATGATAATTAGCTTGGAAGATCTTGTTAAAAATTTGGAGTATGATTATGGATAATTATCGTTTGGACAAGGATCTGATCATAGGCTAATTAGATGTAATCACCATGTTGAGATTTTGATGGATTTGAGTTGCTAGAATCATTGTTGATTAAGTTTTATTGAAGATTAGAAACTTGACAAATTTGAAATACGTTTTTGTATAAATCATAACTTACTGATTTGGAATCTACAAGTTAAAGATTTTGATTGTATGATATGCTACTTGGTCTAAGCTTTTCAGAAAGTCCTAATTTGTTAAATTTGGATAAGTCTAGCTATTTATTTGAGGTCATACAAACTTGGATGTCAAAGCTGATTTCGGACAGGAAATTTTAGTCAACTTTAAAAGGTCATAACTCGAGTTTTATAAGTCCTTTGGTTATGAAATTTGGTGAGCAACTAAATACAGGAATGGTTGATGTTTTCCAATTGGATTCAGGTCAATTGGATCAACGAGCGATTTTTAATAAATCATCTACTAAACTGTCGCAAACAGCTATGTTTTTGTACCTTTCAGTGTTTGGGGATTTTTAGTAAATTTTTGGAAGGTTTTTATGGTAAAATAAAAATACGAACATATCAACCAAACATGTGGGAAGTTCCTGTAAAAATTTGAGAGTCTAATATGTCCGTTTGGTATTTTATAAAAATTCGTTTTGATGACACAAAATCTGTCCAGAAAACTCAGATTTAAGAACTAGTAGTATTTATGTGTTTAAGTGTTCTTAACTTGTATATTATGCATGTATGAGTATATGTGTGTTTATATGAATCATATGTGATATGTATTATGATATGTATATACTAAACAATCACCAACGGGTCGTCGGTTTTACTTGCTATATATGGTTACACTAGAGTCACACAACACACTAAGGAATTGTCAAGTTTAGAACAAATGGATTTTTGGTTGAACTTGAATGGAAATAAACTTATAAAATTCAACTTTGAAATAGGGAATCGATAGACGAATTGCCTACATAAATTTGTGAAGTTGGAATTTTATAAACAACGCAACCTAAGGTGAGTTCACTAATCCTTTGCAAAAGTATTCATCCCGGATTTTGGGATAACTATATTTCAGGTTGAAAAGGTGAAACTATTTAGGTTCCAGGATTGGGATCAATTACACAGATTATTTTGGATTTTAAATTTCATGTTTATGGCTCATTCGAACAACTCTATCATAGAAAGACCTTCATAGCTACCGAATCTAATTGCTTGGCATACGATGCTTGGCAAACGGGATATTAGTTGATAGCGCTATTAGGTTTAACAAACCTCACACTGGCTCCGAGCTGGGCGTGAACTAGTTATCTATAAGACTTGTCATTGTTGATAGACGATGATGGAAGGCAAAAATAAACGAACCCGTCCGACGGGGGAACCAGTTCCAGTAAATTCGGTACACCATATTGTTGAATAGCTATAAAACTGGGCTAGCTACCCAAAGCATGATTTTAATAACAGAAAATAATCAGGAACTAAACAAATTTCGTGGATACGAAAACATGTGAACTCGCCAACTTTATGTTGATACACTTGAACAAAAACTTTTGCAGGTTGCTAGGTAAATCAAGAACTAGGACACCGGAGTCCCACAGTGTCTCATAATGTCATGCATGGTCATCAAATATTGTCTACATAAGTTAGACTATTTACTTATGGTAAATTGGATATGTAAAACTTGAAATTTCTTCCGCTGTATTTTATCAAATCTTAAATTTGTATTCAAAGTTTGTAAGTTATTTTAAATTATATAGTTGTCGTTTGTTGTGACCGTTGACTTGGATCCTGGTTTGTCATACACCTCGTGGTAAAACTCCACAGTGGAAATTTGAGGGTGTGACAGATTGGTATCAGAGCCAATGGTTATAGTGAACTAGGACTGCATTTAGGGTCTAGTCTATAACCGAGTCTTACACACTAGATGGTCACACAGTTATGAGACAAACTAGAAGAAAAACTAACAAAAATTTACAGGGTTGTCAACATCATTATCCTATATTTTATCAATTGTTCTATCTATCCTTATTCTATATTCCTTCTTCTTCAAGATATGAAGATGTAGACACCAAGTAGTGGATCTAAGCTGACAGTAGTAAACATTGGAGTAACTTTCGGCTTGAACCAGTGATAGACTCAAGATTCGAGCATTTCATTTTACACTCCAATGGACACACACTTGCTACACACTATCTTTACTCACACTTTTGCGGAATCATATTCCAGGATAACAACTCTTTCGTACTATCATTTTCCTACTGTGACTGGAAACTCAAACTTGAAGCACACTTGGAGGACCATGTATGGCAACTTATCATTTCGGGTGCACACGAAATCATAAGTTGGGATACATGAGAGTCTTGGTGAATTTTGTGTTTGAGCAAATAGTCATGAGTAAGCTTGATTCCTGTCTCATTCATACTATCCCTTAGTGCTTGGTCAGCATACATTATTAAGTATCAGTTACTTAATATTTCATCAAAAGTTTGTTAGGATCGCTATTTTTAGCAAAACCCAATTATCATCAGAGTCTGATGTATATCAGAAATCATAGAGAAGTATGATTTCAATTGTGTACAATATTTACTATCCTATTCTTAAGCTCAGATGATTGGATAATACACTTTCGCTAAAAGGATTGAATGTCAAAGTAATCAATCAAAATTTGTATGAATTACAAATTTGTCCTTATTGGGATATTATTGTTCAAAACTCTTATATTACGGTTCTGACTCCAATCTTCACGCAATAACATATGGTGACTGATCTCAAGATTTGTGGTGTTGTGAATGCCAGGAAAATGTCAGGACAACATGTATATGTCAGCTTATCCATGGAGGAACTACACACTCTAATTCATGCCAAAGTGGCAGAGGCACTTGTCAATCATTCACAGAATCACAGTAATACTATTCCAAACTTCCCACCTCAGCAATATTATTCCCCAGGAACGCATCCAACTTATCCCTCAGGACTCCTTGCACAATCAAACATGTATCCAGTGATATCGAACCTACCTAGGGAACTCATGGGATTGAACATTTCTGGAACTAACCAACCAATTCGGGAATCATTTGTGCCAATCAATTTACCACCGACTTTACCCTCAAATTACCCAGTCTTGGGGAACTCTAACAAAACCAATATCACTGAGACTTCAACTTCTCATGGACTAACTCGTGAAGGATCAAACAATAAGCGAAAAAGGGAGTCTAATGGTATTCAAAAGGAGATTAAGAATTTCAAAGCCTTTAAGACACAAAACACTTATGCAGGGAAACATCCAATGTGTAACAACTGCAAACGTCATCATCAGGGTCCGTGCAAGATTTCTCATTGTGAACGTTGCGATAAGAAAGGTCACCTAGCAAAAGATTGTTGGGCTAAACTGAAACTCAAACAAACACAAAAAGCAAAAGCAATTAAGGTTTGTTTCAATTGTGGTGGAAAGGATCATTTCAAGAGGGATTGTCAAGAATTATCGAAGAAGATTTGTATCAAATGCGGTGGAGTAGACCATTCCAAAAGTGATTGCCAGATACTAAAGCAAGGAAATCATGGTATGTGTTCCAGTCTTATGTTTTATTTGTAGTATTAAACACCAGTAATGAGCATTACCATTTAACCAACCATGCCTTTTTAAAACCTAATTTATCATTTATTGATATTTAAAACTTAGAATCATCCGAACCCCAAACCGTCGGCAATAAAAGGACGTCCGTTTAAACAGTACAATTCCACTACCATTACACCTATCCAGGATTTAGGCAATGAGGTGTCCCATCGTTTCTATTATTAGCATTGGTCGGGTTAATGCGCAGTTATGGACAAAACGGACCAGTTTTTAAGAAGAACAAGGGTAACCCACTTCAATATTTTAATAGCAATCATTCTAATTCTACTCCTATAAGTAAGGAGCAATCAGCTAGTGATTCCATACTTCAGCTTAAACCATTTTCTTCCAGTTCTATTCACCTTAAAAATTTTAGTTTCATCCAGAAACTTAACTACTTTTAAATCTATGGCAAGTCACACACCTACCTCTTCAAATTCCAACTCAGGAGATGAGGCATCATCTCAAACACCTTCGCTAGTGCCTACGTTGTTACCCACACCTACATCTCCCACTGATGACATGATTCCATTAAGGCAAGATACCTAACCAGCATCGGATGAATGCCTTTTAGATACTCGTAGGAGGTCTAGAGAGACCAGTGGAAAGGACAAGGCTGCTCCTGAGGAAGAAGAGTCCTCGCCAAAAAGGATAAAAATTGACGATGGTGGGTGGAGTCACGTCTCAAGGCAATTGAGAGACTGGGCGCATGAAGAAGGTTTAGGGTCCATTAATGAAGCCGGAGAATCATCAACCGCCACACCAGAATATACACTATCCAGTAAAGTAATCAACCAAGCTTTGACAACTTTAACCCATAGATGCTCGCGTCAGGAGGAACAGATTAAAACTCTTCAAAATGCTTTAGCAGCGTTAGATAAAACCCCTGGAACCCATGATCAATCATCTCGCATTAAGAAACTCGAAACTGATTTATCTCAGTTAAAGAGAAGGTGTAATAGCCTTGAACGCAGACTTGAAGAAATGGATGAAAATTATAGTAATCAGCAAGAACAGATTTCCATGCATGAGGAAACTATAACTCTACTGAACCAACAAATAGCCAGTATGGCTGCTCAACTTGAAGCTACTAATGCTTTACCTACCATCTACCTTGTGATTATTGTCATCCATTTTAGCCTGCCGTAGCATATTCGTACAATCCTTTCATTCCTTGGGCTTTCTTTTCTTTAGTGAAATCGATCTTTATCTCATAACTTTAAGCTCAAGCTTGTTAAACTAGTAGTGCTTATGTGTGAATACTGTATCAGTCATTTTCTAGCATGGACTAGTGACTGAGGAAATGTCTAACCCACTTCAATAACCAGCTTGGATTGTATCTACTCCAAAGATGTAAACTCTTGGCATGGAGTGCCACCATCCATTATTTTAATCATGCAAGTTGCATATATTCATAAATACTCATTGGAATATGAGTACAGTTTCGAAAACAGATACCCAAAATTTGCAAGTGATAGAAAATCCAGATTGAAACAATGCACAGTGACGGATAATCACAAATAAATGGACAATCGGTTAGAATTGTACCATAAGATATATATAAACGTGTGACAAATAGTATTTGTACATGTATAGATGGGCAACCGGTTTGGAGGTTGTGCCACATAAACATATTCAATGACCCGTTGAGGTTGTATATCTAGATTAAGTCTTGTGATTGTTTAATTGGATATCTATTCTTTGATCTTGAAGCTGTATTCATTCTTTAAGCTTGCATCGATCAAATGCAAAGAAAATAAGCTGAATTTCGAGGCGAAATTCCTTTCAACGTGGGGATAATGTAGCAACCAGAAAATTTTCTCTCGTTTTACCTCTTACGTCTTCGTTTGTCTTCACTTTTACTGAATTTCGGGACGAAATTCTTTTCAACTTGGGGATAATGTGACACCCTGCATTTTCAGGTTATTACTTTAACCAAACTCTAGTAACTTTAATTACACGTTCATATCATTTCACTTGACTAGGAATAGTTAAGACGGTTGCACGATATATTACGGTGTGTTAAGATTAGAACAATTAGTAATTCGGAGAATTACTAGGTTTACCAGATTCTATATACGCGTCATAGAACCCGAAACGTTGGTGAAATATTAACTATGAATATACTACGTGATAATTATGTGCTTATACGTGAGTTTGCGAAGTTATGCTTATATGTGATTATCTGAAACTATGCGTTGTTACGTGAAGTAATATACCGAGTCCGGCCGGACCGGGACTCGGAATTATATACAAAAAAACTTTTATTAATAATTATATTATTAATAATTATAAAATTAATATAATAAAAATTATATTTTATATAAAAGATGTTAATCATTGAAAATAAAATATTAAATCTGCTTTACACTACGCCGCGGGCCGCGGAGAGAGCCTCATAGGCTCCCGCGCCACGCGGGCAAGTTAATGGAAAACAGTCTGTCAGAGGTTTGCCCCGCGGTACGCGGAAGGGATACCCTTCCTTTTCCGCGACCCGCGGGAGCGTGTATTACGATCACTTTTCATTTCTTTATAACCAAACCAATCTGATCGCATTTTTCATTTTCACAACACTCCTGCTCGATTTTAATCATCACAACACTGATTTCCAAACCTCTTAATCAACCTTAATCCATAGTTGAAGTATTATTGAAGCTTGTGAAGATCTTAGCTTATTTTCCTAGAAGTTTAAGTGAAATCTTGAGGTATAAACTTATAACTTGTTATTTTGATTATGTTAAGAGCATGATAAAGTTTCAATCTGATTTCTATATATATTACCATGATTAAAATGAATCCATACATGATATATATGTTTAGATGAAGTTGTTATGATCAAAATACTAGGAAGCATGATTAGTATTGTTATGATAATTAGCTTGGAAGATCTTGTTAAAAATTTGAGTATGATTATGGATAATTATCTTTTGGACAAGGATCTGATCATAGGCTAATTAGATGTAATCACCATGTTGAGATTTTGATGGATTTGAGTTGCTAGAATCATTGTTGATTAAGTTTTATTGAAGATTAGAAACTTGACAAATTTGAAATACGTTTTTGTATAAATCATAACTTACTGATTTGGAATCTACAAGTTAAAGATTTTGATTGTATGATATGCTACTTGGTCTAAGCTTTTCAGAAAGTCCTAATTTGTTAAATTTGGATAAGTCTAGCTATTTATTTGAGGTCATACAAACTTGGATGTCAAAGCTGATTTCGGACAGGAAATTTTAGTCAACTTTAAAAGGTCATAACTCGGGTTTTATAAGTCCTTTGGTTATGAAATTTGGTGAGCAACTAAATACAGGAATGGTTGATGTTTTCCAATTGGATTCAGGTCAATTGGATCAACGAGCGATTTTTAATAAATCATCTACTAAACTGTCGCAAACAGCTATGTTTTTGTACCTTTCAGTGTTTGGGAATTTTTAGTAAATTTTTGGAAGGTTTTTATGGTAAAATAAAAATATGAACATATCAACCAAACATGTGGGAAGTTCCTGTAAAAATTTGAGAGTCTAATATGTCCGTTTGGTATTTTATAAAAATTCGTTTTGATGACACAAAATCTGTCCAGAAAACTCAGATTTAAGAACTAGTAGTATTTATGTGTTTAAGTGTTCTTAACTTGTATATTATGCATGTATGAGTATATGTGTGTTTATATGAATCATATGTGATATGTATTATGATATGTATATACTAAACAATCACCAACGGGTCGTCGGTTTTACTTGCTATATATGGTTACACTAGAGTCACACAACACACTAAGGAATTGTCAAGTTTAGAACAAATGGATTTTTGGTTGAACTTGAATGGAAATAAACTTATAAAATTCAACTTTGAAATAGGGAATCGATAGACGAATTGCCTACATAAATTTGTGAAGTTGGAATTTTATAAACAACGCAACCTAAGGTGAGTTCACTACTCCTTTGCAAAAGTATTCATCCCGTATTTTGGGATAACTATATTTCAGGTTGAAAAGGTGAAACTATTTAGGTTCCAGGATTGGGATCAATTACACAGATTATTTTGGATTTTAAATTTCATGTTTATGGCTCATTCGAACAACTCTATCATAGAAAGAGCTTCATAGCTACCGAATCTAATTGCTTGGCATACGATGCTTGGCAAACGGGATATTAGTTGATAGCGCTATTAGGTTTAACAAACCTCACACTGGCTCCGAGCTGGGCGTGAACTAGTTATCTTTAAGACTTGTCATTGTTGATAGACGATGATGGAAGGCAAAAATAAACGAACCCGTCCGACGGGGGAACCAGTTCCAGTAAATTCGGTACACCATATTGTTGAATAGCTATAAAACCGGGCTAGCTACCCAAAGCATGATTTTAATAACAGAAAATAATCAGGAACTAAACAAATTTCGTGGATACGAAAACATGTGAACTCGCCAACTTTATGTTGATACACTTGAACAAAAACTTTTGCAGGTTGCTAGGTAAATCAAGAACTAGGACACCGGAGTCCCACAGTGTCTCATAATGTCATGCATGGTCATCAAATATTGTCTACATAAGTTAGACTATTTACTTATGGTAAATTGGATATGTAAAACTTGAAATTTCTTCCGCTGTATTTTATCAACTCTTAAATTTGTATTCAAAGTTTGTAAGTTATTTTAAATTATATAGTTGTCGTTTGTTGTGACCGTTGACTTGGATCCTGGTTTGTCATACACCTCATGGTAAAACTCCACAGTGGAAATTTAAGGGTGTGACAAATAGCCTCCTCAGCTGTTTTCGGAAAGACGGCTCACACTTCCCGAAACATCTTAGGCGACTTTAGCTTCAAAGTTACTACGGACCAATTAAATTGTGCCACGTGTCCAACAACCTGCGAGACGACTTAAAGTTGTCTCGGGAAATGGAAGGTCTCTTTAAGTCGTCTCGGGCTGAGGGAATGGGACGAGTGAGAGACGACTGTAAGTCGTCTCGCGGACGAGTGAGACGACTTTAAGTCGTCTCGCAGGTTGTCGGACACGTGGCGAATGTAATTGGTCCGTAGTAACTTTGAAGCTAAAGTCGCCTGAGATGCTTCGGGAAGTGTGAACCGTCTTTCCGAATACGGCTGAGGGGACTATTTTCGCAAATCCCTTCAGTCAAAGGCTAGATTCGCAATTTTCCCTAATAATATACTAAAAACATCTCCTTTTGCTTTTCTCCATTCCACATCAATATCAATATAAATAAAGATATAGATTCTCCATTTAAAAACAAATAACAAAATAATCTCTCAGCTTTCTAACCTCTCTTGGAGTCTTTGTTTAAAACAGAGACCATTGTCAAGTGTCAATATGAATGACCGCCACCATCCCTAAACTATGTTTTGCTTCCTTAATAAACTGCAATTGATAGAAGAACAAAGTCACCAAGTTTTATAATAATCATCATAAGTAAGTTTTTATACATTGACCAGTTCCAATCACATAAATAGGCTCTATGAAATGTTAAATAACAAATGACATAAATAAAAAGATAGTTATTTAGAATCGACTATTTGCCAAGATTATGAGGATGTTTAACCAACGTCGCAAGCTACTTACTAAAACCACATCACTGAATTACAACTTCAATCATTACAATGACAATCCAATTCCATCAATCAAAGCAAGACACAACAGAATGAGTCAAAATTAACCTCATACCAAGTTTTGTAAGATTTACAAATTTCCAACCATTTAAAACTAAACAGTTGGTGATCTTACTTGATACTCGGTCACCCGGTGAGGTTGTATACTTGGTCATCTTCTAGTAGCCCGTTTCCAGATTCACCACCAACAACAATCATTTTCACTGCACGGCTATGAAAAATTGTGTATTCATTATTAAAACACCCCAAAAAAGAAGCCTAAGATTGTATGATGAAAATCATATACCTTTTTTCTGCATACGTATGCGTAAGGTCTTTGACCCACCGTTGACCATAACCAAATTCCCCAAAGCATCCTTTACGCGCCACCACCACATCTTTCACACGCCGGCGCTTGGGCTTTCTTTCTCTAGTCACGCGCCACCACCACCATCACCACTCCTTCTCACTACAAAAACCACCAAGGCAGACGCCAGCAACCCACTTGTAGCTTCGGATTCAGATATCATACATCGTTGGAAGACCCCTCAGTCGCTCCGGAATAACTATCGGAACCTTAATCTGACAGATTTGTGACGGTGCGACGATGATGATGATGATGAAGGGTGCGTTACACCGGTTACTTTTTCACTCTCTTTCTCTATTATCTTTCTGTCTGTGCTTGGTGATGATGGCGCGAAGGTCGTCAAGGGGATCTTTGATGGTGGTGAAGGTTTTTTCTCCAGGAGAGGACAACGGTTGTTTGTGCGAGAGAGAAAGAGTAGAGGGAGATGAGCAAGGGTAACTTTAGATCGTGATGACTGATGAGGGAAGAAAGGAAAGACATAGAGTTGATAATAGAGGAGAGAGAGATGAGTAGGGGTGCATAGATAGTTAGATACTGCCACTGGCTGAATAAATTGATGTAGCACTTCTTTAATTTATATAGAAATGAAAAATAACTTAAGCAAAAGAGAAAGCAATAACAAAAATAATAATACGGGAAAATTGCAAGAATACCTTTGATCGAGTGGATTTGCGTAAATAGCCTCCTCAGCTGTTTTCGGAAAGACGGCTCACACTTCCCGAAACATCTCAGGCGACTTTAGCTTCAAAGTTACTACGGACCAATTAAATTGCGCCACGTGTCCAACAACCTGCGAGACGACTTAAAGTCGTCTCGGGAAATGGAAGGTCTCTTTAAGTCGTCTCGGGCTGAGGGAATGGGACGAGTGAGAGACGACTGTAAGTCGTCTCGCGGACGAGTGAGACGACTTTAAGTCGTCTCGCAGGTTGTCGGACACGTGGCGAATGTAATTGGTCCGTAGTAACTTTGAAGCTAAAGTCGCCTGAGATGCTTCGGGAAGTGTGAACCGTCTTTCCGAATACGGCTGAGGGGACTATTTTCGCAAATCCCTTCAGTCAAAGGCTAGATTCGCAATTTTCCCTAATAATATACTAAAAACATCTCCTTTTGCTTTTCTCCATTCCACATCAATATCAATATAAATAAAGATATAGATTCTCCATTTAAAAACAAATAACAAAATAATCTCTCAGCTTTCTAACCTCTCTTGGAGTCTTTGTTTAAAACAGAGACCATTGTCAAGTGTCAATATGAATGACCGCCACCATCCCTAAACCATTACCACAAAACCCTCATCTAATCGCCACAGCCACCACCACATAACCAGAGTAGTTGTACACACCCAAGAAAGCCGTAACACGCATCTCAACCGTCGCAGCCAACCGCAACAATGTTCGTTTGCCCTCTATGATTTTACAGAGAGAGAAGTTGGTGAAAGAATTAAGGCGACAACCCAGAAAGAATACAATCGATCACCAGATTTTGGTCACCGTCTCACCAACGCCCTTCTTTAATCTTATTATTGATCAGTATATATTTATCCAAATTCTTGCCTTTAATCTTTTGACATTGGTTGTTCTTGATATGACTAGATAGTCAAGATTGGCATGAAGTGAATAAAGCAAGTCATTAGAATATTTTGAAAATTAACATACTTTTGTATCCTTTTCTATGCTAATCCTATTTAGAGAGTTACAATCCTCAGATTCAAAGCAATGTGCAACTTTCACTGCATAATGTACAAGCTACTGATGCATAATTTTTCTTAGATAGTTGTACACTTGTACAAACTATATTATGAACAAATTTTTAATACACTTGTACAAACTATAAAAATGACGATAACCATAATCGGATGATTAAATAAACTATGTTTTGCTTCCTTAATAAACTGCAATTGATAGAAGAACAAAGTCACCAAGTTTTATAATAATCATCATAAGTAAGTTTTTATACATTGACCAGTTCCAATCACATAAATAGGCTCTATGAAATGTTAAATAACAAATGACATAAATAAAAAGATAGTTATTTAGAATCGACTATTTGCCAAGATTATGAGGATGTTTAACCAACGTCGCAAGCTACTTACTAAAATCACATCACTGAATTACAACTTCAATCATTACAATGACAATCCAATTCCATCAATCAAAGCAAGACACAACAGAATGAGTCAAAATTAACCTCATACCAAGTTTTGTAAGATTTACAAATTTCCAACCATTTAAAACTAAACAGTTGGTGATCTTACTTGATACTCGGTCACCCGGTGAGGTTGTATACTTGGTCATCTTCTAGTAGCCCGTTTCCAGATTCACCACCAACAACAATCATTTTCACTGCACGGCTATGAAAAATTGTGTATTCATTATTAAAACACCCCAAAAAAGAAGCCTAAGATTGTATGATGAAAATCATATACCTTTTTTCTGCATACGTATGCGTAAGGTCTTTGACCCACCGTTGACCATAACCAAATTCCCCAAAGCATCCTTTACGCGCCACCACCACATCTTTCACACGCCGGCGCTTGGACTTTCTTTCTCTAGTCACGCGCCACCACCACCACCACCACTCCTTCTCACTACAAAAACCACCAAGGCAGACGCCAGCAACCCACTTGTAGCTTCGGATTCAGATATCATACATCGTTGGAAGACCCCTCAGTCGCTCCGGAATAACTATCGGAACCTTAATCTGACAGATTTGTGACGGTGCGACGATGATGATGATGATGAAGGGTGCGTTACACCGGTTACTTTTTCACTCTCTTTCTCTATTATCTTTCTGTCTGTGCTTGGTGATGATGGCGCGAAGGTCGTCAAGGGGATCTTTGATGGTGGTGAAGGTTTTTTCTCCAGGAGAGGACAACGGTTGTTTGTGCGAGAGAGAAAGAGTAGAGGGAGATGAGCAAGGGTAACTTTAGATCGTGATGACTGATGAGGGAAGAAAGGAAAGACATAGAGTTGATAATAGAGGAGAGAGAGATGAGTAGGGGAGCATAGATAGTTAGATACTGCCACTGGCTGAATATATTGATGTAGCACTTCTTTAATTTATATAGAAATGAAAAATAACTAAAGCAAAAGAGAAAGCAATAACAAAAATAATAATACGGGAAAATTGCAAGAATACCTTTGATCGAGTGGATTTGCGAAAATAGTGTAGCAACCAGAAAATTTTCTCTCGTTTTACCTCTTACGTCTTCGTTTGTCTTCACTTTTACTGAATTTCGGGACGAAATTCTTTTCAACTTGGGGATAATGTGACACCCTGCATTTTCAGGTTATTACTTTAACCAAACTCTAGTAACTTTAATTACACGTTCATATCATTTCACTTGACTAGGAATAGTTAAGACGGTTGCACGATATATTACGGTGTGTTAAGATTAGAACAATTAGTAATTCGGAGAATTACTAGGTTTACCAGATTATATATACGCGTCATAGAACCCGAAACGTTGGTGAAATATTAACTATGAATATACTACGTGATAATTATGTGCTTATACGTGAGTTTGCGAAGTTATGCTTATATGTGATTATCTGAAACTATGCGTTGTTACGTGAAGTAATATACCGAGTCCGGCCGGACCGGGACTCGGAATTATATACAAAAAAACTTCTATTAATAATTATATTATTAATAATTATAAAATTAATATAATAAAAATTATATTTTATATAAAAGATGTTAATCATTGAAAATAAAATATTAAATCTGCTTTACACTACGCCGCGGGCCGCGGAGAGAGCCTCATCAGCTCCCGCGCCACGCGGGCAAGTTAATGGAAAACAGTCTGTCAGAGGTTTGCCCCGCGGTACGCGGAAGGGATACCCTTCCTTTTCCGCGACCCGCGGGAGCGTGTATTACGATCACTTTTCATTTCTTTATAACCAAACCAATCTGATCGCATTTTTCATTTTCACAACACTCCTGCTCGATTTTAATCATCACAACACTGATTTCCAAACCTCTTAATCAACCTTAATCCATAGTTGAAGTATTATTGAAGCGTGTGAAGATCTTAGCTTATTTTCCTAGAAGTTTAAGTGAAATCTTGAGGTATAAACTTATAACTTGTTATTTTGATTATGTTAAGAGCATGATAAAGTTTCAATCTGATTTCTATATATATTACCATGATTAAAATGAATCCATACATGATATATATGTTTAGATGAAGTTGTTATGATCAAAATACTAGGAAGCATGATTAGTATTGTTATGATAATTAGCTTGGAAGATCTTGTTAAAAATTTGAGTATGATTATGGATAATTATCTTTTGGACAAGGATCTGATCATAGGCTAATTAGATGTAATCACCATGTTGAGATTTTGATGGATTTGAGTTGCTAGAATCATTGTTGATTAAGTTTTATTGAAGATTAGAAACTTGACAAATTTGAAATACGTTTTTGTATAAATCATAACTTACTGATTTGGAATCTACAAGTTAAAGATTTTGATTGTATGATATGCTACTTGGTCTAAGCTTTTCAGAAAGTCCTAATTTGTTAAATTTGGATAAGTCTAGCTATTTATTTGAGGTCATACAAACTTGGATGTCAAAGCTGATTTCGGACAGGAAATTTTAGTCAACTTTAAAAGGTCATAACTCGAGTTTTATAAGTCCTTTGGTTATGAAATTTGGTGAGAAACTAAATACAGGAATGGTTGATGTTTTCCAATTGGATTCAGGTCAATTGGAGCAACGAGCGATTTTTAATAAATCATATACTAAACTGTCGCAAACAGCTATGTTTTTGTACCTTTCAGTGTTTGGGAATTTTTAGTAAATTTTTGGAAGGTTTTTATGGTAAAATAAAAATATGAACATATCAACCAAACATGTGGGAAGTTCCTGTAAAAATTTGAGAGTCTAATATGTCCGTTTGGTATTTTAAAAAAATTCGTTTTGATGACACAAAATCTGTCCAGAAAACTCAGATTTAAGAACTAGTAGTATTTATGTGTTTAAGTGTTCTTAACTTGTATATTATGCATGTATGAGTATATGTGTGTTTATATGAATCATATGTGATATGTATTATGATATGTATATACTAAACAATCACCAACGGGTCGTCGGTTTTACTTGCTATATATGGTTACACTAGAGTCACACAACACACTAAGGAATTGTCAAGTTTAGAACAAATGGATTTTTGGTTGAACTTGAATGGAAATAAACTTATAAAATTCAACTTTGAAATAGGGAATCGATAGACGAATTGCCTACATAAATTTGTGAAGTTGGAATTTTATAAACAACGCAACCTAAGGTGAGTTCACTACTCCTTTGCAAAAGTATTCATCCCGGATTTTGGGATAACTATATTTCAGGTTGAAAAGGTGAAACTATTTAGGTTCCAGGATTGGGATCAATTACACAGATTATTTTGGATTTTAAATTTCATGTTTATGGCTCATTCGAACAACTCTATCATAGAAAGACCTTCATAGCTACCGAATCTAATTGCTTGGCATACGATGCTTGGCAAACGGGATATTAGTTGATAGCACTATTAGGTTTAACAAACCTCACACTGGCTCCGAGCTGGGCGTGAACTAGTTATCTTTAAGACTTGTCATTGTTGATAGACGATAATGGAAGGCAAAAATAAACGAACCCGTCCGACGGGGGAACCAGTTCCAGTAAATTCGGTACACCATATTGTTGAATAGCTATAAAACCGAGCTAGTTACCCAAAGCATGATTTTAATAACAGAAAATAATCAGGAACTAAACAAATTTCGTGGATACGAAAACATGTGAACTCGCCAACTTTATGTTGATACACTTGAACAAAAACTTTTGCAGGTTGCTAGGTAAATCAAGAACTAGGACACCGGAGTCCCACAGTGTCTCATAATGTCATGCATGGTCATCAAATATTGTCTACATAAGTTAGACTATTTACTTATGGTAAATTGGATATGTAAAACTTGAAATTTCTTCCGCTGTATTTTATCAACTCTTAAATTTGTATTCAAAGTTTGTAAGTTATTTTAAATTATATAGTTGTCGTTTGTTGTGACCGTTGACTTGGATCCTGGTTTGTCATACACCTCGTGGTAAAACTCCACAGTGGAAATTTGAGGGTGTGACAGATTGGTATCAGAGCCAATGGTTATAGTGAACTAGGACTGCATTTATGGTCTAGTCTATAACCGAGTCTTACACACTAGATGGTCACACAGTTATGAGACAAACTAGAAGAAAAACTAACAAAAATTTACAGGGTTGTCAACATCATTATCCTATATTTTATCAATTGTTCTATCTATCCTTATTCTATATTCCTTCTTCTTCAAGATATGAAGATGTAGACACCAAGTAGTGGATCTAAGCTGACAGTAGTAAACATTGGAGTAACTTTCGGCTTGAACCAGTGATAGACTCAAGATTCGAGCATTTCATTTTACACTCCAATGGACACACACTTGCTACACACTATCTTTACTCACACTTTTGCGGAATCATATTCCAGGATAACAACTCTTTCGTACTATCATTTTCCTACTGTGACTGGAAACTCAAACTTGAAGCACACTTGGAGGACCATGTATGGCAACTTATCATTTCGGGTGCACACGAAATCATAAGTTGGGATACATGAGAGTCTTGGTGAATTTTGTGTTTGAGCAAATAGTCATGAGTAAGCTTGATTCCTGTCTCATTCATACTATCCCTTAGTGCTTGGTCAGCATACATTATTAAGTATCAGTTACTTAATATTTCATCAAAAGTTTGTTAGGATCGCTATTTTTAGCAAAACCCAATTATCATCAGAGTCTGATGATAATCAGAAATCATAGAGAAGTATGATTTCAATTGTGTACAATATTTACTATCCTATTCTTAAGCTCAGATGATTGGATAATACACTTTCGCTAAAAGGATTGAATGTCAAAGTAATCAATCAAAATTTGTATGAATTACAAATTTGTCCTTATTGGGATATTATTGTTCAAAACTCTTATATTACGGTTCTGACTCCAATCTTCACGCAATAACATATGGTGACTGATCTCAAGATTTGTGGTGTTGTGAATGCCAGGAAAATGTCAGGACAACATGTATATGTCAGCTTATCCATGGAGGAACTACACACTCTAATTCATGCCAAAGTGGCAGAGGCACTTGTCAATCATTCACAGAATCACAGTAATACTATTCCAAACTTCCCACCTCAGCAATATTATTCCCCAGGAACATATCCAACTTATCCCTCAGGACTCCTTGCACAATCAAACATGTATCCAGTGATATCGAACCTACCTAGGGAACTCATGGGATTGAACATTTCTGGAACTAACCAACCAATTCGGGAATCATTTGTGCCAATCAATTTACCACCGACTTTACCCTCAAATTACCCAGTCTTGGGGAACTCTAACAAAACCAATATCACTGAGACTTCAACTTCTCATGGACTAACTCGTGAAGGATCAAACAATAAGCGAAAAAGGGAGTCTAATGGTATTCAAAAGGAGATTAAGAATTTCAAAGCCTTTAAGACACAAAACACTTATGCAGGGAAACATCCAATGTGTAACAACTGCAAACGTCATCATCAGGGTCCGTGCAAGATTTCTCATTGTGAACGTTGCGATAAGAAAGGTCACCTAGCAAAAGATTGTTGGGCTAAACTGAAACTCAAACAAACACAAAAAGCAAAAGCAATTAAGGTTTGTTTCAATTGTGGTGGAAAGGATCATTTCAAGAGGGATTGTCAAGAATTATCGAAGAAGATTTGTATCAAATGCGGTGGAGTAGACCATTCCAAAAGTGATTGCCAGATACTAAAGCAAGGAAATCATGGTATGTGTTCCAGTCTTATGTTTTATTTGTAGTATTAAACACCAGTAATGAGCATTACCATTTAACCAACCATGCCTTTTTAAAACCTAATTTATCATTTATTGATATTTAAAACTTAGAATCATCCGAACCCCAAACCGTCGGCAATAAAAGGACGTCCGTTTAAACAGTACAATTCCACTACCATTACACCTATCCAGGATTTAGGCAATGAGGTGTCCCATCGTTTCTATTATTAGCATTGGTCGGGTTAATGCGCAGTTATGGACAAAACCGACCAGTTTTTAAGAAGAACAAGGGTAACCCACTTCAATATTTTAATAGCAATCATTCTAATTCTACTCCTATAAGTAAGGAGCAATCAGCTAGTGATTCCATACTTCAGCTTAAACCATTTTCTTCCAGTTCTATTCACCTTAAAAATTTTAGTTTCATCCAGAAACTTAACTACTTTTAAATCTATGGCAAGTCACACACCTACATCTTCAAATTCCAACTCAGGAGATGAGGCATCATCTCAAACACCTTCGCTAGTGCCTACGTTGTTACCCACACCTACATCTCCCACTGATGACACGATTCCATTAAGGCAAGATACCCAACCAGCATCGGATGAATGCCTTTTAGATACTCGTAGGAGGTCTAGAGAGACCAGTGGAAAGGACAAGGCTGAGCCTGAGGAAGAAGAGTCCTCGCCAAAAAGGATAAAAATTGACGATGGTGGGTGGAGTCACGTCTCAAGGCAATTGAGAGACTGGGCGCATGAATAAGGTTTAGCTACCCAAAGCATGATTTTAATAACAGAAAATAATCAGGAACTAAACAAATTTCGTGGATACGAAAACATGTGAACTCGCCAACTTTATGTTGATACACTTGAACAAAAACTTTTGCAGGTTGCTAGGTAAATCAAGAACTAGGACACCGGAGTCCCACAGTGTCTCATAATGTCATGCATGGTCATCAAATATTGTCTACATAAGTTAGACTATTTACTTATGGTAAATTGGATATGTAAAACTTGAAATTTCTTCCGCTGTATTTTATCAACTCTTAAATTTGTATTCAAAGTTTGTAAGTTATTTTAAATTATATAGTTGTCGTTTGTTGTGACCGTTGACTTGGAACCTGGTTTGTCATACACCTCGTGGTAAAACTCTACAGTGGAAATTTGAGAGTGTGACAAATAGCCTCCTCAGCTGTTTTCGGAAAGACGGCTCACACTTCCCGAAACATCTCAGGCGACTTTAGCTTCAAAGTTACTACGGACCAATTAAATTGCACCACGTGTCCAACAACCTGCGAGACGACTTAAAGTCGTCTCGGGAAATGGAAGGTCTCTTTAAGTCGTCTCGGGCTGAGGGAATGGGACGAGTGAGAGACGACTGTAAGTCGTCTCGCGGACGAGGGAGACGACTTTAAGTCGTCTCGCAGGTTGTCGGACACGTGGCGAATGTAATTGGTCCGTAGTAACTTTGAAGCTAAAGTCGCCTGAGATGCTTCGGGAAGTGTGAACCGTCTTTCCGAATACGGCTGAGGGGACTATTTTCGCAAATCCCTTCAGTCAAAGGCTAGATTCGCAATTTTCCCTAATAATATACTAAAAACATCTCCTTTTGCTTTTCTCCATTCCACATCAATATCAATATAAATAAAGATATAGATTCTCCATTTAAAAACAAATAACAAAATAATCTCTCAGCTTTCTAACCTCTCTTGGAGTCTTTGTTTAAAACAGAGACCATTGTCAAGTGTCAATATGAATGACCGCCACCATCCCTAAACCATTACCACAAAACCCTCATCTAATCGCCACAGCCACCACCACATAACCAGAGTAGTTGTACACACCAAAGAAAGCCGTAACACGCATCTCAACCGTCGCAGCCAACCGCAACAATGTTCGTTTGCCCTCTATGATTTTACAGAGAGAGAAGTTGGTGAAAGAATTAAGGCGACAACCCAGAAAGAATACAATCGATCACCAGATTTTGGTCACCGTCTCACCAACGCCCTTCTTTAATCTTATTATTGATCAGTATATATTTATCCAAATTCTTGCCTTTATTCTTTTGACATTGGTTGTTCTTGATATGACTAGATAGTCAAGATTGGCATGAAGTGCATAAAGCAAGTCATTAGAATATTTTGAAAATTAACATACTTTTGTATCCTTTTCTATGCTAATCCTATTTAGAGAGTTACAATCCTCAGATTCAAAGCAATGTGCAACTTTCACTGCATAATGTACAAGCTACTGATGCATCATTTTTCTTAGATAGTTGTACACTTGTACAAACTATATTATGAACAAATTTTTAATACACTTGTACAAACTATAAAAATGACGATAACCATAATCGGATGATTAAATAAACTATGTTTTGCTTCCTTAATAAACTGCAATTGATAGAAGAACAAAGTCACCAAGTTTTATAATAATCATCATAAGTAAGTTTTTATACATTGACCAGTTCCAATCACATAAATAGGCTCTATGAAATGTTAAATAACAAATGACATAAATAAAAAGATAGTTATTTAGAATCGACTATTTGCCAAGATTATGAGGATGTTTAACCAACGTCGCAAGCTACTTACTAAAACCACATCACTGAATTACAACTTCAATCATTACAATGACAATCCAATTCCATCAATCAAAGCAAGACACAACAGAATGAGTCAAAATTAACCTCATACCAAGTTTTGTAAGATTTACAAATTTCCAACCATTTAAAACTAAACAGTTGGTGATCTTACTTTATACTCGGTCACCCGGTGAGGTTGTATACTTGGTCATCTTCTAGTAGCCCGTTTCCAGATTCACCACCAACAACAATCATTTTCACTGCACGGCTATGAAAAATTGTGTATTCATTATTAAAACACCCCAAAAAAGAAGCCTAAGATTGTATGATGAAAATCATATACCTTTTTTCTGCATACGTATGCGTAAGGTCTTTGACCCACCGTTGACCATAACCAAATTCCCCAAAGCATCCTTTACGCGCCACCACCACATCTTTCACACGCCGGCGCTTGGGCTTTCTTTCTCTAGTCACGCGCCACCACCACCATCACCACTCCTTCTCACTACAAAAACCACCAAGGCAGACGCCAGCAACCCACTTGTAGCTTCGGATTCAGATATCATACATCGTTGGAAGACCCCTCAGTCGCTCCGGAATAACTATCGGAACCTTAATCTGACAGATTTGTGACGGTGCGACGATGATGATGATGATGATGAAGGGTGCGTTACACCGGTTACTTTTTCACTCTCTTTCTCTATTATCTTTCTGTCTGTGCTTGGTGATGATGGCGCGAAGGTCGTCAAGGGGATCTTTGATGGTGGTGAAGGTTTTTTCTCCAGGAGAGGACAACGGTTGTTTGTGCGAGAGAGAAAGAGTAGAGGGAGATGAGCAAGGGTAACTTTAGATCGTGATGACTGATGAGGGAAGAAAGGAAAGACATAGAGTTGATAATAGAGGAGAGAGAGATGAGTAGGGGTGCATAGATAGTTAGATACTGCCACTGGCTGAATAAATTGATGTAGCACTTCTTTAATTTATATAGAAATGAAAAATAACTAAAGCAAAAGAGAAAGCAATAACAAAAATAATAATACGGGAAAATTGCAAGAATACCTTTGATCGAGTGGATTTGCGAAAATAGCCTCCTCAGCTGTTTTCGGAAAGACGGCTCACACTTCCCGAAACATCTCAGGCGACTTTAGCTTCAAAGTTACTACGGACCAATTAAATTGCGCCACGTGTCCAACAACCTGCGAGACGACTTAAAGTCGTCTCGGGAAATGGAAGGTCTCTTTAAGTCGTCTCGGGCTGAGGGAATGGGACGAGTGAGAGACGACTGTAAGTCGTCTCGCGGACGAGTGAGACGACTTTAAGTCGTCTCGCAGGTTGTCGGACACGTGGCGAATGTAATTGGTCCGTAGTAACTTTGAAGCTAAAGTCGCCTGAGATGCTTCGGGAAGTGTGAACCGTCTTTCCGAATACGGCTGAGGGGACTATTTTCGCAAATCCCTTCAGTCAAAGGCTAGATTCGCAATTTTCCCTAATAATATACTAAAAACATCTCCTTTTGCTTTTCTCCATTCCACATCAATATCAATATAAATAAAGATATAGATTCTCCATTTAAAAACAAATAACAAAATAATCTCTCAGCTTTCTAACCTCTCTTGGAGTCTTTGTTTAAAACAGAGACCATTGTCAAGTGTCAATATGAATGACCGCCACCATCCCTAAACCATTACCACAAAACCCTCATCTAATCGCCACAGCCACCACCACATAACCAGAGTAGTTGTACACACCAAAGAAAGCCGTAACACGCATCTCAACCGTCGCAGCCAACCGCAACAATGTTCGTTTGCCCTCTATGATTTTACAGAGAGAGAAGTTGGTGAAAGAATTAAGGCGACAACCCAGAAAGAATACAATCGATCACCAGATTTTGGTCACCGTCTCACCAACGCCCTTCTTTAATCTTCTTATTGATCAGTATATATTTATCCAAATTCTTGCCTTTAATCTTTTGACATTGGTTGTTCTTGATATGACTAGATAGTCAAGATTGGCATGAAGTGCATAAAGCAAGTCATTAGAATATTTTGAAAATTAACATACTTTTGTATCCTTTTCTATGCTAATCCTATTTAGAGAGTTACAATCCTCAGATTCAAAGCAATGTGCAACTTTCACTGCATAATGTACAAGCTACTGATGCATCATTTTTCCTAGATAGTTGTACACTTGTACAAACTATATTATGAACAAATTTTTAATACACTTGTACAAACTATAAAAATGACGATAACCATAATCGGATGATTAAATAAACTATGTTTTGCTTCCTTAATAAACTACAATTGATAGAAGAACAAAGTCACCAAGTTTTATAATAATCATCATAAGTAAGTTTTTATACATTGACCAGTTCCAATCACATAAATAGGCTCTATGAAATGTTAAATAACAAATGACATAAATAAAAAGATAGTTATTTAGAATCGACTATTTGCCAAGATTATGAGGATGTTTAACCAACGTCGCAAGCTACTTACTAAAACCACATCACTGAATTACAACTTCAATCATTACAATGACAATCCAATTCCATCAATCAAAGCAAGACACAACAGAATGAGTCAAAATTAACCTCATACCAAGTTTTGTAAGATTTACAAATTTCCAACCATTTAAAACTAAACAGTTGGTGATCTTACTTGATTCTCGGTCACCCGGTGAGGTTGTATACTTGGTCATCTTCTAGTAGCCCGTTTCCAGATTCACCACCAACAACAATCATTTTCACTGCACGGCTATGAAAAATTGTGTATTCATTATTAAAACACCCCAACAAAGAAGCCTAAGATTGTATGATGAAAATCATATACCTTTTTTCTGCATACGTATGCGTAAGGTCTTTGACCCACCGTTGACCATAACCAAATTCCCCAAAGCATCCTTTACGCGCCACCACCACATCTTTCACACGCCGGCGCTTGGGCTTTCTTTCTCTAGTCACGCGCCACCACCACCATCACCACTCCTTCTCACTACAAAAACCACCAAGGCAGACGCCAGCAACCCACTTGTAGCTTCGGATTCAGATATCATACATCGTTGGAAGACCCCTCAGTCGCTCCGGAATAACTATCGGAACCTTAATCTGACAGATTTGTGACGGTGCGACGATGATGATGATGATGAAGGGTGCGTTACACCGGTTACTTTTTCACTCTCTTTCTCTATTATCTTTCTGTCTGTGCTTGGTGATGATGGCGCGAAGGTCGTCAAGGGGATCTTTGATGGTGGTGAAGGTTTTTTCTCCAGGAGAGGACAACGGTTGTTTGTGCGAGAGAGAAAGAGTAGAGGGAGATGAGCAAGGGTAACTTTAGATCGTGATGACTGATGAGGGAAGAAAGGAAAGACAGAGAGTTGATAATAGAGGAGAGAGAGATGAGTAGGGGTTCATAGATAGTTAGATACTGCCACTGGCTGAATAAATTGATGTAGCACTTCTTTAATTTATATAGAAATGAAAAATAACTAAAGCAAAAGAGAAAGCAATAACAAAAATAATAATACGGGAAAATTGCAAGAATACCTTTGATCGAGTGGATTTGCGAAAATAGCCTCCTCAGCTGTTTTCGGAAAGACGGCTCACACTTCCCGAAACATCTCAGGCGACTTTAGCTTCAAAGTTACTACGGACCAATTAAATTGCGCCACGTGTCCAACAACCTGCGAGACGACTTAAAGTCTTCTCGGGAAATGGAAGGTCTCTTTAAGTCGTCTCGGGCTGAGGGAATGGGACGAGTGTGAGACGACTGTAAGTCGTCTTGCGGACGAGTGAGACGACTTTAAGTCGTCTCGCAGGTTGTCGGACACGTGGCGAATGTAATTGGTCCGTAGTAACTTTGAAGCTAAAGTCGCCTGAGATGCTTCGGGAAGTGTGAACCGTCTTTCCGAATACGGCTGAGGGGACTATTTTCGCAAATCCCTTCAGTCAAAGGCTAGATTCGCAATTTTCCCTAATAATATACTAAAAACATCTCCTTTTGCTTTTCTCCATTCCACATCAATATCAATATAAATAAAGATATAGATTCTCCATTTAAAAACAAATAACAAAATAATCTCTCAGCTTTCTAACCTCTCTTGGAGTCTTTGTTTAAAACAGAGACCATTGTCAAGTGTCAATATGAATGACCGCCACCATCCCTAAACCATTACCACAAAACCCTCATCTAATCGCCACAGCCACCACCACATAACCAGAGTAGTTGTACACACCAAAGAAAGCCGTAACACGCATCTCAACCGTCGCAGCCAACCGCAACAATGTTCGTTTGCCCTCTATGATTTTACAGAGAGAGAAGTTGGTGAAAGAATTAAGGCGACAACCCAGAAAGAATACAATCGATCACCAGATTTTGGTCACCGTCTCACCAACGCCCTTCTTTAATCTTATTATTGATCAGTATATATTTATCCAAATTCTTGCCTTTAATCTTTTGACATTGGTTGTTCTTGATATGACTAGATAGTCAAGATTGCCATGAAGTGCATAAAGCAAGTCATTAGAATATTTTGAAAATTAACATACTTTTGTATCCTTTTCTATGCTAATCCTATTTAGAGAGTTACAATCCTCAGATTCAAAGCAATGTGCAACTTTCACTGCATAATGTACAAGCTACTGATGCATCATTTTTCTTAGATAGTTGTACACTTGTACAAACTATATTATGAACAAATTTTTAATACACTTGTACAAACTATAAAAATGACGATAACCATAATCGGATGATTAAATAAACTATGTTTTGCTTCCTTAATAAACTGCAATTGATAGAAGAACAAAGTCTCCAAGTTTTATAATAATCATCATAAGTAAGTTTTTATACATTGACCAGTTCCAATCACATAAATAGGCTCTATGAAATGTTAAATAACAAATGACATAAATAAAAAGATAGTTATTTAGAATCGACTATTTGCCAAGATTATGAGGATGTTTAACCAACGTCGCAAGCTACTTACTAAAACCACATCACTGAATTACAACTTCAATCATTACAATGACAATCCAATTCCATCAATCAAAGCAAGACACAACAGAATGAGTCAAAATTAACCTCATACCAAGTTTTGTAAGATTTACAAATTTCCAACCATTTAAAACTAAACAGTTGGTGATCTTACTTGATACTCGGTCACCCGGTGAGGTTGTATACTTGGTCATCTTCTAGTAGCCCGTTTCCAGATTCACCACCAACAACAATCATTTTCACTGCACGGCTATGAAAAATTGTGTATTCATTATTAAAACACCCCAAAAAAGAAGCCTAAGATTGTATGGTGAAAATCATATACCTTTTTTCTGCATACGTATGCGTAAGGTCTTTGACCCACCGTTGACCATAACCAAATTCCCCAAAGCATCCTTTACGCGCCACCACCACATCTTTCACACGCCGGCGCTTGGGCTTTCTTTCTCTAGTCACGCGCCACCACCACCATCACCACTCCTTCTCACTACAAAAACCACCAAGGCAGACGCCAGCAACCCACTTGTAGCTTCGGATTCAGATATCATACATCGTTGGAAGACCCCTCAGTCGCTCCGGAATAACTATCGGAACCTTAATCTGACAGATTTGTGACGGTGCGACGATGATGATGATGATGATGATGAAGGGTGCGTTACACCGGTTACTTTTTCACTCTCTTTCTCTATTATCTTTCTGTCTGTGATTGGTGATGATGGCGCGAAGGTCGTCAAGGGGATCTTTGATGGTGGTGATGGTTTTTTCTCCAGGAGAGGACAACGGTTGTTTGTGCGAGAGAGAAAGAGTAGAGGGAGATGAGCAAGGGTAACTTTAGATCGTGATGACTGATGAGGGAAGAAAGGAAAGACATAGAGTTGATAATAGAGGAGAGAGAGATGAGTAGGGGTGCATAGATAGTTAGATACTGCCACTGGCTGAATAAATTGATGTAGCACTTCTTTAATTTATATAGAAATGAAAAATAACTAAAGCAAAAGAGAAAGCAATAACAAAAATAATAATACGGGAAAATTGCAAGAATACCTTTGATCGAGTGGATTTGCGAAAATAGCCTCCTCAGCTGTTTTCGGAAAGACGGCTCACACTTCCCGAAACATCTCAGGCGACTTTAGCTTCAAAGTTACTACGGACCAATTAAATTGCGCCACGTGTCCAACAACCTGCGAGACGACTTAAAGTCGTCTCGGGAAATGGAAGGTCTCTTTAAGTCGTCTCGGGCTGAGGGAATGGGACGAGTGAGAGACGACTGTAAGTCGTCTCGCGGACGAGTGAGACGACTTTAAGTCGTCTCGCAGGTTGTCGGACACGTGGCGAATGTAATTGGTCCGTAGTAACTTTGAAGCTAAAGTCGCCTGAGATGCTTCGGGAAGTGTGAACCGTCTTTCCGAATACGGCTGAGGGGACTATTTTCGCAAATCCCTTCAGTCAAAGGCTAGATTCGCAATTTTCCCTAATAATATACTAAAAACATCTCCTTTTGCTTTTCTCCATTCCACATCAATATCAATATAAATAAAGATATAGATTCTCCATTTAAAAACAAATAACAAAATAATCTCTCAGCTTTCTAACCTCTCTTGGAGTCTTTGTTTAAAACAGAGACCATTGTCAAGTGTCAATATGAATGACCGCCACCATCCCTAAACCATTACCACAAAACCCTCATCTAATCGCCACAGCCACCACCACATAACCAGAGTAGTTGTACACACCAAAGAAAGCCGTAACACGCATCTCAACCGTCGCAGCCAACCGCAACAATGTTCGTTTGCCCTCTATGATTTTACAGAGAGAGAAGTTGGTGAAAGAATTAAGGCGACAACCCAGAAAGAATACAATCGATCACCAGATTTTGGTCACCGTCTCACCAACGCCCTTCTTTAATCTTATTATTGATCAGTATATATTTATCCAAATTCTTGCCTTTAATCTTTTGACATTGGTTGTTCTTGATATGACTAGATAGTCAAGATTGGCATGAAGTGCATAAAGCAAGTCATTAGAATATTTTGAAAATTAACATACTTTTGTATCCTTTTCTATGCTAATCCTATTTAGAGAGTTACAATCCTCAGATTCAAAGCAATGTGCAACTTTCACTGCATAATGTACAAGCTACTGATGCATCATTTTTCTTAGATAGTTGTACACTTGTACAAACTATATTATGAACAAATTTTTAATACACTTGTACAAACTATAAAAATGACGATAACCATAATCGGATGATTAAATAAACTATGTTTTGCTTCCTTAATAAACTGCAATTGATAGAAGAACAAAGTCACCAAGTTTTATAATAATCATCATAAGTAAGTTTTTATACATTGACCAGTTCCAATCACATAAATAGGCTCTATGAAATGTTAAATAACAAATGACATAAATAAAAAGATAGTTATTTAGAATCGACTATTTGCCAAGATTATGAGGATGTTTAACCAACGTCGCAAGCTACTTACTAAAACCACATCACTGAATTACAACTTCAATCATTACAATGACAATCCAATTCCATCAATCAAAGCAAGACACAACAGAATGAGTCAAAATTAACCTCATACCAAGTTTTGTAAGATTTACAAATTTCCAACCATTTAAAACTAAACAGTTGGTGATCTTACTTGATACTCGGTCACCCGGTGAGGTTGTATACTTGGTCATCTTCTAGTAGCCCGTTTCCAGATTCACCACCAACAACAATCATTTTCACTGCACGGCTATGAAAAATTGTGTATTCATTATTAAAACACCCCAAAAAAGAAGCCTAAGATTGTATGATGAAAATCATATACCTTTTTTCTGCATACGTATGCGTAAGGTCTTTGACCCACCGTTGACCATAACCAAATTCCCCAAAGCATCCTTTACGCGCCACCACCACATCTTTCACACGCCGGCGCTTGGGCTTTCTTTCTCTAGTCACGCGCCACCACCACCATCACCACTCCTTCTCACTACAAAAACCACCAAGGCAGACGCCAGCAACCCACTTGTAGCTTCGGATTCAGATATCATACATCGTTGGAAGACCCCTCAGTCGCTCCGGAATAACTATCGGAACCTTAATCTGACAGATTTGTGACGGTGCGACGATGATGATGATGATGATGAAGGGTGCGTTACACCGGTTACTTTTTCACTCTCTTTCTCTATTATCTTTCTGTCTGTGATTGGTGATGATGGCGCGAAGGTCGTCAAGGGGATCTTTGATGGTGGTGATGGTTTTTTCTCCAGGAGAGGACAACGGTTGTTTGTGCGAGAGAGAAAGAGTAGAGGGAGATGAGCAAGGGTAACTTTAGATCGTGATGACTGATGAGGGAAGAAAGGAAAGACATAGAGTTGATAATAGAGGAGAGAGAGATGAGTAGGGGTGCATAGATAGTTAGATACTGCCACTGGCTGAATAAATTGATGTAGCACTTCTTTAATTTATATAGAAATGAAAAATAACTAAAGCAAAAGAGAAAGCAATAACAAAAATAATAATACGGGAAAATTGCAAGAATACCTTTGATCGAGTGGATTTGCGAAAATAGCCTCCTCAGCTGTTTTCGGAAAGACGGCTCACACTTCCCGAAACATCTCAGGCGACTTTAGCTTCAAAGTTACTACGGACCAATTAAATTGCGCCACGTGTCCAACAACCTGCGAGACGACTTAAAGTCGTCTCGGGAAATGGAAGGTCTCTTTAAGTCGTCTCGGGCTGAGGGAATGGGACGAGTGAGAGACGACTGTAAGTCGTCTCGCGGACGAGTGAGACGACTTTAAGTCGTCTCGCAGGTTGTCGGACACGTGGCGAATGTAATTGGTCCGTAGTAACTTTGAAGCTAAAGTCGCCTGAGATGCTTCGGGAAGTGTGAACCGTCTTTCCGAATACGGCTGAGGGGACTATTTTCGCAAATCCCTTCAGTCAAAGGCTAGATTCGCAATTTTCCCTAATAATATACTAAAAACATCTCCTTTTGCTTTTCTCCATTCCACATCAATATCAATATAAATAAAGATATAGATTTTCCATTTAAAAACAAATAACAAAATAATCTCTCAGCTTTCTAACCTCTCTTGGAGTCTTTGTTTAAAACAGAGACCATTGTCAAGTGTCAATATGAATGACCGCCACCATCCCTAAACCATTACCACAAAACCCTCATCTAATCGCCACAGCCACCACCACATAACCAGAGTAGTTGTACACACCAAAGAAAGCCGTAACACGCATCTCAACCGTCGCAGCCAACCGCAACAATGTTCGTTTGCCCTCTATGATTTTACAGAGAGAGAAGTTGGTGAAAGAATTAAGGCGACAACCCAGAAAGAATACAATCGATCACCAGATTTTGGTCACCGTCTCACCAACGCCCTTCTTTAATCTTATTATTGATCAGTATATATTTATCCAAATTCTTGCCTTTAATCTTTTGACATTGGTTGTTCTTGATATGACTAGATAGTCAAGATTGGCATGAAGTGCATAAAGCAAGTCATTAGAATATTTTGAAAATTAACATACTTTTGTATCCTTTTCTATGCTAATCCTATTTAGAGAGTTACAATCCTCAGATTCAAAGCAATGTGCAACTTTCACTGCATAATGTACAAGCTACTGATGCATCATTTTTCTTAGATAGTTGTACACTTGTACAAACTATATTATGAACAAATTTTTAATACACTTGTACAAACTATAAAAATGACGATAACCATAATCGGATGATTAAATAAACTATGTTTTGCTTCCTTAATAAACTGCAATTGATAGAAGAACAAAGTCACCAAGTTTTATAATAATCATCATAAGTAAGTTTTTATACATTGACCAGTTCCAATCACATAAATAGGCTCTATGAAATGTTAAATAACAAATGACATAAATAAAAAGATAGTTATTTAGAATCGACTATTTGCCAAGATTATGAGGATGTTTAACCAACGTCGCAAGCTACTTACTAAAACCACATCACTGAATTACAACTTCAATCATTACAATGACAATCCAATTCCATCAATCAAAGCAAGACACAACAGAATGAGTCAAAATTAACCTCATACCAAGTTTTGTAAGATTTACAAATTTCCAACCATTTAAAACTAAACAGTTGGTGATCTTACTTGATACTCGGTCACCCGGTGAGGTTGTATACTTGGTCATCTTCTAGTAGCCCGTTTCCAGATTCACCACCAACAACAATCATTTTCACTGCACGGCTATGAAAAATTGTGTATTCATTATTAAAACACCCCAAAAAAGAAGCCTAAGATTGTATGATGAAAATCATATACCTTTTTTCTGCATACGTATGCGTAAGGTCTTTGACCCACCGTTGACCATAACCAAATTCCCCAAAGCATCCTTTACGCGCCACCACCACATCTTTCACACGCCGGCGCTTGGGCTTTCTTTCTCTAGTCACGCGCCACCACCACCATCACCACTCCTTCTCACTACAAAAACCACCAAGGCAGACGCCAGCAACCCACTTGTAGCTTCGGATTCAGATATCATACATCGTTGGAAGACCCCTCAGTCGCTCCGGAATAACTATCGGAACCTTAATCTGACAGATTTGTGACGGTGCGACGATGATGATGATGATGATGAAGGGTGCGTTACACCGGTTACTTTTTCACTCTCTTTCTCTATTATCTTTCTGTCTGTGATTGGTGATGATGGCGCGAAGGTCGTCAAGGGGATCTTTGATGGTGGTGATGGTTTTTTCTCCAGGAGAGGACAACGGTTGTTTGTGCGAGAGAGAAAGAGTAGAGGGAGATGAGCAAGGGTAACTTTAGATCGTGATGACTGATGAGGGAAGAAAGGAAAGACATAGAGTTGATAATAGAGGAGAGAGAGATGAGTAGGGGTGCATAGATAGTTAGATACTGCCACTGGCTGAATAAATTGATGTAGCACTTCTTTAATTTATATAGAAATGAAAAATAACTAAAGCAAAAGAGAAAGCAATAACAAAAATAATAATACGGGAAAATTGCAAGAATACCTTTGATCGAGTGGATTTGCGAAAATAGCCTCCTCAGCTGTTTTCGGAAAGACGGCTCACACTTCCCGAAACATCTCAGGCGACCTTAGCTTCAAAGTTACTACGGACCAATTAAATTGCGCCACGTGTCCAACAACCTGCGAGACGACTTAAAGTCGTCTCGGGAAATGGAAGGTCTCTTTAAGTCGTCTCGGGCTGAGGGAATGGGACGAGTGAGAGACGACTGTAAGTCGTCTCGCGGACGAGTGAGACGACTTTAAGTCGTCTCGCAGGTTGTCGGACACGTGGCGAATGTAATTGGTCCGTAGTAACTTTGAAGCTAAAGTCGCCTGAGATGCTTCGGGAAGTGTGAACCGTCTTTCCGAATACGGCTGAGGGGACTATTTTCGCAAATCCCTTCAGTCAAAGGCTAGATTCGCAATTTTCCCTAATAATATACTAAAAACATCTCCTTTTGCTTTTCTCCATTCCACATCAATATCAATATAAATAAAGATATAGATTCTCCATTTAAAAACAAATAACAAAATAATCTCTCAGCTTTCTAACCTCTCTTGGAGTCTTTGTTTAAAACAGAGACCATTGTCAAGTGTCAATATGAATGACCGCCACCATCCCTAAACCATTACCACAAAACCCTCATCTAATCGCCACAGCCACCACCACATAACCAGAGTAGTTGTACACACCAAAGAAAGCCGTAACACGCATCTCAACCGTCGCAGCCAACCGCAACAATGTTCGTTTACCCTCTATGATTTTACAGAGAGAGAAGTTGGTGAAAGAATTAAGGCGACAACCCAGAAAGAATACAATCGATCACCAGATTTTGGTCACCGTCTCACCAACGCCCTTCTTTAATCTTATTATTGATCAGTATATATTTATCCAAATTCTTGCCTTTAATCTTTTGACATTGGTTGTTCTTGATATGACTAGATAGTCAAGATTGGCATGAAGTGCATAAAGCAAGTCATTAGAATATTTTGAAAATTAACATACTTTTGTATCCTTTTCTATGCTAATCCTATTTAGAGAGTTACAATCCTCAGATTCAAAGCAATGTGCAACTTTCACTGCATAATGTACAAGCTACTGATGCATCATTTTTCTTAGATAGTTGTACACTTGTACAAACTATATTATGAACAAATTTTTAATACACTTGTACAAACTATAAAAATGACGATAACCATAATCGGATGATTAAATAAACTATGTTTTGCTTCCTTAATAAACTGCAATTGATAGAAGAACAAAGTCACCAAGTTTTATAATAATCATCATAAGTAAGTTTTTATACATTGACCAGTTCCAATCACATAAATAGGCTCTATGAAATGTTAAATAACAAATGACATAAATAAAAAGATAGTTATTTAGAATCGACTATTTGCCAAGATTATGAGGATGTTTAACCAACGTCGCAAGCTACTTACTAAAACCACATCACTGAATTACAACTTCAATCATTACAATGACAATCCAATTCCATCAATCAAAGCAAGACACAACAGAATGAGTCAAAATTAACCTCATACCAAGTTTTGTAAGATTTACAAATTTCCAACCATTTAAAACTAAACAGTTGGTGATCTTACTTGATACTCGGTCACCCGGTGAGGTTGTATACTTGGTCATCTTCTAGTAGCCCGTTTCCAGATTCACCACCAACAACAATCATTTTCACTGCACGGCTATGAAAAATTGTGTATTCATTATTAAAACACCCCAAAAAAGAAGCCTAAGATTGTATGATGAAAATCATATACCTTTTTTCTGCATACGTATGCGTAAGGTCTTTGACCCACCGTTGACCATAACCAAATTCCCCAAAGCATCCTTTACGCGCCACCACCACATCTTTCACACGCCGGCGCTTGGGCTTTCTTTCTCTAGTCACGCGCCACCACCACCATCACCACTCCTTCTCACTACAAAAACCACCAAGGCAGACGCCAGCAACCCACTTGTAGCTTCGGATTCAGATATCATACATCGTTGGAAGACCCCTCAGTCGCTCCGGAATAACTATCGGAACCTTAATCTGACAGATTTGTGACGGTGCGACGATGATGATGATGATGATGATGAAGGGTGCGTTACACCGGTTACTTTTTCACTCTCTTTCTCTATTATCTTTCTGTCTGTGATTGGTGATGATGGCGCGAAGGTCGTCAAGGGGATCTTTGATGGTGGTGATGGTTTTTTCTCCAGGAGAGGACAACGGTTGTTTGTGCGAGAGAGAAAGAGTAGAGGGAGATGAGCAAGGGTAACTTTAGATCGTGATGACTGATGAGGGAAGAAAGGAAAGACATAGAGTTGATAATAGAGGAGAGAGAGATGAGTAGGGGTGCATAGATAGTTAGATACTGCCACTGGCTGAATAAATTGATGTAGCACTTCTTTAATTTATATAGAAATGAAAAATAACTAAAGCAAAAGAGAAAGCAATAACAAAAATAATAATACGGGAAAATTGCAAGAATACCTTTGATCGAGTGGATTTGCGAAAATAGCCTCCTCAGCTGTTTTCGGAAAGACGGCTCACACTTCCCGAAACATCTCAGGCGACTTTAGCTTCAAAGTTACTACGGACCAATTAAATTGCGCCACGTGTCCAACAACCTGCGAGACGACTTAAAGTCGTCTCGGGAAATGGAAGGTCTCTTTAAGTCGTCTCGGGCTGAGGGAATGGGACGAGTGAGAGACGACTGTAAGTCGTCTCGCGGACGAGTGAGACGACTTTAAGTCGTCTCGCAGGTTGTCGGACACGTGGCGAATGTAATTGGTCCGTAGTAACTTTGAAGCTAAAGTCGCCTGAGATGCTTCGGGAAGTGTGAACCGTCTTTCCGAATACGGCTGAGGGGACTATTTTCGCAAATCCCTTCAGTCAAAGGCTAGATTCGCAATTTTCCCTAATAATATACTAAAAACATCTCCTTTTGCTTTTCTCCATTCCACATCAATATCAATATAAATAAAGATATAGATTTTCCATTTAAAAACAAATAACAAAATAATCTCTCAGCTTTCTAACCTCTCTTGGAGTCTTTGTTTAAAACAGAGACCATTGTCAAGTGTCAATATGAATGACCGCCACCATCCCAAAACCATTACCACAAAACCCTCATCTAATCGCCACAGCCACCACCACATAACCAGAGTAGTTGTACACACCAAAGAAAGCCGTAACACGCATCTCAACCGTCGCAGCCAACCGCAACAATGTTCGTTTGCCCTCTATGATTTTACAGAGAGAGAAGTTGGTGAAAGAATTAAGGCGACAACCCAGAAAGAATACAATCGATCACCAGATTTTGGTCACCGTCTCACCAACGCCCTTCTTTAATCTTATTATTGATCAGTATATATTTATCCAAATTCTTGCCTTTAATCTTTTGACATTGGTTGTTCTTGATATGACTAGATAGTCAAGATTGGCATGAAGTGCATAAAGCAAGTCATTAGAATATTTTGAAAATTAACATACTTTTGTATCCTTTTCTATGCTAATCCTATTTAGAGAGTTACAATCCTCAGATTCAAAGCAATGTGCAACTTTCACTGCATAATGTACAAGCTACTGATGCATCATTTTTCTTAGATAGTTGTACACTTGTACAAACTATATTATGAACAAATTTTTAATACACTTGTACAAACTATAAAAATGACGATAACCATAATCGGATGATTAAATAAACTATGTTTTGCTTCCTTAATAAACTGCAATTGATAGAAGAACAAAGTCACCAAGTTTTATAATAATCATCATAAGTAAGTTTTTATACATTGACCAGTTCCAATCACATAAATAGGCTCTATGAAATGTTAAATAACAAATGACATAAATAAAAAGATAGTTATTTAGAATCGACTATTTGCCAAGATTATGAGGATGTTTAACCAACGTCGCAAGCTACTTACTAAAACCACATCACTGAATTACAACTTCAATCATTACAATGACAATCCAATTCCATCAATCAAAGCAAGACACAACAGAATGAGTCAAAATTAACCTCATACCAAGTTTTGTAAGATTTACAAATTTCCAACCATTTAAAACTAAACAGTTGGTGATCTTACTTGATACTCGGTCACCCGGTGAGGTTGTATACTTGGTCATCTTCTAGTAGCCCGTTTCCAGATTCACCACCAACAACAATCATTTTCACTGCACGGCTATGAAAAATTGTGTATTCATTATTAAAACACCCCAAAAAAGAAGCCTAAGATTGTATGATGAAAATCATATACCTTTTTTCTGCATACGTATGCGTAAGGTCTTTGACCCACCGTTGACCATAACCAAATTCCCCAAAGCATCCTTTACGCGCCACCACCACATCTTTCACACGCCGGCGCTTCGGCTTTCTTTCTCTAGTCACGCGCCACCACCACCATCACCACTCCTTCTCACTACAAAAACCACCAAGGCAGACGCCAGCAACCCACTTGTAGCTTCGGATTCAGATATCATACATCGTTGGAAGACCCCTCAGTCGCTCCGGAATAACTATCGGAACCTTAATCTGACAGATTTGTGACGGTGCGACGATGATGATGATGATGATGATGAAGGGTGCGTTACACCGGTTACTTTTTCACTCTCTTTCTCTATTATCTTTCTGTCTGTGATTGGTGATGATGGCGCGAAGGTCGTCAAGGGGATCTTTGATGGTGGTGATGGTTTTTTCTCCAGGAGAGGACAACGGTTGTTTGTGCGAGAGAGAAAGAGTAGAGGGAGATGAGCAAGGGTAACTTTAGATCGTGATGATTGATGAGGGAAGAAAGGAAAGACATAGAGTTGATAATAGAGGAGAGAGAGATGAGTAGGGGTGCATAGATAGTTAGATACTGCCACTGGCTGAATAAATTGATGTAGCACTTCTTTAATTTATATAGAAATGAAAAATAACTAAAGCAAAAGAGAAAGCAATAACAAAAATAATAATACGGGAAAATTGCAAGAATACCTTTGATCGAGTGGATTTGCGAAAATAGCCTCCTCAGCTGTTTTCGGAAAGACGGCTCACACTTCCCGAAACATCTCAGGCGACTTTAGCTTCAAAGTTACTACGGACCAATTAAATTGCGCCACGTGTCCAACAACCTGCGAGACGACTTAAAGTCGTCTCGGGAAATGGAAGGTCTCTTTAAGTCGTCTCGGGCTGAGGGAATGGGACGAGTGAGAGACGACTGTAAGTCGTCTCGCGGACGAGTGAGACGACTTTAAGTCGTCTCGCAGGTTGTCGGACACGTGGCGAATGTAATTGGTCCGTAGTAACTTTGAAGCTAAAGTCGCCTGAGATGCTTCGGGAAGTGTGAACCGTCTTTCCGAATACGGCTGAGGGGACTATTTTCGCAAATCCCTTCAGTCAAAGGCTAGATTCGCAATTTTCCCTAATAATATACTAAAAACATCTCCTTTTGCTTTTCTCCATTCCACATCAATATCAATATAAATAAAGATATAGATTTTCCATTTAAAAACAAATAACAAAATAATCTCTCAGCTTTCTAACCTCTCTTGGAGTCTTTGTTTAAAACAGAGACCATTGTCAAGTGTCAATATGAATGACCGCCACCATCCCTAAACCATTACCACAAAACCCTCATCTAATCGCCACAGCCACCACCACATAACCAGAGTAGTTGTACACACCAAAGAAAGCCGTAACACGCATCTCAACCGTCGCAGCCAACCGCAACAATGTTCGTTTGCCCTCTATGATTTTACAGAGAGAGAAGTTGGTGAAAGAATTAAGGCGACAACCCAGAAAGAATACAATCGATCACCAGATTTTGGTCACCGTCTCACCAACGCCCTTCTTTAATCTTATTATTGATCAGTATATATTTATCCAAATTCTTGCCTTTAATCTTTTGACATTGGTTGTTCTTGATATGACTAGATAGTCAAGATTGGCATGAAGTGCATAAAGCAAGTCATTAGAATATTTTGAAAATTAACATACTTTTGTATCCTTTTCTATGCTAATCCTATTTAGAGAGTTACAATCCTCAGATTCAAAGCAATGTGCAACTTTCACTGCATAATGTACAAGCTACTGATGCATCATTTTTCTTAGATAGTTCTACACTTGTACAAACTATATTATGAACAAATTTTTAATACACTTGTACAAACTATAAAAATGACGATAACCATAATCGGATGATTAAATAAACTATGTTTTGCTTCCTTAATAAACTGCAATTGATAGAAGAACAAAGTCACCAAGTTTTATAATAATCATCATAAGTAAGTTTTTATACATTGACCAGTTCCAATCACATAAATAGGCTCTATGAAATGTTAAATAACAAATGACATAAATAAAAAGATAGTTATTTAGAATCGACTATTTGCCAAGATTATGAGGATGTTTAACCAACGTCGCAAGCTACTTACTAAAACCACATCACTGAATTACAACTTCAATCATTACAATGACAATCCAATTCCATCAATCAAAGCAAGACACAACAGAATGAGTCAAAATTAACCTCATACCAAGTTTTGTAAGATTTACAAATTTCCAACCATTTAAAACTAAACAGTTGGTGATCTTACTTGATACTCGGTCACCCGGTGAGGTTGTATACTTGGTCATCTTCTAGTAGCCCGTTTCCAGATTCACCACCAACAACAATCATTTTCACTGCACGGCTATGAAAAATTGTGTATTCATTATTAAAACACCCCAAAAAAGAAGCCTAAGATTGTATGATGAAAATCATATACCTTTTTTCTGCATACGTATGCGTAAGGTCTTTGACCCACCGTTGACCATAACCAAATTCCCCAAAGCATCCTTTACGCGCCACCACCACATCTTTCACACGCCGGCGCTTCGGCTTTCTTTCTCTAGTCACGCGCCACCACCACCATCACCACTCCTTCTCACTACAAAAACCACCAAGGCAGACGCCAGCAACCCACTTGTAGCTTCGGATTCAGATATCATACATCGTTGGAAGACCCCTCAGTCGCTCCGGAATAACTATCGGAACCTTAATCTGACAGATTTGTGACGGTGCGACGATGATGATGATGATGATGAAGGGTGCGTTACACCGGTTACTTTTTCACTCTCTTTCTCTATTATCTTTCTGTCTGTGATTGGTGATGATGGCGCGAAGGTCGTCAAGGGGATCTTTGATGGTGGTGATGGTTTTTTCTCCAGGAGAGGACAACGGTTGTTTGTGCGAGAGAGAAAGAGTAGAGGGAGATGAGCAAGGGTAACTTTAGATCGTGATGACTGATGAGGGAAGAAAGGAAAGACATAGAGTTGATAATAGAGGAGAGAGAGATGAGTAGGGGTGCATAGATAGTTAGATACTGCCACTGGCTGAATAAATTGATGTAGCACTTCTTTAATTTATATAGAAATGAAAAATAACTAAAGCAAAAGAGAAAGCAATAACAAAAATAATAATACGGGAAAATTGCAAGAATACCTTTGATCGAGTGGATTTGCGAAAATAGCCTCCTCAGCTGTTTTCGGAAAGACGGCTCACACTTCCCGAAACATCTCAGGCGACTTTAGCTTCAAAGTTACTACGGACCAATTAAATTGCGCCACGTGTCCAACAACCTGCGAGACGACTTAAAGTCGTCTCGGGAAATGGAAGGTCTCTTTAAGTCGTCTCGGGCTGAGGGAATGGGACGAGTGAGAGACGACTGTAAGTCGTCTCGCGGACGAGTGAGACGACTTTAAGTCGTCTCGCAGGTTGTCGGACACGTGGCGAATGTAATTGGTCCGTAGTAACTTTGAAGCTAAAGTCGCCTGAGATGCTTCGGGAAGTGTGAACCGTCTTTCCGAATACGGCTGAGGGGACTATTTTCGCAAATCCCTTCAGTCAAAGGCTAGATTCGCAATTTTCCCTAATAATATACTAAAAACATCTCCTTTTGCTTTTCTCCATTCCACATCAATATCAATATAAATAAAGATATAGATTCTCCATTTAAAAACAAATAACAAAATAATCTCTCAGCTTTCTAACCTCTCTTGGAGTCTTTGTTTAAAACAGAGACCATTGTCAAGTGTCAATATGAATGACCGCCACCATCCCTAAACCATTACCACAAAACCCTCATCTAATCGCCACAGCCACCACCACATAACCAGAGTAGTTGTACACACCAAAGAAAGCCGTAACACGCATCTCAACCGTCGCAGCCAACCGCAACAATGTTCGTTTGCCCTCTATGATTTTACAGAGAGAGAAGTTGGTGAAAGAATTAAGGCGACAACCCAGAAAGAATACAATCGATCACCAGATTTTGGTCACCGTCTCACCAACGCCCTTCTTTAATCTTATTATTGATCAGTATATATTTATCCAAATTCTTGCCTTTAATCTTTTGACATTGGTTGTTCTTGATATGACTAGATAGTCAAGATTGGCATGAAGTGCATAAAGCAAGTCATTAGAATATTTTGAAAATTAACATACTTTTGTATCCTTTTCTATGCTAATCCTATTTAGAGAGTTACAATCCTCAGATTCAAAGCAATGTGCAACTTTCACTGCATAATGTACAAGCTACTGATGCATCATTTTTCTTAGATAGTTGTACACTTGTACAAACTATATTATGAACAAATTTTTAATACACTTGTACAAACTATAAAAATGACGATAACCATAATCGGATGATTAAATAAACTATGTTTTGCTTCCTTAATAAACTGCAATTGATAGAAGAACAAAGTCACCAAGTTTTATAATAATCATCATAAGTAAGTTTTTATACATTGACCAGTTCCAATCACATAAATAGGCTCTATGAAATGTTAAATAACAAATGACATAAATAAAAAGATAGTTATTTAGAATCGACTATTTGCCAAGATTATGAGGATGTTTAACCAACGTCGCAAGCTACTTACTAAAACCACATCACTGAATTACAACTTCAATCATTACAATGACAATCCAATTCCATCAATCAAAGCAAGACACAACAGAATGAGTCAAAATTAACCTCATACCAAGTTTTGTAAGATTTACAAATTTCCAACCATTTAAAACTAAACAGTTGGTGATCTTACTTGATACTCGGTCACCCGGTGAGGTTGTATACTTGGTCATCTTCTAGTAGCCCGTTTCCAGATTCACCACCAACAACAATCATTTTCACTGCACGGCTATGAAAAATTGTGTATTCATTATTAAAACACCCCAAAAAAGAAGCCTAAGATTGTATGATGAAAATCATATACCTTTTTTCTGCATACGTATGCGTAAGGTCTTTGACCCACCGTTGACCATAACCAAATTCCCCAAAGCATCCTTTACGCGCCACCACCACATCTTTCACACGCCGGCGCTTGGGCTTTCTTTCTCTAGTCACGCGCCACCACCACCATCACCACTCCTTCTCACTACAAAAACCACCAAGGCAGACGCCAGCAACCCACTTGTAGCTTCGGATTTAGATATCATACATCATTGGAAGACCCCTCAGTCGCTCCGGAATAACTATCGGAACCTTAATCTGACAGATTTGTGACGGTGCGACGATGATGATGATGATGATGATGAAGGGTGCGTTACACCGGTTACTTTTTCACTCTCTTTCTCTATTATCTTTCTGTCTGTGCTTGGTGATGATGGCGCGAAGGTCGTCAAGGGGATCTTTGATGGTGGTGAAGGTTTTTTCTCCAGGAGAGGACAACGGTTGTTTGTGCGAGAGAGAAAGAGTAGAGGGAGATGAGCAAGGGTAACTTTAGATCGTGATGACTGATGAGGGAAGAAAGGGAAGACATAGAGTTGATAACAGAGGAGAGAGAGATGAGTAGGGGTGCATAGATACTGCCACTGGCCGAATAAATTGATGTAGCACTTCTTTAATTTATATAGAAATGAAAAATAACTAAAGCAAAAGGAGAAAGCAATAACAAAAAAAATAATATTGGAAAATTGCAAGAATAGCCTTGATCGAGTGGATTTGCGAAAATAGCCACCTCAGCTGTCTTCGGAAATACGGCTCACACTTCCTGAAGCATCTCAGGCGACTTTAGCTTCAAAATTACTACGGACCAATTAAATTGCGCCACGTGTCCGACAACCTTCGAGACGACTTAAAGTCGTCTCGGGAAATGGAAGGCCTCTTTAAGTCGTCTCGGGCTGAGGGAATGGGAAGAGTGAGAGACGACTTTAAGTCGTCTCGCGGAGTGAGACGACTTTAAGTCGTCTCGCAGGTTGTCGGACACGTAGCGAATGTAATTGGTCCGTAGTAACTTTGAAGCTAAAGTCGCCTGAGATGCTTCAGGAAGTGTGAACCGTCTTTCCGAAGACGGCTGAGGGGGCTATTTTCACAAATCCCTTCGGTCAAAGGCTAGATTCGCAATTTTCCCTAATAATATACTAAAAACATCTCCTTTTGCTTTTCTCCATTCTACATCAATATCAATATAAATAAAGATATAGATTCTCCATTTAAAAACAAATAACAAAATAATCTCTCAGCTTTCTAACCTCTCTTGGAGTCTTTGTTTAAAACAGAGACCACTCTTTGTTTAAAACAGAGACCACTCTTTGTTTAAAACAGAGACCACTGTCAAGTGTCAGTATGAATGACCGCCACCATCCCTAAACCATCACCACAAAACCCTCATCTAATCGCCACAGCCACCACCACATAACCAGAGTAGTTGTACATGCCAAAGAAAACCGTAACACGCATCTCAACCGTCGCAGCCAACCGCAACAATGTTCGTTTGCCCTCTATGATTTTACAGAGAGAGAAGTTGGTGAAAGAATTAAGGCGACAACCCAGAAAGAATACAATCGATCACCAGATTTTGGTCACCATCTCACCAACGCCCTTCTTTAATCTTATGATTGATCAGTATATATTTATCCAAATTCCTGCCTTTAATCTTTTGACATCGGTTGTTCTTGATATGACTAGATAGTCAAGATTGGCATGAGGTGCATAAAGCAAGTCATTAGAATATTTTGAAAATTAACATACTTTTGTATCCTTTTCTATGCTAATCCTATTTAGAGAGTTATAATCCTCAGATTCAAAGCCATGTGCAACTTTCACTGCATAATGTACAAGCTACTGATGCATCATTTTTCTTAGATAGTTGTACACTTGTACAAACTATATTATGAACAAATTTTTAATACACAAAGCACATGTTTTAAAATCAAGACCCATTACAAAATAATCCTATTTTAAGACATGCCCGACCAGTGATTCGATTGAGTGGTATCAAACTGCTGCGGTTTTCAAAACACTTATCGTAACAATATCACTCTAGATTACCGAATCATAAACCTTAAAAGCAACTATGACAACTTCAAGCTAAATAACAACTTGTATCTAGAGCATTAAAAAATGTACATACATCGAATTTCGTAGAATGTTAACACTAAAATATACCCTATACACTTAGGTTTTACACTAGTGTGAGAATCAATTCTATCAAAGTGAATGACACCTTTACAAAAAGCATGTACGAAAGACACTTTTGAAAAGAATGGAGACCAAACAAAGAAGACTATATGACTCTTAAGTGGGAAGCACAATTATCCCCTGTAAAAGGTTGATTGTTTCTCCATAGAATAAACTTTAAGTGCAAGGCAACTACTCAAGACTTGTACAATTATGCTTTGCATTTTGTACAATAGCGATTTTATGCTTGGTAGAAAAGATTTTAAAAAGAATTTTTTTGTAGCACTTGTCTTCTTTTCAGATAGTGGAATCCCACTGCTCAAAGTAGTTTTTTTTTTTTATAATTACTAAAAGGTTTTGAATTTTTACAAGATAATGTACAAGCATGCATGCATAAGGTACCACCATTCTGTTAGCATGCAAACTATTTTTTTTTATAATAAAACGATCATAATAATAACTTTTACTAAATTTAGGTTTACTTGGGGTTAGTTGTAACACCCCAACCGATGGCGGAATCATCAAGGTGTCACATAGTGACGATTGTTCAATAGCTCATGGTACTAAAGTGTAAATTGAATACATTGAATCAAATAGTTTATTACATTGAAAGGAAAAATACAAAGTACAATGATTCTAAAACGTCAAGTCTAACTAGATTACAATGAAATCAAAGCTTAAATATAAATCCAAAAGCTTAAAAGAAACGTCTCAATAATAACCTCAAACATGTACAAAAATAGTATGTGTCAATACAAAAATGTATTGGTGAGCATACCCTGATTTGAATACGTATAGTAAGAAAATGTTTAGCAATTCATGTGCGGTACCATTTGCAATTATGTAATAAGTAGTATCAATCAAAACCAAGCCTAAATAAATGAGACTAACACATAAATAACCATTTGAATAATGAATTAACAAGACAATGAACAAGATTCTCTCAACAGAGTCTCAAGGGGGTATACCATAGTACTATTCATTGAAATGCTAGGCCGCCCAGCGGTTAATGTATTTGACAAGCATAAATACACACCAAAACACATAAAGCAAACGCACATGAGAATTGCATTAAGTATAAGAATAACATTTGATAACAGTGTACATGAATAGCCCCAAAAGAGTAAAACATGAAAAAGGGGAAAGATATACTCACCTTGATTAGATTGTAAAAGTTCACACAAAAGTTGATGTTGATGAACTTGTAAGAAAATCAACGAGGATCAATGAATACGCTTGAAACTAAGTAAATTAAGAATGATGTTTTATTTCAAAGATTCCACCTAATAAGATTTTTCATATTATTTTCATATTAAGTAATTTATCTTGACTAATATGGACATTGCTTTATTAGGAATATATACGAATTGAATTCAACACAAAATAATGTTTGTTAACTATTTGAATAGAATATGCCAAATCTAGTGTACTCTAGAATTTTGTGGAAGATAAAAGAAACAGTAGCGAAAAGAACTCGTTTTTTTAATAAGCTGTAGATCTCAAACTCGTAATCTTTTTATAATTCACATAAAAGTTATACATATATATTAAAGTAACTTCTTAAACATGGATTCAAACATTTAGGTTAAATAATATCTTATATATTATATTGAATAATATTTTTTTTTAACTAGAATGCTAGTTCGCAAAATGAATTTTTTTTTATATAAATAAATAAAATAAATGGTCGGAACAGTGGCTAAACCCATTTATGAACAAACTCGTTTTATACCATTTTAAACAAAAATATTGGTTGTGCCTCCATCATATTAACCTTAACCAGATTGCCTCATCCATTTCATGTCAAGATGCTTAATGTAATGGTTTGAATTAGAATAAATGGTTAGTGTTTAATACCTTGAAGCCAAAATAAAACTCCAAATCTCGTTCATGACACTAAGCGAATGTTCGAATGAGAGGATGGATGAAAAGACTACGGCAGTTGTGGTCTAATGATGGTGTACGGCAGAGTGGTGATGCCATCGTGTCAAAGATTGTTATGTCGTAGAACCAAATTGCAATACAGTTGCCGGCTTGTTTGATGACGTTCGATCGACAATGGTTGAACCAAACAAAGGGATTGTGATGTTTGTTAAAGTGATATGATGCTACAAGCACATGGGATTAGACAGAGAACTAGAGAAGGTGTGGTTCAATATATATGCGACTCGTCACCATTACTTATCATGCACACTCTATGATTAAAAAAAAACGTATTACTTGTATAATTGTCATTAAAAAGGAATCCATCGGTTACTAGATTTAATTGTTTCTTTTGTTTCAATGTTTGAAATGGATCATTATGGCTTTAACTCTTAGACATTTAGGAAGAGAAATAACTCACAATCATTAATTTTAAAACTATCCAATAGAATATTAATAATGTTCAAGCAAACCTTGAATACATGAAGGACTACAATTGATAACTTGGTAAAGATGAGAGTGGGATAACTTGGTAAAGATGAGAGTGGTGGGTGTCACAGTCACCCCTACTTTAGAAATTTCGTCTCGAAATTTCTTTCAAGTGGAGGTTTCTATGAAACAAAAGACGTTGTAAAGGTCAAGTAGGTTTTAATTTATTTTTTTTTTGCATAGTCATGTTTTGAGAAGATTTATAGTAGTTGTCTAGTATCGAAAGAAAAAGTTTCATAATCTTTGATAGTTGACTCAAGGTTAGGAAGTTGAGAGTTTAAATGAGAAAAAAAAGTTTGGGAAGGTATGTAACTGGTGAGAGCTAAGGCACTGTTGAAGCAGTCTCCCCTACTTTAGAAAAAATTTATGACTGAACATTATTAGGGTCATGCAGCGGGATTTCGAATAACAGAGAGTGTGAGAGTATACAAGGATCGATTAAGCCTTTTGTGTGTATGGCCAAAAGATTCCAAGGAAGGCGAATTGAAGCTTGTGTAAAAAAAAATAGTAATAAATTCTTGACGAAAGAGAAAAGAAAAAGAAACTGATAGCCGTTGGTCAACGACCTATTAAAGAGGTCGGACCCAACGCTATTAAATAACCCAATATGCAATTGAAAATAATGGGGTAGGTTCTTGGTCAGACTCCTAGTCCGCTCCCGCGGTATCGTTAGTGCTTATATATAGGGTGTACCGCAGTTAATCCACCACACTACCGATATCTTGGATTCGTACTAATTGTCCACCAATAGCCTAAGTAGAATCACACACCACCCCCATGTACCTGTAAACCCATGATTGTGTTCTGGACCATAATCATCGATTTACCTTACACTAGGGTGTTATGTTTTTCCATATGTAATACAAGAAACAATGCATGCAACCAAAATGTGCTAAGTAATAGATACTGCTCAAGTATAAGATGCGGTTAGAAATTCTTCCCCTTTCAGGTTCACCCGAATAACCGTAATAAGAATAAGGTGTAAGTATCAAGCACGGTTAGCGGTCCTTCCCCTTTCGGGTTCACCCGCACAAATAACCGTCAATTTCTGTTCAAATCGTTTGACTCTAAACACCCATATTGACAGACTCTAAGGATTACACCATTCCCCTCGGGTTAGAAGAGTACTCCGACCCGAGTCGTACGTGGGCACTGGCTTAGACCTCATGCAAGTTATCAATTAGTATGTTCATTGACCATGATGATGAACAAATTAATGAACAAGTATAACAGGGTTTTGCTCAAAATAAGAAAATATGCGTACAAAATACACGTTCATATAAGTATATAAGTATAGCATAAAATTTCAATTTAAATATAACATAAATCGAGTAAATCGCACAATTGCGCAAAATGAGAGTAAACGAGAATTAAATTAATGCTCAAAATCAGTGATGTAACCATAAATAAGATAATGCGCAAACACAACTATAAAATAATGGTGTAAGAATAAAATAATAAAATTTCCTGCAAAAGAGTGCGCAGAACAGGCGTATAGTCTTCTGGCATGAGGGTTTAAATTTTAGTAGTTTTGCATATTTTCACTATATGGTAAAAGGCGTTTAGCAACATTCTGATGAGGATATGACCAATATTTTTTTAGACCAAAAGTTTTGTGACTGAGAGAGTGCAAGTATAAAAAGATAAATTTTCGTTTATAAAAACGTAGTTTACTCGAACTTTGTGATATAGTTGAAAGAATAGTAGTAATGCATGAGAATAACTTTTTAGAAATCAAAGAATGTTTTAGATTCAAAATAGGTGCTCATGAAAAGACTTCGTAAGTACACACTTTCATGTGTTTACGAGAAGTCGTGTTGAAAATTGTTATAAGGTTTATTATCAGTCGCAAGTTTCTTTTCCCTTAACATATATTGGATCCGTTATATGAAAACATGCAGATTTAAAATATGCAATACAAGTTTATAAAATGCAAGATAAAACCATTTCATGAAGTATGTGTAAATCTAATGTGTTTCAAAAGATCAAGATTTAAAATGGCGTGAAGGTTGTGAATGATCCCAGATGCCTTGACAAATTTTGGAAAATAGAATTTTCTGTATTTAAACATTTATTTAACTTGTGGGTTGAAAAGTCGATAATTTTAAATTGTTATGAAATGTTGAGAAAATCTAAGTGTTGCCCGTTAGGACTGGGTAAACTTGAAACCTTTTAATTGTCAAACTTTTACGAAATTTATACATTGAAAGATCGTTTGTTTGTAAGGATCGTTAAGGCATCTCTTTGGGCTCATATCGGGCCATTTGTTTCAAGTTGCAAGGTGTATATAAAGGGTGTTCTAATCTGGCGAATAGACTTTGTGAAAAGACATCCAAGATAAGGTGCCAAGTTAATCATTTTAGAGTAGTGTACTAGTGCGTATCGTGTAGATAGGCATTTATGTGTGAGTTTAGTCTGACTAAGAAGTGCTAACTGATGGTAGTTGGCTATGGCTTGGGCGACTGGGTGTAGCTATATTAGTATTAGGTATATGAGGATTTATTATGTTGAGAGTATTATGAGTGCATACGTGGATACAAAAGTCATAGTTTAGGGATATACTGTGACATCGAACAAATGAGTTTATAAATATGAGGATATAAACAAGTTGATTAATAAGTTTTGAAACCACGTTCGTTTTAACTGTATGTGAAGACTCAAGTACGAAAATTAGGATGTGATCGAAGTTAAACATAAAGTTTAAAAATCTGGATTGTGGGAAAAATGTTTTAGCAAAAGAGAAGTGATGCTTTATAGTGTAAAAGTCACAAAGCATAAGTGAAATAGTGTAAGTTTTAATGCGATAATATAGCGAACAAAAATTTATAATAATGATGATGAAGAATCCAAAAGCGAATGATTGATGAATAACAACATATAAAACAACAAGCGATGAAATTGAAACTTCAAATTGATAAACAAGACATAAATATCAATAACATGAAACATTGGGATTGTTTCTATAGGAAACTTTGACTAACCCAAGTACTTAACATTTCCTAGTGACTTGTGGGGGCGTACTTTAGCCTACAAGTGAATGCTCATCCCAAGAGTTCCCAGGTAGCTATATGGATCCCTCATGTGATTGAGATTTATACGAAATACCAGGCCTACACAGAAAACTCAGGATATAGGAGCTCACCCTTCCAGATTGCACATGCCCCATCACTAGTAAATTCCAAAACTTTAGCGAGATTAAAAACGAGATGCAGAAATAGATCCTTGAGATGTGGATTTTACTCCTAACTCAAAGATGTATTTCAAAATTTGAAACTTATTGTGGAATGAAACCAATCACTAAGTTAAGGATATCACTCCCAACTTAGTGGTTAAGTTCCTTTTTGAAGGAAATACTCTTTGAGGTGTGGATGTCACTCCTATCTCAAAGATACATTCCTAAGATAAATAACATATAGAGGAGTGAAACTAATCACCAAGGTTAGGATGTCACTCCTAGCTTGGTAATATCGCTTCGTTTGTGAAATACGAGTGTCTTCTTCTCCAAGCAAAATATCGAAAGAATAACGAGAAAAAATCATAGCGAAAATATATCGATAGAAAATATAAAGATAAAGATAAATATACACGAGAGGACTCGTGAATGTAAGCTTAGTTATGGACTAGGCTAAAAGGCATTCTAATAACCTAATTCCCTATAACCATGGCTCTAATACCAATATGTAACACCCCAACCGATGGCGGAATCATCGAGGTGTCACGTAGTAACGATTGTTCAATAGCTCATGGTACTAAAGTGTAAATTGAATACATTGAATCAAATACTTTATTACATTGAAAGGAAAAATACAAAGTACAATGATTCTAAAACGTCAAGTCTAACTAGATTAAAATGAAATCAAAGCTTAAATATAAATCCAGAAGCTTAAAAGAAACGTCTCAATAATAACCTCAAACATGTACAAAAATGGTATATGTCAATACAAAAATGTATTGGTGAGCATACCCTGATTTGAATACATATAGTAAGAAAAGTGTTTAGCAATTCATGTGCGGTACCATTTGCAATTATGTAATAAGTAGTATCAGTCAAAACCAAGCCTAAATGAATGAGACTAACACATGAATAACCATTTGAATAATGAATTAACAAGACAATGACCAAGATTCTCTCAACAGAGTCTCGAGGGGGTATACCATAGTACTTTCCATTGAAATGCTAGGCCGCCCAACGATTAATGATTTTGACAAGCATAAATACAAACCAAAACACATAAAGCAAACGCAAATGAGAATTGCATTAAGCATAAGAATAACATTTGATAATAGTGTACATGAATAGCCTCAAAAGAGTAAAACATGAAAAGGGGGAAAGATATACTCACCTTGATTAGATTGTAAAAGTTCACACAAAAGTTGATGTTGATGAACTTGTAAGAAAATCAACGAGGATCAATGAATACGCTTGAACGTAAGTAAATTAAGGATGATGTTTTATTTCAAAGATTTCACCTAATAAGATTTTGCATATTATTTTCATATTAAGTAATTTATCTTGACTAATATGGACATTGCTTTATTAGGAATATACGAATTGAATTCAACACAAAATAATGTTTGTTAACCATTCGAAGAGAATATGCCAAATCTAACGTACTCTAGAATTTTGTGGAAGATAAAAGAAACAGTAATGAAAAGAACTCGTTTTTTTTAATAAGTTGTAGATCTCAAACTCCTAATCTTTTTAAATTCATATAAAAGTTACACATATATATTAAAGTAACTTCTTAAACATGGATTCAAACATTATACTATAATAACATTGCTTTTGATTTGAACAGTAACCATAAGCTTATGTCAGATTTGTAATTATACTTTGTATTTGAGGGTTTCTTGGTCATTTCATGCGAGCATGAAGATAGGTGTTCATCTTCTCTTGCTTCTCAAACACGTGGTGTGATCAGCAACACCTATTTCATACAAGTACAAGCCACGTTTCAAAACCATTATATGTGAATGGTTTAATATTCGAAACCATTAAACCCGATCCCTGATTTTCTATACAAAACAACACACCACACACCCATCTAGAGAGAGACACAAGGCGGCGCTTACTACCACAGCTTCACTGCCAACCTCCTGACGTCGACTCAAAGGTGATTACGACGGCGGTGATGGCGACGACGGAGAAGACGAAACTGGATTGCACTCTCTGAAAAGATCGGTATGCATTCTTTATACTTACCATCATGCATTCATATCATTAGTTTTTATTGTTTAACCTAATATTTTTTTGGAGTATTGCAGTGGCGACGACGGAAGAGCAGATGTGACGCCGATCATCAACCTTCGGAAAATCCAGCTTCACCGGCAAGATTGTTATCTGTGTGTGATTGCTCCACCACTGACATTAGATCTGTTGGGATTAATTGATTTACTTTTCATGTTTGTAGGGTTTTTGTGATGAAGATGAACTGCTCGATTTGATATGATGATATGGTGTTCATGAAGAGGTTGATTCTATTTGAGTTGATGAAGCAAGGTTTAAGTATTTTCAATTTATTTAATGTTTTTTGCACTTATTGTCTTTCCTGTTTAAATTGACAAACATCATCATTCTTTCTTATTGAAATCTGATTATTTTGGTATTTATAGCTCATGACCAGCCACCGTACGCAGTCGTGAAGCACCAATTTTGTGGTCTCTGTTTCGTCTTCGTTTAACCATGTGAAACTCTAAATCGTTTGTTTCTGACCCGTTTAGCTTGATTATTAAGGTACCTATTTTGAACCCTCTTCTGAATCGATTTTAGATATATGAATGATGGTTTCGTTTCGGTTGTTACGGCGAATAAAGCTTTTATAATTTAGAATTCAATTATTTTGGTATTTACTTTTGTGAAATAGGAGAAAAAGAAAAGGGCGACAAAGATAACAGGCGAAGAAGCTAGAAGCTAAGAAGAACAAAGTTATTTTGGTAGTATCACATGTTTTCTTGAGGTGTGTTTTTTTAATGTTTATAATCTCTGCTGATTGATATTAGTTTGATAATGTTTCTTGTAGTACTAATTTTGAGACACCTATCTCCAAGTAACTCCATTGATTCAAACACATTGACCTTAGAATTTGGGAATGGTGAGTTTATTAGGGCCGAGGTCAAGAAAATCATGGCTAATGAGAAACTTGCTGAGATAGCTTTATCTGATCCAAAACGGGGTAAGAGGTTTGCAACAAATCAGTTGTTTTTATTGCGTTATGTTTTCTTATATATAGTGATCTTGGAACAATCTTAACTGTTTGAAAAGGTTCAATTAGAAAGTTAAAAATTGTGGTCTCCCTTAGGATCTTGTCTAATCGACAGGGCTGTTGTTAAGGTAAATCTTTTGATTACCCGTACATGTTCCATCATAACAGACAGTTAATTGATGTGGATTTTTGGCATTGTTTTAACAGGTTTATAAGTCAGGGTGTTCTGGGTTGTCACTCGATATAGGTAAACTCAGCAGCTATCATGAGCTGAGAAGTGAAGTTGGTCGAATGTTTGGTCTTGAAGGCCAACTGGAGGACCCGTTGAGATCAGGCTGGCAGCTTGTATTTGTTGACCGGGAGAATGTTGTTCGTCTCCTTGGTGATGACCCTTAGCCGTAAGTCCCCCTCTTTTACTAGCTTAGAAGCCTGAAAAACGAGCACATCAAGGAACGGGTCATTTTAAAAAAAATATCAATTTGGTTCGGGCCAAAATGGACTCTGGCTAAATGAGTCGTTTAAAAATATAAAGTATTAAAGTGGGTTTGGGTTGAAATGAGTCGAATAAAAAGTGTCAAAATGGGATCGTCCGTTGTCACGTTTTACCAACACTTACGTTTGTTATCTCTTGTGTTTTTTTCTCCCTATGAACAGGGAGTTTGTGAGCAGGGTATGGTTCATTAAAGTACTGTCGCCACAAGAGGTGCAGCAACTGGGAAAACAAGAGGTCAAGGTTCTTGATCCGGTTCAGATACAAAAACCCTCAGTCAACAGCTATGCCCCGAGGGGGCAAGAGTCTATGAACTTGAGCAGTGGGGTCATATCAGTGGGTTCGCTTGAATACTGAACCGACTTCATGCTAGGATTTATGGTTATATGTAGTGTTACTTATGTTGATTTGGTTCATTATGACCTTTAGGTACTTCATATGAACCCTAATAATTGTAATTAATATGACCGCATGACTTATGTGTTTGTAGTATACACAAGACTTGATGATATATATTATATGATTCTCTAGGAAGTATTTTGTGCAGAATTGGAACACAAGGTTCAAACTTTAGGCAACTACATTGTCTGCACAACTTACCTTATTTCAGGTGGGCTTTTTCAATTAAATTTGGAGATGGTGTTTGTCTCTCATTATCTTTCATCTTTTGTTCGCAGTCCCTAGATGCGGAGTCATATTGTAATTGCGCAACGCGCGTTGTTGAAAAACACTTTCATTTTATATGTGTCCTTTGTATGAAAATTGATATAGGATTGATTTGGAATTTGAAATGTCGCAACGCTAATGTTATTATTTAATTATTTTCTAAACCAGATTGACGCCGCCGCAACGCGTGGCCGGATAAAAACCTAGTTTAGGTTAAATAATATCTTATATATTATATTGAATAATATTTTTTTTAAACTAGAATGCTAGTTCACAAAATGATTTTTTTATATAAATAAATAAATGGTCGGAACAGTGGCTAAACCCAATTGTGAACAAACTCGTTTTATACCATTTTAAACAAAAATATTGGTTGTGCCTCCATCATATTAACCTTAACCAGATTGCCTCATCCATTTCATGTCAAGATGCTTAATGTAATGGTTTGAATTAGAATAAATGGTTAGTGTTTAATACCTTGAAGCCAAAATAAAAGTCCAAATCTCATTCATGACACTAAGCGACTGTTCGAATGAGAGGATGGATGAAAAGACTACGGCAGTTGTGGTCTAATGATGGTGTACGGCAGAGCGGTGATGCCATCGTGTCAAAGATTGTTATGTCGTAGAACCAAATTGCGATATGGTTGCCGGCTTGTTTGATGACGTTCGATCGACAATGGTTGAACCAAACAAAGGGATTGTGATGTTTGTTAAAGTGATATGATGCTACAAGCAAATGGGATTAGACAGAGAACTAGAGAAGGTGTGGTTCAGTATATGTGCGACTCGTCACCATTACTTATCTTGCACACTCTATGATTAAAAAAATCATATTACTTGTATAATTGTCATTAAAAAGGAATCCATCGGTTACTAGATTTAATTGTTTCTTCTGTTTCAATGTTTGAAATGGATCATTATGGCTTTAACTCTTAGACATTTAGGATTTTAGGAAGAGAAATAACTCACCATCATTAATTTTAAAACTATCCAATAGAATATTAATAATGTTCAAGCAAACCTTGAATACATGAAGGACTACAATTGATAACTTGATAAAGATGAGAATGGCGGGTGTCATATTAGTTCAAAAATTTGAGAGCTTATAATAGTTTATTGGTGTTAACTCAATATTTGAGTAACTTAATATGGTTTAGGTTTGTATGGATTAACCAATATCGTTATATGTTTTAGAAGTAATGGATTTAAATAATTCAAATCATTCGTCAATAGCTATTGACAGTCATAACTATTAAAATATGTGCTGGCAGTTTCACCTTTTATCCTTTTTTCCTCCAGCAGTCCCAATTAGCGTTATGATGATGTGGCATTCCACGTGTCAAAAATGATCCTATGTGGCTATTGTGTGACATCTATCCCTAACTCCCTTTACATCATCTCATAAACCTCAATTCTCTCAAACCATCATCTTCTTAACCAAATTCAGTCCCCTTCCCTGTCTTACCACCATTGCACCACCGCTACCATAGCAGTCACCACCACCATAACAGCCACCACCACCACCAACAACAACTCCAACCACTACGCCCTCACCACTGTCTTTCTCTCCGAAACCTGCAAATCGTCACAACCACCACGATAACCATTGCCTTCAACAACCACCACTGCTACCACCAATCTCCACCATAACCACACTACTACCATTAACAATCACTACTAATCTCCAGCACAACAACAACCACCACTTCTTCTGATTCTATCTGACATCAAATCCAACAAGATTAGACCTTGAATCCAACCCAAACCAACACACACAACTTAAAATCGAGACCCTAGGTTAGCAAACTTACATTAATCATCAAATTGGTGTGAAAAAAAGAGATACTAACCACCACCAATCATCGATATGAGCCTAGAACACCACCATCTCAGCCAATTTGAACCACCATTAACAGCCATCTTTGTCGCCGTCTGCAATTACATCGACACCACCATTCATCTCCACTAACCTTACACCCATCAACCCCATCATTAAGCTCTTCTCTCCTTGTCTCTCTCCATGGCCTTCTCTCTCTAGAATCTAGACCCCCACCCCCTCTCTTTGTTAATGGTGAAAGTTTTTAGGGTTGAATGGGTAAAGACGATGTTTTATAAATATTTGTTAATGTATTTGCTGTCACATCATCAAAAGCCTAACAAAGTTAGCACTCAGTTAGTTTTGGTCCGTTAGCTGCCAATACGTCGAAAGGTAGTACTGTCAACACATATTTTATTAGCTAGCACATATTTCATTAGCTGAGACAGGCATCGACCATTAGGCGATAGTTGAAATTATTTAAATCAATTACTCATATATTTTATGTGTTGAGTGAAAAGTAAGATTAAATATTTAGATGGGTGTAAATGAATCGATTTAGTTATAAATTGCTCAAGATCGACTTGTATCGAGCTTTACTAGCTTTGTAAACCTTAAGCTTAAATAAATTTGAACTTAAATTATAACTCACCTAAGTCAGAGTTGCATATGTGGGATATAAATAGGGTTCAACCTATATAATAATGCTACTAATACAAATAAAATTATTTAAATCCATTACTCAAAATATTTTATGTGTTGAGTGAATAGTATGATCAAATATTTAGATGGGTGTAAATGAATCAATTCAATTATAAATTGCTCAAGATCGACTTGTATCGAGCTTTACATATAAAACAGAATGTAGTTTTATTTGACATGGTGATATCGTTTCTCTTTGGGTGATTTAGATTTTTTTAAGGTGTAGATCAGTGAAGACCCTTTAACTTGAAGTCACTTTCTTCCCAAATTTAAATCCCTCTTCACACGCCGGTCCCTTTCAAACCTATTGAGTATATTTTTTCGATGGACTGCAGGACTCGATCCGGGTATCTTTCGGGCAGGAACCCCATAGAGGAAAACTTTCTCACCTCCGCTATAACCACTGAACTACAACATTATTGACGGTGTTTTAGATGGTTAGCTTCACATTATCTAATATCAAATGCCATATTATAGTTGGATTTCTATGCATTTTCCATCACAATTCTATAAAACTGATAATAACCATTTTCATAATTTTCAGGAGTGTAGGAATGAATATAAAGGTAGTTATTTTTAATACACTTTTAATGAAGGTTTAACTAAATTTTTGACACACCAGTATGCGAATTTTTTCTTCACACTGATTTAAAAACACCATCTCATCCGAATCATCTATGATGATTTTGTGCTTGGTCTAACTAAATCTCATGACCATCCGGATTGCCCTAAAGGCAATTTGCATTTTGGTTAGCCTAAAAGGCTTGCTTGATTCTCTTGATCCTATAATAAAACCCGAACCTAAGACTCCTCTATTCTTTAATTCTAGTTAAACAAGGCTAAGGACCTAATCTTCCAAGACTTGCTTTTTGGAACTTTACTAAGCGCACCCAAATGTGAGTTCATACTTGTCCCCCTTTTATTCTTTATTCTTTGGGGCTCAACATGTGTCACTATCAAAACTTAAACGATTTCATAATCTAAATGCTTATATGCTATGATATGCTAGAATTATTATTACATACAAATGTCTATTAGCACAACCCACCTTACATGTATAGAGCTATAGGATTGACACACCGCCCCCTTTATGGGTCATGTTAAGTATCTCTTAATTGTGTATTCGAGTGTTTTTGCCTTTTGTATGGTTCTTCGTGCATATGTCTATAACATGATGATTCGAGTAGACTTTCCTTATGCTATGTACTTAGCCTAAAAACTAGTATGCTCACCAATGCTTTATGTGTTGACGGATATTTTATACATGTTGCAGGAAATGTTTGATGCGAAGATTTCAAGAAACTTATTAGGGTTGGACTAGAAACTCACCCTAGTTTAATTTTCGTATTCATGATGTTGTATTTTCCTTCATTTGAAACAATTTGTATTTCCGTTTTAGACATTGTTATGCTATGAATGAAATTTATCTTTTAAATTATTTGTCACAATACTAGTGTCATGAAGCCTTTGAACAATCTATCACAAGTCGCGCCTCGATGTATTCCGCCATCGGTTGGGGTGTGACACATTTTAACTATGCAACATTTTGTTTATGGATTGCATTTTAACTATGCAATTTAGTTTAAGTGTTGCCTTTTAACTATGCAACGTTTAGTTTGCGCGGTACATTTTAACTATGTACTGCGGAGTTTAGAAATTGCATTTTAACTATGCAACCGAGTTTAAGTGTTGCATTTTAACTATGCAACGTTTAGTTTGTGCAGTACGTTTTAACACTATACTGCGTAGTGTAGAAATTTAATTTTAACTATGCAATTGAGTTTGGGGATTGTGCTGCGTTGGGTAGTGTTTGATTGAGTGTTGTAAAAGAGTGGATGAAAATAGTATAAACGTTTCTGAAATGAAGGATTGACTGTATTCATTCACTTGATTGGCTAAGCTAGCCTTCATTACAACATGAAAAGGAAATTACATATAACACTTTCTGAGTTGTGCCACGTTCCATGTGTGCGGCACAATCATGTCCTCCAACGTGGTTAATTTGTATGCACCTTTTCCAAGGACCTCTGCGATGCGGTAGGGTCCTTCCCAGGTGGGTGTCAGTTTTCCTTGGGGTATTGTGCCGCTGGCCTCATTGTTTCTGAACACAAAGTCTCCTGCTTGGAAGGCGTTGAGTTTGACTCTGGCATTGTAGTAATTCTCCAACTGTTTCTTATAGTTGCTTCTTTAACACCTGCCAGGTCTCTGCGCTCTTCCAGTAGGTCGAGGTTAAGGCGCAACTCTGTTTCATTATTGGTGTGGCTTGCTGAGAGAACCCTGGCGGAGGGGCAGCCGATCTCTGCTGGGATCATGGCCTCCGAGCCATATGTCAAGCTGAAAGGGGTTTCACCCGTGCTTGTTTTTGTTAATGTGTGATTCGCCCATAGCACGTTGGGCAACTCCTCCGCCCAGGCTTTCCCTTTGGTTTTGAGTCTCGCTTTGATTCCTTCTACCAGGCTGCGGTTGGCGCGCTCCACTTGGCCATTGCCTTATGGATGCGCAACAGAAGTAAAAACTGGTTGGATATGTAGATCGTCATACCATTTGAGTAACCCTTTGTCCGCGAATTGGGTTCCATTATCCGTGGCAATCGTCATGGGTTGGACAAAACGACAAATGATAAATTCCCAAATAAACTTTTTCACTTGCTTTGCTGTAATTTCTGCAAGCGGCTTGGCCTCTACCCATTTTGTGAAATAATCGATAGCGACTATTAGGTATCTTCTCTTGCCGGTTGTCATTGGAAATGGTCCCACAATATCGATTGCACATTTCTGGAATGGCCAGGCGGAAGTTACTGGTATCAGATCATTCTTTGGGCGCAGGGCATTGGGCGGCGTTGGCTTGAATCGCAGCGGCGGATGATTTTCAATGCGCCCACACTATGTCAAAACTGGCCTACGGCCACACTTTTCAAAAATCGCCCTGTCACACATTTGCTTAAATGTGTGGGTAAACATCATTTTTAACATTTGAAAAACTTCCAACCCACTTTTCGTCACACATCTTACGTACTAATGTGACTAGTGAATAACAGCTCAAAACATTTAGCCAGACTTCAAGAAAAAACTGTAACGTTTACTAGCCACATTAAAAAATTGTGTTCAAATGTGATCTACGGCCACAATATTTGTTTGATGGTGTGGCTAAAAGCTAAAACATATGGTCGCATTATTACAGTGTGACCAAAGGCTAAAAAATAGCCACACTTAAAATCACAAAATTTCGTGTGGATTTACATAAACATTCGCCACACAATGCTAAATTTATTTATTTTTGTGTGACGAAATGATAACAAACGTCATGGAAAATATGTGTGACCAAAGGTTATATAATAGTCACACTTAAAGTGACAAATATTTACGTGACTTTACATAACTATTAGTCACACTATTTTTCTCTTAAAATTACAAAATTTCAATTTCCCTCTTAAAACTCCCCCCAAATATTTCATCCAAAAACTTCCCTCTAAAAAATTACTCTTATTTAAAAAAACTTGATTTGTTAACATTAATACCAGATTGTATGAAGATCAATGGATTTACTTAATATTAATGTTGATACACTTACGGCTCTAATTATGATATGTGAAAAAAGATAACAAACAACAAAAAGTAAATTTTTTGACTTGCCATTATGTGAAAAAGGAAAAGAAACAACCAACATTACAATGTTCTGTCTTAAAAAAGTTCAGGTGCCAAAATACTGCTAAATAGGGTCGAACAAGGCTGCAACCATTTTTGTAGTAACCTTCATAAAAAATAGTTATAAATATTCTTAAACGGTAAAGAAAAAAAACCAATGAGCCACTGCCACTTTACAGTGACACTATTCATGAACATTAAAAAATCAATATATAGGATAATATATAAAATTATAAATTTTCATTTTATTATATTAGTAATTTCTTTTCACACTTATATATATTTGTCGTTGTAACTAGAGATGAACTTGGTACCGATACCAAAAATTGTAAAAAAATAGGTACCGGAAATGCTCGGTACAACATGGTACAGTACCAGAATTTTGAGGGTAAAAGTGCTAAAATACTTATAATGTACGAAACCGGTAATGAAAACGCCAAAAAGTCAGTACCTGAAAATGATTCGGTACACCATAACATTTACTTATCTCTAGTTGTAACTAGTACGGTACCGGTACCGGTACCATTTATCCAATATGTCTTAATTAACAATATTGAGCCTTAATGGATCATGATGGAATGATGGATTATATATATCTTAATATACCATATTGGGCCTTGATGGATCACAATGGATAATAGTACATCATACATTTCTTACTGGACCATATTGGGCAATAATTGATCAAAATTGATAATGGTATATCATACAAGACTTAATGGACCGTATTAGGCCTTATTGGATCACAATTGATAATAGTAGATCAAACATGTTTTAGTGAATCTTTATGGATCATAATGGACAATGTTAGATCGTACATGTCTTAGTGAACCATACTGAGCCTTAATGGATCACAAAGGGCAATAGTAGATCACAATACAAAATAGTAGATCATATATATCTTAATGGACCATATTGGGCCTAAGTGGATGACAATGGACAATAGTGGATCTTACTTAATACACCATATTGGGTCCTAGTAGATCATAATGGACTTTAGTAGACCATATTTCTCTCCAAGTTGGGCCATAATTGGTCACATGAGAAATAATAAATCATATATGTCTTAATGGGCCATATTAGGCCTCAATGGATCATAATGGACAGGTAGCAGATCATACATGACTTAATGAACTATATTGGGTCTTAATGGATCGCAATGGAATTTAATATACTATATATGTACTAATAAGCCATATTAAGTCTTAATGGATCACAATAGACTATAGTTTATCATATATGTCATAATGGGCCATATTGGGCTTAACGGATCACAATACACAATAACAAATAATACATGTTTTAATAGGTCATATTGGACCTTCATAATGGTCAATAGTAAAAGATATGTCTTAACACACAATACATAATAGTAGATCATATATTACTTAATGGGCCATATTGAGCCTTAGTGGGTCACAATGGGCAATAGAAGATCATAAATGTCTTTATTAACTATATTAGGCCTTAATGGATCCCAATGAACGATAGTAGATAATATATGTCTTGACTTATATTTTTCTTTTTTTGAGTTTTGTCTCGACTTATATATATATATATAATTTTCTGTTATTTAAAATGACGAACCAAACTACAATACCAACAACATCAATATTGGTATTCGTTTACCAATTTTCCTCATAATTCCTATCAATGTTGTGACGAAACACACCTAGTCCGACTGAATAACACCAATGCTGGTGTCGGTAAAACTGTTGTCGGTTGATACTAATTATATCTGCTATAAATTTAGTAGAAAATGGAGTTTTATTTGCACTTGTATTTTAGAAGGATTTGAACTCTACTTTCCTGTCTTTTGGATTTTAGAGAGAGAATCTATCGAAGTGGTCTGAATACCAATACTGAATCAATGCCGGCAAAAAACCGCTGCGAAGCTCAAGGAAACCCAGTAGTTTATTAAAATTTAGAAAAAAAAAATTCCCTCTTAGCATTTTCACACCAAAAAGAACTGCCTCCTAACCTAATCCCGCTTCTAATTTAAACTCCACCAAATAGAAAGTTCATTAGTATTCCTCTCCAACCATTTTATTCACTCACTTTCCTCGCACAACTCTTCTATATTCTTCATCTCAAAACCATAGCTCTAGATCCACGACGAATCAAGCCATGCTTGAGAGAGGCAGGGAACGCTGCGGATTCGACAGGAGAAATGGAAGAGGTTGTTGCTAGGGGCGTTAAAAAATCCCCTGTACATTGTTATTTGTGGCCGCCACTCAAATTTTTAGGGTTAGGAACTAAGTTTGCAGACTCTCTGTCCTCCTCGCCATCGCGCCTCTACCTCGCACAATCGAAGACTTCTCCTCACTCATCGGATCTCTCTTCGCTTTTCCACTCATCTAAAACAGCACCCCTTTGACCTTTTGTTCCACTATTGAAGCAACATCGAGCAGATGTTAACGAAGTATTAAAGTAATTCATCTATGTTTCGGTTCAAGATGTGTTGTGGCGCACGACAGAAAATGAGGATGCGGGAGAGTCGAGTAATTATAATGCTGGGCAGGAGTGTTTGGATCGGTTAGTGAGTGGTTTAGGTGGGAATTCAATTGTTCCTGTTACTTCTGAACAGTTGCCGGCTTATTTGGCTGCTCCTAAATGGTAAAACATCATGCTACGCTTATTGCTGTGACACATATAGCTGAGGGATGCTCGAAGGTAGAAATGTTATTAAAATTTATTTATTGTGGGTTGGTCTATGTTTATCTAGAGAAGATTAAGAGAATAAACTGATAATCGTCCTCTACCGGCAATACAAGGTGAATTCTACAGATATCATTACAGGATGTTTAAGGGTAGAGCGATCAGTTGGAAGTTTTTCCCACAGCTGAGGTGCGTTGGATTGAAATGGGAGAAAGGAATTCTATACTTTTGTAGATTTCATGACTTGAAAACCCTTCCATATTGGGTTGTGAGGGACATGTGCAGACATGAATTGATTGATGCAAGTTACTCAGGATTGTTGAAATGGATGGATGATAAGATGACACGTGAGAGTCAGACAAAATGGGATGTATTTAAGCCGCAATATCCTAAAAGAATTGTTCATAAAGAGATTGATCCAAAGAACAATTTACCTTGTGTGACATTGGAGTATAAGCCGCCAACTTGCATGAAAAAGATTCCTTTGATGCCAATACAACAAGATTTCAGCAAGGATTTCTCATTCTAGTATTATGACTGGAGGACTGGAGAAGCTGTAATCGTATTGCATGATAAAGATCCGAAGCTAATGTGCAAGAACATACGCGTGTTCGATCCTATGTGGTTGATTAATTGTTCGAAAGATGACATCGACACATTGTATTACAATCAGATTCATTTTGATGTTCCAGATCTAGAATAGGCGTGGAGCTTCCAAGCAGTTGCTAAATTCTGTTTTGCATATTTATTTATTCAGGTTGTGATTACAAAGCACTGCTTGGAAAGCACACAATGAGACTGAGGACAGAGACAAAGAAACATCCAGTACAACCGATTGTTGGAGGTACTAGTTTGAAGAAGAAGGTTAAAGTTGTTTTGAAGAAGAAAAGGACCAAAGAATCCGTGCAACAAACAAGGGGGAGTTTCTAGATGCATTTTGTGTCTGTCGCATTCGGATTACATCAAAGATTACAAGTTTTAGAATATTTGAAGATTGGTTCGTACTATCGAAGGGTCGAATGAAGAATATTAAGGTCGAACTAGATGTTATTAAGGTCGAATGAAGTTTTGTAGTTATAATTTAGTTGGTTCGTGATTTCGACAGGTCGAACCACCTGGTTCGAACCTGTGTAGGGTCGAATCAAGTTGTCTATAAATAGGTTTGATGTGTTATGAGTTGTAACAGTTGGTCAGTCAGTCTAGGTGTTTGTGTGTGTGTGTGTTCAGGAAGGTTCTAGAAAGTTGTGTTTTCTTTAATTGAGGTCTATAATGATTAAAACTTGATATTAATTAATAAAAATATGTTTCAAATGAAATCTAACGTGTGTTGATTACGGTTTATATCATTTTGCAAGATAATTAGGGTGTTCGCACGTGATTCATCTCTACTCGTGTGATCATTCATGTTTTAAATGTTTCTTTGTGAAAAACCGATCCTATAGAATCAAACGTTTGTATTGGCATCATTTATGGTGAAAATTGTATTGTAATGGCTTCAATTATGGAATTAATTGTGTTTCTTAAGGTGTTGTAATTTACCAACTGTATTGACTTTTTAAAAGTCAAATATGACCCATATGACCAATGTTGATGTAATGGTGTAATGACTTTTTAAAAGTAAAATATGATGACCCATATGAGCTTCATGTTGCTGTAATGGTTTTGGAATGGTGTAATGACTTTTTAAATTCAAATACAAGACATATAAACCAATTTTGCTGCCTCATTTGCAGTTGTAATGTAATGTTTTTATAGTGGCTGACCCATTTGCAGCTAACCCATTTTGTGGTGAAAGTCTAAATTTGCAGTTGACCCATTTACAGTTGTAATGGAATTGTTTATAAAGGTCTAAATACATATGCTACCGACCCATTTGCAGCTGACACATATGACCCAATTTTGTGGTCAAAGTCTAAATCACAAAGTGGGTCAATAACCAAAGTCATTTCATCCCATAAAGCAATTTCATACCAAAGTCATTTTATACCATAAAGCAATTTCATACCAAAGTCAATTTCATACCATAAAGCAATTTCATACCAATGTCAATTCATACCGTAAAGCAAAATCAAAATTTGGGTCAGTAACAAAAGACCATTGTATATTACATCAAAAAGCAAAATCAAAAGTTGACCCATTTTGCATGTGACCCTTCAAGTTGTTGCCTCCTTTTTACCCTTTCCTGTAGTTGGTCCCTTTGTTGTCATCTTCTTTGACCCATTTCCTTTTGCAGCTCTTAAAGTTGTTGACCCATTTGCATCCTTTGCAGCTCTTGACCCATTTCCTTTTGCAGCCCTTGAAGTTGTTGACCCATTTGCAGCATCTGTTGACCCTGTAGCCACTGTTTTTGACCTTTTACTAGCCCTTGACCCACTTGCATCTTCACATTGACTTTGGTGTATTTTCTTGTTGTGACCTTTTTGACCACATTCCCCATAAGTAACACTCTTCCCTTTTCTACTTAACTTTCCATTCTTCACCATGTGATCATCTTTCTCCAAAGCACTCTTCTTCCTCTATTTCTTAGGCCTCCCAATAGGTTTATAATAAAATGGTTCTCTTATCTGTAGGGACAATTGGACTTTGGCCACAAAGCTCTACCATTAATAGGTCCTACCTAGTGTGAATAAACTTCGTTCAATGTGTCAAGTCTGTAGCAGGGATCAACCCATGCTTCTGATCTGTCAACCTACAATGTGAAATTGTAAATTTAATAAATATTATAATCACAATAACTTATAACGCTAATTAAAGACATAGGGAACCTGTTGGCCATTATGCTCCAATTAGTCGCAAGAACATGGTTGTAAGGAATTCCTGTTAGCTCCTATCTCCTACATCAGCATACTTTTGCAACCACATCAACATCACATTGTTCTATAGCATTATCTTCAAACCTGTACCCTGTTACTTGATACAATCTGCCTCTATTCCATTGAACACTGAGTTTTGCTGCTCCTTTTTTAATAATTTCAAACTTCTTAGCTATTTTTAGGATTAATACACCATCAATTTTGTCAATCACTTTCATAACAGTAACTATCCTTCTCATTAGATATTCTCTCACAAATTCTAAGGCAGTTATAATTGGTTTATCCCGACCATCAACTAGCCTAGCATTAAAGACTTCACAAATATTGTTCAATAACAAATCTGACTTAGATCTACCTGAATATTTTATAAAATAACAGAAAGTGTAAAACAAACCTATAAATCAAACTACAAAACATATACAGTGAAAAACTATAAAATCTCAAACATGTAAAATGGCTTTTTGTCCAATGAATGGTTGAGATCTGTTGCAACCAATTGTAAGCATCCACATTGAACACTCTCAATTCCTCCATTTTTTTCCTTGAATTTAGGTATTGTAGGAGCAGTGGCTAAGTTCCATAGCATGTCTTTGTAAGCCTTGCAATTCCATTGGAGCTTCATGTTCTGGTGTGTGTGTGTCATAGGCAAAAACTATGTTCAGCTGATGGAAATACTTGTGCAAAGCAGGAATCAACCCCTTTTGTCTATCAGATATAAAGGTAAAGTCAGAATTGATATTTAATTCCAAGTCATCCCTAAGGTATTGCAAAAACCACTCCGAAGAGCTTAAGGCTTCTTCTTCAACAATGGCATAGGCTACAGGGTATATTCCATTGTTGGGATCTACACCCACAACTGTTAGAAGTTGACCAGGAAATGGGCCCTTCATAAAAGCGCAATCTAACCTGACTATTTCCCTTCTACAAGCTCTAAACCCATGTTTAAGTGGAGCTAGGCATATATAAATCCTTTTAAAGATTCTAGATTTTGCTGCAGGGTTATACTCGGGTTCAAACTCAACTTTGATAGTTGTCCCAGGGTTGGTTCATTGCAACTCAAGAGCATAGTCTCTCAAACTTTTGTACCGGTGAATGTAATCACCCATTATAACTTTTGTAGCATATGTCTTTGCCTTGAAAGCCTTCATCTTTGAAACTAACATCTTATATTTCCTCTGTATTTGTTCTTGGATGGATTTTATAGGGATGCCAGGGTTCGTCTCAATCTGATATAAAAATTGCTTTGAAAGCCACTCTGCTATAAATGGCTTGATGGATCTGCTTTGAAGGCATTTGTGTTGGGGATTATATGTTCTAACTATCTAAGTGGGATCTTCTACTAACTTTGAAGCATACAAGACCCATGGACACTTCCTGCTATCCTCTTTAGTTTTTCTCCCCCCTTCATTTTGAGTTAGGCATTTTTTTTTCTTCATTTGGGCCAATAGAATCCTTCAACTTTTTTACTTTACTTGGGCCTGCACTTTGAAATTGTCGTATAATACCTTTGCAAACAACCCTTAAACTTCCTTGATCATTCCTAGAGAAACCAAGTTCCCTCCGAGTTTCCACAACATGCTTTCTAACTAGATCCTGGATTACTTTCTTGTTAGCAAACTCCTGAGTCTCATAAAACAAAAGACTCTCATCAGTTTCTTTCTTTCTAATCCTCCTTATATTTCTTCTTCTTTTTGTATCAATGTCTTCACTAGAGAAACAACTCCCAAATGAATCACTCTGCTTCTTCTACAGTATAATAACCTTCAGTTTGTTCAAAGTCATCAGTGTTCACATACAAATTAACATTAAAACGCCTAATATCCACCTCCCCTTCTTCAATTTCATTTGCCGGATCAACTATTTCATCATCAGAATCATTTGTATCATTCCTTTGATTGCCTTCATTGAAATCATTTGTATCATTCACTTCATTGTATTCATTAGCGGTACCATTCCCTTCATTTACTTCATTAAAATCAGAATCATTCACTTCATTGTCTTCATTATCTTTGCCTTGACTATTTAATGGATTCATCACATCAGCAAAAATACCTTTAAACACTGCATCAATAACATGCTTTTCTTGAGAGCACATAAACTTAATGGATTCATCACCATTGTTAATTGGTTGTTTATCTGTAACCATAACCAGGCTTTCTCTAACTTCCGTATACACACTAATTTCCCTATGATCACCTAAGTGATTTAACATACTAACCACATTAAAATGATCATTTAAAGGTCTCAGTCCGAAGTCTAAATCATCACCAGGAACAACATAATGAAACCACTTAGTTATGCTATCAGAATAACCTAGCTCTTTAGCAATGTCATGTAGATCAGTTACACCAAACTTTTCTCTGTTCAACAATTCCACATAATCAACCTTCCCATTTTCATAAACCCTATCCGGAAGCTGTGAAAAAAATCCCCTATAGTTTAACTTTACACAAAATAATTGTGGGTAGATTGCTGCGAAACAAAAAAAAGAACGATTTTTATCACAAAAAAAAGCTCTGGTTTTTTTGTTGATGAATGGGCACAAAAACTTACGATACACATCATGTTGGTAGTCATCGCCTTCCTGTTTGATCACCCACATTATGACCATATCTGAAAACCCTACTTTTAAACCCTAGTATTTCATATGTTGTACACCTTTGTTAGTGATGATCGTGGTTTCAAATTGAAGTAGCAGAAGAGTCACCAAGTCACCAGCTTTTTATTATTTGGTTTAAAGAGAATGCGTAAAGGAAAGGACTAAAGTACCCTCACATGAGTAGCACGTGAAGGGTGAATCCAGTTAGTTAGGCTTAGTACCCTGATTTGTGTAAAAAAAATGATTATAAGGCCTATAGTCTTAGCATATCCGATATAGAGATAGAGAGATATAGTATATATTTGAATTATTTGTATAGATATAGAGATTATATTGTTTCCTATCTTATGTAGGTCTATTCTCCCTATATAAAGGGGATTGTATTGTATTATGTGATCATCAATAATAATATACCATAGACCACTTTTATGGTATCAGAGCTACGGCTCCATTAAACCTAATAATAATCGCCGCCGGTTACCCAACCCCTTCCGTTTTCCGATTTCTTTTTTTCCGATCCACATGGCGAAAGACGATGATCAGGCTGCTTCATCCGGTGCGACCGGTAAACCCTTGCCTCTTCATCCGGCTTACTCTGTCACCAACATTCAGAGTAAAGTCCGTACACTCGACGGCAAAACCGTCACCTACACCTCTTGGGTAAAGATGTTTCGCCTCCATGCCATCGCCTACAAAGTCTTGGCTCACATCGATGGCACTGACCCGACCCCAGACACGTCTGCGGAGTACCCTAACTGGGTTGAACTTGATGCCTTGGTCCTTCAATGGATCTTAAACACTATCTCCGACTCCAATCTACCCAAACTTCTCGGCCAAGTTTCCACGGCACGAGCCGCTTGGCTGAAACTCGAGAAGACCTTCCTTAGTAACAAGAAAGCTCGTGTTGCTGCATTGGAGACTCAGTTCTGCAGCTTAACTCTCGCTAGTTGTTCGTCTATGGACGATTATTGTCAAAAGCTTAGTGATCTCGCTAATCAATTGGAGGATGTGGATAGCCCCGGTACGGAATCTCGACTTGTTCTTCAGCTTGTTCGGGGTCTCCCGCAAGAATACTGTCACACCCCGACTTTTCCCCTGGTCAGTTGTGACGTTTGGTGCCTTTGCCAACGCAGCGGAAAGATGCATCTAAGACTCTGGTTCCCTAAACGCCAATTCTAACCCTCTAGGATCCCCGGTCCCAACTGCCACCTACTCCAACCGTGCCGTTACCATAGTTTAAACCTGAAAGACATACTTAAAAAGTCAACATAAAGTTGGTGAGTTCATAAGTTTTGCAAAATGTTATCAAACATTACCAAGTTCCAAAAGTGTTACCATGTTCACCCTGTCAATACTATGCAAAATGTATACCAAAGTACGCTAGCTAGGCATATGTTTTGTTACTACTACGATTGGAAAACCATTACTAACTCGCAAACCAGATGTTGTGCCCGAATAGTAAACCTGTTCCTGTTTGAGACAATATGCACCCGCCCGGCCCTCTAAGCCGACGAGTGGGGTTGGTCACTCCCAATAGCGCTATTCACATTTCCCCGTTGTGCAAACCCGCAAATTCATGGTTCCCCCCGGGACTTCCAAAGATCGTATAGTAAACCATAGAAAACCCATAGTATGACAGTTGTTACCAAAACATTAGTTTAACACATGTTTTCTCCCCCAAAAGTGAAACCAGTTAAAAGTGGGGCCGTGAACTCACGCAACCCGTTTCATTTTCCAAAACTTTGTTTCACTTTAAGTTCCTCGGTTTTTCATAACAGAAGCATGTCTTCCCCCCGAAAACATTTACAAAAACAGTAAAAAGTGGGGTTATGAACTCACCTTAATGTCCATGCTAAGCTAGCAAACAAAACCTGAAACCTCGACCGACTTCCTTGTGCCCTAATTACCAACAAAGGACACCTTAACAGTCTATCACACATAAGCCTAGCTTATCAACCGCTTAAAAGATAGTCTATCCGACTGTCTAGACTCGTGTGTACCAACACGAGTCTCAAAACGTTTCAACTCGACGAACCGATCATGACTTATCTAGATTCACGAGTTACATATAACATAGTACCCAAGTTCTACACTTATCCCTATTTGTGTGTAAACCTTGTTGGACTAATACCCCGAAACGTATATTTATCCTGAATCGTAGCTCGTCTCGTAATCATAAAAATGTGTTCGTTTTGTGTAATCATATCTTAGAAGATACCCTTTAAGGAAAAATACAAATCTAGTTATTAAAATCAATTAATACATTTGTTACTTTTTCCCAAACGTTGTTTTAAAATCCTCTTTATTATTACAAATAGTTGATCTTTGAAAACATTTCGATTTTGTATATAATACACTTGTCCAAAACACTTAAGGGAATTTATTTATAGAAATAAATAGCAGTTCGTTACGTTTTGATTTTATAAAAATTTGGGCAGTGTTTCCTCTGTTTTTGCACAAACCAGACAACACTCGTTGTCTACAATTTTCCTTCAAATCAACTTTCAAACACAATTCATCAAGTCCTTTTATCCACAAAGTCCGATTCACCAGACTATACGTTTCGATACCTAAATACACTTAATTTATACAAATATATATATATATATATACCAATATATATATATATATAATATAGTCCAACGATATAATCCAATTATATTTAGTCCGATGTCCGATATCATAAGTCACGTCAAGTTAACCATTTACCAAATCGTCTGTTTATATAGTTACCGTTTATTATTAATCAGTCCGTTCGCGAGTCAAAACGATTTCATCCATATCAATATATTTATAAATATATAATATTCATAAATATAGAATATTTACAAATATACAATATTTATAAATACATAATATCTACAATAAATAAATAGTAAACTCGAATACAAGTTATACCGAATCGTACGCGCGTAACCCGAAGCCACCTCGAACTACGTGTAGACCGGAACATTAACTGATGTTGACCAGACCCGAAAGCAAGCTCACAGCCGACCCGAGTCCTGACCTACGTAACCGAACCTGTACCGAAACCCCATAACGAAACCCGAGCAGATCTGACTCGATAACTCGAAACCAAAGTAACCCAAACCAAGCTTGAATTTGAGTCGAGACCTTCACCGAAACAGACCCGAAACAAACCACCATAACCTGACTCAAACCCCAAACCCGAGCACCATGTCGGACCCGAACCTAACCCGAGCACGCAGACCTGATCTGAACGAGACCACCACCAACCATAACCGAACCAGACCATAGCCACCAGGAACCACCATCGGCCCACCTGAAACCACCAACCACCACCACCCTCGTCTGCCATCAACAACCAAGACCAAGCCTGGCCCGAACCCGAGCCCTAACCAGACCCGAGCCCGAGCCAAAACAGCCTAACCACCATCATCGAACCACCTGAAAACCACCACAACACAGCTCCAATCCCGTCCCTGTCACTGATCGTGGCTCCTCTATTCTCAACCCAACCCGCCACCACAGCCCGATTTGGGCTTAATAACATGCGCCGCCACCACCATAAGAAGGGTGGTGGCCGGCCGCCGCTGCTACAAAAAGGGAGGAGGGAGAGAGACGAGGGAGGCAGATGTGGTAGGGAGAGAGCCGAGCGGGAAAGAGAGGGAGAGTAGAGAGAGAGGCGGATTCTAGAGAGAGAGAGAGGTTAGGGTTTTTGTGTTGGGTGAAAATGAGAGGAAGAAGAAGAATACGATGCTTATATACCTAGGGTTTGATGGTAGGTGACTTGTACCGCGTATCGAACCCGTATAAACGTAAAACGTCTCGGTTTTATTTTAGGCCCGATAATTAATTATAACAGTTCCCGAACCAAAACACGACTCAACTGACCCAGTTAAGTATAATATACGCGTGACTCGCTAAGGTAGACTTTGACCTAGACAATGTTGTCAACCTGAATTTGCCGGGTGTCACATCATCCCCATGTTAAAAGAATTTTCGTCCCGAAAATTGCACAAGTACCAAAAGGAGTAACAAAAGAAACAAACAAAAGATAGAAACCAAGAGAGAGGTTTACCCGAGTTGTCACATCATCCCCACGTTAAAAAGGAATCTCGCCCCGAGATTCATTCAGCTGCAGTGGTAACATATCTCGATTCGAATGCTTCCTTAGGAAAAAGATGAGGATACTTAGACTTCATCTGATCCTCCCGTTCCCAAGTGTACTCTGGTCCCAGGTTCGAGTTCCAGCGAACCTTAACAATGCGAATTTTGCTATGACGTAGGCTACGAATCTTGTAATCAAGAATCTCAACAGGTTCCTCCACAATCCGAAGACGATCATCAACCTTGGTCTCTTCCAGTGGAACAATAAGAGACTCGTCAGCCAGACACTTCTTTAAGTTAGACACATGGAAGACGCTATGTACGTTGCCGAGCTCCGTCGGTAAATCAAGTCGATATGCCACCGGTCCAATCCGTTCCAGGATCGTAAATGGTCCGACATACCGAGGGTTAAGTTTGCCACGCTTCCCAAAGCGTATGACGCCCTTCCACGGTGAAACTTTCAGAAGTACTTTGTCATCAACTTGGAACTCTAATGGCTTGCGACGCTGATCGGCATAACTCTTTTGCCGATCCCGTGCCGCTGCCAACCGGTTACGAACCTGTACGATCTTTTCCGAAGTTTCGTACACTAGCTCAGGCCCAGTGAGTTGACTCTCACCCACCTCAGCCCAACGAAGAGGGGACCGGCATTTCCGCCCGTACAGTGCTTCGAACGGAGCTGCCTTGATGCTCGTGTGGTAACTGTTGTTGTAAGAGAATTCTACTAACGGTAGGTGAGCTTCCCAACTTTTGCCAAAATCGATCACACATGCCCGAAGCATGTCTTCTAAGGTTTGAATCGTGCGTTCACTCTGACCGTCAGTCTGTGGGTGATAAGCTGTACTCATGTCTAGCTGGGTACCCAAAGCCTTGTGCAAAGACTTCCAGAAGTGAGAAGTAAAGTGGGAGTCACGATCCGAAATAATAGAAACCGGCACCCCGTGCTTAGAAACAACTTCCTTCAGATAAAGACGAGCCAAACGATCCATGGTGTCGGTCTCCTTAATGGCGAGAAAATGGGCTGATTTCGTCAACCGATCAACAATCACCCATATCTTATCACACCCGCTCGGTGTCTTAGGTAGTTTCGTGACAAAGTCCATTGTAATCCGTTCCCATTTCCACTCTGGAATTTCAGGTTGTTGCAAGAGACCCGACGGTTTCTGGTATTCCACCTTGACCTTAGCACAGGTCAAGCATTTGCTCACGTATGAGGCTATATCCGACCTCATGTTTGGCCACCAGTAGAGCACCTTTAAATCTTGGTACATCTTATCCGAACCAGGATGAATGGAATACCGGGATTTGTGAGCCTCATCTAAGACAAGCTCCCGAAGTCCCCCGAATAAAGGAACCCATATGCGTTCTGCGAAGTAGTGCAGGCCATCAGGCCTTCGCTCGAGGTGCTTGTCGGCACCGTGCATAGTCCCAGCTTTAAGGTTTTCTTCCTTCAAAGCTTCTAACTGAGCAGAACGGAGTTGGTCAGGTAGAGAGGAATGAATGGTGAGCTGCAACGCCCGAACACGACGAGGGTTTGTTGATTACTTCCTGCTCAAAGCGTCTGCCACCACATTCGCCTTGCCAGAATGGTACTTAATGGCGCAATCATAGTCATTCAGGAGTTCAACCCAGCGACGCTGTCGTATGTTCAGGTGTTGTTGGTCGAAAATATGCTGGAGACTCTTGTGATCAGTGTAGATGGTGCATTTGGTACCGTACAAGTAATGTCTCCAAATTTTCAACGCGAATACCACTGCACCCAACTCCAAGTCATGGGTGGTGTAGTTCCTCTCGTGCACCTTGAGTTGACGAGAAGCATATGCAATTACTTTCTCGCGTTGCATCAACACGCAACTGAGACCACGAATAGAAGCATCACAGTAAACAACGAAATCGTCAGTGCCTTCAGGCAAGGACAGAATAGGAGCAGAACAAAGTTTAGACTTCAGTTCTTGGAATGCTGACTCTTGTGGTTCACCCCAGTCGAATTTTCTATCCTTCTGAGTAAGAGTGGTGAGGGGTTGAGCGATCTTCGAAAACCCCTTAATGAAACGACGATAATAGCCCGCAAGGCCTAGGAATTGCCGCACCTCAGTTGGCGTCTTTGGTGCTTCCCAGTCCTTGATCGCTTCGATCTTAGCTGGATCGACATGAATTCCTAGTTCATTAACCACATGTCCTAGGAATTGAACTTCGCGTAACCAAAAGTCACACTTTGAGAACTTAGCGTAAAGTTGCTCCCGTCGCAAAAGTTCCAAAACCAAACGCAGGTGTTCCTCGTGTTCGGCCTTGTTTTTGGAGTAAATCAGGATGTCATCAATAAACACGATGACGAACTTGTCAAGATACGGTTTGCAAACGCGGTTCATCAAATCCATGAAAACCGCCGGTGCGTTAGTGAGACCGAAAGGCATGACCAAGATCTCAAAATGGCCATAACGTGTCCGAAAGGCAGTCTTTGCAACGTCAGCTTCCCTTACGCGTAACTGGTGATAACCGGACCTTAAATCAATCTTAGAGTAGTAGCTAGAACCCTGGAGTTGATCGAATAGATCATCAATACGGGGAAGAGGATAACGATTCTTGATGGTTAACTTGTTCAACTCTCTGTAATCCACACACAATCGAAAACTTCCATCCTTCTTCTTGACGAACAGAATCGGGGCTCCCCAAGGGGAAAAACTTGGTCTGATGAAACCCTTGTCCAAGAGTTCCTGCAACTGACTAGACAATTCCTGCATCTCGGGAGGTGCAAGACGGTAGGGGGCCCGAGCAATAGGAGCAGCGCCCGGTACAAGATCAATACTGAACTCAACCTAACGATGGGGAGGAAGACCAGATAAATCATCGGGAAAAACATCAGGAAACTCGCGTACAACAGGGATATCGTCGATCTTCTTCTCGTTAGTAGAGGAAACAGATAGGAGTGCCAAAACGGCCGAATAACCCTTCCGAAGATACTTAAGGGCTTTCATGCTGGAGATGAGACTTAGCGGAGCACCGCTCTTGATACCGTACACAGAAAGAAATTCTCCATCAGGGAGAGGAATCCGAATAACCTTGTCGTAGAAAACAATCTCAGCGCGATACAAAGACAACCAATCCATGCCTACAACAACATCAAAACGAAGCAACTAGTACGCCAACCTTTCAGTACACACCGCAAGGCGTGTCTCGATTTAAGACAATAACAAACAAACTGATGAAAATGAGGCAAGCCAAATAAAACCATCCACTATCACTAGTCGAATGAATGTTCACCACAAGGTGCTGTATCAAATTCCAACAATTCGATTTAACTGAAGTGTCGACTCTAAAGAAACTCATCGACGAAGTATCAAAAGATTCATAGCCCACAACGGCCTGACATATCAAGACTAGAAAACAAGCATTACGAGCAACGCAATGATAAACAAATCATAAATGAAACGGTTGTTCGATGTGAAGCCCTACAATGGACCTTCACAAGTTTAAAGAATCCAAGCATATACAATAGTTGACACGTGTGTACAAAAGACGTGTCTAGTTCTGTGAAAAGAATAAGGAATCAACAAAAAATTAGATTCCTTTACGATTGAATGTTGAAGGCCACAAACACAAAAGAAGAGAGAAGTGAATCATACCCAAAAGATATAACTAGGTTCTAAAACAGGAACCTTAGAAGTTCAAGGAACAAGATCATCAAGATCTTAAACTGGTTCAAGAAAAGCGAAGTCACAAATGACACGAACAGGGGAGAATTGGCAATCACGTCCGCAACAACAAAAGAATGATCAACACTTATCCATTATTTATATATATAAATATAAATATTTACAACAACACATAACAATATAGATACCCTCACGATAGAAATTCTTAGAACTACCAAGTGCCTGTAGATTTACGATAACGTGACGTCTACGTTATCGAAAATTTACCTCACAAGATCATCCTATTAACCTCCATCATGAGTTGTATCACAAGCAATCGTCACATTTACATTATAGCACGTATATATCACATAATATCATGTTTGTCATGTGCGCCACCTTTCCGAGTGCTTCTCCCGACTGCATTCCAGCTTCGCAACATCATTGGCAAAACGAGGTGTCTCATCAAGACGTTTCTGCCCCAAGTTGACCTTGACGACATAGCATACTCCGAACCAGGGATGCGAGACCGCAAATGCTGCAACAATCCATTTGCCAACTCGTCCAACAAACGTGACACATGTGTGCGTTCCCAATACGTCCAAGATTGAGTCGACAACCATTGGCGATACGTACTATATATACTTTACATAAATACACACAGTATATAAACAAGTAAATTGTTTCTCATACCAAGAAACAATGACTCAGCTACTCTATGTGAATAACCACTCTGATATCTAATGCGATGACTCACCAGTCACCCGTGAAGTACACCTAGCCATCACGTGCTATTACCCTTTCTATATACCATTATAGAAAATTCTGACTTCCAATTCACATAAGAAAACAAATGTTCCTTTCGACAAAGAAACGTACGCTGAGCTAGTGTAATTAAATACACTAATAGTCATGTAACACACTAGGCAATGGTTGGAATTTCAGTTCCTAGGCGTTCATGCTAAATATTACGTCTTAGAAATTTTGGTCCCTACTTCAAAACAAACTCAGGTTAAAGCCTATATATCTACCCAGACACCTAATTCGCTAAAACCTATGGCTCTGATACCAAACTGTCACACCCCGACTTTTCCCCTGGTCGGTTGTGACGTTTGGTGCCTTTGCCAACGCAGCGGAAAGATGCATCTAAGACTCTGGTTCCCTGAACGCCAATTCTAACCCTCTAGGATCCCCGGTCCCAACTGCCACCTACTCCAACCGTGCCGTTACCATAGTTTAAACCTGAAAGACATACTTAAAAAGTCAACATAAAGTTGGTGAGTTCATAAGTTTTACAAAATGTTATCAAACATTACCAAGTTCCAAAAGTGTTACCATGTTCACCCTGTCAATACTATGCAAAATGTATACCAAAGTACGCTAGCTAGGCGTATGTTTTGTTACTACTACGATTGGAAAACCATTACTAACTCGCAAATCAGATGTTGTGCCCGAATAGTAAACCTGTTCCTGTTTGAGACAATATGCACCCGCCCGGCCCTCCAAGCCGACGAGTGGGGTTTGTCACTCCCAATAGCGCTATTCACATTTCCCCGTTGTGCAAACCCGCACATTCATGGTTCCCCCCGGGACTTCCAAAGATCGTATAGTAAACCATAGAAAACCCATAGTATGACAGTTGTTACCAAAACATTAGTTTAACACATGTTTTCTCCCCCAAAAGTGAAACCAGTTAAAAGTGGGGCCGTGAACTCACGCAACCCGTTTCATTTTCCAAAACTTTGTTTCGCTTTAAGTTCCTCGGTTTTTCATAACAGAAGCATGTCTTCCCCCCGAAAACATTTACAAAAACAGTAAAGAGTGGGGTTATGAACTCACCTTAATGTCCATGCTAAGCTAGCAAACAAAACCTGAAACCTCGACCGACTTCCTTGTGCCCTAATTACCAACAAAGGACACCTTAACAGTCTATCACACATAAGCCTAGCTTATCAACCGCTTAAAAGATAGTCTATCCGACTGTCTAGACTCGTGTGTACCAACACGAGTCTCAAAACGTTTCAACTCGACGAACCGATCATGACTTATCTAGATTCACGAGTTACATATAACATAGTACCCAAGTTCTACACTTGTCACTATTTGTGTGTAAACCTTGTTGGACTAATACCCAGAAACGTATATTTATCCTGAATCGTAGCTCGTCTCGTAATCATAAAAATGTGTTCGTTTTGTGTAATCATATCTTAGAAGATACCCTTTAAGGAAAAATACAAATCTAGTTATTAAAATCAATTAATACATTTGTTACTTTTTCCCAAACGTTGTTTTAAAATCCTCTTTATTGTTACAAATAGTTGATCTTTGAAAACATTTCGATTTTGTATATAATACACTTGTCCAAAACACTTAAGGGAATTTATTTATAGAAATAAATAGCAGTTCGTTACGTTTTGATTTTATAAAAATTTGGGCAGAGTTTCCTCTGTTTTTGCATAAACCAGACAACACTCGTTGTCTACAATTTTCCTTCAAATCAACTTTCAAACACAATTCATCAAGTCCTTTTATCCAAAAAGTCTGATTCACGAGACTATACGTTTCGATACCTAAATACACTTAATTTATATATATATATATATATACCAATATATATATATAATATAGTCCAACGATATAATCCAATTATATTTAGTCCGATGTCCGATATCATAAGTCACGTCAAGTTAACCATTTACCAAATCGTCTGTTTATATAGTTACCGTTTATTATTAATCAGTCCGTTCGCGAGTCAAAACGATTTCATCCATATCAATATATTTATAAATATATAATATTCATAAATATAGAATATTCACAAATATACAATATTTATAAATACATAATATCTACAATAAATAAATAGTAAACTCGAATACAAGTTATACAAGGGGGAGGGGCAGGGGACGCTCCAACAGAGGCGGCAGGGGTCGTGGACGCACGAACAGCTCAAACTTTTGGTTCCAGCAGCAGCATTACCCGAACTGGGCTTGGTGGTCACCGCCACCTTGCCCCTACCCGACCCAGCCCTGGCCGACAGGCCCACAGCAGCCCACTAAGCCTTCGGGCCCTTTTTCTTTTGCAGGGTATGGCGCATCAGCTCCTCCGGCCCAGTCATCTTCTGCTGATTCAGCACCTTCGGTAACATCATATGAAGATAAGTAGCGGTGTGAAGGGCTTCCACCCAAAAGTTGGTACCTTAAGGTGAAACTAGCGGTGAAACTAGGTAAAGACCACAGGGAACATCCATGTAGTTCTCTCTAACACATATTTTTATCACATCATATTAGATTTATCTATCCCGGAAAGCTTCCGGGATATAATCTAGTAAAGGAATAACTGAATAAGTTTACCTCGGATACGACCACTCTTCCGAACACGATCTTGTTAAATATTACTTAGGTTCTTTTAGTTAAAAAAAAAAACATTTTAATGATTGATGAAAGTGATTTTAGATAAAACTAACATTTTTTTTTGCTAAATTGTAGCTTTCCATACAACTATTTTTTTTTTCATTTATACATATATGTATATACGTGTCTAAAACTAGAAAAAATAGTATTGTACATATACGTACATACATGTTTTGTAATGTACATATATGTGCAAATGTGTCGAAATGATTTCACATACTTGTATATAAAGGAAGATTGCAGGTAATAACATGCTATTTTTATGTACATGCGTGTCTATATGTATTAGAATTTAAAAAATAAGTATCATAAATATATGTTTGAAATATACACATATGTATAAATTAAATATACACATATTTATAAATGACAAAAATAAAATAAAAAAATTATTCTTCAAAGAAAAGATGCGCTTTAGCAAAAAAAAAAGTGTTAGAAAAATATGTGGTTCAGAATGGTTCTCTCAGTTCTCAATTTACCAAGTGTTCTCTCAGGATCCCTACCATTAATATATATAGGGCTGTGATCATTTGAGAACTAGGTTAAGTTGTGAGAACTTAGGAACTCACTTTATAGGCACACACTTATTTTATTGTGTAATGAATTTGTGGGTGTTAATTAAACCATAATAAAATAATGAACAAAATATTAATTTAGTTACATGGTTTACATGGGTCTAGTCGTTTTGTTACACCGGGGTAAAAATGTCGTAAATAATTTTTTCATTTTTTTATAGCAGAGTTAGCCATTTTTACGTCAGTGTGTAAAAAAAAATTAACATTTTATGTCAGAGTTCTTGCGGTTCTCGCAACTTGATCTAGTTCTCAAATGATCTGGTTCATATATATATAAGGGTGAGGTTAGAGTACATAGACCATATTTCGCATAAGAAGTGTGAGAATTATTAAGAATTGATATGTAAGAATCATTTTTTGGACTTATTTATGACGTTTTGGATTGTTTAAGCTAAAAAAATACCAAACATAACAATTAAAAATACAAAAACAAGTTATTTTAGGCTTAAATCTTAAAACACCATGTCAAGAACATTTGTTTTAGCTCTGTTTTAAATTCTATGGCTATAATACATTAAATTATGTTTAAAATTCTTGTGTTTAGTTTTTTTTCTAGCAAAAACAACCAAATAATTATGCCTAAATCTAAAACATGATGCCTACATGTCAATTATTAATCCTTCTCACACTTCTTACGAAATATGGGCTTTGTACCCAAACCTTTACACACACACACACACACACACACACACATATATATATATATATATATATATATGGGAAGGATAATTTGATAACACTCTTGTGTTAAGAAAACTTAGAAAACCCATGTAAAAACCATCTGAATTTTGTTTTTTATTTTTTTGAAAAAAAAATACACTAGGTAACATACATGTTTTTAAGCATTTTGGACCAAAAAAATAAAAAATAAAAAGCGCCGATTAGATATTTAAAAAAAAACTAAACAAAATTTGCGCTTTTACATATGTAACAGCACAAACTTTGATTATTTTTTTAAAATATCCTATTGGCGCTTTTTTTCATTTTTTTGGCCAAAAACGCTTTAATACATGTATGTTATCTTGTGTATTTTTTTCAAAAAAAAAATTAGATGGTTTTTACATAGGTTTTCAAAGTTTTCTTAACTCAAGAGAGGTTTTCAATTTATTTATATATATATATATATATATATATATATATATAGGGGAGGGTTATCTTGAGAACGCTAAATATTGTGAGAACCGTGAGAACAAGTAAAAAAATCAATCAAAATCAAATTTTTTTAATACAAACCTCATTATAATCAAAATACAACATTAATAAATGAATGTTCTTTTCAAATAATTCATCTTTTCTTGCAAAAACACTTTCAAATTAACTTTTTACACATGTGTAAATGAAACAGCTTACACATGTATAAACAGTAAATTTACACATGTGTAAAAACAAATTTTTTTCGTATACGTTTGAATTTTTACGCGTAAATTATGTTTTTGGGATTGTATTTTAGTAATAAAGATAAATGTAAAAAGAAATTTTGAATTTGAATGGTTTTAGATGCCGTTCTCACGGTTCGCACGAAATATAGGTGTTCTCAAATTAACTTTCCCCTATATATATATATATATATATATATATATATATATATATATATATATATATATATATATATATATATATATATATATATAGCGAGAGACACACACATTGATGTTTTTATATACCCGGTAAATAGATTTATTGGTAAAAATGGAGCTACCAAGCATTGAAATCGTAACTTTGCCTATGGCATGGAGATGGTATACTAACTCTTCCATCACTACTTTTGTGCTTAAATCCTTAATTAAATAAAAATTATATGTAAAGGAGAAAAAAAATTTCCCCGTCAAAAATTTGGACCATGTGACCATATGGGTTACCCCTTATTAGTATTTTGATAAATTTCCTTAAAAATATCACAGGTACAGAGATGTGTTGAAGATCAAACCGTTTTGATAACCACTTATGAAGGAACCCACAACCATGTGCAACCACAAACTGCCATAGCAATGGCCTCTACCATCGCCATTGCCGCCTATATGCTACACTCCAGTTGAAAATCAAGTTCAGATCACATCAAACACCACCTTACAGTCGAATCCATGCTTTCTTCCAACTTGAGACATCTGACCACCACCCTATCAGCCACTGCTCCTTTTCCAACCATTACATTAGACCTCACCAACTCTAGCCCCAACCACCATCTCCAGCTACCCTCCTTTCACTTGCCCTTATCAACAAACATGCATCAGAATACCAACCTTCCTAACAGACCAACGATTTTAGGACAATTGGATGGCCAACATAGCAATAGAACAAAAGAAGCGATGACAGCTGTCACATCAGATCCACACTTTATGGTTGCTTTGTTGGCTGCGATAGGCTCTATTATTGGTAATGACCACACTAATAGTGGTGGTTTTAGCAACGATAAGGATAAAAATAATAGTTATAAAAGACGTTAAATTAGATGAAAGTTTATATTAATATGAATAAAAAGAAGAGAAAATTTCTGTTTCCGTCCCTGAGGTTTGTCCATCTTAACTAGTTTAGTCCAAAAATCCATTTTTTAACAGATCCAGCCTTGAGGTTTGCATTTTTAACGCTTTTCGTCCAAATAACTAACTGAGTTTGTTTTTTCTGTTAAGTATTGGTTAATTGACCAAAATGCCCACAGGGACTAAAATAGAAGTTCCTTCTTTTATTTAAATCTTATAAATTATATCTTATTCATAAATATTATATAAAAAAAATACTATATGTAGTATTATTGTATAAATGTTAAAAACGTATTTATATATAAAAATGTATATAGAATCGTATTGATATATTATTTGTAAAAGGTATTTATATGTAAAAATAATATATAAAAACGTATTTATATGTAAAAATAATATAAAAAACGTATTTATATGAAAAAATAATATATAAAAATGTATTTATATGTAAAAATAATATATAAAAATGTATAAAAACGTATTTAAATATTATTTATAAAACGTATATGTAAAAATAATATATAAAAACGTATTAATAACTAGTAAACAACCCCCGCGCTACGCCGCGAGAATTTTGTCGTTATTAGTTAATTTTGTTACGATGTCGTCACTTGATATAACAACGAAAAAAGAAATCAAAATCATTTCCCTAATACATATCATTGATGAAAAACTAAAATTTCTAAGTGCGTTACGGCGAGAATTCAGTTAATATAGATTCGATTTGTGTAAACTTTAACTCCTTATATTTTTTAACAACATAGACACTTCTTTTTAGTTTTTTTATGTATTAAAATGTATATAAAAACGTATTTATATATTATTTATAAAAACGTATTTATATGTAAATATGAATATATAAAGACTATATATTAATAACTAGATTCGATTAGTGTAAACTTTAACTCTTTATATTTTTTAACAACATAGACACTTCTTTTTAGTTTTCTTATATAAAAATGTATATAAAACACATTTATATATTATTTATAAAAAATGTATTTATAGTTATTAATATATAGTCTTTATATATACATTTTTACATATAAATACGTTTTTATATATTATTTTACATGTAAATACGTTCTAAAAATAATATATAAATACGTTTTTATATATTATTTTTAAATATACAATTTATAAATAATATTTAAATACGTTTTTATATATTATTTTTACATATAAATACATTTTTATATATTATTTTTACATATAAATACATTTTTATATATTATTTTTTCATATAAATACGTTTTTTATATTATTTTTAGATATAAATACGTTTTTATATATTATTTTTACATATATATACATTTACAAATAATATATCAATACGATTCTATATACATTTTTATATATAAATACGTTTTTAACATTTAACAATAATACCTACATATAGTATTTTTTATATAATATTTATGAATAAGATATAACATATGAGATTTAAATAAAAGAAGGAACTTCTATTTTAGTCCATGTGGGCATTTTGGTCAATTAACCAATACTTAATAGAAAAAACAAACTCAGTTAGTTATTTGGACGAAAAGCGTTAAAAATGCAAACCTCAAGGCTAGATCTGTTAAAATATAGATTTTTGGACTAAACTAGTTAAAATGGACAAACCTCAGGGACGGAAACGGAAAATTTCTCTAAAAAGAATTATCTATATCCTAATTTTCTATGTCGGTGTAAGTTTATACTTTCCACCCCTACAACTTTTAGTTTTGCAACTTGGTCCTTTTAGTATTAGTTATTTTATTTTATTCCTCTTTTTTCATTACTCATCGCCATACTTATTTTTTATAGGAACTAGTGGTAATCGAGTGGCGCGTTGCGCCTAGGTTAAACCGATATCTAATTCTGTGTATGTAACGCACAACAGTGGAAGGACGACGCAATTTCTTTTAGTATTACAACAACCTTTCTTTTAATTTTCTAGTGTATGTTACTGGTGTATACGTTGCAAGAATATTGGCTTTCGGATCTGATGTAGCGAACCAATAATTAACGGAGTTGAATAGTAACTTACCAGCATTGAATAGTTACTTGACGGAGTTGGATAGTAGTTGACAGACTTGAGTTGAGTTGAGCAGTAACATGACATAATTGAGTAGCACCCTAACGGAGTTGAGTAAAGAAAATTAAAAAAACAGTGTTAAATAGTAACCTATCGGAGGAAAAAACGGAGTTGCGAGAAAAATAAATTAAAAAAAACAGAGTAAATAGTAACTTGACGGAGTTCAATAGTAACGCCGTTAAGCTAACGGAGTTGAATAGTAGCCTAACGGAGTTGAGTAGTAACCTAACGGCGTTGAGTGAGTTGAATAGTAACTTGACGACATTGAATAGTAAATTGACGGAGTTGGATAGTAGTTGACGGAGTTGAGTTGACTTGAGTTGTACCATGACGGAATTGAGTAAAGAAAATTAAAAAAAAACATAGCTAAATAGTAACTTAACAGAGAAAAAAACGAAGTTGCGGAAAAAAATTTTAAAAAACCAGAGTAAATAGTAACTTGACGGAGTTAAATACTTAACGTAGTTGAATAGTAACTCCGTTAAGCTAACGGAATTGAACAGTAGCCTAACGGAGTTGAGTAGTAAACTAATGGCGTTGAGTGGAGTTGAGTAGTAACTTGACGGCCTTGAATAGTAACTTTCCGGAGTTGAGTTGAGTAGTAACATGACGGAATTGAGTAGTAGCCTAACAGAGTTGAGTAAAGAAAATAAAAACAAAATAGAGCTAAATAGTAACTTAACGAAGTAAAAAAAACGGATTAGGGAAAAAAATCGAAAAAGCAGAGTAAATAGTAACTTGACGGAGTTGAATAGTAACCTAACGGAGCTGAATAGTAACTCCGTTAAGCTAAATAGCAGCTTAACTGAATTAAATAGTAACTTAACGGAGTTGAATAGTAACTCCGTTAGTACTATTCATGAAAGTTTCTAAACTAATATATAGGTAATTTTGGTTTTCTTGATGATCGCCATACTTATTTTTTATAGGAACTAGGTTTTTATCCGGCCCCGCGTTGCGGCGGCGTCAATCCGATTTATAAAATAATTAAGTAATGACATAGCGTTGCGACATTTCATATTCCAAATCAATCCTATATCAATTTTCATACAAAGTATGGGTTACAACAGTGTGGTTGTTATAGCAGTGAATATTATTTATAGGCACAAACAGTACACATATGTACATAGCATATGTTTTGGATAACATAAAGGGTTGTTCAAAATTTGCAGTGTTAGCTGATGTATACTTTACATTTTATGTTGCTTCCCCTTGTCCTTGGCGTTGCGCTCGTCCTTATAAATCTTAATTATATTAATTAAATAAGAATCTAAAGATTAATAATTCATGCATACACCCACAAACACAAACTACATATTTTTAATAGGCGGAGGATGATCGGAGCACGTGGGGCAGAACCAGGAAACGAAGTTAAGGCGGTGGCCGGAGGCCTTCCTCAGCCCCTCTCTCTCATATCTATGTGTGTGGGTTTTTAGATGATAAAGAGAATGAGTGGAGGTAAAAAGAGGGTTTATATTTAGCCCAAGACAGGAAAAAAAAATTGGCCATAGGCAGGATTCGAACCCGGGTGGTTTACAACTCTGCCTTGACATCATAAGACACAAAAAGGGGCAAAGCGTTAATTTGAAAGGTTTTGTAGTGTGTGAATCGATTTTGATTGTGTACAAATTACATCCCTTCCAGAATGGATCTAACCAAAGATTAGTCAAAAGTTGAAAAAATCATACCCACGCCGATCTTTGCAAACTTAGTTTGGAACACCTACACATAAACACCAAGGAATGTATAGTGAGCACACAAAGGCTTATTTTTTAAGACTAAATTTTAAAATATGCTCTCTATTAGCTCATCATATTATATGTCAACTTTCAATTGCTATCATATAGATTAATTTACTACAAAGTTGACTTCAACTTTTATAATATCTGATATAAAACATGAAAACATTCAGATATAATAAATGTAGTATCGATAATATGCAATTTAATATTAGTTCTCAACCTTGAAAGTAATGAACTTGACCATCAAAGTCAAAGCGAACATTTAATATCACACAAACTTACCTTAAAGCCGGTGTCACCAGGATTAAAGTAGAACTTTTCTTCGTATCCTGAAAAATCCAAAAAAGACATTAATTCGGAATCAAGTTGAAGGAACAGCGTACGCAATTTAAGGTGATACATACAAAACGTCAAAACATAAACCATACCTGGTCCATCTGGGATATGAGACTTCCTATATATTCCAAGATCAGTACCATCAGCATCAATTATCGCTATCGAATTGTAATGCGCATTATTTGCTTCCTCAAAGAAACTCACGGGTATAACAACTCCCAATTCCTTTGCAAGTTGCTGCATCCTGTATAGCATGTACTTAAGCTTAACAAAAAAGTAACAATTAATCTATGATGTAATCATGTATTATTCATCACATATGGTTATGTGTTAACCTCAAAATGGTGGGATGATCTTTATACGGCTTCGCTCGCTGAATGTAGTCCTCGCATTGCGCTTGACAAAAGTAATACCCCTCAAACAGTTCCTGTGAGAAGTAATAAGTAGTTCACCATACGGTAAATCATACGCGTTACACGCATCATACAAATACTCGATTTGACAACACTGAATTCATTTTCCATTATTCAAAGAACCAAACCTGAATAAGAATGATGTTAGCACCTTTGTCATGAGCACAGACCTAACCAGTCTGCAATATTCACATTATTTTAACCAAAATCACATCAATATTTGAAACTTCTTACACTCAAATTGGAAGTTGTACGACATATTAATACAGTTCAATTTTCAAATCAACCCCAAATCAATTTTCATTGTGTTCGTTCTATACAGTTTCATTGTAACTGATCCATGTTATATCTACATGGTAACAGGGTAATAACTGCTAAAGTAATAAACAGATAAAACAAATTTTATTATGGTCAGAAATAGTCCAGTTATTCATGTTCAAAAATATACATATAAGCTAGAAAGATGCAATTTACAGCAGTCAAAAAATCCAAGCCTCAAAATTTTAAAAAATTAAGTCATGAGGTGAATACATGAAGCAAAAAGCAACTGAACATTAATTAGTGATTCGTTTCTGAACCAGGTCTGAATTATGCCACAAAAATAACGGCTTTGTGTATTATCAAGCGGTTGATCCAGGGGCGGTATTTGCCTTTTTGAGTTTTGACCACCATCGGTCTCCTTGTCCCTGGATCATTTTCGACCTGGGATGGAGCCAGATAACTATCAGTTAAATTAGTGACACTGCACAGTTTAGTTCCGATACCAGTTTACCTTGTACCATACCCCGGAAGATACCCTGCAAAGAAAAAGGTATAGTTTAGATCTGCTGGTAACATCCTGAAGAAAAATATTCACAAAACATTAGGGAAAAGAAAAGCCTATATCGATATCACCTACAAATGTTGTTGTTTAGTAGCAAAATAAAAGCATATAAAAACCAAAGTATGCTGATGTGTGTACCATTGTCATAAGTTTATCACCTCATGAATCTAGAATACCTAGCAGACTATAGAAGAAACATTTGGGTGGTAATTTTTTAATAAATTCAATTAAAGGAGACTTGTATGGATTGTGGATATACATCAGGTAGCCGTGCACTAATTCGCCAAACAACTACTTTATAAGGACTTGCCTAATTTGAAACAATCAACATTCATAGTAGTAAAAAAAAATGACACACATAAGGTAAGGCGGTAAGTTGAACCTGGACGATAAGCTGGATCCGCTATCTAAAATAGCAGAACTGAGGGAAGATTGCGCCAGAAGCTTTGCAGCATGCGTGCAACTTGGTTGACTAATGTTTGTAGACTGAGAAACATCTCTTCCAACAGTGCAAATGGGATCATATACATCTTCGTCCTAATAAGTAGATCCAAAACATTAGTTAATCAAACTTTAATATGCAAATAACAAAAAATGAAGGAATAGATGATTAAACCAGTTCACGAATGGTTGCAATCTGCCAAGATGCTTCACTTGGCTCCACTATCTTAGAGAGCGGATCCAACGTGTCCTCAATGTTGACCCATATATATTGAGTTTGTGAGTATGTGTTGTATCAATTTGAATCGATTCCACTGAGTGTGTGAGTATGTGTTTTATCTGCTGGACTGCAAACATAGTAGTGCATAGCATATTGGCGCAACATCACAAAGCTGTTTTGCTAGATGAATGTTTGTTTGAAGCCTCTTCTCCCACTGGCCTCTAGAGATACAGTGTGAAGAAGGAGATGAAGTTGTTGAAGACGCGAATCGATCTTTCGTTTTGTGATTTAAATCGTGCTCATCAGATCCCATTTGAAGCTTTCTAAGCTTCTTTTTCAAATGTGTATTCCAGTAGTTTTTGATATCATTATCCGTTCTTTCAGGAAGATATGAAGCAATAGCATCCCATCTGCAATCACACAAAAACATAATAAGTCTATATGAGAGGTCAGAAGTAGCGGAATTCACCGGGTTAAGATCCAGTGGCAGTGTTGCCAACGCTAAGTACGTTAAGGACTCATCCTTCTTCGATGTTGTATCTGGCCAATTCATCCCCAAGGTATTCATTCTCAAACGCACACTCGTGTTATATGTGTATCAGTATGCATGTACAGGATGATGCGATATCAAGCAAAACAAATGGAAAAAAGATTTGACTGTAAAGCTACTGTATGTTTACCTATTGATGGAAGCGGGAATGGGCGCTTCAAAGTACCCAAGCGCAATCAGGTTGGAGAATACAATTCAACATGCTACAAACACAAAAACATAATAAGTCTATATGCTACTGTATGTTAACCGAAAGCCTAAAATCACAAAATAAAGATGAATTTATCACATTCAACAAAACTGAATGAAATTGATTAAAGCAAATGTATGTAAACTGACCTGCTGCCGGGGTTTTGGGATTCAGATTTGGACACATGACATGAATATTCTGATCTAAACCAGAAATCCATCGCTTTGGAGGCAAGCATCATTCTTTACCTTCGACAGATACGCAAAACATAAGCAATGCGTCTGCTTCAAGGTCATCGGACAACAATGTGCAGTTATACGGGAAGAGTCATGGGTATGGGATGGCAGTAGCCACGGATTTCCGGCAGCAACAATTTAAATAGTGGTTGTCCCAGAAGTATAACAGCAGCAGCAGCCTATTTTCGCTTAAATGTCGGAGTTGGCTTCCGGTTAAATGCAACATTTTTATGTGGCGATCAATTAACGACAAAATTCCTACAAATGTGGCTTTGGCGAAGAGAAACATATACACGTACAACACCATTAACAGCAATCTATCCCTGATGATTTGTCTGATTCCTCGTATAGGGATCTTATGCTTCTGTCAAAACATAAAAAAAAAAAAATCGAATTCAAGAAAGCATATTATTTATGGTCACTTACAATGTATGATTGTAACTTGAAATTGCAATAGATCTGTGATACCAAATAATTTGCTGGTTTCATGAATCCATTGATACATAGGAACTTTAAGGAAAGTTTGAGGAATTTATCAATTACAATTGCTAAAATGATGATGTAAGTTAGCAAAACAACTTAAAGATAACGATTTAAGGTTAACAAACCATTGAAGATTCCCCTTGACCTTATCTTTGAGCTCCTTCTAAAGTCTATTAGCATCAATTTTGCTTAAAACCTGTAGAATCGACAACAAAGGAATCAAAATATGACTAAAGCCCCCACATATAGACAGACACACAGGTATACAGACAGAGATAAAGAGAGAGAGCACCATCACAACAAAACCACTTCGTGTAATTCAGCTAACTAAACCACTATTTCATAAACCTATGATACTTCAAACCTAAATCAGCCACAACTCTTGATTCATTTCTAATTCAAACCTCACATATTTTTGGTAAATTGAATTTGCGGTGAATTTCTTATCACTTTTTTGTTTGAGACTTCACCTTTAGCTAATGAAGTCAATATAAATTTAACTGATTAGCAAACTGAATAAAAAATTTGTACAAGAAAAATAAAAGTAATTCCAACGGGAGGGAGAATATACTAAAAAAAAATGAATAAGAAAATTCTAAGAAATTGAGTGTCTACCTGTTGACAGGGCTTCTTTCTCTAGCATATCCACAACCAAGCAAATATAATATGCAAGCCTCATGAATTGTCAATTTCATCAATGCCTTCAATAGTTAATATTCGGCTGAAATATGATAAGAAGGGGCTAATGAAGATTTTTTTTTTTTTTTTTTTTTGGAATTAAATACCATTATATTGCATCCAATTAAAAAACCCACAAATCACAATACAATAAAACTGAAATTCAAGCACAAAATCCGTAAGCCAAGGTCTTATAATCTGGAAAAATAATTCAAAATCGAACAAACCAAGTTAAAATCGAGTAAGGAAGTGTAAGATAAACTCACCTTGTAGAGAGGAAATGTAAACCCTAAGATTAGGTGTTGGTCATATTGGGAACGGAGAAGTAAGGGGACAGGTGTGTGTTTAGGGCCATTTAATGATGCAAAGGTCGCCACGTGTAAGACACGTGCAGATGAATCAGGCAAGCCAGCAAATAAAAAGAAAAAAAAGGGAGAAACAGAATTGAACCCGGGTAGATTTTTATAACACAACTGACATCACCACTCCACCACAGCCATAAGATGTTAATCTTGTTCAAACAACACATACTTATTCATATACCAAAATCAGAAAAATAAAAAAATAAAATAAAATCACTGTTCAATTAAGTTGGTTTATTATTATATTTTAATTTAATTTTGGTTTTCTTGATGAGTACACATATTTTCTTATTTACATAAATGTCATTTCTACTTTATACTATATTTACACCTATGGCATTTTTTAACCCCACTACACAAACTCCTTAACTTTTTAACTTCGAAAAATTGTAATTATAGTTCTAGACTATTGCTCCAGTTTATAACCGCATCAAAATCCATAACGGTAACATGCATGGTCTTTTTTTTTTACTCGCTCGAGTTTCTAAAGTTCATAGTTTATCCATTTCATTTTTTTTACCTAAAGAAACTTTTTTTATGTGCGTGTTTTTTAACAAATTCGAGTTGGCCTATGTTTCGACGTAATTTTTTTTTTGGAAACAAGTCATGTCAAATACAATACGTAAAGTGTTTATTTTATGTACGTTTCCAGTTCTACATTTAGGCCTCACCACAACGTTATAGGTGTAAAATCTTAACCCTTAATGTGAATATCTCTTTTTATTACACATATCGGTTTTCCTTTTATACACATTTTATGTTTTATTCGTACTTTTCCTATGTATCAATCGGGTCACATAAACATACGTTTGATTGTACAATATAAATTCGATTATTTTCATTTAGATCCAACCGCAATGTTATTGAGTTAAACCGCAATGCTAATTCGTTCATTGTTTTGCAACTTACCCGCGCCGCAACGCGCACAAGTCTAATACTAGTTTATACCAAATTTTAATCCGTCGTGAGCCTTGAATCTAAAACCTTTTGGTTAGATACCCTCTCAATTGTGCTTTGTCAAGCCTTGTGTATGGAAACATTTACGATTTTCATAGTATCAACGTGTAAATCTACCAACGGAACTCTAAAAGAGCCTGTTGATAAAAAAAATATTTAATAATGTATATTGAGAGTTTGCAATGTCAATAATTACATCACTTATCACTAATCAATTAAAGTAACACATTCAATAAGTGAACATCACATTAGAAGAAAACTTTTGAATGAAACTTGTCAAACAATTGGTGTTACCCGTAATGTAGTCCTACTTCAAAGCCCAGCCGATTAAATTGCAAATATGTTGATATGTGTTAATTAAATTGGATAATTTCATCTAACTTATATGCCTTAAGTAGCTTGGGATTTGGGAATACAAAGAGTGGACAATATATGAAGAAATAAGACTCGCTAATTTTTTCTGGAATATGCAACGTAAATTGTTTTAATTATTGATTAATTTTTTTGAATGGCTACGTTAAGTGGCAACATGCACACTTGTAAACACATAAGATTGGTGTTTGGAGAAGTGCGAATTCGAGCCTATCATAGTTATTTTTTTCTCTTTTATTGTTTCTCCACTTTATTTTTCCTTTTTCTTTTAGTTTTTGCTTCTTTTTTTTTAATGTTTCTCTTTCAAGTTTTATTTATTTATTTGTTTATTTATAGTATTTTTAAGTTTAAAACCGAAATCTTTTATTATTTATAATTTTTTTTTGTTTCGGACGTATTATGACTAACATGTTTTTGGTTTCGTTTCTATTTGCTAAAGTGAGTGCATTAAAATAAGCAAAAGCAAAGTCTTCACCTGACTCAGTTAGTAGGTAGACCCCAGTAGTTTATATGTATATATATTGTATATATATGGTGAGGTTCCTATAGGAAAATGGTTTTGTGTGTGAAGTGTAGGAAGTGTTTTCAACCATTAGATTTAAAGATGGATTGTGGAGATTAAAAGATGGGGTGTGTTTAAAATCTAATTAATATATTATAGGAATTAAGGGTAAAATCGTCAATATATGTTTTAATTGAGGGTATCAAAGTGATTTTAAATAAAACTAACAATTTTTTTTTTTTTGCTAAATTGCAGCTTTTCATACAAGTTTTTTTTCATTTATACATATATGTATATACGTGTCTAAAACTACAAAAAATAATATTATACATATATGTACATACATGTTTTGTAATGAACATATATGTGCAAATGTATAGAAATGATTTCACATACTTGTATAGAAAGGAAGATTGTGGGTAAAAACATGTTATTTTTATGTACATACGTGTCTATACGTATTAGAATTTAAAAAATAAGTATCATACATATATGTTTGAAAATATACACATATGTAAAAATAAAATATACACATATGTATAAATGACAAAAATAAAATAAAAAAATTATTCTTCAAAGAAATAATGCGATTTAGCAAAAAACTGCGCTAGAAAAATGTGTGGTCCAGAATGGTTCTCTCAGTTCTCAATTTACCAAGTGTTCTCTCAGGATCCCTACAATATATATATATAGGGGAGGGATAATTTGAAAACCCTCCCCACTTATGAAAACCCATGAAACCCCCATCACAACCATCCATTGTTTGTGATCTATGGTCAAGATTATTTGTAACTTTTTAAATAAATTAAAGATGCATTTTTAAGCTTTGAGGGGTATTATAGTCCAACTAAATATATTATGTTTCTCTCTCTTCAAACACTTTTCATATTTTATAGTACTATATACATTTTTTATTCTATCTCCACTCTCAACTAAATATATCATGTTTCTTATTTTTTTCTAGATGAAATTAATGTTGCAAGGTTTGAAAAACTAATATAACAGATGTTTATGTAATAATTCATGTTTTTTCACAACTCATCTTACCAAGTGACATATAATAAATTCTAACCCAACAACAAAAACATATGTTTTCACGACTTATCTCACTAACAGTTGTAAAAAATTATAAAAAAAATTCAAATTATGAATCCAAACAAAAACATATGTTTTCACGACTTATCTCATTAAAAAAATAACAAAAACATATGTTTTCACGACTCATCTTACTAAAAAAATGTAATAAATTATAAACAACAACAAAAACATGTAGAATTATAACACAAAACAACAAAAACATAAGTTTTTAAATGAAAAACAAATGTTTTTAGGTGAAAATCAAGCTTTGATAGACAAAGTTATTTACAAACAAAACACAAAATTATCAATCCAAAACAACAACACACATTAGATGAAAAAAAACTTTGATATAAAAAAAAAAACCTGTAAACATTTACAAAAAAACCCAGATCTAGATCTTGAACACAATGGTGCGACACCATTGTCGTCCACCTCGTCGCCGCCATTCAAGAAAACCAACAAGAAAGAATCACCGATTCTGGTTCACCAGATCACCTCCACCAAAATATCACCTACAAAACATAAAAAAATACCAAAAATAGTTCATTATTCTTCACATATTCTACTCCTTTATATTATTATTAATTGAAAGAAAAAACAAGAATGGGAATATTTAAGTGTAGAGGTTAAAAGATTTCACTAATATTTGAAGAATCCATTAATAACTACATTTGGAAATTAGGTTGTTTGACCGTAGTTGTTGACTTTGACTAGGTTAATACCTGCATTCCCAAAAGATTGTACACAGAGACATGAATACCGAAAATATGCTATTGGACAAAACTAGAATGGTTAAAATTATTGATTTTGGGGTTGCTCGTATTGAATAATAAAGGTATGCATCATCCAAAAGTTTAATAATAAAGGTAAACAATGATTCCAAGTAAATCGTGAACCAAAACCATTAAAAACATGAACAAAGCAGTAAGAGGGGGGAGGGGATGAGATAGATCTGGGCTGAACACCACCACTGTGGTCGTTACCACCACCATTGTCTACTTGTCACCACCTTAAAAATAATCTAGTCGTGTGAGAGAGAAAGAGATATGAGTGTTATAGTTGTGATGCAGGTGACTGTTGTGTGTGTGAGAGAGATATGGTGTGTGTGGGAGAAAGAGATTGGCTTGTAAAGTAAGCCTTTGTAGTTGTATGGTAGTAGAAAAGCAAAACTAACATCTATGTAAAGTCTGTGCATATTTTGTAAAATGACACAAAGGCCCTTTCAGCTAATGAGAAATTGGTGTACGTGGCATTATGTGGATCACTTATTTGGGTTTGCTGGGTTTAATCAACTCAACATGGTTTTCACTTTATAATTACCCTATATATATATATATATATATATATATATATATATATATAGGGGATGGTTAAAATGGAAACCACAAAAAGTTGAAGAAACCTTGCAAACCCAATCTAGACCATTGATCTAAAGTGATCAATGGTCTAGATTCATTCTAGATTATTTTAATATATTTTGGTGAGTAGATGACAAAAAAAGGGTACAATGGTCAATTGACATTTTTCTGAAAAGCACCTATGACAAGTGGACCCCACACATGTCACATCATCTCTCTCTTACTTTTTACCCATTATTATACAAGCTGTCAGATGCCCGTGTTACATATGTAACATGTGTTGTGTTACGTAGGTTAAAACTGAGTTGCCAGTTTATATTATTTAAAAAATGCTGATTTAATAATTTTTTTTATTAGACAATATTTTTTTTCGTTTTATTCTACCAGCACCAGAAATTGTTGCATACGTAACAAGAATTGATATGGTTATAGGCATTTTGTTACTTAAAATGCTACTTACAAAGTGCTAAAAATAACACAAAACGGTCATTACAAAGTGCTACAAAATTTATAGATCCAAAAACATTCAAATGTACACAAGAATCGTTTCTTACAAAGTGCTAAAAACAAACAAAACGGTCATTGCAAATCAGCAAATGATAAAAAAACTATCATAAATAAATAAAAATTGTCTACACTTCATTCTTGATAATCATCTTCATTTTTAATGCAAAAATATGCTCACCTGCAAAAATAAAACAAAAAACATCAATTTACTTGTAAAGACCCCCCCCCCCCCCGCTTAACGTATGTTAACCAACTGGATTATCAAACTTAAAAAATCAAAACTTTTTATCTAGAAAAAAAAACAGAAACTAATTTATACCAACTTAGTGGTGCTGTTACATACGAAACAGATGCAAACATAGATTTCATCCCAAATCCTTCCTCTATAATATGCAAAAAATCAAACATGTATCTGGTAAAAAAAATGGTAACTAATTTATACCAACGTAGTTCTGTTGTTACATACGAAACAGACGCAATATAGGACACAGATGCAAACATACATTCCACACATTATAATACTCATACAAACATACACATGCTGGTAAAAAACAAATCAGACATATTGTTGCATATGTTAAGAGACATAAAAATTCACCCATTTTGATTAAAAAAAATATTAATAATAATAACATATAAAAAAGGTTAATTAATAGGCTCAAATTTTCAAAACCATCACAAAACAACTTGTTTTTATCAAACACTAATTTATACCAACTTAGTGCTGCTGTTACATACGAAACAGACGCAAACATATATTTCATCCCAATTCTTCCTCTATAATTTGCAAAAAATCAAACCTGTATCTGGTAAAAAAAATCGGTAACTAATTTATACCAACTTAGTTCTGTTGTTACATACGAAACAGGCGCAATATAGGAAACAGATGCAAACATACATTCCACACATTATAATACTCATACAAACATACACATGCTGGTAATATCAGAAACTAATTTATACCAACTTAGTGGTGTTGTTACATACGAAACAGACGCAACACAAATTTCATCCCACTAGTATTACTAATAAAAAAAACGATTCACATTAAACGATTCACAAAAAGTAATAATAATAACAAAAAATATGCTATCCATTAGTATTACTAATCAAAAAAACGATTCACATTAAACGATTCACATTTAGTAATTAAAGGTAACAAAAACATATTATCCATTTAGTAATTAAAGGTAAACATAACAAGAGAAAACCGAAAACAACTACCCATGTGACAACTATAAATAAATTAGAATTGATCAATTTAGTTTCCGAATCATTTCTCTTTAATTATCACCAAGTATAACTTATGAAGCCTACACCTTTCCCTAAACAACACCATGACACAACAACCTCTACATCAATTACACATATTATAATTTATAAATAAAAACAATACCGAAAACAACGAATTTAATTATAAAAAAAAGGAACAGAAAGAATACCAGAGGGTTCCGGTAAAAGATCGAGTTTTACTCTTCGAACATACCGGTACCGGATTAAAGAGCAGTAGAGAGGGAAGCAGACTGGTGGTCTCCTCCACCCACGAGCAGTAAAGAAAAGCTCTTGCCTTTAAGCTGAAGAAAGGAAGAACAGAAACACCCACCTATAAATGCCCCCTTGCTCTTTCTTCTCTGTAAACCCACGAACCAAAACAGAGGACAGAGAACCGATGTAAAGAGCAGTAGAGAGGGAAGCAGACTGGTGGTCTCCTCCACCCACGACGGAACTCCGACTCTAGTATAACCAAACCCCAAACCTACTACCCATCTCATCTCTAACCAAATCAGAGGAGAGAGAGGATGACGAGAAGAAACAAATCTGAGATGGAGAGAGAGAGAAACAAATCTGAAAATAATCTGAGATGGAGAGAGAGAGCAACAAATCTGAGATGGAGAGAGAGAGGATGACGAGTTCTTGTAGCCACCCATCTGATTTATTTCCTCTGCTGATTATTGAGGTGGAAACATGGACGACAGGGGGGTGATTTGATTGTATAGGGGTGGAAACAGGAACGACAGGGACAAACAGGGGTGGTGACCAGGGTTTCGGGACAACAGGGGTGGTGATTTGGTGGACTAAAGTAATTAATGGTGGTGTTTTTGGGGTTAACTAGGTCAGTCAGGTCAGGGTTTCGGGTCAAGGACGAGGTGACACGTTCGTCGAAGGAATGGTGGTGGTGGTGGTGGTCAGGTGTGGTGGTGGTGGTGGTGGTGGTGGTGGTCAGGTATGGTGGTGGTGGTCAGGAATGGTGGTGGTGGTGATAATCTGCAGGGTTTGAGAAAAATGGAGAGAGAGAGTATGGGGGTTGTTTATATAGGAGGGAGAAAGAGAAAGATTCAAAATATTTAATGGGGGGAAAAAGAAAATGTCTAAAATACCCTCAAGACAATAAAATAATATTTCTAATAATGAGTGATGTGGAACCATGAGAACCACTAGTTGGGTTTTCGGGAGTTTTTTCGTTTTAGAGGGTTTCCTCCCTAGCTTTAGCCTATATATATATATATATATATATATATATATATATATATATATATATATATATATGGGTAGGTTCAATGGGGAACCTAACTTTGGAACCATGTATTTGACATGTTAATTATATCATAAAAATTCAATTTAACATGTAAAAAATCATTTTTATCAAAAAGTTTAATTGGAGATTTTGTATATAAATGTATGTAGAAGCTTTTTTGACAAAAAAAATTGAAAAATAAAATAATAAAAAAATGCTTAAAATTAGTTAAAAAAAGGTCAAAATTTTTTTTTACAAAAATTAAATTTTTTTTATTAGAATAGCTTCTACACATTTTTATATGCAAAAGCTCTAAAGAAATTTTTGAAAAAAAATATTTTTTTGCATGTTAAATTGAATTTTTAAAATATATTTAACATGTTAAATGGATAGTTCCCCAGTTCCCCACTTTTTTTAGGTTTCCCATTGAACCTTACACTTTATATATATATTGATTAAAATGGAAACCACAAATATTTGAGTAAACCATAGAAAACCATACTTCCCGAACTTTTTAGGATCTGAAAAAATTAGGGCATGTAATATACATGTTTTTAAGAGTTTTGAGCCAAAAAAATTAAAAAAGCGCCGAGCCAATATTTTTAAAAAAAATAAATAAGTTTTCGGGGTGTTACATATGTAACACACATCTGCAGACATGTTACATATGTAAAACGCACCTGTTGCATATGTAACTCCAAACTTGTTATATGTAAACGCACCTGTTGCATATGTAACACCAAACTTGTTTATTTTTTTTAGACAAATTGGCTCGGCGCTTTTTTGTGTTTTTTTGCTCAAAACTCTTAAAAACATGTATATTACATGCCCTAATTTTTTCAGAATTTTTTTTTGAAAAGTAGAGTTTCCTAAGTTTACTCATTTTGAAGGGTTTTCTATAGATACTTAGGTTTGGATCATTTGAGAACTAGGGTGAGTTGTAACGACTTAGGAACTCACTTTATAGCCATACACTTATTTTATTCTGTAATGAATTTGTAGGTGTTTATTAAACCATAATAAATAATTGAATAAAATATTAATTTAGTTACATGGTTTACATGGGTCTAGTCGTTTTGTTATAGCGATGTAAAAACGTCGTAAATAATGTTTTTTCTTTTTTTAATAGCAGAGTTAGCCGTTTTTACATCAGTGTGTAAAAAAAATTTAAAATTCACATTTTATGTCAGATTTCTCGCAGTTCTCACAACTTGATCTAGTTCTCAAATGATCCGGATCCTATATATATATATATATATATATATATATATATATATATAGGTTGAGGTTAGCGTACATATACCAAATTTCGTGTGAGAATCATTAAGATATGTAAGCATCATTTTTTGGACTTAGTTATGATGTTTTGGATTGTTTAGGCTAAAAAAACACCAAACATAACAATTAAAAATACAAAAACAAGTTATTTTAGGCATAAATCTTAAAACACCATGTCAAGAACATATGTTTTAAACTGTTTTGTTTTAGTTATGTTTTAAATTCTATGACTATAATATATTAAATTATGTTTAAAATTCTTGTTTTAGTTTTTTCTAGCAAAAACAACCCAAATGATCATGCCTAAATCTAAAACATGATGCCCATATGTCAATTATTAATCCTTCTCACACACTTCTTACGAAATAAGGGGCTTTGCACCCAAACCTTTACCTATATATATATATAGAGAGAGAGAGAGAAAGACATATATGTGTAAACTTTTCATGATATCAAAGACTCACAACTTTATTTATTAAAGAAATCCCAAACCACAATGATAACCCTAATACAGACTCGTACTCTTAAGATGATCTACACATAAATGATCATCTAACTACTCTACAAATACAGACACTGATTACCGGATTAAACACCAGAACAAGATGAATCTGATGATAAGTAAACCCTAATCGCCTATGAAGAAGAGAGAGTACAAAGAAAAGTTATCTGAGATCTATATATCTCGAGATAACAAACACAAGATATTTATATTAAAACTCTGAGAAAGCACAAGATATTCTCCACCATTGATCAGGCCTTCACACACGGATTGCCAAGCTGGCACCATCCTGATCGTCCATGAGTCTCAAACGGGTTATAATCTGGCATATATGGGCTTGGGCTTTATACTCAACCAAGCCCATATCCATAAGTCTTGTAAACCTGATATTGGGCCTGACAATCTTGGACTGGACTAAATCTTTATATATTGGACTTGGGCTGGCATCTACAGAACTTGATAACATCTACTAAACTTCATCTACTGATCAACATATCCACACCTGCAATTACACTTATGCAAAATGATGAAATACTTTTTAATAATAAAACTGAATATTAGTAATATTTAACTATACTTTCAACACCCCTCCTCAGTTTTATTATTTGAAAACATCAAACATCTTAATTTTATCACATAAGTTTATATGTTGATGTTGAAGAAGTCCTTTAGTAAATAAATCTGCTAGCTGACTATTTGAGTCAACCTTGACAGTTTTGATCAAACCTTTAGATATCCAGTCCCTTAGAAAATATAAATCCAACTCAAAATGTTTAGTCTTGTCATAAAATACTGGATTTCCAGAAATAGCAATAGCAGCTGAACTATCACAATTCAGCTCAACTGGAAGTTTTATTGAAATACCAAGTTCAGCCATTAGATTTTTGACCCATATCACTTCACAAGCAACTGCACACATTGCCCTATATTCTGCTTCTGCAGAAGACCTGGCCACAGTGGCTTGTTTCTTACTCTTCCAAGAAACAAGACAATTCCCTATAAATAAACAAAAACCAGTGACCGACTTTCTTGTTTCAATGCATTTTGCCCAGTCTGAGTCTGAAAATGCAACTAAATCAAACTTCTCTCCCTTGGAAAACAACACACCTTTACCAGGAGCATTTTTCAAGTACCTAAGAAGTCTGAATGCAATTTTCTGATGACCCACACACGGCTTATGCATATACTGACTAAGATAGTGGACTGCATATGAAATATCTGGTCTTGTATGAGACAGATAGATCAGCTTTCCCACTAATTGTTGATGACCAACCATGTTAGTTAACAACTTACTGTTGCTAGATATGGTATTGGTCAAAACATGATTCTGTTCTATTGGTATAGACACAGGTTTTGACCCTAACATACCATATTCAGCAAGCAATTCAGTGCAATACTTTCTTTGTGTAAGACATAATCCTTTACCAGTTTTAACCACTTCTATTCCTAAAAAATATTTCAACTCTCCAAGGTCCTTAATTAAAAACTTTGTTTTAAAATCCTTTTTGACCTTTTCAATTTCAGGAATAGAATTACCAGTTATAATTATGTCATCCACATATACTAGTAGCACTAAAAACACACACTTTTCAGCCCTACTTTCTAATTTGTTTGACTCATTTAGAATAGTACAAAAACACAAAGAACCAAACACTCTTAAATGTTCAAGAAAAGGATCAAAACCATACACCAGCAAATAAGGAGTTTTCCCACCAAGCACAGAAGAAGGAGTCCTATTGATCAGATAGGAGGCAGTTAAAATACAATCAGTCCAAAACCTAACAGGCAGGTTACTGTGAAATAAAAGAGCCCTAGCCACATTAAGGAGATGTCTATGTTTTCTCTCAACCACCCCATTTTGTTGGGGTGTGTATGCACATGTAGTTTGATGTATAATCCCCTTGGATTTACAAAAACTATTCATATTATTATTAACAAATTCAGAACCGTTGTCACTTCTTAAAACCTTAACTTTCATATTGAACTGAGTTAATAACAAGTTTACAAATTCAACAATATTATCAAACACTTCAGTTTTGTGTTTCATAAGACTAACCCAAACAACTCTAGAGAAGTCATCAACTATTGTTAGAAAATACTTGTGACCCTCTCTATCAGCCACCCTATATGGTCCCCATACATCAATGTGTACAAGCTGACCAAGATGAGTAGTCTTATGTTCACTCAGGGGAAATGGTTCCCTGTGTTGTTTGGCTTTATGGCAAACATCACATGGACCATGTCCTTTATCAGAAATCATTTTAAGTTTAGGTTTTAAAATTTTTAAAACTTGATCAGATGGGTGTCCTAATCTGGCATGCCACAAATTAAACTCAGTATAGCTATTAAAACACACCTTAGCAGCAGAACAAGCACTACCATACATATACAACCCATCACATTGATCACCAATCACCAGGACTTTCTTGGTTAACAAGTCCTGTAGATAACATCTATTTTCATCAAAACCTACAAACAACTTATTGTCTTTGGCCAGTTTATGAACAGATAGTAGACTAACAGAATACTCTGGAACAACTAATACATCTTGTAAAATTACAGTTTCAGCTAATTTTATTTTACCAATTTTAGTAACTTTAGCAAATGTACCATTAGGATGTTTAACCCTAATATTTAAATCTGATACATCTACTGCATCAAAAACATCTTTATCAGAATTAACCAGATGTTCATTAGCTCCTGAGTCTACTATCCATCCAATGCCAATAATGCTACCACTAGAACTAGTAAAACAGTACATAGTAACACCCATAGCAGAAGCACAATAAACCCTACCAGACAAGTTGCAGGTTTGAGAGCTTTCAGCAGATTTATCACCAAGTAAGCTAAGCAACCTAGATACTTGATCATTAGTCAAAGAAGCAACAGTAGTCTTAGAATTATCAGAAACTGTATTATTATTTACAGCTGCTTTCTTGTTTGTGTTCCCCCTTGGCTTTGCCCAAGGAGGATACCCAATGATCTCAAAACACTTATCTACTAAGTGTCCTGTTTTATTACAGTGAGTACACTTCAAAGACTGATTTGACCCTTTCCCAAATCTCCTATTGTTACTAGTAGAGTTATTACAAAAAACATCAGTTGATTGTACAGCTTTAGCAACAAAACTAACAGATTGATTTTTAGAAGCATTACTAGAGTGTTTATGAGACTCCTCTCTAGACACAACAGCAAAAGCTTCTTTAATAGAAGGCAAATCAGTTTTGATTAACAAAGCAGTTCTAACATTTTGATATGAATTATCCAACCCCATTAAAAACTGCATTAATTTGATCATGTGATTGTAATTATTAAATTCTCTTGAAGCATTACACATACAAGAAGGCAGTTGTAAAATTTGATCAAGTTGGTTCCACATACAATTCAGCTTATGATAATACTCAGCAACAGACATACCACTCTGACTAAACGAATTAATCTTTTGATATAAGTCAAATACCACAGACCCATCAATTTTATTATATGTGTCATTAAGATCTTTCCAAACCTCAGATGCTAATTTGGAATATACTTGACCCATATACAAATCATCAGAAATAGAATTCAAAATCCATGTTAACACAACAGAGTTACATCTCTCCCACTGCCTAGCTAACACAGCATTGTTAACAGGTTTCACACATTCACCATTAATAAATCCTTGTTTATTTTTAACCTGTAATCCTAACATCATGGCATTAGCCCATACAGTATAATTTTCAGTTTCTTTTAATTTTATATTAACTATGGTGAGACTAGTTGAGTCACTAGCATGCAGATATAAAGGATCACTAGCATCTAGTTTACTTATAAAAGTAACATGATTATCATCCTGATTAACCAATTCATTTCCACCATTACCACCACCAGCTGCAGCCTGAGCTGCAGCAGCAGCAGCAATGGCAGCAGCAGCTGCAGCAGCAGCAGCTTCAGCATTAGGATCGGGATCCATAATCAACACTCAACCACAACCAAACAGTCAATGCACAAAGAAACAAGAAAACAGCAGCCACAAACAACACACAGATTACAAACAAGCAACAACAAGATCAGAAATCACCAAAGACACAACGGCGAAGCCAATCCGGTGTTCCAGATCGTTGGTTCGTCACTCAAGGTGCCAACGCAGGTCCTGGAAAGGGAGCCTCCTAGACCTAGACCGTCCTTAAAGCTAAAACAGAGGATACACACTCTGTACAATGCCCAAAGACTCCTTAGGACAACTCTAAACAAGAAAGTAAAGAAAGAATCAAAAACAAGAACGATCTCACCGGGAGGGGGCCCAAGTTAGGGTTCGCCTTTATAAACTCACAGTTCGTAACCTTCACTTAGGGTTACAGAACTGGAGAGCAAAAGAAAACCAGCTAGCGAGCGATCCACTCACAATCAGTAGGTAACCTTGAACAACTCCAATCCTTAGATCTAGAAGTTTTTATTTCCAGATCTACCAGATTCACAAGAAAATCGCCAAGATCGAGATGATCCAACTGTAGATGATCAATCCTCAAGAGTATCAGCGGAAACACACCAGAAACAACCTATGGAGCTCTGATACCATGTAAACTTTTCATGATATCAAAGACTCACAACTTTATTTATTAAAGAAATCCCAAACCACAATGATAACCCTAATACAGACTCGTACTCTTAAGATGATCTACACATAAACGATCATCTAACTACTCTACAAATACAGACACTGATTACCGGATTAAACACCAGAACAAGATGAATCTGATGATAAGTAAACCCTAATCGCCTATGAAGAAGAGAGAGTACAAAGAAAAGTTATCTGAGATCTATATATCTCGAGATAACAAACACAAGATATTTATATTAAAACTCTGAGAAAGCACAAGATATTCTCCACCATTGATCAGGCCTTCACACACGGATTGCCAAGCTGGCACCATCCTGATCGTCCATGAGTCTCAAACGGGTTATAATCTGGCATATATGGGCTTGGGCTTTATACTCAACCAAGCCCATATCCATAAGTCTTGTAAACCTGATATTGGGCCTGACAATCTTGGACTGGACTAAATCTTTATATATTGGACTTGGGCTGGCATCTACAGAACTTGATAACATCTACTAAACTTCATCTACTGATCAACATATCCACAACTGCAATTACACTTATGCAAAATGATGAAATACTTTTTAATAATAAAACTGAATATTAGTAATATTTAACTATACTTTCAACAATATGCGCGCACACATTGATGTTTTTATATACCCGGTAAATCGATATATTGGTAAAAATGGAGCTACCAAGCCTTGAAATCGTAACTTTGCCTATGGCATGGAAATGGTATATTATCTCTTCCATTCATACTACTTTAAGAACTGTGTAGATTGCAATCGACAATTTCGTGAAAGAACAACGCGTGACAATTTGTTTTGACCTATTTAGTTGATTGTGATTGAAAATTGAGGGTGAACTTTTTATTGCAAAATATGGAGTCGTGGTTGTTTCGATGATCGACATTAAAAATAATTGAGGAATCTTGAATCCTAAATGAAAATTGAGGAACATGGAAATCAGATTATGATTAAAAAAAGAATAAAATCATTTTTTGAAGAAATTTTTATCAAAATTACGTAGTTTTGATGGTTTCACATGTAAGCTTGGGTGTTTAACAGCCTCATATTCACTTTACCCATATAGGCATTAAGGGTATGATCATCAATATATGTTTTAATTGAGGGTATCAAAGTGTTTTAGAAACTGTTTTAATGCTTCTACATTCTAGTCTCTCTTTCTCTCTCTCATCTAAATATTATTAGATCATATGTAATGGAAAGGGGATTTGGGCGTGGTTGGGCGTTTTTCTCTCATCTAAATATTATTAAACCATATGTAATGGAAAGGGGATTTGGGTGTGGTTGGGGCAAAAAACGCCCATAAGTGAAATGTACACCGCCCCCTAGCGGTTATTAGGGGCGGTTTTTTTTGGGGGGAGGTTAAAATTTCCACCGCGTTTTGTTAATTTCTTTGGCCAATCACATTCATGCATTCTCCAACGGTCCTTTAATTTTTGAACGGCTATTTTATTTTTTTAACGGTAAATACACACTTCAAACCATACTACACCTCAAACTTTATAAAAAAATACACACACTTCAAACCATAAAACCTTTAAAAGAATGGGTTCTCCCACATCCTCATCATCCTCGAAATATTATCAACAATTTTTAGCCAATGACGATGGCACAACCGATGACGAGATCGAGCAAGATGCGGTTACAAGTGCTTATGCGCTAGCGGCGACATATATGCAACATCTTAGTAATCCTTCACGTCCTATTTTGCGAAGAAAACGAATTGAACGCAACCGTCAAGAGGCAAATGCTCGCTTGATGAAAGATTACTTTGATGAAAATCCGACTTACCCAGACCCAAGGACTTTCAGGCGTCGTTTTCGGATGAGCAAACAATTATTTCTACGTATTTCTGGAGACTTGGAAAACCACTTTGATTACTTTAAACAAAAACCAGATGCTAGAGGGACGTTTGGATTTACCACTATTCAAAAGTGTACCTCAGTACTACACATACTTGCATACGAGAACACGACCGATATAAATGACGAGTATCTAAAGCTGGCTGATAAAACCACACGCGATACCTTGGAGCATTTTTGACAAGATACACATAAATACATGATATGTATTTATTTTTAATGTTATTTTAAAGCAACACTACATGTATTTTTTAGTTATTTTAATAAGAATTGAAAGTGAGAATAAGAGTGAAAGGAACATGTCCGCCGCTGCAACAGCAAGGCAACGCCCCTCTATGTTTCTCTCTACCAGAAATGTCGTCTCTCTTTCTCTGTGTCTAGAAAGTGAGACCGTTGTAGGTGGAACACGGCCAATAAATGACCGGAAGTAAAGGAGTCTCGGAAGTTAAATAGAGAGAGAGACAGAATTTGTGTCAACCAGAAAACCTTATTATTATGAAACTCATTATTAAGACTTGAGGGAGTGGGGCGGGGAGTGGGGGGCGGCGACCTTTTCCCGGGCGGGAACACCGGCCCCTGGGGCGGTAAGTGGAGGGCGGGGAGGGTGGGGCGGTGGGGGAAAGCCGGGCGGGGGGGGCAAGGGTTTGGGTGACGTGGCATTAGTTGATTGCCTTCAAAAATTGGACCGTTTGATTATTAAAAAAAAAAAAATTTAAATTCTAACCGTTTGACAACGGTTATATTAAAAAAAATTTTTTTTTCCAAAATCTATATATATATATAAACCACACACACTCAAAAATACTCAAACCCACAATCTCCTATTTGTATAAAATCCTTTCGAAACAATCTTTTTGTTAAAAATACTTGCAAGATGTCGGACCAAAGTTCCAGTTCGTCTTCGTCGTTTGCTGAACTCGCTTTGGGCTCCTCATCTGATGACGGTGCGGAGATGATAATGGCTACCGTTCAGACACTCGTTAAAGTTGTAGCGGATGATGATGAAGCGACCTCGGAACCAAAGCGTAGAAAGTATATAGTTCGTGAACGACAAGCCGCAAATGATTTATTGGTACGTGATTACTTCTCGCCCGAACCAAGATACGATGAAAAAATTTTTAGGCGGCGTTTTCGTATGAGTCGTAATTTATTTATAAGAATATCAAACGATTTAGAAAATAATTATGAATATTTCCAACAAAGGCCCGATGCGCGTGGTGAGTTGGGATTTACCACGTTTCAAAAGGTCACAGCCGCGCTTAGACACTTAGGTTACGGGCAAACTTTCGACATAATGGACGACTATCTAAAGATGTCGGCCCGAACGGCCAGGGAAAGTCTCCACTTTTTTTGTTCGTACGTCATTGAACTATATTTAAAAAAATATTTGAGAAAACCTATGTTTAGTGACGTACAACAACTCTTGGAATTCCACGACGAAAAACATGGTTTTCCTGGTATGCTCGGGAGTTTAGATTGTATGAAATGGGAGTGGGAACTTTGTCCAACTGCATGGCAAGGTCAACACTCAAGTGGATATCATAAAAAGCCTTGTATGATGCTTGAAGCGGTTGCATCACAAGATCTTTGGATTTGGCATGCGTTTTTTGGTGTGCCAGGTTCGAACAACGATATAACTATTCTTAATCAATCCCCAATTTTCAACGATCTTGTAAATGATGTTGGACCGAAAGGAACTTTTTATGTAAACGGGGTAGAATACAAGTACGGGTATGTTCTAACAGATGGAATTTACCCTGATTGGGCCGTTTTCGTAAAAGCGTTTACACGGAGGACTACGTTAGACGATAAGCGAACAAAGTTTAACAAAGCTCAAATGGCTGCACGGAAAGACATTGAGCGAGCTTTTGGTGTTTTACAAAAAAGATGGCGCATTTTGTCTATGCCATGTCGAATGATGGAAAAAGCGCAAATAAAAAATGTCATGTATGCATGCATTATTTTACATAACATGATTTTGGAAGACGAAGGGCGTGCAATATGCGAGTATTTTGGTGACGCACCACCATCAAGTCAAAGAAACATTACCGATGAAGAAAGATCGTTAAACACCATGGAAATAAAAAAAATACTCAAACACATCACAACCTTCGAGCGGATTTGGTTGAGCATATTTGGACTGTACCAAGACAATACCCATCCGACAGTGATGATTAAAAACATGTTTGATGTATTTGTTTAGTTAATGTATTTTTTTTAGTTGATGTATTTTTTTATTTCATGTTTTTATATTTTTTATTTTGTAGTTTATTATTAATTATTAATGTTTTTTAATTATGTTTTATTAAAATTGTTATATTTATTACTTAAAAAACAAAAAAACAAAAAAAAAAGAAATGCCACATGTCAATTCCCCCCACTCTTCCCCCCTTCCACTCCCCACAATTTCCCCCCCCCCCCAAATGGACCCCACAAGTGCCACATGGCAATTCCCCCCCCCCCCCCCCCTCTTTCCCCCCCCTCCACTCCCCATAGTCTAAAGAGAAAGAAAAGTGTCATAACTTATAAGGAAGCTGACATCAAGAGACACTTAGTAAGAAAACTTCCAGCACACCAAATACTTCCACCACTTGCAAACTTAACATAGACACGTGGTAGGGTGTCAGTGGCCTAAGTAAGAGGCACCGACGTTTGTTTTTAAAGTAGATATATATATATATAATATATATATATATATATATAATTTGTATGTGAATTTTTTAAAGGTATAATACAATTGTACGGGCCGTGTTATTTGAGAAGGCCAACATGGTACGATCTACAAAATTATATGAGGTTCATTCAGATGTACATGGTTTACCAGGATTGATAGGGAGTATAGATTGTCGCCATTGGCCGTGGTATAATTGTCCAACCGTATGACAAGGTCAACATACACGAGGTGACCAGGGAGAACCAACAGTTATTCTTCAAGCGATGGCCTCATACGACCTTTGGGTTTGGTCGGCTTTCTTTGGCGTCACGGGGTCATGCAATGACATAAACGTTTTTGAGCAGCCGCCACTATTGGAGGATTTCATTTCGGGTAGAACACCAAAGGCATCTTTCTATGCTAATGGAAACTACTACCCACACGGGTATTTTTTTGGGCGATGGAATATATCCCAAGTATTCGATTATCGTGAAGACGTTTAGTAATCCGTATGATGAAAAAAGAGCTCATTTTAAGAAAATTCAAGAGTCTGCGTGAAAGGACATTGAGAGATGCTTTGGGGTTCTTCAGCAGCGTTGGCATTATTTGAGAAATCCTTGTCGTGCATGGACTAAAGCGAAAATGAGCGACGCTATGTATGCGTGTATAATCATGCATAATATGATATTAGAAGATGAAGGAAAGGCGATCTGTCAAAATTATATATCGGAAGCCGACACAGAAATGCCTCAAGCGGACATGCCTCAAAGAAAACAGAACGCCCTTGAAGTGCGTTGTGAGGAACCACATAACGCTTTAGCGATGGATATGGTCCAACATGCATGGTCGGTTCGGCATATACCAGAAGAGGGGGGAGATGACGACGATGAAGACAACGACGAGGAAGATGATGACGAGTTTTCCTCAGACGATGACTTGTAGACCGTGGTTGTTTGTGTCTTTTTAACTATATTTTTTTGTATGGTATTGTAATTTTTTTTAGTTTAATGAAAAACTTTTATTAAATATTATTTGTTTTTATTTTCAAAGTTCTATTAAATAAAAAAAAATATATTAAATGATGTCATGTATGATGTCATACAAGGTGAAAATTTTCACCTTACCACTACACCCCTATCCTAATTTGATTCCTTTAATGGGCCCACATGCCACGTGTCGATTAATGCCCCGCAAGGTGAAAATTTTAACCTCCCATTACACATGGTCTTATAGATAATAATATTCACGGCTCTTTCTCTCCTACATACAAAGTCAATTCATCTTCCAAAAAGAAAAAGCAACTGCACCTACAATATCTTCTGCGTTGGTTTGTATTCATCTTCTATAGTCATTTTCAATCCAACTTTTGCGCGTGTTTTAAAATCATGAACGCTTCATAATGCAAGGCCCCTTCAAAGACTTTTGTTCGGATTATCGAAATATATTGTACAACTTCATCAATCATCATGACTTTTAATGCTTCTTCTAAATCCTTATTTGCATCAACACTTGATTCCATGGCAACAATGTGCTGCACATTGCCAAAATTATCATAAAAAACTACACAATTACTAGTATCTGACAATACTTCTTCCAACCATGAAGTCACTAAAAACTTAGCTTTCCCAATTTCTGTCAGCCCTTTTACACATATTTCAGTAACTTCAAAATTTACCAGCCCCTGTGAACTCATTTGAACAACTTGTGGTAACTTCTTATGTCGTTTCCATTGAAGTGCCCATCGGCTAGCACCACTTAATCCAACATCCCAAATCTTGTTACTGTTCATATTCTTAATAACAAATTTAGACCCAATAGCCTCATCACTTCCACATTCCATGTTATAATCCCAATCCGTGTCCATCCAATTTAATTTTTTCTTTCTTTGAATCCCAAAATTGAATTCTCTTGTCAACCCAAAGATTTTAACATACTCACCAACTTTGACATGGTAGCAGGTTTTCCATGACTTCATCGTTACTTTTACTTTTTCTTGATCCAAATTTATTGTACTAGATATAATCTCATGAACCGAATCTTTCTTCCTTGTCTTTCGATCATTTTCACTTGTGTCCTTGCAAAGATTACTACAAAAAGGAACATATCTAATGATGGTGTCTTTTTTATGGTCTTGATGATCATCATCAATATGAATATAACCCAGATCTTCTTTATGGTTCTTTTTTAGTTCTTTTGCATCATCATCATCACATGAATCTTGATCAGCCCTTTCTTGAATATCCACCCCAATCTTAAATTCATCAAGGTTTTGACTAAATCTTTTAGGCATTTCAGCGAACATCTTGAGTGCAGTCCTATTATCAATCCCATTTTCCTCCAAAACTTCATTATCAAGAGGTTCTTGAATCTCGTATCCAATATCTTTTGGCATTTCATCAAATACCTCAAGATTTGTTGATTCTCCTTGATTTGAATCTAAATTAAGAACTCTTTCTCGTAAACTAGCCACTAAAAACGCATCCTTCAATTTTATACCTTGGCCTATATTGTGATACCCCATAAGATCACCAATTTCTGGCTTAAGGCCGAAAATGAAAAGATATGTCGCATAATCTTCAGACATTTCTTCTGAATTCTTAACTTGATTGAATAAAATTTCAAAATCTTCACAGTACTTCTTAACAGTACCTTGTTGCCTCATTGCCATAATATTTTCCATTGTCGATTCCATTTTTAATTGTTGACCTAGGTTCAACCAGGTTTCTTGGTTTCTGGTCGTCATTTTATTGAATTGAACGAAGTATTATTGAACAGAATTAAAATTGAAATGAATGGACAAAAGGAAAGGGTGAAATGGAATGAAAATGATTGAATGTAAGAAGAGACAAAATGGAACAGAAGAAAGAATGGATAATGCTCAAATGGTGATCGAAAATGAAAGAAATGGGTGTTTGACAGTGGATTATGGTTGGTTATGGTAGTTTGATACGTGGTGTAAGGTGGTTATGGATAGGTAATTATGGTGGTGATTGGCGGTTAGATGGTGGTCGGAGGTCGAAAGGTTTGACGGCTCTGATACCAATTGTTACAATACAAATGGTGATCAAAGGAAGAGCTAAAGAGTTAGAGAAGAACACAAGAGAGGAGAGGATTAATCCAAATCAATGGCTACTTTATTCATACTCTTTACATGTATTTATACACAATACAATTACCCAACTATTAGACAATTACAATCTAATCCCTATACTATTTGATACCTAACAGTATGGAGGCTTTGTAATGGCGTCATCTTTAATCATCATCAGGTCTCTTTGGATAAGTTCGTAAAATGTGGATGGGAGATGACCAAAACCATTAAAAGGATATTAAAAAATAGTTTTTGTTTGAGCCAGAGTATTTAGTGTTTAAATACTCACTAGGTGTTATTCATATTTGCAATTGATTATTAAACGGGTTGACCTTGGAGATATTAAGAGCGTATGACACGAAACGATATGGATACTTTTGTACTTGTAGGTTATATTTTTCAACCAGTCACTTTGCTTATCCATCAATCCGAAACACATCATCCTGACACGATTAATAAACTCTATCAATCAAGTCACTTATTAAAGGATTAAACATCTGTTGTCAAAACAAAAATATGATGAGTCTATGTAACTCAATTATAACTTCTATTAACAAAACACTTTTTATGCTTTAAATTGTACACTGAAATGTATTACATTAAAATTTAAGTTAAAACTTATGTTAATTAAAAAATCTTCAAGAGTTCCAAAACAATATTTACCATCTACTCACCTAAAACTTATTGAGATTAAACAAAAAAACATTGGCTACTTCCTCATCACCTAAAATAGAGCAGCAGCACCCTCATTCATCTCACCATCAAGCTCACCATTTCTTTATATAAACATATATGCTGTATAAATAAATAAAAACTTTGATGGATGCTATAGATTTGCTGCTATGATCAGAAAGATGCGGTCCAAAGAGCTTTTTCACCTTCCCCACACCGCCTGTGCACCTCCTTCATCCGGTCAGCAGACCTGCAAATGCCACTACAGCTCCAGTCGAAAGAAGCCACACATATGTTCCCGGCTTGAGCTTTCCATTCACAATCTGCATTCGCATAAAACAATAATTTTTACAAAAGGACTGGAAAACACACACACACACACAATGCACAATGCAAAATGGATTTTGATAATCTAAACTATGACCCATTGGCCGATAGTGATTCATAGTGATAATGTGACCAATGACACTCATAACTTTCACTTTTGTTGCTAAGGGCAATCCTACTCGAAAGGAAACGTAACTCCATATGCCCTAACTTTCATTCGTGTCGTTTTAAAACAATTTACAACGATTGGGGGATAAAAATCAGGCAATTATTCACTAGACTTTTCCATTACAGTGGGATTGCCCTTGGTAACGATAGTAGAAGTTAGGAGTGTCGTTTATGGATTATTATCGGCCATTGGGTCATACTTTAGACTATTAAAATCCAATTTGCGAAAAAAGAAAATTAAACAGAAGGAATAATAATAATAATAATAATAATAATAATAATAATAATAATAATAATAATAATAATGTGTTAGAAAAATACCAGGTGGTGTACCACAACATAGCCTTCTATCATCAATGTGCTCTACATCAAGTCCAATAAACCAGGATCCCAGTGATACATCTTCATTTACATACTTGTGTAGCACGTTTCTAAAAAGATTTAAAGTTTAAGAGGCTTGTTAACAGGGTACCGTTTTTATACAGAATTCGTAGTTAAGCGATCATACTTACTGGTTTATTGATATATAAGTGGCTAAATCTTTTGAAATGGCATATAGTTGACCAGTGGCATGTCGGAAATACTTGTTTCCTTCCCCACCAAACTTCCAGTGCTCGGGTTCATGATATCTCACTCCTCTTTAAGTAAACAAAAGTCAAATGTCAAAAGTAAAACCCATGACAGTTTAAAAATACAAACAATCGAGCTAGAAGAAAGACCATGGCTTACTTGTGAGCCAGAACGGGTCCGGATTTCATGCATCCAATGTACACACGTGGGTTCAGCCGATGCTTAGCTAGAGTTGAACCAAGTGTAGCTGCAAAAGTAATCTTTAGCTTTTTTGCCCACTTCATAAAATGATACTATACACAATTACAAAAACTCTATAATTGCAATAAGAAAAAGCAGGCAGGTTGGGTAACAGATGTATGTAATTTATGTACATGTCAAAACGGGTTGGGTCAAGTTGGCTTGGCTTGGTCCAAAAATGCTTCTATTGTGATAAATATGATTACAGAAAATGCTATATAATCATAAGAAGGTTGTATGCAATTTCAATACAATGCCATTAAACACGATTGACTAACTCTAGCAATTTTTTCTATTGAAGACAAATTATAACTCAAAGGAACTCATTTTTAGGCAAATGGGTCATCATTACCACCTTGAATTTAAAGAACAAAAACACTAAAACAGGTTTGTATAGCTTTACCTATGTTTACATGTACATCATCATCAACCTTTACATAAAAATCTGCATCCCATAAAGCAACAGCTGTTGTAAAATATGTTTTTGTTTTAGCTGATAACTCAAGGTACCCCTCGATATGCTCCTGCTCACGTACAATGTAAGTCAGCAAACTCTTGAATCAAGATTAAAAACGGTTTAAAAAGATTGTATCTTTACCAGTCTCAAGAAATCTCCATGCTTTCTGTCTTCCGCTTCAATAGCTCTATCTAGAATTCCACCAGATGTAGCACTGGAAAAATAAGTAAAGGTCAACTGAATCAGCTCCTAAAAGAGTTTATATTATTTTGTTTTTATGCGTAACAGGAAGATGGTGATGTAAGTGATGCCTACCCGTGGCCTATAACAAATCGCATAATGATACCCTTTTCTTCCTCCAATTTCCTCAGTTTATCACCTGAGGCAAAATACAGAGAATTCACGATGCTATATACAAAAATCAGGCAATTAGTGAAATAAAATGAACTTTGCATCATTTTGACAGACTAATTATCTATATAAAAAAAACCCATTAATTTTTGGATAGAAAGTGTGTCGGATCAAGCCCTTGAGAAGTTTCAACCCGAACCAAAATTACATATTTTGAACAGAATTTGTTTTTATCTTTAACAGTTACCTTAGACGTCAGATGGTTCAAAGGGGGAAGAAGTCACCTAAATGTATTCTGAATTCACGAAACCCATATATCAAGTTGTCAAAAATATATATGAAATGGTTTAGCTTTTGTCATCATCTCGACATGCTAACGATTATAATAACGTCATAAATAAAATTGGAAAAAGAGTGTTTTAGGGTTAACCAGAGCCAAGTAGCCAACCCGAACAAAAGAACCCGTTTGATTTTAACCTAACCAACCACCCATTTTCCCACCTCTAATGATGTGCATAAGCTAAAAATGCAGGAGGGAGAACAACCTTGAGGCATCCAAGTAGCCCGTACAGAGTCTCGTCTCTTTCGGCTGCTAAAAGCCGTATTAATCCCTACAACCATCAGGTACTTTCTTTTCTTAACAGGCTCTGGTAGCACTAAATCATCAGTTATAGGAGAGCCCGTGATTATAGAATCTTGCAGCGCTCTTGCAGAAGCTAATTCCATTTCCAAGTTTGAAATCGTTTTATCTAGTGTTCTGCGCCATAGAAAAAAAAAGTTAACTTTCAAAAGTCAAATGTATTACTCTCGATAAAATATAAAACTGGAAGCTTACTGGACGGCATTGTGTGTATTTGAAACTTCACGGATTATATCTTTGGCATCCCTTCTTATATCCTTCTTGACAAGAAGATAAAAATCCCAAAATGTGATAAACAAACATGTTTAAGAGATTGAACAATGGACGAAGAAATAATTCTGGAACTTGTTTACTCACAAATTTTGTGTCACAGCCATCTGCAGCTAACTGAATTTGTTCATCGTTGACTCTGGTTGGTCTCGGAAGACCTTTAGCTTCAGGCTCTGTCCACATTCTAACACCATAAAGAAAACCGAACCAAATGTAAGTAGTCAGAGAATGTAATCGTTAATGCTAGTCGGTAACTATTCCATAATCACCCTTGTACATTATGCAATCTTTAAACAAAACATCCTTCATAGAGAGGATGAAGGGCATTTTAGGAAAAGTGTTATGCATATTAAAATGACTAAAAACTATCATTATGCAAAACAAAGGTCAAAGGAGCTTTTGGATTTGAATCAATCAACCAGAAGCATACAAGTTTTAGTGTTTCAAGATCTAAAAAGTACAAATTTTGATGAACATCCAAAATGTAAGCTTTAATCAATGTAAAACAGGACAAATTTCCTCAATATTCACCTAAGAATACAACTTTTTTTTTATATATATATAAAATCAGGGAAAGACAGCTCTAAAAGCAATAAAATTGATCCAAACCCATATCATTAAAATTGAAGAATAACAAACAGATTTCCTAGAATTATTTTCCTCAATGTTTCACCTAACAATACTTACCCAAATACATATCAACATTCAAGATTTTTCATGGAACAAACATATAAACACAAAATCTATAAAACCCATTTCAAGATAAACAAGATTCAACAACTTAAAGAAACTACATTTGTAATCATTTGACAAATATTATATAAGAAAAAAGGCAACCCATTAGTAGTTAATATAATTTATTTAGAAGTGGTAATTGGGGTCAGTTAAAAAAAAAAAACCTGTCGGTGAAGAGCATTCCAGCAAAGAAGCAACCAGCACACAAGAAGAGAGTCAGTTGCTTTGACAGAAGACCTCCTCTGTTTTTCCAAGACATTGTTGTATTGTTGTAGTAAGTAATGTTCTCTTTATCTCTTATTATTAACACTAAACAAACTAATTTAAAGTCAAACCCATGTCTCAGGTGGAGTGAAGTTAACCAAGAATCTGATGAATTAATTAAAGTTGTTGTTGGGTATGAAGAGATTAAATAAAGGGTGTGCAGAGCAGAGCAGAGTGGAGGTTTGTTGAAATGAACAGAGTGTTTAAATGAAAAGAAAGAAAAGAAAAGATATGGATGCGTGTGGGGAAGGAAGGATGGTTGATGGTTGAAGTGGAGCAGGCAGGTCAGGTTGTGATTTCAACCAACAAACATGTCATGTGGGGAGGAAAGGGTGGTTGGGATCGGTTACTTAGACTATTTATCTCGGCTATTCTTTTTCTTTTCTGTTTTAAGATAAAAAGTCTCTTTTTCTTGACATTAAAATCAGCCTTTTCTACTCTTATGTTGCTACTATATTTTTTTAATTAAATCTAAAATAAAAAACAAAACAAATCAACATAATAATTTCAAAAACTACTACAATAAGTTTAAAAGTTGTATATCGATCCCCAACGTGTTGCAACCCCCTTTTTTGTTCGAGCATAAATCCATTTGAGTATCGATCAAGTGATTACGTCATTCCACTTTCTTTTCTTGCCCCTCCTTTATTTAAAGCCTTAAAGGTCTCTTTCCATGTCTCTTTTTGTTTCTCCAATGCCTTGGCTTGCTTTTGCAGTACTTTAAATTTTGCTGGTTTTTTCTTTTCCTTGACACACAAGTTGTTGTCACAAAACCTTTTAATGTTCTCGATATCTATGGCCGAAATAAGGGTCGACCCTTCCATGCATGAAGGGGAAATTGTGTAGATTTAGCAATCATACCGGCAAATAATAGAACAACGCACAAAGTAACAAATAAAAATTAACCTCATTATTATATTTTATAGTTTGGTTCGATTGTGTGTTTTTTCTTTGTATTAATTTATACTAGATTATACCCCGGGAACGTCCCGGGTTGAAAAATCTAATATTAATAGTTAGAATGATGTTATGTACCTTAAGTTTTCTCATGATGAAAACCATTTACTCTTTTCTTTCACTTGACCCTCAAGTGCAAAAGTTGTCAAAAACAACACAATAAAGAATTTTTTTTATCTGAAATCTTATAATTTAACGATAGGTTTCAAGAAAACTACTATCAACATGTTGCATCTAAACAGCATACCCAAAACACAAATTCGACAACAAATCAACATTTTAGAAACCAGTTTGCAGCCTTAAAAATCCATATACAACTAATTGTTATCATAAAAACTACTGGATTACCAATCATGTGTGTGGTTGGTTTCGAAATAACAAACAGGGCAGCGGATTCTGAGCCTAAAAACCACAGCGGCTTGTGTTTCGGCATTAAACGACAGAAAATAATCTCTCTCATACTATCCATAATAACATACTCATGAGTAGGTATATCAGAACCACTTCTCTTACTATCAACATGTTGCACCTAAACAGCATACCCAAAACACAAATTCAACAACAAATCAACATTTTAGAAACCAGTTTGCAGCCTTAAAAATCCATATACAACTCATTTATTATTATAAAAACTACTGTATAAAAGATTATTGTAGTATTGCTTTGCTGCTTCTTTATATGATTTACCTCGTATATTGATATTTATCATGTTCACATTGGATATTAGGGATTTTCATGTATATTGAAATCCGTTGTTCAGACCTTTGTAATCATAATCCGCATGTTATCGATTCTCATATTATAATATTATAGAATAAATATATGAAACTTATACATTCGGTGGTGATAATCGTAGATGGCAGGAATAGGGTTTTGATCTCCCTTTAATGTTCCGTTAAAAACTGATCGTCATTCAGTAACATGTTATCCGTTAATTCCAAAAAATCCGTCAACTCCAAAAGTTACTGCGCTGATGAGGGACTAACCGACCAATCCCACTGATAAAACCTACAATAATCATAATCTCATAATTAGACAATTAAACCTACAATAATCACAATGATAACAATTAAACCTATAAAGTTGAACAATTAAACAAACAAATCACAATAAAAATAGCCTAACTGAACAATTAAACATATAACAATCACAATAACAAATTAAACCTGTTAAAGTGGACAATTTAAACCTATCATAATCATAATAATAATAATAATAATAATAATAATAATAATAATCAAACAAATAATAATAATAATAATAAACCTAACAAACGTTACCTTTTCTCACCGCTAGTATAATACTCCTGAGGCTCATCAGACTCACTCCCAGACCCATCCCCACCACTCCTATTCAAATATGCAAACGTCCGAATCCTTCCACCAAACTAACTACCAGACGCCTCCTCCTCCTCCTCCTCCTCCTCCTTATTATTATTATTATTATTATTATTATTATTATTATTATTATTCCTTCTTCTCAAATTGTACGGATTCCCACCAATCGAATGAGGGGGAGAAGCTGACCGTGACCGAGATGGAGAATCATCATCATCATCATCATCATCATCATCATCAGCAGCAGCAGCAGTAGAAGGATGTGGAGGGTTACGGTCAAGTGGAGGAATGACGGGGTCAGCAGTGTTGGTTGTTGTGGTTTCGAAGAAGGTGGAGAGAGCGGAGTCTAGATCATAGTTGTGTGATTCTAGGAAGAAGGTGGCTTCTTCTTTGGAAGCAGAGGTTATGTCGGAGAGTTGTTGGATTATTGATTCGGAGGAAGGGATAGAGGAAGGTTGGATGGTGGTTTTTAGGGTTTGGAATGGTAGGAGAGGATATAGAGGAAGAAGGTTTGATTAAAGTGATTAGGTTTTTTTTTAATACTCAATGCCACATGGGATATCACATGGCACACTCAAAGGTGAGAATGCCTCTTTGAGTGCCATGTCATCAAAATGGCTTTGGTTTATTATATATACTAGGTGAAATCCCGTGTGAAACACAAGGGAAACCGAGTCCTACCTTAATGCCTGTTTAGTAAAACCAACATTAAGAAACCAATTGTCTGCTACTGAGAAGATCTGTTTAGTACTATCTGTTTAGTAAACCCCAAATTAAACAGTCGATCTATTGTTAAAAAGAAAAATTGTATTTAGTAACGTCTGTTCCTTTTACGATACCGGTTAATAATACTTATCACATGTTTAATAACTGCAACTGTTACAAAAAACCAAACATAAATCCACAGAGGGATTAAAGGTCTGTTGAGATAACACATATAAATCTACAGACGGATTAAAGGTCTGTTGAATAAAACACAAAAGTTAATACGAGTCAAAGGATTTAAGAAACTTAAGCTTCAATTTACCATCACAAAACATAAAAAAATCATATATAATCTTGAAAGACAATACAAAACTAAAAACAAAAATAAATAGATTCAACGTTAAACATTAAGATACAAAGCTAGTTAAAGAAATTAATAAACTTAAGCTTCAATTCCATTGACGCTTCAAGTTTTGCATGTAGATCTTTCAATTTTGCCAAAAAATGTAGGTCCTTCAATTCCATTGCCAAAGGTCTCGATGAACATTTGCATGAAAATCAGTACACGACAATGACAATATCTTTGTTATTCAACCCTAAAGGGACAGATGATTCTCACACTTATGCGTAAATCAAGGAGATTCATGCGAATATTCATCAAGACCTTTGGCAATGAAAAATCCAAGATCAAGGATGATAAATCTAAATTGCCTAAGGATTGAAAATAGGGAATCTGTGCAGCATATATAGATAATAATAATGGATTCATGTTTTCCCTTGATTGTATGAATCATTGAAAAACATCAATTCCAACTTTCTTATCTACGAATGTTTGTAATATATTTTCCTTTGATTGTAAGAATCTTTCGAAAATTTGTGGAAACACATTTGAAAGTAATATCATTATGCATATGGGATGGAGAGATGTATGTGTTAATAGTTAAATGAATATATAAAGATGGGAAATGAATATTGGGAAATCCTCCCCTTTTATAGCGTGAATATACTAAATATTCGTAAAGTTGGTTTTCAACTTTATCAGTTGGATCTCAAATAAATCTGAAGTTCGAATTTACTTTTGGCATGTTTTATTTATTTTTTATATAATGAAAGACAATTGCAACACAACAACAATAATAAAATAATAATGATAATAAAGTAACTTTAAATCGTAATCATTATTTTTGGGCCTTTTTATAACATCTTTTGTCAGTAAAAACAGTTGTTGTCCAAACTAAGTTTCTCTGTATTTTTGTCAATAGATTCTGTAATCTGTGGAAGAAAAAACATCGCCAAAAGAGTGACTGTAACAACATCTTTCATTAACAGAAATTTCGAAGAGATTGTTAGTAAGAAATTTAAATGAAATAACACATTGCTGCATTTATCGACGTTTGGTGTGTTTATCGAATAAAAGAAGAAAAATAAAGTTACAAACTGAACTGGCAATTAACTCGCCTTTTATAGAGTCAAAAAGTAAGTTACTTATTATAATAAAATTTTTCACGACTTATCTCAATTCTCAAGTTAAAAACAATTACAAACAAAAATAACAAAATAATAAAACAATGTTATTAATAATTTAGTACTATAACTTTAAATAATATTAGTCTTTTCAAATTCATAATTATGAAAGAGTCCAGAAGTTATAAGTTTACCATGACAACTGTACAAAAAAAGGAAGTAGATAGAAACTTGCAAAATACGACAGTAGTAATGATAGTGGTACTTTATTTTACTATTCTACAAAATATTACCAGAAATTTACATATTATCATTATTATTTATGATTTTTGTTAAGCAATAAAAAGTATTTCTTTTATATTCATTTGCATCGCCAATCGTCTGCTGCAAAGAAGAGCTGTTTAGTAGCGTCTGTTTATTTCTTTTAACAGTTATTATAACCACCCAAAAATATAAAAAAACGTAAACAGACCACCTGTTATGGTCTGTTTAGTAAAACCCAAATTAAACATCGATCTATTGTTAAAAAGAAAAACTGTATTTCGTAATGTCTGTTCCTTTCACGATTGACGATACCACTTGATAATACTGATAAGATGTTTAATAACTGCAACTCTTACAACAACCCAAGCATAAATCTACAGACGGATTAAACGTCTGTTGAGATAACACGTATAAATCTACAGACGGATTAAATGTCTGTTGAATAAAACACAAAAGTTAATAAGAGTCAATTTTCCATCACAAAACATAAAAAACCATATATAATCTTGAAAGACATACAAAACTAAAAACAAAAATAAATAGAATCAACGTTAAACATCAAGATACATAGCTAGTTAAAGGAATTAATAAATTTAAGCTTTAATTCCATTGACGCTTCAAGTTGTGCATGTAGATCTTTCAATTTTGCCAAAAAATCTACGTCCTTACTCCCGGCCTCTGAATTGTACAACAACGCCAAATCACGAACAACAGTCGAAGGCATTGACTTCAAAATCCATTGAACATCATCTCGGTCAAACATGCCCAAGTGCAAACTGTCAAAACAAATCTTCAAATCTCTTGTAGTCTTCAAATCTTGATAGTATTGTGCTCTAATTTGATTAAGAACAAATTCCTTCATTTCATGTTCTTGGTTATTAGTTAGGGCTGCCATTGTGACTATTGATGAAGACTGAAATGTAAATGTTAAGATAGTTTATTATGAAATTCGTGACTTGTTTACTAATTTCTACATTTAAAACGCGTGAAATGAAAGGTCATAGCGTAGTATAGTTATTATACTTGGGTTAAAGTGTTAAACGAAATTTTTGTTATAAGGATTATTTAATTTTAAAACGTTTATAGTATCTAAAGAGTGTATACAACTTGGGAAACATAAATAGACAAATTCTTTAGAAAACGAACAGACGAAGCCAATCGTCTGGTATAAAAAAACGTAAACAGGCCAACTGTTATGCTCTGTTGGTAAAAACCAAATTAAAGAATCAATCTACTATTAAAACAAAAATTGTATTTCGTAACATCTATTTCATTCACAAACTGTCACAAACACGGCAACATAAATCTACAAACAAATTAAAGCGCTGTTGAGATAACACATATTTTTAAAACACAGTGTTTTAAACACTGTTTATTAAAACAAATGTAAATTCAACTGTTTAGATAATTTTCCCACTTAAACAATTCTTCAAATTCTTTATTTTTTTAAATACAAATTTCCATATAAACACAAATACTATTTAGCAATATTTGTAGAAATATGAACATGTGATGTTTTACGTTATTCATTCATATTATAAATAATTGTTTAAGTTCTACCTTAGTTCTGTTTTATGTAAATTCAAAATGAAAAGGTTGTTTAACTTCGTTTGGTAAAACGACGTTGTCACTAACAATGATTATCTAAAATGCTTACCTAATAACCGTCAATCAAAATTTGTTAACGATCTGCTAAACTTATGTTGTTACGATTTTAAATTATTACTCTTACGTTTAATTGCAAAATACACCAAACTCAAAATTATAATCATTAACTTTGGAAATTCACGCCACTGAAACTGTTACAATGAGGAAGAGAAAAATGAACACACGAATGAAAATATCTGTTGCAAAAACAGATATTAGAAACAAACAATTAATTTTAATCTTCAACGGAAATTTCATTACATTGTTTATCAAAATCTGTTGAGTAATCAAGAAATTGGTGAAACAGCAGTTACACAATTCAACACTATTATTACAAATCCATAATTTGAATTAAATATTGAATTTAACAGAAATAAATACAAAATTGTAGACTTATAAAAGAACAAATACAAATATCTCTAAAAAAAGTACTTTAATAACAACAGAATTACAATATGTGACTTTACAAACTACACAGAAATACAAAGAAACATAAAAAAAATCCTTCTAGCCACCAAAGTCTAGATAATGATATGTCTTGCCAGCATCATCGAAACAAAAAACAATGAAAAGAAGTACATGGCAACACCTACATGTGTAAAACACCACAAAACAAAACTGTTTACAAACATAAAAGATAAAAGTATTCTAATAAAAAAAATTCCAATATTATTAGAAAAGTGAACTAATACACACGAACACATTTCCTCAATTAGAAAACAAAATACATAGAAAATACAGGAAAAAGATACAATTTCTTAGAGAATGATCTTTCTTGCCAGCATCATTGAAACAAAACCACAAACAAAACAACGAAAAGCAGTACACGAAAACAGCTCATATTTAAATGTCATCCAACTCTAAAAGCCCTAAATATTGGATTAGGGACCTGCTGCTAGGTACATATATAATAATAATGGATTGCTGTTTCAGTTTGATTGTATGAATCATGGAAAAACAACAATTCCAACTTTCTTATCAACGAATTGATGGTAATCTATTTTCCTTTGATTGTAAGAATATTTAGAAATTTGTGGAAAGACATTTGAAAGTAATATCATTATGCATATGCGATAGAGAGATGTATTGTGAGAATAGTTAAACGAAAATATAAAGATGGAAAATGAATATTGGGAATTCCTCCATATTTATAGAGTGAATATACTAAGTATTTTCCAAGTTGGTTTTCAACTTTATCAGTTGGATTTGAAGTAAATCTAAAGTTGTAAGTTACTTTTGGAATTTTTTTACTTATTTTTTATATAATGAAAGACAATTGCAACATCAATAATCATAAAAATAATATAATAATAATGTTAATAAAGTAATTTCAAAATCGTAATCATTACTTTTGGGCATTTTTATAGCATCCTTCAAAGAGATGCATTGACTTTTCAAGTTTTTTAAAAACGGATTGTTGAAATTTCTTAATTTTACTCAAAATACCTGAGTCACACAAAAATTAAAAATACAAAATACAAAGAAAAACTACAAAATAAGATTGTTTACATACATACAAGAAGGAAGTCTTCTAACAAAAAACTCCATTATCCCTACAAAAGTGAAGTAATACTAACTATGAAATTTGTTCCATGAACTTAAAAATTAATACAAAAGACATACAAAACATAAGCAAAAAATAAAAAGAACAAAAAAACGAAAACAAAAAAACTATCAGATAATGTATTTAAATACTCAGTAAGCAGAGAAATATTATTTCTCTAATCAACTTGCATTTGGTGTCGTGATTTTCAAGTAAACATGAAACCATTACAATCACAAAAAATAAAATAACAAAATGATGTTATAAATAACATACTAATATAAATATTTTCTTTTGATTGAAAGAATTGTAAGAATCTTCCGAGAATACCAATTCCAACTTGATTATCAAAGTTTTATTGGAAACACATTTTTCTTTCATTAACAAAATTTTTGAAAAGACTGTTGGTAAGAAGTTTAATAAAAATAACGTATTGCTGAATTTTTTAAAAGATTGTTGGTAAGAAGAGAAATAAAATTACAAACTGAAATGACGATTTCCTCGCCATTTATAGAGTCAAAAAAATATTAGTCTTTTCAAATACAAAAAATAAAATAATAAAATAATGTTATAAATAATTTACTATTATAAATTTAAACAATCTTAGTCTTTTCAAATTCATAATTACAAAAGGTCCAGAACTTATAACTTTACCATGACAACTTTTCAGATAAAGGAAGTAAATGGAAACATGCAAAATACGAAAGTTGTTAATGATAGATGTACTTTATTTAAATATTGTTTAACAACTAAAAAATATTAACACAAATTTACATATTATCATTATTTTTTTTTTATTTTTATTAAGCAATAAAAAGTATTTAATTTATATTGATTTGAATCTATAAATGATATGAAGTATTTTAAAAAAGTAAATTATATTATAGCAAACCAATATAAAATAATAATCTTAATAAAGTAACTTCAAAATCGTTATCATTATTTTGGGGCCTTTTATAAAATCTCTTGACAATAAAAACAATTGTTGTCACAAAAAAGTCTGTGAGTATTTTTATGAACGGATTGTGTAAAATCGTAGAAGGAAAAAAACCGTAAAAAAATCAGCGAAACATCATATTTGGTTACACAATTAAAATACAGAAACATTTTAAAATTGATAAATAAAATGTTAATATGTGTAATAAATGATGAGTTTTGATATTTTCTCACTGGAACAACTCTTCATATTCTATTTTTTTATTTAACAATCAAATTTTATAACAAACACAAATACTATTTACCAATATTTGTACAAATTTAAATAATTATATTATTTATGTATATGGATTATGAATTTTACTTTAATTGAAAAATATTTAATTACTTCAGTAAGTAACTTCAAACACGTAATCATTATTTTGGGGCTTTTTATTTATTAATTTTTTTATTATTATAGAAAGAAAGACAATTGCAACAACACAATAATAATAAAATAATATTGTTAAAAAACTAAATTCAGAATCGTAATCATGACTTTTGTGTCTTTTTATAACATTTGTTGAGTTTTTAACAGATGTTATCAAACAAAACTCTATCAGCATTTACAAACACATTCTGTAGATATTTAATAAATAGTGAACGGTGTTACAACAATGAAAACATAAATCAACAGAAATGAACAGACACTGTAAAGAAAACCGCTGTTACTACAAATAATTTTAATTGAAGCGAACTATCTGATTTTAAAATCTACATAGAAAATGGTACACTTGTAAAAGAAAAAGTACAAATATTCTTAAAAAAATGCTTTGATATCAATTAACAAATTTACAACATCAAAGTTAACAAACTAAATAAAAATCCCAATAAACTTCAAAGAACGCTTCTAAGAAACAACAGTAAAGAATGATCTTTCTGCCATAGAACTCGAAACAAAAACTCAAACAAAACGAATGGCGGTATTTAAGATCTGTTGCATTTGCATTAAATATAATTAAAACAAACTTCAACAACCCTTTCTAGCTAAACATCATGAAATTTAAGAATCCAGCCTACACTTCAAAACAGGATTTGCATGTAGTAATAATCTATTTATGTTTTTCTTTGACTGTAAGAATCTTCAATAAACAACAATTCGAAGTTCACTGCAGACGGATTGTTGATAATCCCTTTTCCTTTGATTGTAAGAATCTTTTATAATATTGGTGGAAGGAAATTTGATCGTAATATCATTATGACTAAGGGATACAGAGTTTGAAACTGAAAAAAAGTGTAAGTCATATAAGATTGGGAAATGAATATTGATATTTCCTTTCCATTTATAGGGTAAATAAACAATTTATCTGTAATTTTCTGTGACACCCGGCAAACTCCGGTTATTAACTTTTTGAAAACTCAGTAAGTCTACCTTAGCGAGTCATGCATACGTTACACATGACAGAGTCAGTCGAGTCAAGTCGCGTTAAGTGCTTGTCCAGGGATCAATGATTCGGAGGATCATTGGGGTTTTAACACACACACAGGTCTCGAGTCCCGGGAATTGGTGAACGGGTGTGAACGTGTTTGTTTTCATGAATTATGTGTTTATAATTTTTATGTGACTTGTCGGTATGTGTATACGTGTTTATATGTGTTAAAACGGTGATTACACGCGATTGCATGTCATTATAGGTGTTTAGAACAGGCTGAGGGCGATTAGCATCCTAATCGCCTGATAGGGAGGGCGATTAGGAGAGAACTGAGGGCGATTACAGGCTAATCGCCTGTTGTTAAGGGCAATTAGGCCCTAATCGCCTATAGCTATAGGCGATTAGGAGCCCTAATCGCATGCACTGCTGCGTAATCGCCTGACGTGTTTTAAACGACTAGAAACGCCTATAAATACCACCCTTGACTTGTAAAACATCATTTGTGCAACCCTAGCCATCCCATAACCTATCCCAACTCACAAACACCCTCTGGAACACGTTTTTGCATCAAAACACATATTTCCAAGCTTTACACATCATCTTCCTATAAATCTAAGGTGTGTTCTTCATCCCCAAACCTTTGTATGTCACACCCTCAAATTTCCACAAGCGGAGTTCTACCGCGAGGCGTGTGACACACCAGGATCCAAGTCAATGGTCACAATAAACGACGTCTAAATGTAAAAACATACGTAAATAAAAACCATGCATAAGATTTAAACCTACATCTGAAAGTGCGGAAGCATTTAAAGTTTACAAGTCATGAGTAAATAAAGACATAAGTTCAAAAGTTTAACATAAAGAGACATGCACGAATGACCCTAGACGCGAGTACGACTCCAGTGCGACTCCGTGCGCCTAGCTGACAGCTGCTACCTTAGCGACCTGAGAAAACATGCTAAAAGAGTCAACATATAATGCTGGTGAGTTCACAGGTTTTATTTAAACGTTTAAAGCAATCCTTTGAAAACCGTTACCGTTGCTGTTACTACTATGCTTATGAGAACGCTAACTAGGCGTCGGGTAATATTACTACTACAGGTGAAAGCACTGCAGACTATGCCGTAACTGTGTGACCCTTTCCTACGGACTACCGTCATCGCCGGTAGGCCTTGTGTGCTTAGAGACAATATGCACCCGCCCGGCCTCCAGCCGTCGAGTGGGGCTTGTCAGTTCCCAATAGCGCTATCCACATTTCCCTGCCATATCCCCATGTTAGTGGTTTCTAAGGGACTTTTGATGAACCGTATAATAATAAGATGAGATCCATAGTATAACATGAAAATGTGTAATAAAAGAGTTTAAGCATGTTTCTCCCCCGAAAACAAAAACCGTAAAATGTGGGGCCGTGAACTCACCTTAGGTTGTGTCTTCTGTTAATGAGTAAACCGTTTATGTGATATGATAGCCCCAACTAGTGGCGACCTATCATAAGATGTGTGTAAAGTTAGACTAATAACCCGTCGGGTTCATTAGTCCCTAATGTCCAGTCCATGACCATTATATGTTTGAAAACGCATTTGACTGAAAACCAGACTACATGAGACAAGACTCGACATCCCATTGGTGATCCGACATCCCACGTGTTTATCTCATACATTAACACATGCAAATCATGCAACCAGTACTTAACACGTGTTAAAGTTCAACGAGTCTAACACATAGATCAAATAACGCACAAATAAGTCCAAACACGTGTTACTATGTTACTAGGCATGTTACGGGGTTTCTAGCATGTTCCCAGGTGTCAAATCGGGTCTCGGAATGTCAAAATACACTTACAACAGCAGTACATGTGATTAGGAAAAGTCAACTAGTGATTAGGAAAAGTCAACTGGTGATTAGGAGCTATAAGACATGCAATTCAGAAGTTAACTAGTGATTAGGAGGGATAAGACATGCATATAGGCGATTAGCATTGCAATTGCATGGTGGGAGGGCGATTAGGCTCCCTAATCGCCTATAGATCATGTGATTAGGGGCCAATCGCCTATAACATAAGCGATTGGGGATTCCTAATCGCCTATGCTGTTCTGTTCCGCCTTTTTCGCGCGTTTAACCCTCCAACTCAGATCTGAAACATTTGTAAACACCCAATATCAATCATAACACATTAACAAACATATTTCAAGCAAAACCCCTAAGTTATCATCATTCTAACAGTCTCGAATGCACGTGTTTTCCTAAAATAGCTAGCATATTTAACATGTAAATATCACATCAACATGCAAAGACTTGCCCTAAATAGCAAATATCCAGATTTCATCACGTAACAACGTTGTCTGGTAACATCCTACTGTTCTAGCATCATCCTAAAGCAAACCCTAACATCAAATGACTAACAAAACACCTCATATCATCCTCAATCATTCAAACTATTCAAATGGGTCAAAATACCAAACATCAACAATACACAACTAAAACCATCCAAACTCCTAGGACATCATCATACTAACTCATACCAGCTACAAACACCTTAATAACACAAGAACAATCATGTTTCAATCATAAAAATCCTACCTTTATTCATATACAACACATATAACATGCATAAAGGTTTGGGTTTGTTTACAAACGGTTTTTAATAGATTTTCAAAGACACAATAGTTTAGAAATCAGGTCTGGACCTTTAGGGGACAAGACATAATCATATAAAGGTTTGGGGATGAAGAACACACCTTGGATTTAGGAGAAAATGGTGTTTAAAGCTTGGAAATGGGTGTTTTGATGCAAAAACGAGTTCCAGAGGGTGTTTGTGAGTTGGGATAGGTTATGGGACGGCTAGGGTTGCACAAATGGTGTTTAAGAGGTCAAGGGTGGTATTTATAGGCGTTTCTAGTCGTTTAAAACACGTCAGGCGATTACGCAGCAGCTACAGGCGATTAGGGCTCCTAATCGCCCTCAGTGGCACACGATTAGGCCCAATCGCATGCTAAGTATTCCTAATCGCCCCCTATGCTGTGTAATCACCTATAATGTCATGGAATCGCGTGTAATCACCGTTTTAACATATGTAAACACGTATTCACATACCGACAAGTCACATAAAGATTTTAAACACATAATTCATGGAAACAAACACGTTCACACTCGTTCACCAATTCCCGGGACTCGAGACTTGTGTATGTTAAAACCCCAATGATGTACGACTCGACTCGACTGACCTTGTCATATGTAATGTATGCACGACTCGCTAAGGTAGACTTACTGAGTTTCAAAAGTTAATAACCGAAGTTTGCCGGGTGTCACATCATCCCCCTGTTGAAAGAATAATTTTCCGGGTCGTCACATCATCCCCCTGTTGAAAGGAATCTCGTCCCGAGATTCTTTCGGCTTCAACAGTGATGAGGGTCGACCTCTGTGTGTGCTCAAGTAACGTTTCCCCAAAATGCAACGAAATGAAGGTCTGAACTAAAACGTGATAGTAACAGCCGGGAAACCACTTTCCCAAATGTGGATACAAGACTAGAGTCCCCCCGATCGAAGACCTACTGGAGACTACTATGATCGGTATAACTATCCCACTGGTACCGTCCAAGTAGCATCCCCAAAGGACCCTCATCGACCCAACGAATGAGAAACAGTGGCCAAAACCCAAGAAGAGAATACACTCGAAGACACGAATGCACAACGATGCGAATCAAAGTAAAACCAAAGTGTAACGAAAGATAAGAGAGAATACGTACGGGTAACAGTGTCTGGGTCCTCCTGGTTCTCTCTAGAACCGATCACATAAGCATGAGCACGAGCAGCCCGACCACCACCTTCGTTGCCTCCATCCTTCCCTGCAGTCCCTGTGCCCCCTTGGTTCAACTTTGGGCGGTTTCGCTTGAAGTGCCCTGCTTCCCCACAATGATAACAACCCTGGTTCCCCTGTGGAGCAGGGGTAGTAGTAGCAGCAGTTTGAGTCAGTCTGGACGAAAGGTTGACCCTACAATCCTTCGCAAGATGCCCCGTCCGCTGACAACGCTCACAACGAAAACTATCACAAGTACTATAATGATGAAAACCACACCGTCCACACTTAGGGATCTTTCCAGCATAGCCTCCCTGTTTCTGATCTGACGTTGTCCCTGAAGCTTCAGCCTTCTTCGCTGCCGGCTGTCGCTGAACCACAGCTGAACTCTTCTCCACACTCTCCCACTTCCTCTTGTTATCCACCGGCGCCTTCACAGCAAAGCCTCTAGGAGGCAAGACGCCCTCAGTAATCTTCAAGTTGGTCATCTTGGTAGCCGACCGCACAGCCTCATACATGGTAGTAGGATCCCTCGCAGACACCAACCCAGCAATCTCTGGCACCAAACCTGCAAGATACTGTTCTATCCTCCGATACTCTGGTGTCGATAAACCTGGACACATCACCGCTAACTCGTTGTGTCTGATCGTGTACTCCTCAATCTCAGAACCCACCATCTTGAGATTCCCGTATTCCTGTTCCAACCTCTTGATCTCCTCTCGCGGACAGTACTCAGCCTTTAACCTACGCACGAAATCCGCCCAAGGCATGGCGTTGGCCTCCCCGAGACCAAGTGTCTGAGTGACGCAGTTCCACCACGTCAGGGCGGGTCCTACAAAAGTCCCCGAAGCAAACTTCACCCAATCCGCTGCTGGAGTCTCACATAAAGCAAATACCGACTCAGTCTTCTCCAACCACCAAAGCAACTCCACAGCTCCCTCCGTACCTTGGAAGCTGAGGGGCTGACAATCCTTAAACCGCTTATAGGAAACTCCCGCCTGAACCGGAGGAGCGGCAGCACCCATAAAAGTCTGCTGGGCAGCCTGGAAGGCAGCCAGCGCAACGCCCAACTGTTGCTGCATCATCTCACTAAGTTCATCGTACGTCAAGGTGATGTTACCACCACCTCTACCCCCGCCAGTGCGGCCTCCACATCGTCCCCCAGTACGTCCTCCAGTGCGTTCAGACATCTTCTGAGAAAACAAGAAACAAACGCTCAGAACCATCACCAACGCTAAACCAAGAGAATATGAAGAGTCTAGGATCTGGTCCAAATGTGACCATTAATCCCAACACGAGATCCCCCAAGTCTTCCATGCATTTCAACTTATGATTTCGTGTGCACCCGACATGATAAATTGCTCTACATGGTCCTCAAGGCGTGCCCCGAGCTCGAACTTCAAGTCGCCCGGTACCCACATCTTAGAAAGAGACAGCCAACACAGAAGATTAACAAACAAGTCCCTTCGACTGCAAACCCGAAGGAGAAGATAAAATGAAACTAGGAATAACCAAGAATGAGATAGATAATATGACACTGTGTGGTAAGGATACCGATACCCCGACAAAGTTAGCATGTTTACCAAAAGACACGACTCAAATGTATGTGACTGTCTAGTGTGTGAGACTCGGCTATAGTCTAGACTCTACATGCAGTCCCAGTACACTATAACCATTGGCTCTGATACCAATCTGTCACACCCTCAAATTTCCACAAGCAGAGTTCTACCGCGAGGCGTGTGACACACCAGGATACAAGTCAACGGTCACAATAAACGACGTCTAAATGTAAAAACATACATAAATAAAAACCAAGCATAAGATTTAAACCAACATCTGAAAGTGCGGAAGCATTTAAAGTTTACAAGTCATGAGTAAATAAAGACATAAGTTCAAATGTTTAACGTAAAGAGACATGCACGAATGACCCTAGACGCGAGTACGACTCCAGTGCGACTCCGTGCGCCTAGCTGACAGCTGCTACCTTAGCGACCTGAGAAAACATGCTAAAAGAGTCAACATATAATGCTGGTGAGTTCACGGGTTTTATTTAAACGTTTAAAGCAATCCTTTGAAAACCATTACCGTTGCTGTTACTACTATGCTTATGAGAACGCTAGCTAGGCATCGGGTAATATTACTACTATGGGTGAAACCACTGCAGACTATGCCGTAACTGTGTGACCCTTTCCTACGGACTACCGTCATCGCCGGTAGGCCTTGTGTGCTTAGAGACAATATGCACCCGTCCGGCCTCCAGCCGTCGAGTGGGGTTGTCAGTTCCCAATAGCGCTATCCACATTTCCCCGCCATATCCCCATGTTAGTGGTTTCTAAGGGACTTTTGATGAACCGTATAGTAATAAGATGAGAGCCATAGTATAACATGAGAATGTGTAATAAAAGAGTTTAAGCATGTTTCTCCCCCGAAAACAAAAACCGTAAAATGTGGGGCCGTGAACTCACCTTAGGTTGCGTCTTCCGTTAATGAGTAAACCGTTTATGTGATATGATAGCCCCAACTAGTGGCGACCTATCATAAGATGTGTGTAAAGTTAGACTAATAACCCGTCGGGTTCATTAGTCCCTAATGTCCAGTCCATGACCATTATATGTTTGAAAACGCATTTAACTGACAACCAGACTACATGAGACAAGACTCGACATCCCATTGGTGACCCGACATCCCACGTGTTTATCTCATACATTAACACATACAAATCATGCAACCAGTACTTAACACGTGTTAAAGTTCAACGAGTCTAACACATAGATCAAATAACGCACAAATAAGTCCAAACACGTGTTACTATGTTACTAGGCATGTTAAGGGGTTTCTAGCATGTTCCTAGGTGTCAAATCGGGTCTCGGAATGTCAAAATACACTTACAACAGCAGTACATGTGATTAGGAAAAGTCAACTAGTGATTAGGAAAAGTCAACTGGTGATTAGGAGCTATAAGACATGCAATTCAGAAGTTAACTAGTGATTAGGAGCTATAAGACATGCATATAGGCGATTAGCATTGCAATTGCATGGTGGGAGGGCGATTAGGCTCCCTAATCGCCTATAGATCATGTGATTAGGGGCCAATCGCCTATAACATAGGCGATTGGGGATTCCTAATCGCCTATGCTGTTCTGTTCCGCCTTTTTCCCGCGTTTAACCCTCCAACTCAGATCCGAAACATTTGTAAACACCCAATATCAATCATAACACATTAACAAACATATTTCAAGCAAAACCCCTATGTTATCATCATTCTAACAGTACCGAATGCACGTGTTTTCCTAAAATAGCATATTTAACATGTATATATCACATCAACATGCAAAGACTTGCCCTAAATAGCAAATATCCAGATTTCATCACGTAACAACGTTGTCTGGTAACATCCTACTGTTCTAGCATCATCCTAAAGCAAACTCTAACATCAAATGACTAACAAAACACCTCATATCATCCTTAATCATTCAAACTATTCAAATGGGTCAAAATACCAAACATCAACAATACACAACTAAAACCATCCAAACTCCTAGGACATCATTATACTAACTCATACCAGCTACAAACACCTTAATAACACAAGAACAATCATGTTTCAATCATAAATATCCTACCTACCTTTATTCATATACAACACATATAACATGCATAAAGGTTTAGGTTTGTTTAAAAACGGTTTTTAATAGATTTTCAAAGACACAATAGTTTAGAAATCAGGTCTGGACCTTTAGGGGACAAGACATAATCATATAAAGGTTTGGGGATGAAGAACACACCTTGGATTTAGGAGAAAATGGTGTTTAAAGCTTGGAAATGGGTGTTTTGATGCAAAAACGAGTTCCAGAGGGTGTTTGTGAGTTGGGATAGGTTATGGGACGGCTAGGGTTGCACAAATGGTGTTTTAGAGGTCAAGGGTGGTATTTATAGGCGTTTCTAGTCGTTTAAAACACGTCAGGCGATTACGCAGCAGCTACAGGCGATTAGGGCTCCTAATCGCCCTCAGTGGCACACGATTAGGCCCAATCGCCTATAGCTATAGGCGATTAGCCTGCCAATCGCATGCTAAGTATTCCTAATCGCTCCCTATGCTGTTTAATCACCTATAATGTCATGCAATCGCGTGTAATCACTGTTTTAACATATGTAAACACGTATACACATACCGACAAGTCACATAAAGATTATAAACACATAATTCATGGAAACAAACACGTTCACACTCGTTCACCAATTCCCGGGACTCGAGACTTGTGTGTATTAAAACCCCAATGATGTACGACTCGACTCGACTGACCCTGTCATGTGTAATGTATGCACGACTCGCTAAGGTAGACTTACTGAGTTTTCAAAAGTTAATAACCGAAGTTTGCCGGGTGTCACATTGTATGATTATGTTTTGTTCCCTAAAGGTCTAAACCTGAATTCTAAACGTTTTTGTCTTTGAAAATCTATTAAAAACCGTTTCTAAACAAACCCAAACCTTTATGCATGTTATATGTGTTGTATTTGTATAAAGGTTGGATTTTTTTGATTGAAACATGGTTATTCTTGTGTTATGAATGTGTTCCTGACTTAAATGGATTATGATAATGTTAACTTAGGAGTTTGGAGGTCCATGGTTATGTATTGTTAATGTTTGGTATTTTGACCCATTTGAATGGTATTGAATGATTAAGGATGATATGATGTGTTTTGTTGGTTATATGATGTTAGGGTTTGCTTTAGGATGATGCTAGAACAGTAGGATATTATCGGACAACGTTGTTACGTGATGAAATCTGGATATTTGCTATTTAGGGTAAGTTTTTGCATGTTGATGTGATGTTTACATGATAAGTATGCTACTTTGGGAAGACGCTCGCATTCGGGACTGTTAGAATGATGATAATTTAGGGGTTTTGCTTGAAATATGTTTGTTAATGTTTTATGATTGATATTTGGTGTTTCCACATGTTCCGGATCTGGTTTGGAGGGTTAAACGCGCGAAAAATCGGAACAGACTTGCAGGGGGCGATTAGGGATCCTAATTGCCTATGCTGAAGGTGATTAGGAGCCCAATCGCCTATAATGCATGTCTTATAGCCCCCAATCGCCTATAATGCATGTCTTATAGCCCCCAATCGCCTATAATGCATGTCTTATAGCCCTAATCACTAGTTAAACCCTGAATTGCATGTCTTATAGCCACCCAATCGCCTATATTGTATGTCTTATAGCCCCTAATCACTAGTTAACTTTTCCTAATCACTAGTTGACTTTTCCTAATCGCATGTACTGCTGTTGTAAGTGTATTTTGACATTCTAAGACCCGATTCGACATCTAGGAACATGCTAGAAACCCCGTAACATGCCTAGTAACATGGTAACACGTGCTCGGACTTATTTGTGCGTTATTTGAACTGTATGCTAGATTCGGTGAACTCTTACACATGTTAAGTGTTGTTTGCGTATTATGAATGATACTTTGTAAAAGATGAGCACGTGGGATGTCGGGTCACCAATGGGATGTCAAGTCTTGTCTCACATAGTCTGGTTGTCAGTCAAACGCATTTTCAAACGTATAATGGTCATGGACTGGACATTAGGGACTAATGAACCCAACGGGTTATTAGTCTAACTTTACACACATCTTATGATAGGTCGCCACTAGTTGGGGCTATCATACAGATAACGGTTTACTCATTAACTGAAGACGCAACCTAAGGTGAGTTCACGGCCCCACACTTTACTGCTTTCGTTTTCGCGGGAGAAACATGCTCAAACTCTTTTATCACACATTTTCATGTTATACTATGGCTAACATCTTATTACTATACGGTTTTATCTAAATTCCCTTAGAAACCACTAACATGGGTATATGGCGGGGAAATGTGGATAGCGCTATTGGAACTGACAAACCCCACTTGACGGCTGGAGGCCGGGCGGGTGCATATTGTCTCTAAACACACAGGGCCTACCGGTGATGACGGTAGTCTGGAAATAAGGGTTACACAGTAACAACACAGTCAGCAATAGTTTCACCCGTAGTAGTAATATTACATAACACCTAGCTAGCGTTCACACAAGCATAGTAGTAACAGCAACGGTAACGGTTTTCAAGGATTGGACTAAACGTTTAAATAAAACCTGTGAACTCACCAGCATTATATGTTGACTCTTTTAGCATGTTTTCTCAGGTCGCTAAGGTAGCAGCTGTCAGCTAGGCGCACGGAGTCGCACTGGAGTCGTACTCGCGTCTAGGATCATTTATGCATGTCTTTTGATGTTAAACTCTTGAACTCATGTCTTTATTTACTCATGACTTTTGTAAACTGTAAATGCTTCCGCACTTTCAACAGTTGGTTTTAAATCTTATGCATGATTTTATTACGTATGATTTACATTTAGACGTCGTTTATTCTGACCATTAACTTGGATCCTGGTGTGTCACACGTCTCGCAGTAGAACTCCAGAAGTGGAAATTTGATGGTGTGACATTTTCGATTATAAATTTGAACTGTAACAACATCATTTATTACAAAATTAAATTTGTTATTAAAGTAACACTATAAAATATAATTAAATAAGTAAGTTGAACTTTATAATTAAAGTCTTTAACTTTGGAGTATTTTATTTTTATAAACATATGTCTATTTTTTTATTTATAATGTCGACTTATATTTTCAATAATATATAACTTTTGGAGCTTTTATAGAGAAAACACAATTACAACACAAAAATAATAACATAATATTTTTAATAAAATTAGTTCAAATGGTAATCATTAACTTTGGAACTCGAGCTTCTGTTGATATAAAAAAATTTCAACAATCCATTGTACAGTATAACAGCATAAACAATTTAAGTTGTTTATTAAGGAAAAACATCCAAAACTCAACTTACAACATTATTCATTACAGATATTTGTTGAAATTTGTGTTTCATTACACAATTTAATATCTTCAATCTCTTTCTACATTTCACCCTGGTTACAAAAGAATCGATTTAGCAACTACTGAAAAATAGCACGTACAATATACAAGGACACTTACTAATTAATATGAATATTTGTAAGAAACATCACTGAAGCCCATACTTTCAATACAAATTTACATAATTATAAATTATAAATTAAAAAAATACTATAGTAGAAGAAATAACTAAACTTAGATAGAGCTAATCATTGAAAGTAGGAGCTCCAATGAAGTCACTTACAAACGTTCATTAAACAAATACATTATAGAGTTCCATTTAAATTAAAGGAATCTTATAAATGGAAGCTTCAAGGGAAATTTATAACTTAAGATTAATATATGAATTCCTGAAAGCATGGAAAAAGGCTTTCAGGGCAAGATTCATATAAATTACCTCGGAACAGACAATAGGTATAACAAACGATTTTTTACTAAATAATATAATAATAATAATAATAATAATAATACATATACATAATTTAAGTTGAGAAATTACATATAAAATACTGACAAAACATAAAGAAGATATGCTATTGTCACGTAACTTTCGTATTTGTTATAATATACAAAACATCTCCTTTTTAAATTTAAAAAAAAAGTATTACTATAATAAAATAATAGTTTTAATAATTTAAATAGGAAATATTATTATTAAATTAAAAAATATCCAAATTTGAACAAACTAACTTTCGAAAAAGTGATCATGTTTTCGACAATCGAGGATCTAAATCTTTAATGGAGATTTTGTTACGAATCAGAACTGTACATAATTATTACCAACATGACACTTGCTTGTAAACAGATTATCCCCAACCAACTGTTGTACTATTTTTTTATTAAAGTACTGTTGAACTAAATAGCATTTAAATCAAACAGACTCAACTAAAGATCTATACAGACACATGAACAGATGTATTCCATAATCTTTTGCACATATTACAAAACTGAAGAATGTTAACAGTAGATGTTATTACAGACGTTCTTTACAAATTCTCATCAACACACAATAAATTAACTACTTCTAAACTTCAAAAATGACAAACCATAAAAATTGTCATTATTTTTTTTGAAGATCGATCTTCAAGATCGTCATTATTATTTTTCACTCACCTCTATTAATATTCTAAGCTGAATTTAATTAGAAAATACTATACAATTTTACTATTTAAAATAATATTGGTTTTTCTATATAATTTTATTTAATTTACTTTTAGATATAGCTTGTAAGAGAAGCTATATGTTATGATTATACCTAAAAAATAATTAAAGAAACACAATTTTCTATATTAACTTTAAACGTTTACCCCAAAATTTAAATATGGGGGGCAAAAGATTGAACAGTTATTACAAACATTATTAATATATTTATTCGGCAAGAGATATTTCAATATTATATAACTTTTTATATTTTTTAGATGTATTATCTAACTTCAACATTAACATCAAATTATTGATTGTTTGTAAAGATTTTTTGAGAAAACCAATTTGAACTTCAAAAGTAACATCGAATTATTACCAATACTTTGAGAAGTTTTAGAATGGATTTCAAAATAATATCATTATTAATATAATTATTATGAATATGTAGTAAAAAATTAGAATATCAAAATGCTTTATGAAAAAAAGATATGAAAATACAAATGACACATTCTTAAATATGTTATTAATTAATATTAATAATAAAAGAAATAATAATAATCAAATACTGTTGACAGAAAACACAAAACATTATTTTTAAGTATATTTTGACATGAACATCTGCTAAACAATATCTAAAACTCTGTTGCCATTAAATGATCATCTGTTGAAATAGATGCACCATCTGATGAATTGTATATGCTCAAGTTTAACATGATGATTACATTATACTGCAAAGTAAAAACAATGAATAATAATATTTTAATGTAACATTGCAACTTCATGAAATTTATAATCTTTTACATGAAAAAAAAATAAAAAATACACAAAAAAACGAATGAAACTATTATTTCCAAATGAGTAATTTTACAAATATTACCAAATTAACAATGTACATCTCCTAACTATTTCTATAATTCTGTTGAAAGAAAATAACCATCTGTTTGACGAATGACTCCTAATATTCAAAGATATACGAACAAAACACTATATTATCAAGTACCAAGTAACGCATTTTACAATATTCGAGTTAACAAACTAAAACGAAAATTTTAACTTTGGTAGAATCCTTTCCAGAATTCAATACAAAGAAGGAAAAGTATAAACATCTTATTCTATGTTTATGACCGATTTGCTTCCTATATAACCACCGGTCTTCTTCAGCAAACACATATTGATTGTATGTAAGCATTTTCTGAGAACACCAATTCCAACTTCAACACTAACATCGAATTATTAGAAATACTTTGTTGAGAAGTGTTTGGAATGCATTTGAAAATAAGATCATTATTAAGATCATTATAAATGTCAAAATGAAATAAGCATTAGAATGTAAAAATGACTTAATGGAAAAACATATGAAAACAAATTCCAATTTCTTCTACTTTTATAGAGAGAAAATAACCATTAAATTTAACTAATATTATAATTATAATAAAGTAATATTGTTAGAAAACCCAAAACATCATTTTTAAATATATTTTGGGCTGAACGTCTGCTAAAACATATTTAAAAGTCTGTTGAAATAACATGAACATCTGCTGAAATAGAATGACCATATGCTGAATTATATATATATATACTCAAGTATAACATAATTATTATTACATTATATACGACAAAGTAAAAAATAACTTATAGTATTTACAACATATATCGACATACAAATTAAAATTAAGCCTAACATCATAAATCTTTATTAGAAAATCGGTTTATAAAATACCTAAGATTTTCTAATTAATAAGCTAAACAATAGAAAGATTTAGAATACATTATAATATGATAAATATTTTTTTCGATTAATTTTATAACTTGTGTAAATAACATAATATTACTAATTAAACTTCATATTTATACGTTTTTATATAAGTCAACCAAGATTGAAACGTATTTTGTATTTACTGTATGACATTGTTTCAAAAACAACTGTTGACTGTTCAACAGTATAATAAAACAACAGAGTTAGTATATGATACAGATGTTGACCTTCAAAATTTTTGCTCAGATATATGCCACGTCATTTTCATAAAAACAGATTTTTTGCCATATCAGCAACCTTTTTTCATTCCTTTCGTCCTCAAAAACAAACGTAACATTGTCTTATTGACTTTTAAATACACAAAGACGGTTTTCCCACTTCCACACCCTAAATAGATTTCACATCTTCTTCTTCAATCTTCTGCATGGATCTTCCATTAAAAAGCCCTCATAACAATCTACCATACTTGGTTAAAACAGAATGTAACACACAATTTCACTCAATAATCGATATTCTCACAAATTCGAAATACCTACCCATTCTAACCGCTGACGCTCCAATATATGTCGAAACTCTAAAAGAATTTTGGGTGAACGCAAAACTTTTAGATAAAGAAAAAAAGATTGTTTCAAAAATTGGAGATACAGATATTCAGATCACCGGAGAATCCATCTCCACAACATTCTCAATAAACGACTTGCAAGGTAAAGTCTCTTTTTTGAAAGATGAACTAAACGCAGAGTTCACTAAAAGAGGGTATGCAGGAACAACGACTGGGGCGACAATAATGAAACCCGATTTTCCCCCACCAATGAAGTTTTTCTTCCATACCCTTTGATAACTCACAGAATTAACATATAAAACAGACATAAACAGTCCAAAAATATGTCACAATTAGGCTTACATTAGTTATAATTGATGCTTATTTTGTTCCTATTTGATTATCTCAGGAAACTAGAGCTCCAAGACGAAAACAAAGGATTTCCAAGTGAAAACATGCAAAAACTGGAGATTCCTGAAGATATCAGACTTCAAGCCTGTTCCCTGTGTGTTCATAAGACAATCCCGGGACTTAACCAATGCTAAAATCAGTCCCGGAATGACTTTGCATGGCCACGCTCACCTGCATGAAGGCCCTGCAGCCATGTTCTTGTGTTGATCCTGTCTTATGGTTGTATCTTTCTATCATTCATGAACCCACTTGATTTGTAGACTTCGACCTACCTTGATCGGTCTAGCCAAGAAGAGGATCGTAGAGTGGTTATGCAATAATATCGAGGGTCGTGAGGATCAAGAGAGTTACATATCACTTGGAGGTGGATAGCTTGTCTATGAGCAGCCATGTTCTTGTGTTGATCATGTCTTATGGTTGTATCTTTCTATCATTCATGAACCCACTTGATTTGTAGACTTTTATTATTATTAGTAGTAGTTTATTTTTAGTTATTTGTGGTGTCCTCTTCTTCTAATCCTTATTTGTTTATCTTTGTGACAGGTTGCTTTGATGATAACTTGAACCTAAAATCAATAATTAACTTACTAGGAGAACTCATGAGTGTACCCATGGTGTGTCAAAACCCATGCACTTGTGAGCTCATCCGAAAACATAAAATAATAACTGATTAACTTAACTAATAACTGGAGGTTTAATCAGCTTCTGGTAGTCCCGAACTAGATCCAAGGCAAGGAAACTGGTAGTGAGACAGATCCCTCGGGCTTCTGATATCCGAACCGGGTTCTAAGCAATGGCTTCTAAAGTGGACCAGATCTGAGTGACACATTTCTGGTACTCACCAGATGATTGGATGACTTTCTTGATAAAGGGAGGTTTCCCTAAAGTCGCACCAGTGATCTCTTGTATCATATGCCTTTAGGATTATGTGCCACCTTTACCAAGGTTTTCATCCAGTTCGGGAGGTTAAGGTTTGGGTAAAGATATTTAATTCAACCAACTTAATATTTAATTGATCACTAAATGTTAAGTGTCACAGTAAAGATAAATAAATAATGGATTCTTTATCTACTTCTCGTTAGTACAACGCCGTTAACCAATGGGGTACGGTCTCCTGATACCAACTGTAAGAGAGATACATCGACCTAGTTCGTTAACCAATGCGGATTCGTTGTTGGCCTACTCGGGAATGACCCTAAGGCGACACCCTTCGGTACGAAACGCGAGAGCTAAGACGAGGTATACGGTGTTCCAGGTCGGAAGTGAAGCCTCCGCTTTAAGAAGAAGATGAGCTCAAAGACCAGATACTTGACTGCGATTTGAGGAGCCCGCTTTACGCGAGGCCCTGGCAGAGACCCCAAGTGGACGCACGCTGGAGAGGTTCAGCATTCTACGCGAGTAGTAGCCTCCGCTTCTCTATAAAAGACTCAACACTTCAAGTCCCTCTCATCTTCCTCACAAACTTAACTAACTTAAACTATTAATTCTAATAATAAACTTAACTGTTAAATTAATGGACCCCGAGATTGCATAATTTACCACTCTACTATTTTTATCTTTTCTTTTATAAAACCAAAACCCTTTTTCAAAAACTATTTTAAAGAACCCCTCCGTTTTGTATTTCTTTTTAAAACCCGATCAGTAAATTGATGTAATGTTGAGTAGGGGAAAGTGTGATCCTTGGGGATACGATACTCAATACTTACACAGAAACTATACTATGCACGTCAGGTTCTCTGCGTATGTGTTAGTTTTAGTTTCGAAAGTAAATATTGTTTACTTTATAAATTTAAAACTTTGTAAAATCGGTTTAGTAAAAATCAGTCATTTATCCCAGCTTGGGAATTTAAAACACCAAGTTTTTGGCATCGGAAAAATGATATCTTTTAATTACTAAAACCACGCACATAAAAGTTTTTGGCGCTGTTGCCGGGGAACACATTTGTTTCCAAAGAAAGACCTAAGTCACTTTGCTGATCGGTTTATTTTTCTTTTTCATTTTTCTTTTCACTTCATTTTTCCTTTTGTTTTCAGTCTTATTTATTTTTCTTTTTCATTTTATTTCTGCTTTATTTTCGATGATTGCGGTTGTTTTTGTCTTTCTTTGCAGGTTTGCTTTCGGATTAGCCACCTTGGAGAATTCCCGTGAGGACAGCTGAGACCGCCAAAGTCATCAACTTTTATTTTGGAGGGTCTTTATTTCTTCTTTATTTTCGTTAGAAGTCGGTTCGTCATCCCCTGAAGATCGCCAGGTAAGTGCAGAAAATGTGGAAAATGAGACCGGGTGAAGTTTTTCAAAAATTTAACTGTTTTCGAACTTAAAATGGGGTTTTAAAAATTATTTTGGGGAAACCCGACTAAAATTTTTAAAACCAGAGCCTTAAAAACAGTTTTTAAATTGAAAAACGCGAAAAACGGGGAACTAAGCAGTTGAGCACGGCCGTGCCGGGCGTGCCATTCTTGTAGACAGAAGGTTTGGGGTTAAAAATCCATTTTGACTTTTCAAACTTCATTTCTTCTTCCTCCTCCCACTCGCAAAGCGTTGCACCACCCACCGAACCTCCATTTTTCGACCATTTTCTTCCATTTCAGGCTCCATTCTTCACTATAAGGTATGTATACTTGACCCCTAACATCTTTTATGTGTTTTACGTCCAAATCAGTCCGTTTTCTTGAGATTTTGAGTAGTTTAGGTTTTGATAAAAATCTTAGGTTTCTAGTGTTTGTGGCCCGAATCTGAGCATGTTATTGTAGGAAAATGGTTAGGGGAACACTAGGAATGTAATGTGGTTAAGATTTTTGAGAAACTTGATGAAAAATTTTTCAAGAAAACTAACAGGTTTGAAAACCCCTCACGTCAGTTAGAAGCACGACCGTGCACAGCAGTGTGCGAGGGCGTGCTTGACTAGGAAAACCGCCAGAAATTTCCCGCGTAACCAATCTGACCCATCAGCATATGCACGGCCATGCACCATAGGTGCATGGGCGTGCTTGACCATAAAAGTCCACCAAAAGTTTTTAAGTTTTAAACTTAAGTTATTTTTGCAATTTAAAATCAGTTTTAGGGTATTTTAGGCAAAAACCAATTTAAACAGTCAAACCAGTAGGAACACAGACTGCAGACTGAGCCGCATGGCCATGTTCATCATTTGAGCATGGGCTTGTAGCCACTAGACCCAAGCTGTTTATATTCTATGAAAATGCTTAAGTTTGTAAAGCTGAACTGATTCTGTTGCTTTGCAGGTGTATGCCAAGAATGAAGAAGGCAGCTTTTAGGTCACCATCAGTATCATCTGACTCCCACCATTCACCTCATTCACACCAGTCTGGAGAGTCACTTCCATTACCCTCACCGGAGACCTACACTTTTCAACCGGAGGGGGAGATTCCTGATGCAGTACACCCTTGGACGTATTTCAATAGGAATGGAACAGAAAGCTATGCTCGTAACAGGCTGAGGATAATTAAGAGGAGATCGTTGCGACCCCATCTGCCTGTGGACTACGATGCTCTTGAGCAGGTTGGGCTCGAGCCCAGGATCACACACCTACTTTCTCATCAGTGGCATCGATTTTTCAGGATCAAGGATACGGTTTACATGGAGCTCACTCTGGAGTTCCTGGCTTCATTTGTGTATGCCCCTCCTGTTTCTGGTGATGACAGGATTTCTAACAGGTGTATTGGGTTTAGGATGGCACGAAACTGGTACACGATGACATTAGCTAAGTTCGGGGTACGCATGGGATTATATAGGCAAAGGGAGATTATTGAGCCCATCTTTACTGATAGTCTTTACTGGTGGCCCGAGGGTGTTACAGCTGCAGAGTTTTGGTCCACCATTTCAGAGGTTGAGTGGGACCCCAGGAAGCATAAAAGGTCTAACTTTCCTGACCTACTCCACAGGTGGATCCACATGATCATCGCCAGCACCTTGGGGCCAGGAAGGACAGCACAGGGGGTGTAAATGAGCGGGAAGCTTTCTTTCTCTACTGCATCATCGACGGGAGGCATGGCAATCTTGCCCACGCGATGGCTAAGTTTTTCACCCGCAGCTTCGGTACTAAGCCATCTAGTCTCATCTTTGGGGGCCCATACATCACTCACCTCGCCACATCACTAGTGGTCCTTACCCCTGAGGCAGTGACCGGACTGACGGTCTTTGAGCAGGTCCGCTCCCTGGGCATAATAGACTATGAAGAATACTGGGGTTATTGACAAGGAAACTATGAAGCTGATTGACAACAAAAAGGATTTGTGGGATGAGAAAGCAGCTTTTGCAGCAGCATGTGGAGAGAGACACCCAGAGGAGAGAGGAGATGCAGAGTCTTCGGCAGCAACTGCTGGCAGAGGTCTAGAGTCGTCGGCCGCTGCAGCCAGACGACAGAGCTCGAGACGGAGGAGTCGTAGACACCAGACAGCACCATCACCAGCTGCCAGGACCGACAGCCCGCAGTCAAGAGGTATGATTCGCACCATCTTAGACAGACTTGACACGTTGACTGCTGAGTTTCGGTCCTTCCGCGAGGACTTTTCCAGGCATATGGCCTCCTGCACCGGCTCCACCTCTACATCCCGCTCCAGCCGCCGCTCCCGCCGTGCTCGCTCGGTTTGATTTCTTTATCTCTACAGGTTTTCACAATGATGGTTGTTGACATTAAACACTATTTTTATTTTTCTTTTGTGGTTGTTTGTTGGATGACTGTACTGGTACTATGGATGTTGTGTGGCATGCCTGATGCATGCTAAGACTCGTTTCACCCCGCTAGTGCTCCGGCACTAGTATCTATCTTAGGACGTAGTTTTTATTTATCTTTGTTACTTTTATTTTATTTTCTTTTCTAGTATTTTAGGACAGGTTGGTGACAATTTGCTATTTTTGGAGCCGCCATTTTAACGTCTCTCGGTGGAAGATGCAGGTTTCGCTCACACACGAGTGGATTCGTCATTATCAGGGGAGTATTAGTTTATCTTGCCTTTTTCTCTTTCTACATTTAAAATTTATACCAAAATTTTAAGTCTGGGGTGGACCATTAATACTGCTATTTTATTTTATCTCGCGGGTCATTTTGTCATATGATTGTGGTTGTCCGGTACCCTCTTAGCAATTTGATACCCGTAGCGTCATTCACGGTCACTTTGGCAGGTTTGTATAGTCTATTAGGCTAGTCCGAGTGGACGCTATTAGGCATTTATGCCGAAAGGTTCACACTAAAAAGACAGTCGAAATTAGATGATGTTAATCAAACCCAATAGATCCATTTAAATAAAATAAATTCAAGTAGAAAAATAGGTTGCATGGCAAGTGAAAAATACCCCAAAAGTTGAGCTTAAAACCGCTACCTTACCCTACCTTTTTTGTCCGTGAGAGTTTCTTGAGCCTTTACACGAGCACCACGCTTGCATATATTCGTCATATATTATTGCTCGTTTCATTTCTCGAGAGATTTCCGACCTTAGTCCGACTTGCTTAGAACTTGTGTGTTTATGCATTTTCTTGTTTTAAAACCGGTAATTAAAATAAAAATGATAGAGGCATTTAGGTTTCTCCCCAAATAAATCCTTTCCCCTAGAAAACCATTTTGACCCTTAGCCTTTCGTTTCTTCACCCAATAAATGAGTCCCAATCACGCGTCACTACAGCAGCTTCAAGATCGCATCACCAAGGGTGCGAAGTGCAAGTTTGAAGAAAAAGCAACACCATTGACAAAGGAGGGAACAACACAAGACGGGTTCAAGAGGGAGATCTTCTAAAAAAATTTGAATAATATGTACGGGAGAGCAAAAATAAACAGAGAGTGTGAACCAAAGAGAGAGAAATCAAAAAGAGAGCCCAAAGAAAGTTCTTCAAAGTTAAAATTTGGTCTTTGACCGGTGAGACCCTAAAGAACTAGAATTCTGCTCTCTCTCTCTCTCTCTCCTTCTTTCTCTCTCTCCTACTCTGAGCTCTCTCTACTCTCTCTTTGTGATCTCCATTCTCTCTCTTGCTTCCCCCTCGCTTTCTCAAGATGCATCCGTTGGACAAACACTTGCTTTGCTGTTTCCACTTTGCTCAGCCACGTCAGCCACCAGAAATAATACAGATCATTTTTGAGAAGACTGCAGACGAAAGAAAATTGTGGCGGAAGATGGAACAAAATCCACCCTTTTGTGGACAATCAAAAAGCGCTGCAAAGAGACGGGCCAAAAGATATGACAAATGTAGGAAGTGTGGTCACTGGTCTCATGACAGCAAGTGCAACAACAACTCAACTCATTCGTAGATGGAGTACACTTTACTGATCCATGAGGGTGCTATTCGATACCGAGCCGAAAGAAAAGTCAGAAAAGGAAGTAACATTGACTACACGGTGAGGGACGAGATAACCATGATGAAAGGCCTTGGGATAAACACTCGGCTCCTCTCAGAGATAGCTGTGGAAAATGTTGCTCAGCGATGAAGCCACCCTTTTCCACGCTTTGCTGCTTCGTCATCTTCACAACCTTGATGCACCTTTGTGATTCGGTGACTCATCCCCCTTGTACATAGTTAAAAAAAATTTAGCTTTATTTTTACACCCCTAAATTACAACCCGAATAAAAAGTCCTCTTGATTTATCTTAGTTAGTTGGTTTAGAGACAAGGACTTGATTTGCATACAAGCGTATGACTTGACTCAACTTCGGCCAGGACACGCGTGTTCACCCCCAAAACTCACCCAAATGATAAAACCCGAGTGATGAGTGAACATTGTGAGCAGGTGTAGGTTCAAGCAAAATCGTACGGGTTAAGTAGGCGTGTCATGCAATTTTATTTTTCTAGTGATCTAAAATAAAATAAATGGATTACGGGTTTGTTAGCTACAGTTTGCCTGGTTGTATTGTGGATGATTGCTTGAGGACAAGAAATAGTCTAAGTGTGGGGTATTGTGATAACTCACAGAATTAACATATAAAACAGGCATAAATAGTCCCAAAATAGGTCACAATTAGGCTTACATTAGTTATAATTGATGCTTAATTTGTTCCTATTTGATTATTTCAGGAAACTGGAGCTCCAAGACGGAAAGAAAGGATTCCGGGTGAAAACATGCAAACACTGGAGATTCCTGAAGATACCAGACTTCAAGCCTGTTCCCTGTATGTTCAGAAGACAATTCCGGGAGTTAACCAATGCTAAAATCAGTCCCGGAATGACTTTGCACGCCTACGCTCACCTGCACGAAGTTAGTATATAATACACGTGTTGACCTTCGAAATTTTTGCTCAGATATATGCCACGTCATTTTCACAAAAACAGATTTTTTGCCATATCACCTGCATGAAGGCCCTGCACACGAGGAGATAACCCAGGAAACTTGGAGGGCAAGAAATCAGAGACTGAAGAGACATGCACGCCCGTGCCAAACCTTGGTGCATGGCCGTGCCAGACAGCACAGTACAGACAGACTTTGCCATGTAGCAACAGTACGTACGTGTAACTGCAAGCACTCCCTCGACACCCTTGTGCACGCCCGTGCAACGCCTGGGAGGTCTATAAATAGCAAGCCAACCCTCACCATTTGTTCATCCCTTCTTGTGCTCTCATGGGCTGAACTCCAAGATTCTTCCAGAGATCTTGGGGTCTTGTGGGAGGCCTTCTGGCCATCCTAACATCCCTCAATGGTTAGGCTTCGACCTACCTTGATCGGTCTAGCCAATAAGAGGATCGTAGAGTGGTTATGCAATAATATCGAGGGTCGTGAGGATCAAGAGAGTTACATATCACTTGGAGGTGGATAACTTGTCTATGAGCAGCCATGTTCTTGTGTTGATCATGTCTTATGGTTGTATCTTTCTATCATTCATGAACCCACTTGATTTGTAGACTTTTATTATTATTACTAGTAGTTTATTTTTAGTTATTTGTGGTGTCCACTTCTTCTAATACTTATTTGTTTATCTTTGTGACAGGCTGCTTTGATGATAACTTGAACCTAAAATCAATAATTAACTTATTAGGAGAACTCATGAGTGTACCCATGGTGTGTCAAAACCCATGCACTTGTGAGCTCATCCGAAAACATAAAATAATAATTGATTAACTTAACTAATAACTGGAGGTTTAATCAGCTTCTGGTAGTCCAGAACTAGATCCAAGGCAAGGAAACCGGTAGTGAGACAGATCCCTCGGGCTTCTGATATCCGAACCGGGTTCTAAGCAATGGCTTCTGAAGTGGACCAGATCTAAGTGACACATTTCTGGTACTTGTAACACCCCAACCGATGGCGGAATCATTGAGGTGTCACGTAGTGACGATTGTTCAATAGCTCATGGCCTAAAGTGTAAATTTAGATACACTGATTAAATAGTTTATTACAATGAAATAAAATACAACGAGTCTAAATTCAAACTAAACTGAAATACAATGAATCAAAATCTAAATATAAATCCGAAAGCTTAAAGAATGCATCTCAAAATAACCTGAAATATGTACAAAATAATTTTGTCAATACAAAAATTGTATTGGTGAGCATACCTTGTTTTGAATACATATAGTAGAAAAAAAGTGTTTAGCAATTCATGTGTTGTATACCGTTTGCAATTATGTATTTAAGCAGTATCAGTCAAAACCAACCCTAAGACAAGACAACACTTTGAAAACCATTTTTGAGTATAATGAATCACAAGACAATGACCAAGGTCTCTCAACAGAGTCACAAGGGGTATATACCATAGTACTATTCATTGAAATGCAAGGCCACAACGGTTAATGATGTTGACAGCCATAGATACATCAAATTAACATAAAGCAAACACACATGAGAATTGCATTTAATAACAGAACAACATTTTGTCATAATGTACATGAGTAGCCCCAAAAGAGTAAAACATGAAAAATGGGAAAGATATACTCACAGTTTGCGAAAACGATCAAAATCCAACTTAAGCAGTCGTGAGTTAAGTAATGGGAATTCCGAGGAATTCAACCTATAATGTATATGAATACTAATGAGGAAAAGTCTTAAGAGTCTAAAGTATCTAGGGTCTAAGGCATTAGGGTTTGCTAGCCTTATGTAGGGAAGATGAAGTTTTATTATATCTTGAATTTAATAGAAATTCTAAATAAAGTATATCATGATTTAAGATTTAACACCTGACGAAAGAGTTATAATACTATGTTTTCACATATAAAAATATTTTCTATTTTATAGAAAAATTATCCATAAAACATATTTTAATAATTTGCATTTAACTAAATAATTAACGATATCTAATTAAATGTAAATAAACTAAAAATACAAAATACAGGTCGGAAGTGAAGCCTCCGCTTTGAGAAGAAGATGAGCTCGAAGACCAGATACTTGACCGCAGTTTGAGGATCCCGCTTTACGCGAGGCCCTGGCAGAGACCCCAGGTGGACGCACGCTGGAGAGGTTCAACATTCTACACGAGTAGTAGCCTCCGCTTCTCTATAAAAGAGTCAACACTTCAAGTCCCTCTCATCTTCCTCACAAACTTAACTAACGTAAACTATTAATTCTAATAATAAACTTAACTATTAAATCAATGGACCCCGAGATATGCATAATTTACTACTCTACTATTTTTATCTTTTCTTTTATAAAACCAAAACCCTTTTTCAAAAACTATTTTAAAGAACCCCTCCGTTTTGTATTTCTTTTTAAAACCTGATCGGTAAATTGATGTAATCTTGAGTAGGGGAAAGTGTGATCCTTGGTGATACGATACTTAATACTTACCCAGAAACTATACTATGCACGTCAGGTTCTCTGCCTATGTGTTGGTTTTAGTTTCGAAAGTAAATATTGTTTACTTTATAAATTTAAAACTTTGTAAAATCGGTTTAGTAAAAATCAGTCATTTGTCCCAGCATTGGAATTTAAAACACCAAGTTTTTGGCACCCGAAAAATGATATCTTTTAATTACTAAAACCACGCACATCAAAGTTTTTGGCGCCGTTGCCGGGGAACACATTTGTTTCCAAAGAAAGACTTAAGTCAATTTGCTGATCAGTTTATTTTTCTTTTTCATTTTTCTTTTCACTTCATTTTTCCTTTTGTTTTCGGTCTTCTTTATTTTGCTTTTTCTTTTTCTTTTTATTTCTGCTTTATTTTCGATGATTGCGGTTGTTTTTGTCTTATTTTGCAGGTTCGCTTCCGGATTGGCCACCTTGGAGAATTCCTGTGAGGACAGCTGAGACTGCCAGAGTCATCAACTTTCATTTTGGAGGGTTTTTATTTCTTCTTTATTTTCGTTAGAGGTCGGTTCGTCATCCCTTAAAGATCGCCAGGTAAGTGCGGAAAATGTGGAAAATGAGACCGGGTGAAGTTTTCAAAAATTTAACTGTTTTCGAACTTAAAATAGGGTTTTAAAAATTATTTGGGGGAAACCCGACAAAAAATTTTAAAACCAGACCCTTAAAAACAGTTTTAAAATTGAAAAACGCGAAAGACGGGGAACTAAGCAGTTGAGCACAGCCGTGCCACTTCATGTGGCACGAGCGTGCCATTCGTGCAGACAGAAGGTTTGGGGTTAAAAAGCCATTTTGACTTTTCAAACTTCATTTCTTCTTCCTCCTCCCACTCGCAAACCGTTGCACCACCCACCAAACCTCCATTTTTCCACCATTTTCTTCCATTTCAGGCTCCATTCTTCACTATAAAACCAAAACCCTTTTTCAAAAACTATTTTAAAGAAACCCTCCGTTTTGTTTTTATTTTTAAAACCCGATCAGTAAATTGATGTAATGATGAGTAGGGGAAAGTGTGATCCTTGGGGATACGATACTCATTACTTACCCAGAAACTATACTATGCACGTCAGGTTCTCTGCCTATGTGTTGGTTTTAGTTTCGAAAGTAAATATTGTTTACTTTATAAATTTAAAACTTTGTAAAATCGGTTTAGTAAAAATCAGTCATTTATCCCAGGTTTGGAATTTAAAATACCATGTTTTTGGCACCGGGAAAATGATATCTTTTAATTACTAAAACCACGCACATCACCCTTCTTATTTGTCTATCCGCAAAGACAACTTCTTTTAATGAAATACCTTTGAACATACAGTATCCTGGGTATGCAATTTTAACAAACAATGATTACAATTTATCCAAGGCTGTATTCTCTGATATAATTCGCAATTTCAAAGGCATAAACTCAACTCAAAGTAAGTCATTCCTACTGTATCCAAGACTGATAAGCTTCTACTTGAAAAACCTTTTGACTGAAGAGAATTTTAAAAAAGGTGAACCAAAGACAATTAAAAGCTTGTCAGATAAAACTTTAACAAAAATGTTGCAATTTAAAAGCAAAGAAAGTGCAGTTTCAACATATGTCGTTGCAACACCTGTTTCTAAAACAACTGCTACTACTGTTGTCCAAGATACTACAACAACTGGTGTAGAAAACACAAGAGGTAAGTCAACAAATAAAGCTAAATGCAAACAGCCGAAAAGAATCAAAACAACTGTTCCAACAAAACCCCAACCTTCTCTTGAACAGCCTACTTCTAGAATTACAGCTCGTTTTGAACCCTTGTTTCAAGCTACTTCACAAACTCAGACAGATACCATTTCCTCTCCACTTCCTACAACTGATAATGCACAATCAAAAGAAACTGAAACTGCGATGGTAACAACTGTTGACACTATAATTGTGGACTCTGTACCGGTTGGAAGTTCGAAGAACCAACAAAAAAAAAGCATTCATCTCCTTGGACAGTGACTCAACTGACGTGATTGAAACAAATACCATAACCACATCTGGTTGGATTTCTGATAATCCTATTAATGTATCTGATGACTTCGAATATGAAGAATTGACGGAAAGAGTCAGCAAACTTGAATCTTCAATGGAAGCATTGATTGAATTATACAATGGGTCACCAGCATCTATTGCCACTAAGATATAGGAATACGTTGTCCCAATTATCCAAACTCACAGAGAAATGGTAGACCTTAATCATAATTCACACATGGCATTGATAAGAAACATGGTGGACGCTAGATACAAAGATACTCAAGCTGACATCAAAGCCATCAAAAACCATCTACTAAAGACCACTGGCTCTGCCCCAACAACAATTTATGAGGAAGATCAAGAAAATAATAATGAAGTCGAAAAGAAGAACAAAGCCCAAGAGAAATTAATAAACCTGCCACCTGACAAGGAAGCACAACCAAAGACATCAAACCCTTCTAATGTGCAAAAAGCTGATAATCCAGGATATGTTCCAGTCATAACAACTGTTGAGCATCAATCTACAGTGGCTTTAGAGAAGAGAGTTGATGAAAGTGCAAACCAAAAGGCAGAGAAAGAGCTATTACTTAAGTTGAAGGCAAAAAAGGAGCGAAAAGCGAAAGCTGCCGCATTGATTAAAAAAAGAAAAGAGCAGCAAATGAAAGAGGAGGATATAGGCTCCTCAAAAAGAAGAAAAGTACAAAGAAGACATGCAAAAGAAAACCTAACATTCCCTACAAATACTGATAGCCAAGAAACCACAAAAATACCAGACAAAACAACAATCCAAACAACATGTGTTCAAATTGAAAATGTGCAAACTAATGTTGCCACCACAGATCAAACATGTATCTTCAAAGTACCAGAAGGGCTTTCAGATCTTGTCCTTGACTTAGAAGCAGTAAAACCTGAGATAGACTCTTTCTACTCAACAAATGATCCATTGTCACTGTCTTTCAAGTCTCTTGAAGGTTTTCCAAAGCCTAAGAATATTAAGAAGTATTTGGAGTTGAAAGAAAAACAGGCTGACATGCTTTTAAACCAGAAAAGTGTTGGAAAAGATGACAGGGAAACACAACTAATTTTACAGGATTTATTCAGCAAACTAAGAATTTTAGAAGAATACTTAAGTAAGCTGTCGAAGACAGTGTCTAACAGGCCAGCTGACTCTGATATAGAAATCATTTTGAGAGAAGGATATCTTAATGAGATAATGAAAACTAAAAGTTACAAACCCATGAGAAGTCAATTTGTTGGTTGGGATTCTAAGGAACTAGAGAGTGAACTTAACAGAATTAAAGAGATGGCCAAAGAACCTAATCACAAACAAACTCCACCAAACTGGAAGAAGGGAAAAGAAACTGACTCTAAAAGACTTTCAAAGTTAAAAAGAATAAGAAAGGAGTTGGTGGCTGCTGGCTATGGACTGATGACACAAGTTCGTCATTGGAAGGAATCAACACTGATGGATTGCTACAAAAAGCTTGAGGAACGAAGAAAAGTTGAACCAACTCTACCAAGAAATCCAAATTATGATGATGGTGACCAACCAGCTCGAAACAACAAAAAAACTCTGTTCTCAATAGATGATCTTATGACAGGCACATTCGGGGAAATGATCAGGCAAAGTAATCCATCAGAATCAAGAACAGAAAAGGAAGAGGCTGATAACAACAGTTTGTAAACACTGGCAATTAAATATAACATCTGTTTAAATAGCATTTGTTATATTTCTGCTGCTATTGACTGAAAATGAATATATGATCTGTTTAAATACCATCTGTTATATTTCTGATGATACCGAGTAGCATCTGTTATACCTATGATAATATTAAATAGCAACAGTCATGTTTGATAATGTAGTTCCATTCCAACTAATATACAACCAACTATAATACAATAATAATATCAAAAAATAAATTGTAGTCTACTAAATTGAAATTTAATAATAAAAAAGTTGATAACTCTTAGGCTTGGATCGCTCCTTCCGGGGTCCTATGCATGAAGAGGATAAGTCACCAACGTTTAGTTTATCAGAATCTTCAAAACCTGTTTTCCATCGGGAGTTACAGTACAATCCATTCCAGCATCAACGGTAGAGGAAAGTAACAGACACAACATCCTTCAAATAATTGACAAAAACAAATAATGATCTGTTAAATAACAACAAAAACTTAAGAAACATCTTAATCAACTTACAAAAAAATATATTCACCTTTAACATCAGTTGGCTACCGGCCTGCTCAGATTCTGCTTGGTTAACAGATTTGAAATCACACTCTACCTGGTTGACCTAAAGATTGTACATACAAACCAAACATACAAGGTAAACTGTTAAGACAACATTCAAAGGTAAAAGATAGTAAGCAATTCCTAAAAATGGGTTTAATTTAATACCTCATCCACGTTACAATATCCATTACTATGAACAGTAATTAACTCATAAATTACGACTGGATTATCACATATTTTCATGACTGTATAGACATGGGAGTCGTTTGTAAGATTGTATTCAGAAACATCAATTTTACAAACCAGCATCGTATCAAGCAAGCGAAACAATTCTTGAAGCAAACTTTCACTATTACCAAGCTTCAACTGCCTTTCTCTTATACGACTTGCGGATGATCCGACAACTCTCATAACATCTCGGTCAAACATCATAAAGGATACACTACCAGTCTCATCCTGAACCCTGACATGCACCTTGAACCTAAAACAGATAGACGAATTAAAAGATTATCTAAAAACATACATACAGCTTCATTAAAAGCAATCATCTTACATAAAAAAACAAATTGTACTTAATTAGATCTAAGTACATTGTAGTAACGGCGGTACAATGACATTCACACTTGGAACAAAACAAAGCAGAAGCAGGCAATTTGAGAGTTTCTTCAGTAACATTTTCATGAAGCTGTAAGAATTCTGATTTAGTAATCACATTCCCAAAACATCTGCGACACGCATCATAAAACCAACCATAGCCTTCTTGCACAATTTTAATTGTTGCAACTACAACACAACACATTAGCTGCCAAATTGAAATAAAGACTATATTACTTAACAAAAAAAGTTGTAATAAGGAGAACAAATATTAATCATAATCAATCAATATTAAAACCGTATCAATCTCCATAAGCTCGTCAACACATTTCTTTTCAGAACCAACAATGAATTCCTGAAGTAATGGGTAAAAAGAGTGTTCTGAAACTAATGTTTGAGAAGTAAAAGCAGCATCTTGTCCTTGCTTCAATATAACACTAAAAATAGCTGGAATTAATAAGACCTCCTAAAAATTTCTAATTTAATTATAAATCCATAAAAAAATGACATTGTACCTCCTTCTTAACTCCTTCACCTCAATTAAATCTACATTGAGAAACATCCGAGTTCCAAAGTTGTCACTTTCAACTATAAATTGATCTAAATACATATATATACATATGTATATATATATATTAAACCACAATAAACTGACAAATGTTTAATAATAGGAGTATAAAATAAATTACCTTTTGATTCCTTAACCTTGCCAGGCTTTATAACAACCATTATATGTTCATTACCAGCGTGCTGAGAAATGAATTTGTTAAACTGTTCTGCATAAACATTCCACATAGTACATCGCAATATCGTATCACTACATAGAATCAATACACAAACATAAGTAAATATATATATAAAAAAATATAAAAATTAAATAATGATTTGGTTGATTTAATAGATCATCACTAAACAAATTAAACAAAAAAAATAAAAGTAACAACAATAATTTACAAACGAAAAACAGGGAAACGCTTACTCCAATTCTTGAATATCAAAATTCATCCTTTTAGTTTCTTTAGGAGGTCGTCCAAACACATCCAGACATCCATACCAAATGAGACCACCAGCAACATCTATAAAATGTACATATAATTCAAAACATAAAAACAAAATTTTTAATATACTCAATATTAAATTTAAAGTAAGAAACAAACCAACAGACAAAAGTTCCTTCGTTTCCCCTTTAAGAATATCTTTAAAAACAATGAAATTAAATCTATACTCAACACCTTGCCAACCAACAATACGGCTAACAATGGTACAACGATAAAAGTTGATCTTATAATCATGTGCTACAACTTTGTATGGATCCTTGTTTTCACCGACACCAAACTTAGATAGAATAACGACATCATCCTCTTGAAGTTGATCGTCAAAAAGGTGGATCAAAGGACTCTTTATGAAGGCCTGAATCTTATCACCCTTAAAATAAATATAAAAGAAAATATCAACGACAACAGCTTTAATAACATAAGGTAAACGAAAAACATGAGAAAACATCAACGAAAATAAGGTTAGAGAAAAATTACACTACATGCTCATCAATCAATACAATTTGCATGTTAAAACTTTCTTTCCACTAAACATCAACGAAAGAACTCAAATAACATAACATAAAGTAAGCGAAAAACATGATAGAAACAATATTTGTATTTATATCATGAATAACAACATATAAAAATATCTTAAGAAAAAAATTACATTACCAGCTCATCAATCAATATCATTTCTATCTTAAAATTTTCTTTGCACTTTCGTATGATACGAACCTTCAGAAACCAGATATCTTTGGATGGGTTCAGATCACAAACAAAACTACCAATTTTGTTATGAAGATCCATCGAGAAGATTTTAACAAAGAATTCGAGAGAAGATTTTATGAATTAATTTGTGAAAAAAATGGTTTTGTATAAGGAAAGCATCTGAGATAATAATCATTATATAGCTGTAGAAATCACACTTCCCTATGTTAATTCAAAATTTCCCTCTTAAACCTTCAAAAAGTTAAGGGCTGAATATCTACTAAACAGATGTTCATAACAGCTGCGTATAGTCAACAGATGTATATAAAAGCTCACTTATTGGTCAGACCAGCTGTTAGTAAACCGAGGGTACCAAATAGATGCTTTTAAAGTCAACAGCGGTGCTGATATTCCCAAATGATCTTGTTTAAGCCTTGAATTGATATAAAAATAGAGACGGGTGAATTTGAGCCAAGAACAAACAACTAATATAAGAAAGATAGATAGATATTGGATTGAACAAAGAGAACTTTCATTGAATGTAATAAACAAATGACAAGATAATCACCCACCCCGGGTGAGCTCCCCCGGGGTGGTGGCTCAAAATGCACACCCTTCTATGGTGTCTAGTGTCCTATTTATAGATCCTGAGCCTTGTCCTCCAAGCAAGCCGCCACTTGCTTGGAAAACTACTAAAATGTGTGAGTACTTGGCTGAGTACTTAACTAAGTGCTCACTGTGAGTACTTGGCTGAGTACTTAACTAAGTGCTCAGTGTGAGTACTTGGCTGAGTACTTGCCTAAGTGCTCAGTGTGAGTACTTGGCTGAGTACTTGACTAAGTGCTCAGCCCACTGTGTGAGCACTTGGAAAACTTGCTTGTAATTGATAACATCATTCTCTAATTTAACCCAACAATATTCCCCCGAGAATGATGCTATCAATTCTTCATATGATCCTCAAAAGTATATCTGACACTGTCTTTGAATCTTCACAAATCGGCTAAACACCCAAAATCTTTCATTGTTGTTTTCCCCCGCAAATATAGACCCTCCTAATTAATTCGAGACTAAAACTCAATCAGAAACTTCCACTCCGTGTAAGCTTTACGCTCGATTGATCATCTCTACTATAATTGGCATGAGATAAAGGTTCAAACCTCCGAATGATTGAAGTAGTGTAAACAGCTTCATAGTCTAAGTGCTCAGCCCACTGTGTGAGCACTTGGCTGAGTACTTAACTAAGTGCTCAGTGTGAGTACTTGGCTGAGTACTTGCCTAAAGTGCTCAGCCCACTGTGTGAGCACTTGGCTGAGTATTTGCCTAAGTGCTCAGCCCACTGTGTGAGCACTTGGCTGAGTACTTGACTAAGTGCTCAGGGATGACACACACAAGTATGCAGCATCCGTACAGCTCTGCTAGAATAAGACAATCATGCACAACTCCCAAAAAGAATGATCATTATCCAATCATTGTAAACCCTAGGAGGTCACAAATGCTCATCAGCCGCCATCTTATTTCTTCATATAAGTGCTCAAAATTTATCCACGAACAAGTACTCAACATTCAAGATATGAAACAAGTACTCAAGATATGAAACAAGTACTCAACATTCAAGCATAAGTGCGCAGAATTCATCCACACATGAACTGAAAATTCATTTAAACACCATATTCAGCAACTGTTTTACGTCTCCGGCGGGTTTCGGTTGAAGATCCAATCAAAACAAGCCTCAAACGAGCCAACCGTGGCTCTGATACCAATTGATATTCCCAAATGATCTTGTTTAATCCTTGAATTGATATAAAAATAGAGACGGGTGAATTTGAGCCAAGAACAAACAACTAATATAAGAAAGATAGATAGATATTGGATTGAACAAAGAGAACTTTCATTGAATGTAATAAACAAATGACAAGATAATCACCCACCCCGGGTGAGCTCCCCCGGGGTGGTGGCTCCAAATGCACACCCTTCTATGGTGTCTAGTGTCCTATTTATAGATCCTGAGCCTTGTCCTCCAAGCAAGCCGCCACTTGCTTGGAAAACTACTAAAATGTGTGAGTACTTGGCTGAGTACTTAACTAAGTGCTCACTGTGAGTACTTGGCTGAGTACTTAACTAAGTGCTCACTGTGAGTACTTGGCTGAGTACTTAACTAAGTGCTCAGTGTGAGTACTTGGCTGAGTACTTGCCTAAGTGCTCAGTGTGAGTACTTGGCTGAGTACTTGACTAAGTGCTCAGCCCACTGTGTGAGCACTTGGAAAACTTGCTTGTAATTGATAACATCATTCTCTAATTTGACCCAACAGGTGCTTTAACGTGGTCCACGTATTTTTTCTGAATACTTTAAGGTGATTACTGACGTCAGTTTTTGCATCACGCAGGCATTGGTGACCTGTCTCTCCGCTTGACACATCAGCTAGCTTTCTGACGTCACTCACGACTCTCCTATTATTGAAAGTATAGATAGATTATAGGTTTCTATATCATATACTTTTCCCAATCTTTTATGAAGTTTTATTTACAATTCAATTTCAATCGAAAATAAATAAAAAGACAATTTTTCTTATTTATTAATTTTATTTATAAAAGAAAAAGAATAAAGAAATAATATGTTTTTTTATTTAACGAAAAAATATAGTAATACTAGATAATAGTAGAGGGGCGGATGTAGCCAAGTGGATCAAGGCATTGGATTGTGAATCCACCATGCGGGGGTTCAATTCCCGTCGTTCATCCAAATTATTATTTCTTTATCTTGTTTTGTGTTAAGCTTATTTATTTTATTTAATAAATTATTCGCTACAAAAAGATTTTTTTTAGTGAGTATCACAACTTCCTCCTATTTTTTTTAAGACAAAGAAAGAAATTATATTTTTCACTCCTATTTACTACGTCGACGAAGAATCAAATTATCACTATATTTATTCCTTTTTCTGACACAGCGTTGCCACCTTTTCAACTTCGCAGGGGGAATTGACAACTGTCCTCCACCTTTACATGACATGTCCCATGCGCTGTGGAAGACTAACGTAACAACAGTAATCCCGTTCTCCGCATTCCGCATAGATCCCCACTCCACAGCAATGTTTCCACACATTACATTTCCAGCACAAATACCCAGTTTTCGCTACCAAGGAAGGATGAGCTGTCATCCAAAACCCGGACCATAGGCCACGCGGAAGAACTATCCGCGTAATCAAGGAAGCCTGCGCGCCAAGTAATGAGATAACTACCTTCCTACAATCATGGAGTGATATCTGCACGCGGAGCAACAAAAGCGGTAACCGTTCCAATGTTTCCTTATTTATAGATTCCCTTAACTACTTTAGTAATATAATCTAGGGTAGTGGAGACAACCCTAATCGGGCCTGGCCCATTACGATTTGGGTTTTGGGTAATGGTGGCATACGTCCACCTCTATATAAGGGATCACATCCCTAATAGAAAGGATACTTTTTGCTAACCCAAAGAGCTATCACTGATAGTATCCCCATTCACCCCGTTTTTGTCATAAACTACTACCTTGTGTAGTCGTCTCCCTACCCAAACTATACTCGTGTTTGCATGTCAGTTCCATCCATCAAGATGCTAGTGAAGGATCAATCCTGTGGAAATACTAGTCTTATCATCCCCTCAAGGAGGTTAGACTATTTGTTTCTTCACCTACCATGCACGATTTTTAGACCGTTTTAAATGTATGTACATTGAAATCGACTGACATACGGTGATTATTGAAATAGATACTTAAATTATGTATGAGTAGAGAAAATAGTTGGGAGACATGAAAAGTTACCATCCTATAATCTTTTGAGTTGATAGCAGTTAGAACATTTTTATTTATCTTCAAAATGGATCTTCACTGCTTACCTATTGATTCTTTTATTTGGTGTCACCTAGGTGATTGATTGTATATCCATAATAAAGACTGGACAAGTATGTTATTCTATCACATAAGCTCACTTTGCAAATCAGAATCGCCTATCATCATCATCATGCCATATCATTTGATAGCAATTTGGGTATTATTTTCCCAGTTTCACATCACAGCTTTAGAGTGTTTTGAGGAAGTGATAAATTTTTACAAAGACTTCACTCGAGCAAGATGTGCACACGTAGAATTAGAAGTGTGTTTTATGACTTATGAGTTATCGAGTGTTGATCCTTAATAAATTTCTTTTTTCTTCTGAAAAAATGGTCTATTCATTTTATGGTACACACATTTTGTTACTTCATATTAGCTTTGTCTATCCCTAGAAAAATAAACTAGTAAGCCCCTGTTTGGTTGCATCTGACTAGTGAGCACGTCTGACTCGCTCAGACCAGGGGTGTTTGGCCGGTGATGTCTGAATGAATTTTCGATCTGACCAGCCCTCTGAACTGGTAAGATTTGAAGGTATCGCTGGCTGAATCAGAGGCTCAGAAACGCAAACCCTACAGTCACCGCCTTCATCTCTAATAGTCACTGTTGTTACAAACTGGGCTTCACCGTAACCACCCACTTTTGTCTTCATCATTGGAGCAGGAAGGGGGCCGGCTGGAGGCTATGGCCGACGGTTCCTCTCCTCCTCCTTCTCTCTCTCTCTCTCTCTCTCTCTTCGGCTCTCTCTATACGGATCTGGTCTCTCTCTCTCTATCTCTAATATGTGTGTGTTAGGATGTGGCAGTAGTTACGGTAGCGCCGCCGTGAGCAGCAAGAGACTCATCGGTCTCTCCCTTTTTCACCTATGTTCTCTCTCTTTGTCTGATATATGTGTGGGTGTGTGTTAAAGTTAAAATGATGGGTGGGTTATGGGTTTATAAAGAGTGTCAGTTAGATGGTTTTGAAAAACCAGTAAATGGTTTGGTGTTGTGTTGTCAATGGACGAGAAGGACAAGAAATTTTAACTATTCAGATGTCTAACCAAACATCACTTACAATTCAGCACTTAATTATTCAGAACCTCTTAACTATTCAGAGCTTTTGCTGGGTTAGCACTTACCCATTCGGAAGTTGACAAACGACCCCTAGGTATATATAATGAACTTATTTTGTTAGTGTCATAAGGGAACATTGGGGGTGCTCGAAGTGTAATATTGTAGAACTTGAAGGACCAATTTAACTGCTTTAAACATACTAGGCAAATCGATGCTTTCATTAACATCGTCGTTTCCTAAACCCTAGGTGTTCCTTCATTAGTCTGATTCTGTAAGGTGAACATCACATCACTTTGGTTATATTATCCCTTCATTCATATTATTGATTAACTACTTTACATCTTAACGGTGAAATTTTTTATTAAGTTCTGCTAAATTTATTCCGATTTTGATTATTAATTATTCATGACTTTTTATTGTTCAAATCACATTAATTTGTTTTGTAATGTTGACTTTCCTGGTTATATTAGGGTTTACACTTAAGTTAGTTTTGGGTTGCTTGAAAATATTGTATGTAGGGATGAGCATTTGGTACCACAAAGTCAGTACGATATCGGTTGTACAGTATCCGAACTGTGTTCTGTACCCACTTTTTCAAAAAAATCGTTATTGGTATTTTCGGTATCTGTATAGTATCAATCTCATCTTTAATTTTAGGGGTATGCAAACTTCAGGTCGGTTCGGTGATTAGCCTTAACTGAAACTGAAGTCATCGGTTAATCTATTTTATTAACCAATCGGTTTTCAATTAATCGGTTCGATTTATTCAGTTAATTTGTCAATTTTAGGTTTGATTCGGTTAATAACCAATACCAACTTTGGTCTAATTTTTTTTGCATAGAAATATAGACATACATGAAATCGAGGTACAAAGCTAGAAATATGTCAAAATATGAATGGTTTGTTGGTTTGGTTAACCGAGGGCACAAGAAAAAACAATAACCGATTTTCGGTTAATTCGGTTTTCTGTTAATTTCAGTTTGCTTTCATCGGTTTTTGGTTTGGCATTGGTTAACAGTTTGGTTATTGCTACCCCTACCTAATTGTATGTTCTGTGAATCACATTTTTCATATTTTCCTATTCGTTTGACTGGCCAAGCTAACATTTTACAGGTGTTTGTGGAAGAAAGAAGGTTGATTGTCAATGGCACCAATCATAAACAGGTTCCCATTTGTGGCTAATCATTTGAAGAAGATGATAAGCAAGCTTAATGAAAGTGGTGAGAAACACGTTATAAAATCTTGGTCTCGTGCCTCGATGGTTATTCCTGAAATGGTTGGTCATCGTATTGCGATTCATAATGGGAAAAAACATCGTCCGATTCAGATTAAAGATGCTATGGTAGGACACAAGTTGGGAGAGTTTGCGCTTACACGAACGCGTAAACCACAAAAGCAGCAGAACGTGAAGAAGCCTGCGAAGAAGAAGTGATCAGTGTTCAAGTGTGTGTGTTCCTAACAGATCCAGATTTGTGAGGTGATTCTACTGAAAGTTGTTCTTTTGCATTTTGCTTTTACTTGATTGAGTAATTACCAGATCATTATTGGCAGGGGTTCTAAGATTATAAGTTTATAATCAGTTTCACAGTTTATTTTATAATAACATATATGAACTTCTGTTTTGTAGAGTTTGTTGATTTTATCATGATATATGTGGTGGACTGGTGGGATTGAAATAACATGACAGTATGATGCACACAATGCTTGTCTTTATATGATAAATAGCTATGAACTTCTAAACATGATAATATATTAATATGAACACTGCAAAAACTTGATAATATGAACAATGTTATGAACTTATGCACTCTAGACAGCCCATTTCCATTGAGTAAAACGCTGCAAAAACGAATGAGCATTTGGCATTTTTTTTAGACATGTGTGATCATGAAATGCGCACTTCAATGATCTCAAGCCCATTCTGGGATACCTTCAAGGCACTCTAGAGTCTAGATCATTGTTTGCAAATACATGTCTCTTATCACCTTCGGGCTAATGTTATACTCTGAAGTATTCTACAATCTATTTCTGATTGGTTTGTTTATGGGAGATAACTTATTGTCATAGTTTTAGAAACATTAAACTATTATTTGATCCAGTGATAATGCTAATTATCATGTGGTTGCTAATGCAGTTCCAAAAACATGCTGTCATCAAAATTTGTTGCTAGAGCTTTAGTGTCCTTTTACTCTATGCACCACTGTTGTCTTGTGACCCTGTCAGTGTTGTATGTCTTTCTGTTAGCCCAATACAATATAAACATACCAAACATATTAAGATTGTTATCCACTTTGTCCAGAGGCATGTTACATCAAACTTGCAATATGTTTAGACATTTTTTAGCAGTTGTGACTTGTGAGGGTGTAATTAGACCTGGCAAAAGTAGCCGAGATACTTACTTTTGGGCAATTCTGGGTAGTTTTGACCAGCGGGTCAAAACCTGGCTTAGTTGGCTATTGGTAAATTTGTACCAGTCAGGATGGTCTTAGGGATAATATGTACAGGTCATAATGGGCAATGTTCTGTTTTCTGTCAGTTTTTTCCATCCAAGTCTAGCCGTCTCCACCCTTCAAGTTCTATGTTTCATCTAATTGCGATTTTTGGCTTACGGTTTCTAACAAGAATTTATCTATCGATATCTTACACCGTTAAATTCTTCAGATCGTCAGCATGCGAGATCAGATCTCTCCATCATAATCTTACATTGCTAAGAAATCTCAGGTTAACATCTAGGCCAACGACGATCTCTGTTCATTTCATCTAGGCCAGCGACAATTTCTTCAATCTTTTTATCAACGCCTCTAATCTTTGATATGCTTGCTTATGATTCCCGTGACTTCTAGAGGTGAAATTTTCTTCTGGTACGTTCCATCTATGGTTTAATTGCAAGTTATTGGTGATCCGTAGGCTAATTTCCGTGTACAGGTTGTACATGCTTTAGCATGTTTCTTTATTGTGAATGCGTTTGCAACATTGAGATGCAGATGAAAAGTAAGTGTTCTTGTTTATTTTCTGATCACCAAGGTTCAATAAAAGTCCCCAATGAAAGCATTTGTGGTATGAGGGAGCCTTTTAATGAAATTTGAGTTTGATACTTAAAGCTGAAACAAGCCTTAGCTAATTAGCTTTATGTTTCTGTGACCAATGTAAAGATAAAAAGGTTCTGTTGTGAATTAGCTTTTCATTGTTTGGTTGTTTTCTGGGCTCAATCAAGTTAGCCAACTAAACTAAAGGGGCAGTTTCAAAATAACACAGTGCGTCACAGGATAACTATTATTTCTTTTTAAAATTGGCAGATTCTAACCCGTACCTATTCTGACCTAAACTCGTCAAACTAGGCATGTCACCCGACTCGACCCACATGTTTTGCTAGGTCTAGGTGTAATGATTAGAGGTGCACAAAATAACCGGTTAATAACTGACATTAACGGGTTTGTAACATGAACAGGAGTAGCTGATGACGGCTTTGTTTTAAACCATAGATTATTAACCAATTTGGGTTTTGTTTTGTTTTTGTTTTGTTTTTGTTTTTCTAAGCATAACCTGGGTAACTAAGTGCCTTTTTTAACCCACTTTAACTGGTTAATCGATTTATTTATTTATTTATTTGTTTATTTATTTTTTTCTTTTAGCCGAACAACCCGTTTATGTGTTTTATGCAGCCGTTGGAAAACAACATTGTGCTATTAGATCGGGTTTTTTAAAACCATTTCACCCCCATAACTGTGTATGGGGGTATTGGGTTACTCACAAACTCTTCCAAGCTAAAAAAAGACTTGAGAAATCAAAAATCTAAAAAAAAAAACCTTCAAAATTTGAAATGGCTAGCGTCCATGATTCCATTCGTATTGGTGGATGGTTATGTATTAAAAACCGTCTACGATGAATTGGTATGCTCGACTATTCCCAATAGCGAATAGCGGATATTTATATATGAAAGATGACTCGAAGACGTAATGAATAAACAAAGTACATATAAAAAATCAAATGGATTCAATATTGAACCTTGAAAAAACGGTTAACATAATAAAAGGGTTTGAGCTAAAGAAAATAATAATAACAGTAATTATCTATTATGCAACCTGATGGTTTTAGGCTTCTAGCCCAGATTATCCGGGCACAAAAATACCTGATTTTGGGTATTTGGGACGGTTAGGGATCAATGCACGTTTTTTTTGCCATCTCTAGTCATTTTCTCGGTGTTTTAAATTTCACGAGTGATTTAGTCCTCTTGATTACGATTCGACGCTATTGCTACTTGTAATAAAGTGTGTCCACCTTGGTTCCAAACTGATTGAATCAACGATGAAGATTGGAGATTAGGGCAAGAAGAGATGAGAATCACGGAGAGGAAGTTGAGATGAGAAACTAGCTAGAACATTTCATACACCTTGTTCACATGTTGGACCTTTTGATCACCCTATACTGGGCTGCCATGTTTGGCATAGTTTGATGTAGTTTCTAACAATTGAGCTAACACCCACAATACGGTTCATAACCTCCCCCTTCTCCTTGTCCTCAAGGTGTATTGCATGATGGTTTTGAACCAACACAACCAGTCTAATCTGCGTACGCATATAATACCTTGCCCAAACATCAATTAAGACTATACATGGCCAACTCCAACTCCAGCTTCAAAGGATCGAGTAAACTCAACCATTTGAAGAGGCTGAAGAGACTTAGCCAAATATGAAATCATAATCTCCAATGGCAGATTTGCGTTTGGATAGTAATCGTGACTTTGACTCAATACTTATTTCAAAAGCAAACCTCTGTCGACTTAGACTTAGATGAAATTGACTTTCGTACTATAATAATTGATCAAGCTTCTGTCCATTTCTGGCACATTTGAAAAAAAATGAAACAAAAGTTGTAATATTGAAGCATGTATATTCAACTTTTGCATGCGCAACAACATTCTCGTGTTTCTCTACTTGTAACAACTCCAATGATGCATGCATCGAATCTATTCTCGTTATCACTTTGATCAAACTCTTGGGATCCTAGCTTCTACGCTATTCTCTGCTGATTCGAGTTCTGCCACAACAATCTGATGCTCCAATATCCCAATGGTGCTAGTAGGCTGTGCTTACCTCGAATACGGTTTCATATTCATCTACAAACTTGTTATACGTTTGATATTCATGCAGAAGTTAAATATAACTACTTGGAATCCTATGGAGTAGCTAATTTTTATTGCATTCTAACATCATAAATAATTTTGCTCCACATAAAAGCATAAACAAATGGCATAAACAAAGAAGTAGGAATCAAAGCAACATCCAATTCAAGATCCAAAGAAGTGGAAGCAAGTACACAATCCAAGGAGGAAAGCTACGAATAACCAACCGTCCGCACGTACTCATTGGGCTGGTAACAAAACCTAAACTTGTTGACTGTAATTTGACACGAAATGGTGAACATGGACTATAAAATAAAATAGCAGGACTAGAAATGTTGCAATGGTTTGTACTAACAACAAGAACATTCACCTGAACCGGAGTTTGTGATTGTCGAAAGATATGTGTGAGACTAGCTACCATCGTCAGCGTTAAGTTGCTGGTGAATCAATACATGTGTGTCTAGTAGAGAAAACCAGAATTGATTTAACAATCAGCATTCAAGCAGGATTGATAATTGGACTTAAAACCAGACTGAATCAGACTCGGGTCAAAACCAAAGGTCCCCCCCCCCCCCCTCCCCCCTAACCAATCAGCTAGAATGAATAGGATCGATAAATTTGAATAAATAGCTGTCCCAATCGATGGTGTAGTTGGTTGATACTAAATTGGTTAGTTTTGATTAAGGAAGTTGATCCCATATATAATTGTAGAAGAAGCCCATATTTATAGTTACATGGATCGGACTTCACAACACCCGATTGATTATTAACTCCCTCATGTGCATATTCGGTGAAACCAGAAACCTGAGGAACGTTAGTATCGAGCCCTAGATCGTTATCACCTTTAGTAAGTAAAACCAGTCTCTTCATCATTCCAATCCTTCATTAATTGTTAGTCATCTAAGGTTGCGGCCATATGTTGCACAATACATTGCATTTGGTCTAATAATTAATTATCTCGAGCATGGTTCTGGTGCTAGAGATGATTTCAAGGATTAGCGTTTAGTAAGCCATCGATGCAAACGAATCAATGAAAGCACCAATGAAGTGAACCCAGTAATCAAAAAATGGAGATTAGGGTAGAAGCTAGCTAGCATAGATTCATATATATTAATCAAGAAAGAAGCTAGAGATGATAATTACTGAGAGAAATTAAGTTGAGATGAGAAACTAGATAGAACATTTCAAAAAAGCTAATTAATTAATTCTTAAACCAGTACTCTTCCTTTCCCCTCCTCATATTATATATGTGACATAAGCAAACACATGAACACCGGATCATTCACCTGTTGGACTTTTTGATCACCACCCTTGACCCCGCTGCCAAGCTTGGTCCAGTTAATTTGTTGTAGTTGCTAGTAATTAAGCCAACACCCACATATATAATACGCTTCATAATACATATATAGTATGCTCATGATCATTTAGATGATACAATAATGTCCTAGTGTAAGTCGTGCAAATAATTTTTAGCAGGACCACTTAATCTTGATCTCTCTCTCTCTCTCCAATTACATATCTTATGTGCTTGGAAAGTTTTATACATGCATGCATATCCTCGAGAGCCAAACTTCAATCCCTTAAGCACATAATTAATGCTCTACCTTTGGGGCACTCCAGATCATCATCTATAGCTACTTGTTTCGGCTAACGATCAGAGGGTGATAAGTTGATGTCTTGGTCTTCGAAACGTAAATTATTACTTGATCCATCAATAAGGCTAAATACCGTAGGGTTGCTAATGTAGGGATAAAAGACGTGTCTGTGTGAGCTTCATTGACCCTATTCTGCACCGACATTGTCTAGTGAGGTAAACGTTTATTTGTGTCTACCAACATGACACATCATTAATGTATCAAACATATTGAGATTAACTGTTGTCTAAATGGTTAACGGAAAAATATTATGAGTGTGTTGCATCTTCTTTATGTTTCACCCAACTCACAATCAATATGACGTTACATCTTTACCAAATGGTTACCCTTGGAGGTGGTGTTCAATATAAATAAAACAACTTACTATACCAAAATAAAAAAAAATTACAACACATGTCAGTATGTCACAGCAACTGAAATAAAGTAATTGAAAGAACACGAACCAATGAAGAGAAGATGACTGATCGAAAAATTACAATACCTCTCAGTATGTCACAATTGAAATTATAAAGGAATTGAAAGAACATGAATAAATGAAGAGAAGATGACTGATCTTCATCTTCAACACGATTCCTTGAAACAGATTGTTTCAAATCTCTTTAACACTGTGTTCCCGAGTGAACTCAAGAGGACAAAAGAAAAGAAATGAAAGTAAAGAAAAAAGTGTGTGTTCCTGAGTTTTGTGCCAGCCGTCTTTTACATTTTCTTATTTCAACCACCATAGTTTTAGTCTTTTCCTACTTCATCAGTCCTCCATCCTAGAATCTTCCACAAAAGAAAGACTCAATCATTTATCACTCCGATCCCTTTTATTATAGAAATATAAAAATAGAAACAGTTATGGAGAACTCATCTTCTTCTCACTCTCTCTCTTCTATGTCTCTAGAACTCACCTTCTTTCTACCAGTGACCACCACCATCTCTGCCGATGGCTAAACCACCCACCCCCACATCACCAGTCACTAAAACCCACCGTCTCTGCTGTTGTTGATGATGACGTCATCGCTACTAAATCATCCAACGATCGAGATCTGATCTATGTAGTGGTGGTCAACGGGCGGTCAACAGAGAGAGAGAAAGAAAGATTGGACCTTTGCATTGAATTCAGTGTTTACCATGTGGTAAAAAGAACCAACAAAATGGTTCACGGGACCATTATCAGCATGGGTGGCGGCGGTGTTACCGTGCTGGTAGTGGGTACCTGTGACCAAATCGGTAGGCACCTCGTCCCCCATCCTTCCAAATTTGAATAAAATAGAAGGAAAAAAAGCAAAAAAAAAAAAAAAAAAACGGAAAAGGAAAAGAAAAAAAAAGAAAGAGAAGAATTTTCCTTCGTTTCTTTTTTTTTTCCTTCATTAAGTGAGGAGTATAATAGTCAGTATACCTAATGGGTCAGACCCATTGATGACAAACCCACACAATTCCTGGATTTATTAATGGTCTCAACTTTTTCGAGCCAATATTTTTTCTAACCTATGTTTGAGCCCATGATCAAAATTATCTATGGAAAAAAAAGAACTATCTGAGTGAGGTTCATTTCTACAGAGGCGAGAAGAAACTCAAATCCTTAACGTTTTTTTTAATAATTTGTTCATATATTTTTAGAACTTTTACTTTTTTGAATTTTCAAATTCATGAATAAACATGGTATTTTAACGATATATATATATATATATATATATATATATATATATATATATATATATATATATATATATATATATATATATATATATATATATATATATATATATATATATATATATATATATATATATATATAGGCTAAGTATAGACAAGAAACCTTCTAAAATGAAGAAACTCCCACAAACCCAACTAGTGGACCACAATGCTCCACATCACCCTCTGTTATTTTAATTAATAAGGGTAAAGTAGTATTTTTACCCTTCCCCCTCTTTTTCTAATTTGAATTTTCCCACCTCCCTCCTATATAAACATCTCTCTCTCTCTTCATCTCTCTTCCACCATCTTCATCAAGATTAATCTCACCACCACCACCACCACTGCCGCCACCGCCACTGCCACCGCCACCACCTCAAGAAGTTTCCACCTGAAAGTTATCAGAAACAGAGTAGTGAAATGAGCAGGTAATTATTTGACAATTATAAGTATCGACCTTTTCTTTTATGTTTCGTATTTGACAATTATAACTATTAGAAACAAAACCAATTATACAAACGTAATTTGCATCTGTTTGTATTTTATAAATATTATAACTATCGACCATTTTCTTTTATGTTTCATGAATGATTCATTTAAATAAACATATTATTTGATGCAATTATTTTGTGAAGGTTTGAACGGTGCTTTTTTTTAAAACATATTATTATTAACTATTGTTTTATGTTTCGAAATCATGGTTTGGTTCTTGTTCCACTGTATCTTTGAACGGTGCTTTTTTTTAAGTAATATAATAAATCTTGAATGTTGTTTACTATCCGTCATTATATTAAAATTAAACAAATTAGTTTCTGCTTTAATGTTATTGTTTGATTGATGCTTTAGTTTTGCTTTTTTTTTAATTAAAATAATCACTATATGTTGTTTATTAATGGTTTTTGTGGTTTGAAAATGGTAAATGGTAATCACCAAGTTTTGATTTTTAATATGATTTTGAAAGGGGCTAGAAAACATTTAATGGTCAGAGTTTGAATTTTGAGCTAATTAGTGTTTGGTAATAAGAACTTGTTTCTCATGGTTTGAAAATGTAGTTATAAAGGTTAGTAGGACATTTATTATTATTATTATATTTATTTTAAACCATATAAACTTTTGAATGCGTTTATTTCGTATGTAACAGCGGAACTAAGTTGGTATAATTTAGTTTCTGATTTTTTTTACCAGATACAAAGGTTTAATTTTTTTGACCTTTCATGAGTTATACATGTTTTACTTTCAACACCAGTTGCATTTATTAATTAAAACAAAAGTCACTAATCATGAGATCAAATCTATGTTGCATCTGTTTCGTATGTAACAATAGAACTACGTTGCGTATGTTAATCAATACAAAAGTCACTTATCAACAATATGTCTGATTTGTTTTTTACCAGTATGTGGATGTTTGTATAAGTATCAACAATATGTCTGATCTGTTTCCTATATTGCGTCTGTTTCGTATGTAACAACAGAACTAAGTTAGTATAAATTAGTTACCGATTTTTTTTACCAGAAACAAAGGTTTGATTTTTTTGCATATTATAGAGGAAGAATTGGGAAAAAAACTCTTAATTAACCTTTGTTATATGTTGTTATTATTATTAATATGTTTTTTAATAAAAAATGGTGAATTTTAGTGTCTCTTAACATATGCAACAATATGTCAAATTTGTTTTTTACCAGTATGTGCATGTTTGTATGAGTATTATAATGTGTGGAATGTATGTTTGCATCTGTTTCCTATATTGCGTATGTTTCGTATGTAACAACAGAACTAAGTTGGTATAAATTAGTTACCGATTTTTTGCATATTATAGAGGAAGAATTGGGAAAAAACTCTTGAATGGAATGTCATTGATCATGGGATGAAATCTATGTTTGCGTCTGTTTCGTATGTAACAGCACCACTAAGTTGGTATAAATTAGTTTCTAATTTTTTTTACCAGATACAAAGTTTTGATTTTTTAAGTTTGATAATCTTGATAACTAAATGTATAAAACAATGTTTTTTTGTATCAGTTTCGTATGTTCATTTGTAATCCAGTTGGTTAACATACGTTACGACCGAGGGGGGTGGGCTTTACATGTAAATTGATGATTTTTGTTTTATTTTTGCAGGTGAGCATATTTTTTGCATTAAAGATGAAGATGATTATTCAGAATGAAGTGTAGACAATTTTTTTTATTTATGATAGTTTTTTTAGCATTTGTTGATTTGTAATGACCGTTTTGTTTGTTTTTAGCACTTTGTAAGAAACAATTATTGTCTACATTTGAATGTTTTTTGATCTATAAAGTTTTTAGCACTCTGTAATGACCGTTTTGTTTGTTTTTAGCACTTTGTAAGTAACAAAATGCCTATAACCATATCAATTCTCGTTACGTATGCAACAATTCTGGTGCTGGTACAATAAAACGAAAAAAAATATGGTCTAATAAAAAAAATAATAAATCAGCATTTTTTAAATAATATAAACTGGCAACTCAGTTTTAACCTACGTAACACAACACATGTTACATATGTAACACGGGCATCTGGCAGATTTAGGACAATGATCACAAAAGTATGAGAGAGATGATGTGACATGTGTCAGGTCAACTTGTCATAGATGCTTTTTCAGAAAATGTCATTTGACCCTTTTGCTCTTTTTTGTCATCTAGTCTATTAATTTAAATCAAAAAGCATCAATTAAATGTGGACCATTGATCAAGTTTGATCAATGGTTGTAAGAAGGTTTACAAGGTTTTTACAATTTGAGTGGGTTTTTATTTAAACCTTCCCCTATATATATATATATATATATATATATATATATATATATATAGGGGATGGTTAAAATGGAAACCACAAAAATTTGAGAAAACCTTGTAAACTTCATCCAAACCATCCATTCTACTTGATCAATGGCCATGATTAAAAGTTAATATTATATATGTGAAAGATGACAAAAAAGGGTAGAAGGGTCATTTACCCCTTCTTCTCTCTCCATCAAATCAATCATACCTCTCACTCTCTCTTTCTCACACCAATCTTCTCATTCCAACATTCTCTCTCCTACTTTTTTGTTGACAAAAATCAGAATTTTAGTTTATTAAAAAACTATTTTATTCAACAATCAGATTCACATATTGATAAAAATTGTTCCAGCACCAGTGTTGTTACGTACGTAAAATCCGTCACGATAGTTTTATATGAATTTAAAAAAATCCTAGCCTGTCATTTTTTTTATTAGAACATGTTTCTTTTTGTTTTACTGTACCAGTACCAGAGTTGTTGCATACGTAACGAAAGGTCCATATGGTTATTTTTTGATATTCAGTACTTTTAATATTCAGTACTTATAAGATTCAGCCTGTAACATGAAAAATATATTACAATGAAACTGTTCTGGGTTGGTAACATATGTTAAGATTCAACAGCCGATATCATTTTTGTTATCGTTTTTTCAGGGCTACATTGCATTACATTACAACAGCCGATATCATTTTTGCAGGGCTACATTCAAATACATTACAAAAAAGTCTCAGAAAACATACTAATAAAAAAAGCGATACATCATATTGTTCATCCACCTAAAAGATACTAGTCAAGAAATATCTTACATTGAAACTGTATGAACAACAAAACATACAATTAAATATTCATACCCCGCCCATGCATGCAATAAGCCCGACATCCCGCACTGCAACCAACAGTAGCTGACGGCATCCGATAACCATACTTTGCATAAAAAGCCCACTGTTCCTCGGTATAACCTATACCCTCCCATTCAGCCCTAATACGCTCACCTCCCGGATACGTGAACGGCAGCACGGGTTTGTTAAGTTTAGGTTCATATGGTTCTTCATATTCAGCCCCTGGGTCTGATTCGTAACCAACCGCCCATTCAGGTGTGTGATTTACATCATCCATATCATCCTCCGGTGTCATATACTCTTCTGGTGGCGGATATTCTTCGGGGAAGACGTAATCAAAGGCCGCATCCCAATCAATATCCTCGTCACTTTCAAACCAATCGTCCGCCTGGAGTACGGGTATAACCGGTTGTAATGGCGGAATGTCCGGGGCAACAGGGGGGGGGGGGGCGGGGTCATGTTCGGCTGCAACAGGAGGGATGACCAAATCTACCGGTGGGGGTGGTTCAGGTACAATTGCAATGTCTGGTTCATTTTGAGGTGGGTCGTGTACAATTGGGATAAGATGGTGACGGCCCTCAAAAACCTCCGAAGGCGGAGTGTTGGGGTTGGAATCCATGGTTTGACAAAAAACAGGACCTGTAACGTATGTTATAGAAGAGTAAGTGTTGACATTAGAAATATGAAACAGGGAAAAAAAAACCATTTTCTGTTAATAAAATATAGGTAACAAAAAAAACTAATACATGCAAAAAGCAAAAAAAAATAATGTATAACTAAAGGTGGGAAAAACACGATTGTTACATGTGTAACAGGTTTTTTTCTGGAAACACATACAGCCTACTGTAGTCTGCACCCAGCATCCATTTTTTGGTGGTATGAAAAGCAAACATTGACTACAAAACAGATACGCTACACACGTAACACCCGACCTTAAAACAGAAGAACACACTGAAAAAAAAAAAAACTAACAGAGAAAACACAAATTACAACGTTCTGGAAATTCATTCTGGAAACAAGTTTCTATCCTTTTTGTGTCTTTAGTTATAGGAAAAGACTATAGCAGAAAACACAGACATAGGTAACATAAAAAAAAGTCATACATGAGAAAGAACACATGATTACTATATGTGTAACAGGAACAGAGTTTGAAAAAACAACACTTATCTAATCTGCAGTGAACAGAGAACAGAGTTTGATATGCTAAAACACAGAAATCATCATACATTTTTGAAAAAAAGTTATGCTACACACGTAACAGTCAAACTAAACACAAAGATTATAAGAAAGTATAGACGATAAAGAAACGAAAACTTAAGCTAAATTCTAGATGCTAGGGTCCAAAGAGATTTAAACCTAAATGACTTTATATTATATTAGTGTTTTTCCATAATCAATAACCCAAAAAAAAAATCTTTTTCAATGGTTTCAATTACAAAAAAAGATAATAAAAAGCCTAAACTTGATTATTATAATATATCTGAAAAAGAACTAAACAAAAAGAGGGGATTTTTCAAACAAGGGGCATTTTTTCTGCAAATAAGACATACATAACATAAAAAAACTCATACATGATAAAAGAAAAAAAAAGACAGGCATGGTACAAGAACACACGAGTATTACATGTGTAACAGGAAAAACAGAGACAACACTTATCTAATCTGCAGTGAACAGAGAACAGAGTTTGATATGCTAAAACACAGAAATCATAATATATTTTTGAAAAAACGTTATGCTACACACGTAACAGTCTAACTAAACACAAAGATTGTAAGAAAGTATAGACGATAAAGAAACCAAAACTTAAGCTAAATTCTAGACGCTAGGGTCCAAAGAGATATAAACCTAAATGACTTTATATTATATTAGTGTTTTTCCATAATCAATAATCCAAAAAAAAATCTTTTCCAATAGTTTCAATTACAAAAAAAGATAATAAAAAGGCTAAAGTTGATTATTATAATATATCTGAAAAAAAATTTAACAAAAAGAGGGGATTTTTCAAACAAGGGGCATTTTTTCTGTAAATAAGACATACATAACATAAAAAAACTCATACATGATAAAAGAAAAAAAAAAAAAAAGACAGGCATGGTACAAGAACACACGAGTATTACATGTGTAACGGTAAAAACAGAGACAACACTTATCTAATCTGCAGTGAACAGAGAACAGAGTTTGATATGCTACACACGTAACAGTCTAGCTAAACACAAAGATTATACAAAGATATGTCCCCTGTCTTCGATTACACTCAGAAAATTTACTATTATTTTACAATAATTCTAAACCTAAATGACTTTATATTATATTAGTGGTTTTCCATAATCATCAATTACAAAAAAACATTAATAAAAAGTCTACACTTGATTTTTATAATTTATCAGAAAAAGATTATACCAAACAGGGGGCATTTTTCAAAAAAAAAAAATTCACAATTGTGTTTCTATCAAAAACAAAAGTGATTCAACAAACAAAAAATATACAAATCAGTTGGGGAAAAGAAAAGGGAACAAGGGGGTTTATGGACACTAGTATTATTTGAACAAAGATTTTGATTACAACTTAGTAAAAAAATCAAAAATAAAAAGCAACATGGAAGGAGATAAAAAAGATGGAAATAAGATTCAACCACTTAAAAAAACCTGGTACTCTCTCCGGTTGTCTTCTCCGGTTATCTTCTCCGGTAATCTTCTCCGGCGGTCTTCTCCGGTGCCTTCTGCGACGGTGTTGAAGATGAGGATGATGGAGGTTGCTATTAAATGATGCTGACGACGTTACGAAGGTATTGTTCGAGTTTGGAAATCACGATTATGGAGGTTAGATATGAAGATGATGTTGTTGGTGGTTGAAGCTTCAAAAAAAAAAAGCAGAGATGAGGGGAGAGGATAAGGGGAGGGAAAGGAAATTTTGAAATGGGAGAGAGAAAGAAATCTTTATATATGTGGTGAAGGGGGGTAAATTACTAAAATAACCTTGGCTTAATAAACAAATATTAAAGTTTAGGGGTGATGTGGAAGAATGTGGTCCACTTATTGGGTTTGCTTGGGTTTTCTCAAATTTTTGGGTTTTCTCCCTACCTTTAGCCTATATATATATATATATATATATATATATATATATATATATATATATAGGGGAATGTTAGAATAAAAACCCACTCAAAATGAAGAAACCTTATAAACTTCATCTCCACCATCCAAGATTAAAAGTGAATATTATGTTGATAGAAGATGACAAAAAAGGTTAAAAGAGTAATTTGCACCTTCTTCTCTCTCCATCAAATCAATCATCCCTCTCTCTCTCTCTCTCTTTCTTTCACTAATCTTCTCTCTCCAACATTCTCTCACACACTTTTTTCTTTACAAAATCAGATTTTTAATGATTAAAAAAAACTATTTTGTTTATTAATAAAGCATAAACAGATTCATATTATTTGCCAGCACCAGTGCTGTTACGTACGTAATTTTTAAGGGTAATTTATCTCACTAATCTTCTCTCTTCAACATTCTCTCACACACTTTTTTCTTTACAAAATCAAATTTTTAGTGATTAAAAAAACTATTTTATTTATTAATAAAGCATAATCAGATTCTTATTATTTGCCAGCACCAGTGCTGTTACGTACGTAATTTTACAACATGTTTGTTTTAGTTTTATTGTAACAGCACCAGATTCGTATTATTTGCAAGCACCAGTGCTCACTTGTTAATTTTTTTTATTGCAACATGTTTGTTTTAGTTTTATTGTACCAGCACCAGAGTTGTTGCATACGTAACGAAAGGTCCATATTGTGTTCTTTTTAATATTCACTACTTTTAAGATTCATATAAAATTAAGATTCAGCTGACAACATGAAAATTATATTACAGTGAAACTGTTCTAGGTTTGTAACATACGTTAAGATTCATTAGCCGACATCGTTTTTTAAGTAGCGCTGCATTGCATGACAATACAAAAAAACTTGCAATAAACATACAAAAAGCTATACATCATATTGTTCATCTTGTATCAACCACAAAAACATAGAATTAAAGATTCATACCCCGCCCTTTGGCATCCAATAACCATTCTTTTCGTAAAAAGCCAATTCTTCATATGTAATATGTAAACCCCGACATCCCGCATCGCAACCAACAGTAGCAGACGGAATTCGATAACCATACTTTGAATAAAAAGCCCACTGTTCCTTGGTATAACCTACACCCTCCCATTCTGCCCTAATACGCCCACCTTCCTTAGACGTAACCGGCAGCACAGGTTTATTAAGTTTAGGTTCATATGGTTCTTCATATTCAGCCCCTGGGTCTGATTCGTAACCAACAGCCCATTCAGGTGTGTAAATTACATCATGCACATCATCCTCCGGTGTCATATAGTCTTCTGGTGGCGGATATTCTTCGAGGAAAACGTAATCAAAGGCCGCATTCCAATCGAAATCTTCGTCACTTAGAAACCCATCGTTCGCCTGCACTACGGGTATAACCGGTTCTAATGGCGGGATGTCCGGGGCAACGGGGGGGGGGGGGGGGTTCATGTTCGGCTGCAACAGGAGGGATATCCAATTCAACTGGTGGGGGTGGTTCAGGTGCAAATGCAATGTCCGTTTCATTTTGAGGTGGCTCGTGTACAATTGGGATCAGATGGTGACGGGCCTCAAAAATCTCCCAAGGCGGAGTGCTGGGGTTGGAATCCATGCTTTGACTAAAAATAGGACCTGTAACGTATGTTATAGCAGAGTAGATGTTGACATTTAAAATATGAAACAGGGAAAAAAAAACTATTCTCTGTTAAAAACATATAGGTAACAGAAAAAAACTCATATATGCAAAAACAAATAAAAAGAAAAACAGACAAGGTGCAAAAAACACGAGTGTTACATGTGTAACAGGGTTTTTTTTTTCTGGAAACACAAACAAACTTCTGTAGTCTGCACCCAGCATACATTTTTTACTGAATTACAAGCAAACTTTGACAGCAAAACAGATACGCTACACACGTAACACCCGACCTTAACACAGAAAAAAAACACCCTAAAAAGTAAATTCACAGAGATGATACGGACTTATAGACGAGAAAAACACCCTAACTAAACACAGAGAAAACACAAATTACAACGTTTTGAAAACTTATTCTGAAAACAAATAACAACACATTTTGTGTCTTTAGTTATAGATAAGCCTATATGAGAAAACACAAAAACAGACATTTTCTGTAAAATGACATGGGTAACATAAAAAAAAACTCATACATGAGAAAACAAAAAAAAAAGACAGACATGGTGCAAGAACACACGAGTATTACATGTGTGACAGGAAAAACATAGACAACACTTTTGTAGTCTGCAGTGAACATAGAACAGAGTTTGATATGCTAGAAAACAGAAAACATAATTTGACTGCAAAAAACAGATATGCTACACACGTAACAGCCTAACTAAGCACAAAGATTATACGAAAATATAGACGATAAAAACACCATAACTAAACACAAAGATACCACGAACATAAAACACAAAACGAAAAATCATTTTCGATGTTTAACATAATAAATCACCAAAAAAAAGAGATGCTAGTAACACACAAAAAAACAACAATTATTTCCAACTTAAAAAAAATAAAATATTAAACCACCTAACCCCCCAACCCCAAAAACAGGGATGGTAGAAACACAAAAAAAAATATATATATATTAAACCACCTAACCCCCCAACCCCATCATCCTCTCATTCGTAAGCCTATATGAGAAAACACAAAAACCGACATTTTCTGTAAAAAAAGACATAGGTAACATAAAAAAAACTCATACATGAGAAAACAAAAAAAAATAGACAGACATGGTGCAAGAACACACGAGTATTACATGTGTAACAAGAAAAACACAGACAACACTTATGTAGTCTGCAGTAAACATATAACATAATTTGATATACTAGAAAACATAAAACATAATTTGACTGCAAAAAACAGATATGCTACACACGTAACAGCCTAACTAAACACAAAGATTATACGAAAATAAAGACGATAAAACCACCCTAACTAAACACAAAGATACTACGAACATAAAACACAAAACGAAAAATCATTTTCGATGTTTAACATAACAAATCACCCAAAAAAAAAGAGATGCTAGTAACACACAAAAAAACAACAATTATTTACAAAACACTTATGTAAAGTGTTGACAAACCATATTAAATAAGTGATTTTGTAGATAAAAGAAAACGATGCTAACGTGGTAACTGAAAGTGGAGCCACTGAAAGTGTTTTACAAACACAATTTTTTTAACAGCTAAAACCACCATACACCTTATGTCTATTTATCATTAAAATAAACAGCATCATATATTATGTCAATTTTTTTAACAGCTAAAACCATGTTATAAACAGTCATATTTATTCGCACATTATGTCTATTTATCCTTAAAATAAAGTGCATTCTTAATCATTCATAACCTGGTCGTCTTCTCCGGTAGTCTTCTCCGGTCGTCTTCTCCGGTGGGCTTCTTCGGCGGTCTTGTCCGGTCACCACCGATCTTGGTGTTGGTTGAACAATGATGCTGGTGAGATGACGATGATAGTGTTGGAGGTTCGAGATGGCGATGATGGTGTTGTTGGACGATGATGGTGTTGGTGGTTCGAGGTTAAGGGTGGTTTTGGTTACAAAAAAAATATTCAGATAGAGAGGATGAGGGGAGATGGTAAGGTGGAGGGTATATGAAAATTTGAAACGGGAGAGAGAAAGAAAGGGTTATATATGTGGTGGGGTGTGGTAATTTACTATATTAACCTTTTCTTAATAAAAAAATAATAAAGTTTATGGACTATGTGGATGATTGTGGTCCACTCATTGGGTTTGTGGGAGTTTCTTCATTTTGAAGGGTTTCTTGTATACCCTTAGCATATATATATATATATATACACAACTTTTAAAGGTTAAAAAATAAATTATTTACTTTCTTCTCGCTCTTATCACATTAACTTCTCTTTTTTCCGAACCTCCTATATAAATAATTTTATCGAAGTGAAAGAAAGAAGTCGCCACGAAATAAAAAAAACTCTACTTCTTGAGACATCGTTGTTGAACCTTTAATTTGATTTTCAAAGTCAGTTAAAGACGCAACGGATGAAAAAATCCAGGTTTCTAGAGCCACTATTGTTCAAACACTTTACGTTAATGATGCATGATGATGTGCCGTTTTCTTACATAAAAACATTTTTGCATGTTTTGGTGTTTGAATTAACCACATAAATGTTCAGTGAATTTGTTAGGCTGACGAACATTAATATGACATCACGTCCTTATTTTCATAACATGCCACGTTTTCTTGTCAAAAACTGGTGTATGAGATAGAAATCTGGAATGATGTCATAAAAATTTAAATAGGTGGTCATGACATCTTTGTTTATCATCTAAATATAGAAAGATATTCTATATTTTTTTATTCTTTAAGAAATGAGTCTTCCTATAGATTTTTCGTAAAAAAAATGACAAATTAGTATATATAATCTTTTTCCACTTTATAAATTTTTTTTGAAAATCGAACGTTTGGTTATATTTCAACCGTAGTTTATAATTAAGCACATGTGAGTGGGTGGTTATATTTCAACCCTGCAATTATCAGCAAAGAAAGATAAATCCTTATAAAACAAGGATAAAAGCATGATTTTGGGTGAAAATATGTGCATAAAACATGTGTAAATCTCGGCACATCATAACACCTCACACTTGAGCTTTTGTTTGTCCTCAAGCAAACCGAACCTTAGGCAATTTTTATGAGATAAAAATTGTAAGTTTTTACTCGATGTGTCGAGCTCAACTTACCTCCTAAGAGTCACACTCAATAAATCCATGGGATTTCGGGCCCGGTTTGTGGTAAGACTACTAAAACACTCCTAAAATGTCCCAATCCTCTTTACTCACTACTCTCGTTCACTCGGGTTTCATTTGGGGGTGAACACTCGTATTCTACCCGATGGCAATCACGAATCAGAGGCTTTGTATGCAAATCACAACTCCACCACTTTTGTTGAGGTATTGTGTGTGAATCAAAAGGACTTTAAACGGGTTAGTTGAGTGGAATGACGATGAATAGGGTAGGAATGGAGTCTACCACCATGACTAACTTCGGGTTTAATGTTTTAGGTGTTATCGAAATCTTGTAATCTTCCAAGATAGCTTTGGTGGTCTTTCTTTGGACTTCATAGCTCGACTTTCGCCTATTCTTGTTAACCGTTCGGCGCATGCCCCCTAAAAGCCTCCACTAGTTTGGGCCGATCATTTGGTCTTGCGAAAACGTTGCAAAACCTTTTCTTTGAAGTTTTCTTGATTCCTTTAATTCAGTAGCATCATTATTACACACTTTTTTTTCACGAGTATAAATTGGTTACACTTGATGCTTTGCTAGGTGATTATTGACACTTGGTATGCTCTTCTTAATGGCTCTTCTTTTGTTGCCATTTCTTCACAATCGAGATTCAAGATCTTTGATGTGCGGCTTATGCTTCTAAGTCCAAAATTTCTGGAGAGCTTCCTTAACACCTCAACACTTCCCTGGTTTCGTTATGTCGAGGGCTAAATGGATGTAAGGAAATGAAAAAGGCTAAGGCTTAATATGGGCGGCTAGGGGTGGGGAAAATATATGGAATGCCAATGGTAACGAAATGGGTAAATCCGAAGTGCCTAAATCATTTTAACACACTCACCTCTAATATGGTCTTGTAATGCATAAGTCACACAAGTTCTAGCCGTGTCATACCAAAGGGGAATATCACTCATAAACAAACGAACGAGTGTGTAGAGTATATATGTAGTGATATGCTCGATAAGGCTCAAAATACTCACATGTGGGGGTAAGGGTAAATCAAGGAATCGGGAACACTTTAGATGGTTCTTTTGGCAACCAAAACCTCCCTAATCTCCCGCAAAACTGTTAGGCGGACTCAAAGGGTTTGAAAGTATTTTTGTTTCCAAAAACACTTTAAAAATTTTGCCTTTTGGTTATGGTTTGTTGACTTTATTGAGGTGTTTCAAATTTGCAAAATTTTAAACACCTCACACTTAGTTCTTTTATCACAATTTTAAATTAATTTTTTGTTATATATGTGTGCAAAAGAATAAGTGGAACAGTCAAAAGGAACAAGTATCCCCCCTTTTTGTTCTCCAACGGTATGCGTGCAGTCGATCCCCGCAGCTGCCTGAACACAAATCTTTTCTCGAGAGAAACCACTTGGCATGAACTACAGTAGTTTATTAGTAACGAAAAGAAAAACAAAATAAAGTAAAAGATAAGCTACTTGGTCCTAATGCCGAGAGGGCATACCTGGGTGATAGAAAATATCAAGAGTGAACGACCATACCTGATGATTCTTGACCAACTTTTCTACCGTATGCACCAACCTCTCAACTTATTCTTCCTAAGGTACTAATTCGGGCTGCCTCCACGGTAGCGCCACGTTTTATGTATTTGGCTGGATAAAACGTGTGGTGCTCATTCTTCCTTCCCTGCCTCTGGGTTATTGATCATGTTTTTCTTTCTTCTATTTCTCCTTGGTCTACCACCCCCTTGACGGTTGTCCCAATACTCATCAATCCATTTGGTGTTATCGATGCCCACTGAAGATTCCTCTGGTGGTGTCACTGTAGCACCCACTGTTTTCTTTAATTGATAATCTAATTATTTATCAATAAAGTTAGCCATGTCGAATGGATCGTAGGACACCAATTCTTTTCCTCCGGCAGTGTAGTGCAGCTTGTAGTTCCCAACCCGAAGTGTAAGAACTCCCTCACTCATATCTATGGTTGCTCGAGCGGTGGCTAAGAATGGTCGACCGAGAATAATAGGAACATTACTCTCACCCATGTTGAGGATGAGAAAGACGACAGGAAAACGAACTTTCCTACTTTAATAAGTAGGTTTTCAACAATTCCCTCGGGTTGCTTTATGGTACCGTCTACCAACTCGATCGTAGCTGTCAAGGGTCGTGCATCTCCTAAGTTGAGTTGATTGTAGATATAAGTGGGCATAACATTCACTCTTGCACCAAGATCGGCCAAGGCATAAGTCGTCGGCATGTTCCCTATGGAGCAAGGTAAAGAAAATTTTCTAGATAGGTCAGCTTTGGTGGGAGACTTTGCTGCAGTAGTGCTGCACACTCCAGTGCATTGCCCTTGATAGCTGCATTAAGGTTTCTTTTATTTCTCAATAAGTCCTTCAAAAATTTTGCATATTTCGGCATTTGTTGGATGACTTCTATAAATGGTAGGTTGACATGGATCTGACTTAGGAGCTCGGTGAACTTCTGATATTGCTCGTCCATCTTCTGTCTCATCAATTGGCCGGGATAAGGTAAGTTAGGCCGAGGTTCCCTCGGTACCATTGTTGACGGTGGTTCTTGCGGTGGAGCACTTGGAGGGATCCAATCGGTCGTAGGGCCTACATTAATCGGTGGTGATAAATTGGCGGTCGAGTTTATTTCTGGTGCGGCGGTGTTTGGAGTGGTTATGGTCGGTGTGGGTTCAATTTCGGGTGGGATGGGAGGAGTGACTTCTTCGTTAGCCAGCATGGGTGGTTCAAACCACACTCGGCTGCTACGAAGAGTGATGGCACTAACATTTGCCTTTAGTTTGGTTTCAGTGTTTCTTGGAAGACTCCCTGCGGGCCATTCTGCAAGTGCCTTGGCTATAACACCCATTTGTATCTCCATGTTCCTGATGGTGGACTCGATTTCTTGAAGCGTTTTATCGGAGTTTTTGAACTTTTCTTCCATGCGGGCTACCGATCGGGCTTCGAGTTTGGCGAGCTATTCATCCACTGACTGGTAACCATTGTTTTGAGGGCGTTGTTGGTTGTTTTGTTGATTGAAGTCGGGTGGTTGAACAGTGTTGTTTGTGTTTTTCCACACGAAGTTTGGATGATCACGCCAGCCGGGATTGTATATGTTGCTGCAAGGATTGTTTGGTGGGCGACTCGTACCAATGAAGTCAACTTGTTCAACCATGGCCTGTGGAGGAGGAAGCATCCTGTCTTGTGGTTTCAACTCCGCGGCAGTGATGGCATTGACTTGTGCTTTGCTCAATTGGTTGAGTCGAGTCGATAACGCCTCGATTTGAGCTTGCAAATAAGTGGTGGAATCAACTTGATAAAGCCCGATCTTCGATGGCTGACTTCGAGGATTGTACCATTGATAACTGTTCACGGTGATTTCTTCGATGAGATCATATGCTTCCTACGGCCTTTTGTTCCCAGATATTCCTCCAACGGTTGCATCAAGAGTTTGTCTTGCTTGATTTGTCTTGTAAAAAGATGAAACTTGTAACCAAATTTCGAGTCCATGGTGGGGACACTTTCTCAGCATATCCTTGAATCTCTCTTAAGCTTCGTAGAGTGACTCTCCGTCTTCTTGGCAAAAGGTGGTGATGTCATTTCTTAGCTCTGCGGTTTTGGCTGGGGGAAACTATTTTGAGAGAAATTTTTGGGCGAGGTCAGCCCAAGTGGTGATGGAGCCTGCTGGTTACGAGTTCAGCCATGCTTTGGCATGGTCCTTTAGTGAGAAAGAAAACATGCGAAGTCAGATAGCGCCAGGAGTAACGTTTTGCAACTTAAATTTATCACAAATTTCGAGGAAATATGCGATATGAACATGAGGATCTTAATCGGGTAAACCATGAAAGGTGCAGTTTTGTTGTATCATGTTAATGATATGGGACTTAATTTCAAAGTGGTCGGCATCAATGGCGGGTCTAGCGATGCTATGGCCCAAGGCGTTGATGGAAGGTCTAGCAAAATCAGAGATTGTTCTATCAACTTGTGCATTTTAATTTTTATTCTTTTCTTCTAGCTTGAAAATATCTTTCGGGTTCTTCAAGAGGAGGTGTGAGTATGGGCGAGGGACGTAAGTTCACACACTACTAGAGAACCTTTAAGATGAGATTTTTAACAAAAACACTAAGAAAAGAAAATAAATAATTTTTAAGAAAACATTTCTCTAAAACAGTCGTGTCCCCGACAACAGCGCCAAAAACTTGATAGCGTGGGGTTTTAAAAACTAAAACTTCTTTTCTTTTAAAATGGCAAGTTCCCGGCGTGTGTGCCAACAACTTGGTGAAAAAGGGAATTTAGTCGAAGATAATGGTGTGACACTTTCAAATTTTAAATTTATAGTCTAAAACGATAGTTGCTTAACGTTCTAAACCCCACACAACAGGCAAATGTACCTATCGTGAGTAGTATAGAAATGAGCAAGTACTGAGTATTGAATCCAAGGACACGATTTTTACTACTCAGCTTCCTAAAAATTACTAAAAGAGTTTTAAAAGTGTGAGAAGAATAGAGGAGAGATGTAAACTGTAAGAGATATCAATAGCAAAACAAAGGTGTTGCTTTGGGATCTGATGTCGCCTGGTATGAAATAATAGTAGACTTTTATTTAGTTGGTGTGTTCGAGGTGCGCATTACCGCACGACTACAAAAACGATTTATATTCTTAATGTTATTTTGAGGGTCTTCCTGCGTCTGGTAAGCTCACCTCTCAACAATGAGGGAAGGAGTTCCCGAGACTGTGTTGACCCAACCCCGAAGAACCCACCTCCCAAAGTTGCGATATTGACATTTAATGACTATTTTATTTTATGAATAACTTGCCGGCGGCCGGAGCATGGCCGAACAAGCTACCACTTAGGGATGACAATGGGTCGGGTTTGTGTCGGGTATTACCCATCGGGTATAAAGCATACCCACGGGTATCGGGTATACCCGTTGGTATTTGCATGCATATATATATTTTTATTTTCTTTTATAGTCTTATGTTTTAAAAAATCTAGAATATATGAAAATGTAATAAGTAACATATATATTATCATCACCATAATAATCTTTGAAATATTTAATATGTAAATAATATATTATAGTATGAATTTTGAAAACTATTTATATATTTCATAGCATATAAATATAAATAATAATGTTATTAGAATATATTTTAGACAAAAAGTTTATTCTTCAAATAATGAATCTAATAGAATGAAACATTACTAAAAATAGTTAAGAATATATATATATATATATATATATATAACATAAAAGTCTACGGGTATATATTTCGGGTACACGGGTATTTAGTTTCGGGTAATCGGGTTGGGTATCACCTAATACCATACCCGTCCCATACCCGCGAAATATTTTTATTCAAATACCAAACCCGTCCCATACCCGTCGGATATTGGGCATACTCGTCGCAAATGCTTCGGGTTTCGGGTATACCCGTCGGGCTCGGGTTTGTTTGCCATCCTTACTTGGTCCACTCATGCTCATCCCCTGCTAGAATTAATGAAATTTTCAAAAAGTGATTGGCCTATGTAACATCCTGATTTTTTTGATATAAATAAAGTGTAAAGATTTATATACCGTAGATTATTAAACGCTCAAGTACAAAATAATATGACTATTAGGACATGCAGTATCTAGATGAGTATGTGTTATTATCAAAAAACTGTTTTACCATAATGGTAAAATATATTATATTTATCCATGCTCTATATTTATTAAAACTTAGGTCAAAACGTATAACAAATTTAGCATGTTTCAATGACAGTATACAAAATAATATATTTAAAAGTTATAAAGAAAACAACATTTTGGGCTAAATTAGTTATTAGTTATATTATAAAGAAAGGCACTTGCGCATGTGTGTATGTAGTAAAATAAACCAAATAAGAATATATATATATATATATACACACACATGTATTTTAAAGCTATCTTTTTAAGTAATTGATATTTGTAACATCAAGTCGCCAGAATTTGGATGCATTTAAATACCACTCCATATTTATATTTTATATAATACACATACCCAACTATATATTTATACATATTTGTGTGAAAACTTGATCACCAAGAATCAATGCCAAGTTTTACAATTAATGACACAATAATATTATTAACCCATGAATGGATAAGAACAACAAAAGGAATTTCATGATCTTCTCATAGGTCTTGAAGGGTACATGTAATCAAACTAGGAAAGAATAATCATTTTCATTATTATGGGTTAAAACATTCACCCTATTTATTATAGTATAGGTATGACACTCATATATTAAGTATTATACAATGAGTTCGTAATGAGTAAAGCGGCCATTAGAATTACAAGGTGTGTAGTCGGGCATTTACTAAGTGACCGTTTAATAATAATAATAATAATAATAATAATAATAATAATAATAATAATAATAATAATAATAATAATAATAATAATAATAATAATAATAATAATAATAATAATAATAATAATAATAACAGCGATATTAACAAGAAATCATAATTCAAATCATATAAACAATCTTAACAATAGCCATTATAAGAATCTTACGTAGCTTTATAATAATAATAATATAATAATGAGATAGAAATAGATAAAGAACATAAAAGGATGAGGTTAAAGGAAAATTGGGCAACAAGTAAATTAGGCAGCAAGAAAATAAGCTCTACGTGGAAGGAGCAGAAGTGACGCTTAATACTATGACTTGGGCAACAAGGAAATTTCTAACTATAAATAGGTATGATTCATTTTCAAACTACTCATACAAATCAATCACAACAAATATTACCATACCTACGATAATAAAGTTAAACCTTTGGTGTTATTATACCCGCTTCCTACGAGTAGGATATTCAAAGATCAAGTGGCGTGGTTATACTGCCAAGGTGAATACGTTTATTGCTTTCAAAATTATATAAAACGTTTTGATTATTTTAAACCCGCATGCAAAATATTGATTGTTTAAAACGTAGAGGGTAATCTATAGATAGCGTTCAGGCTATAATGTATACGTATGATTTGATCAAATAATACACACATGATGATTATGATCTAGTGGGTCTGGCATAAATAAAGCAGTAGTCCAGAGGCGTAAAACACTTAAAGACACCGATAGTAGTGCATCTTAAAGTTGCGGATTACTTGAATTCCTATGCCAGTGTATACGATAGTTATGCTGAATGTGTAGATTACTAAATCCAACTATGCTTAAACAATTTAATATGCTGCATGTATAAAATGATTTGTGCCATATAAACGCTATTCACCAGCTTTTGCTGACGTATTATTTTTAAAAACATTTTCAGGTGATGAATAAATATATTTTAGGCTCAGGTGCATGCTGAAAGGATATATAGATTCCCTAGGCATAAGATACCTGGTGGCTTAAAATATATAGACAGGAATAAACGCCGAAGGGATATATCGACTCCTCAGGCCTAAGAAAGTTTATTTCCTTTTATATTGTGAACCTGTGTTGAGACAGGATGTTTTGATAAAATATTTTGTACTATGGGTTTTTAAATCCCAAAAATATATAAAAAAAAAAAGTTTCTTTACACTCATTTGGGACCAATAAATTTCGCTGCGATAAAAAAAATAATAATAATAAAATTTGTAACCAGGTACCAACACGTCGCACGCCAGGGGGTCCTCTGACCCGGGTGTGACAGCCTATTACTAATTGTGCGGCAATATAGTAATGGAAGAAAATAAAGACCGTTTTCTCCCAACACGGATTCACCAATTCTTGGGTTGCGCCAAAGCTATCACATAGACCATGAAGCTAAGTCGCATGACCAAGTCTTGTCTTATCACTAGGACCAAGTATAAAGACCGTACCGACCCTAAGTGAGATTTTGATAGCTGAGGATTAAGCCACAAAGTGTGATTGTTTCCAAACACAGATGGGCCAATCTCTACACGCGGAGTTGAGGTTAGCTTACAAGTGCGCGGGTTTTTAAACTCCATGGTTAGACTTATAAGTCCCTCAACTCTATATCAAAACACCCACAAGACCAAATACTAGGTGATTAATTTGTTAATTCATCAAACGAATAAGTAGTGGAAAAAATTGTTAAGAACACAAAACACCACTTTAAACATAAATAAACTATTTATTTCATATCAAGTTCCATCATTACCCTAGCAACACCAAAAGAAATCTAGCCTAGCATGGTTGATACAACAATCTCACAAGGTTGGTTTTGTGTACAAAACATGGTGAGGGTTGCATGGAGATTTCTAGTGGTTTTAGGTGGTTTCGGGTTGTTTCTCTCTCAAGTGTGATGTTTATAGAGTGATCCCAAGCTCCAAAGGACACCTACAAATCCCAAAGATGGCTGATACTTCGTGTAGAAGGAGGAGGTTTAGGGGTAGGATGGGATGCTAAAGCATGGAGTGGATGTCTATATTTATAGGCAAATCAGGCCTGCACGCCCGTGCTCCATGATGTGGCACGCTCATGCTCAACAGCTGGTACTGTTGCAGAGTCCTTTCACGCAACAATTGTATGGTCTCAGAACTGGCATGCCCGTGCCATCAAGGTGGCACGTCCGTGCTCTTTCATTCGTGCAATAGTCTTGTCAGCTTTGGTCTGCTTGAGCCTTGGAGAAGACGCACTTGAAGTGCACGACCGTGTACCTTGGTGGGCACGCTTGTGCAGGTTGGTAAAGTTGACTTTTTGCCTTCTGTTGATTTGGAAATGTTGACTCGTTGACCCAGGGACAGGTGCACGACCGTAGGCACAGCTGTGCTGCATCTAACACAGCTTCTAAGTCTTCAATTCCTTGCCTTTTTGTGCCGTTTTTGACTTCTTGACCTCAAATCCTGCAATTATCAATAGAGAAAGATAAATCCTGATAAAACGAAGATAAAAGCATGATTTTGGGTGTAAAACCGGTGAAAATATGTGCATAAAACATGTGTAAGTCTTGGCACATCACAAGACCATTAACTTCAATGGGACGGAAGGCTTTGTTGGCCTAGTCAAGTGGTTCGAGAAAACTGAGGAAGTGATACGCATCAGTAGTTGCACTCCTAGGCAGACAGTCATGTACTCCACCGCCTCGTTCGTGTCGTTAGGTAGTAACTAATCCTCCCTTGTTTAACTACATTTTCTCGGATTGTTATGGTCGCGACCCGTGTTGAGTTAACTCTTTCCTTTGTTTGGATGGCCAACGAGTTACATAATAAATGCGGGTACGGGTGGGGTTACGGGTGTGTGAATAGGAAGTGTCGAGTGTGTGTTGAAAATTGGCTACAAAATAATATTTCAAGTTAATGAATGTATATGTAAGTTTGTGTATGGAGTGGACATGAGTTAATGTAAGTGTGCATGTGGGTGTCATGTGTATGTATGGTGTGTCGTGTGTGTTGTGTGATGAAGGTAGTGTGTGAACTTAGTATATCTATGTGTTTGCAATAGGTAGTAACAGTGTGTGCGCGCATAAGATTATGAATGTTATGTGGATATTCAGTAAGGGACTATTTGGTAAGCCTCTTAATGAGGCTCTGAACCATTCAGCGCCGAAGCGCGTTTGTTTCAGCTTCTGAATGGAATGGTTAAGGCTGAACCATTAAGACTTGGGATGTTGCTGAACCATTAAGCACTGAACTAGGATGAACCTTAATGAGGCTCTCCTAACAATGTGGGACAAGAAAAATAACCATTAGGAGGTCCAACTTAATGATTTATCACTTAACCATTCAGACCTCTTAATGATTCAGCACTTAATCAACCAAACAGCCCCTAAGTGTCAAGTGTGTGTTGAAAGTGAGATACATATTTAGTGTATGTGTGTGTGAGAGTTTGTGATGTGTGTGGGTATGCGAGAAAGGTAGTGTTGTGTATGTTTACAAGTTTTAAGTGTGTACTTTTCAAATGAAAATGCATATGGAAATATGACGAGGTTACATGACTTGGTATCAAAAATAAATGGGAAATTGGATTTTAACACCCTAAACCATTGACAATTGGCCGCTGACGCACTGAACTACAAAATTGAACAACACCGCACTGTAATTTCAACTTATTGGCCTGTATCACCCTCAGACTAACCATGGTTAATTTTTGCTGACGTGGCATGGGGACGTGTCCATTTTTGCTGACATGGCATGGTGACGTGTCCAATTTTGCTGAAGTTGTATGGGGAATTGGATTTTAACACCCTGAACTATTGATTGTTGGCCGCTAATGCACTAAACTACAAAATTGATGGATTTTGAGCTTGGTTCTAGAGTTTCAAGTCATCATCTCTGTCTTCTGTAGTTCGATTATTTGTATTTTTCGGTCATTAGGTTATTTGTATCATTAGACCAAGATCTATCTTTGTGGTGAATCATTTTGGGCAATAATCACACTTGAAGATATTTAGTTTATGTTTGATTTGTTAACCATTTATATGTGTATGTTAACAAAATGATTCACCATAAAGATACAAATGGCTAACAAATCAAACTTGTTAACCATTTATATGTGTATATTAACAAAATGATTCACCACAAACCAAATCAAACACAATCAGACTTGAAACTCTTGAACCAAGCTCAAATCTATCAATTTTGTAGTTTAGTGCGTCAGCGGCCAATAATCAATAGTTCAGGGTGTTAAAATCCAATTCCCCATGCCTCCTCAACAAAAATGGACATGTCACCATGCCACGTCAGCAAAAATGGACACGTCACCATGCCACGTTAGCAAAAATTAACCATGCTTAGTCTGAGGGTGATACAGGCCAATAAGTTGACAGTGCGGTGTTGTTCAATTTTTTAGTTTAGTGCGTCAGTGGCCAATTGTCAATAGTTTAGGGTGTTAAAATCCAATTTCCGAAAATAAATATATAAACTTAATATATTTAGCTACACTTTGACTCGGGTACCAGTACTTATACATATTTTGATGCACAAATATGGCTTTATACATGATAAATTAATTTTCTATATTTGGATATATATATATATATATATATATATATATAGGGTAGGGTTCAAATAGGAACCATACCTTAAGTAGGAACCATAGGAACCAATCTTAGCCATTGATCTTAAATGGCATGATTGTAATTAATTAGGATTTTAATTAATTAATTATATTAATTTAGGGGTAATATGGTACATTTATAATCCCATTAAATTCTCACGTTTCTATTTATACAATAACAAAACATATAACTTCCATGATAAGATTATTAATTATACATTGCACCAAATCATTCATTAGTTGATCATATACAATGATGTTGTACATACGTGTATCAACATGGTTATGTACAATGGTGTATATATTGGTGTGTGTACATGGCTGTGACGTTTAATAGAAGATTTTTTTTAAACAATATACATCTGTGTATGTCTAGAGTAATTTTTAGTTATAATGAACTGGTGTATACATCTGGTGTATGACACGTACTATTTAGTTATAAATACACTAACGTATACATCTATGTATCCAATATTGTCTAGAGTAATATGTTTTGAACAATTACACCAATGTATGTATAGAGTAATATGTTTTCAACTTAGTAAAAGGTTTAGCAAGATGCTTTGAATAGTATACATTGATGTACTCGTGTATACATCTGTGTATCAATCTAAACAATATCATAATATTTAGGTCTAAATACACTGGTGTATACTACGTATACTATCAATCTAATACCGAGATTATTAATAATTTGGAAGTTATTTTTTTTAAAAGGTTGCAAAATCAAAATTTTTATTCTTGATTGTTAACTATTTTAAAAGATAAACTCATTTAATCATTTGCGGATTTTATGGGATTAATGCCTACAAAAAAGGAAACTGAACATAAATTCAGATTTTTAATTAATGAATTTTCATATTAATTAAAATCCCTTAGATAATTTTACCAAACTACCCATTTTGATCAAGATCTAGATGGATGGCTAAGATTGGTTCCTAAAGTTCCTAACTAGGGTGGTGGTTCCTAATTGATCTCAATCCTATATATATATATATATATATATATATATATATGTACAAATACATTCTATCAAATATCTGAAGTTTATTACCAACGGGTTGGCGTGTCGTAACAAACGAGAAGAACCTAACTAGCTAGTTGGATGACTTGATCATGACCAACACATATGTCAGGGTTACGTTTCATAGACCTTAAGTGTCCCTTTTATGATTTAGGGCACAAGTAGGCTGGACCTTTACTGTTACAGACTTTTATTTGCTAACTTTTGCACGGACTTCGAGGTGAGTTTCACGGCCTTATTTTACTGTTTTTGTTTTGGGGGGAAACATATGATTTGTTAAAATGTTGTAACATGCGGAAATGTGTTAAGTGGCATGATGGGTACTTGGGTATGTTGTACACCACTCGGAGTGAGTCCTCGCTACTGTAACCATGAATTCGTGTGTGTGAAACTGTAGGAATATTTGGATAGTACTATTGGTACCTGACAAGGCCCACCCTTAATCGATACCCTCGATTATGTACCTGTGTATACCAGGGGTGCACGTATTTTGAACAAAGTTGTTATGTTCTGAGAAACAACTAGCGGGGCATTGCGTGTCTTGGTTTAGTTATGGGCTCAAGGGATTGTAGGAGCTAGCTACTCTTTACAATAGTCACTCTTGTGTTTATTTCCCACATGTTTGTTGATAAAATGTTTTGTAGAACTAAAACTTGTGAACTCACCAATATGTATGTAGTGGCGTCTTTTCTTAAACATATCTTTCAGGTAATTAGGTGTTGGAAGGCATGATGGCTAGTACGGGGAATCTTGAGGCGTCGGAACTTTTGGGGGGTTTTACTTTTATTTTCCATAGGGTTGGGATATAATTGCAAAAGCCTTATTTTGAATTAAACTATGGTTGTTTATGTGATGTATGAAACATGAAACACCTTTCCACGTTTTAATAACATGATTCTTTTCTAATTAATTATGTTTTGTATTAATCTTGACTTTGATGCTCTTCGAGCGTTGCGCCACGTGTTTCCGCTGTTGCGTGGTGTAACACCAGGAGTTAATCGACTAGGTACAAGATACGGGAAAGGAAAATGGTCAAGTCATTGTTTTAAAAAGATCGAAGAAAAAAGGAGACGATTTCGTGAAGGTTATATTTTAGTGCACTCTTGGTAGGGAGCATATAAGTGTAGCTATGTGGAGGAAGATGAGTAGAAAAAAAATTGGTTGCCCATTTGAGTTGATAGGGGTGCTTGAATTGAAGAGAAAGGTTTGGAAGTTAAATGTGGAGAACCCGATGCACAACTATACTCCCTTTGAAAACTTAAAGGGTCACGCTTATGCGAGATGGCTTTCTTCGGAGGATAGAGAGCTGGTTGGGCAGATGGCAGAGCAGGATATTCCAAAGCGTAGCATCTGGAGAAGACTGACGAAAATTCCGAAAGATATACACAATGTTGTTCAGAAGATAAATGCTAAAAAGGGAGTCGATGAAGATCCAATGCAGCAACTTTAAAACCTCCTTGTAGAGAAACAATTCACCTATTACACGCGCGAGAATCACACCATGGATACTGTTGAAGATATTTTTTTGTCCACAAACGTTCATTTACTATGTTGTGTGCATTCCCGCATGTGCTAATGATTGACACCACCTACAATACAAACATGTACAAAATGGCGTTTGTTCAGGTTAGACGTATGACGTCGACAAACTAGTTGTTTTCGGTTGCCTATCGGTTTATTTCTACTGAGAAAGTTGATAACTACCATTGGGTGTTAAGAGGATAAAGTCTATGTTGGTAGACTGTATGGAGCTGTGTGTCATTGTGACAGACAAGGAGTTTGCGCTAATGAACGCGTGTGATCAGATTTCACGAATGCGTACAAGTATCTCTGTCGGTTCCATATTCAACAAAATATCAACAGGAGCAGGAAGAAGAAATTCACAGATAAGGATTGGAAGGAATTTCTTCGTTCATATGCAACACTGTGTGAGTCTCCGATTGAAGACCTATACGAGTATAATTTGGGAAACTTGCAGTCACATATGGAAGCCATAGTTAAGATTTTTGAAATGAATTGATTAATTAAAAATTTTAACAAAGATTTTTTAAAGAATAATGCCACTTGCCTCACGGTGGGCGCCATATTGTTTTGGTCAAAAATTAACAAACAAATTTTGTATTCCGAATTAGTTATGTGAGGTAGAGTGCTAAAATGATTTGAGAAGCTTGTTATGATAAAATTAATAATATCTTAAGAAACTGTTATCACAAATGTAAAGACAAAACTTTGACAACTATAGACTGGTATATTTAGAATACCACTGCAGTAACAATGATATTCTCAGGATGAAATGAGTAAGAATATAAGTAATGTAACAATAAAGAACACAAGATGTACGAGGAAAGCCCTCGATCGATTTAGATCTCCGGCATAAAATCTCGGGAGCGGACAATCGTCCCCTGCCTTGTTGTTTTTATCCTTAATTGTATCCATTCAATAGTAAAAACAAAGTTACATCTGGATAATGGGTAAGCGAGCAACAAGCTGCGCCGCTATCCCTTTTTGAATCGCAAAGCCTATTCTACTAAATACAAACCCTTGGTTTCTCGGGCTTTGCGAGTCACTGTGGACCACCTTCTGCACCCGCTCCAAAAAACGAACTGCCTCAGGGGCTAGGGATCCAAAAGTGTCGAAGGCAAACGAAACGAACGCATGCTGATTCTCTAAACATGCTGCCTCGTGCTTAGCAACATGCTGCCTTGTTTTTATTAAAAGAAATTTAAGTGTACAACTTTGGAAACAATGGCTCGATCGACTAAGTGTTATAATTTGTAAGTATGTTGTGAGTGAAAGAAATGAGTGTTAGCTGAAAGTGGAAAGTAGTAACTGCCCTAAATGATAGACCATAGTCCCTTTTATACTAGAAAAGGTAATAACTAACATCCAGAGAAATCCGGGATTGCTTAACTAAGTCTCCACATAGCCGTTGCAAGTGTTCCTCATTCACACATCTTCTAACGGTTATCAACTGGTGTTTTGAGATTTAAGAAAGACCTAGTCTTCAGCTAATCAGTTAGACTTGACCTGCATAAAGGATTTTGAATGACAAGGACCGTTAGTCATTCTCAGGATATATTAAATAGGCATTATACAAATATATCCTAAACATACTAATATCCCAGTCATCCCGAGAATGTACACTCGATATACATGCTAAATATATCCCTGAAATAT